>PUFA01000168.1:614388-1228776 GCA_003508835.1 Eonycteris spelaea
CTTCTGTCTCAGGATCTCCCACAGGTCTGTAATCAGAGGTCATTGAGGGCTACAGTTATCACAGCTTCTAAGAGCACTTATGGGCTGGCTGTTAGCAGGCTTCAGGCCCTCACTGACTGTTGACTGAACACATCAGTCTTGCTACAAAGCCATCTTCATAAGGCAACTCACAATATGGTAACTTTTTCACTTAGAGTGAGCAAGGGAGAGAGTAAGAAAGAGTGAGCTAGATAGGTGTACAACATAGTGATTCAACATTTATATACTTTACAATGTGATCACCACTGTATGTCTAGTAACCATCTGTCATCATACAGTTATTACATTATTAACTATATTCCCTGCCCATACATTACATCTCTGTGATTTATTTATTTTATAACTGGAAGTTTGTACTTCCCTACACCTTTTTCACACATCCCCCTGCCTCCTTCCCCTCTGGCAATCATCAGTTTGTTCTCTGTATCTATGAGTCTGTTTCCATTTTCTTTTTGTTTGTATTTTTGATTCCACATATAAGTGAATACTGCATGTATGATATTTGCCATTCTATGTCTGACTTTTTTCACTTAGCGTAATACCCTCTAGGACTATCCATGTCATTGCAAATGACAAATTTCACTCTTTTTATGGCTGAGTAATATTCTGGTATATATAGATATAATCTCACAACTTTTTTATCCATTCATCTCTTAACACCAAGTTTGCTTTCATATCTTGTCTATTGTAGATATGTAATATTGTATACGAAAACTTAATTTGATCCTTTTTAAATTGCAGTGTCCTCTCACATGGCAGAGCAAGTGGGAAGGCCCAGAAGATCCTTTACAATACCTTAGAGGTCTTGTAGCTCGTGCCCTTGCAATACAGGTAAGACTAAATTATTTAGTAATTGCTTTGCATGACTGTATGGTAACTGTATTAGACATGTCTATTGAGATAACTTTTCTTGGCAAGTAGTGAGCATATTATGATTTTGTACGTAAAGCACCATATATTTATTTCTTATTTTTTTTTATACAACATTCTTTTAAAATATATACATTCTTTCTGGTTAGTGTGATTTTTGAAAATCTAGAGAAAAATCGGCAGTATCATCTAGATGGATTATATAGAGGGTAACTGAAACTGATTTATCACTATGACGAATTTGCTTTAGGGTATGGAGCCCCCACAGCGAGCTGCTTTTTAAAACTTTTTTATTTTTCAAATTGATCAAGCTTTTTTTAGAGTAACTGCAGAGAAATGATACAGAGGAAAAAAGACTTTTTTTTAATAAGTAGCAGATGGTACAGATTATTTGGTGCGATGTACGCTTCCTGTGGTTTTGCACTGTCGTCTTAACTACTTTTTTCCTCTGCTTGTTGCATCTGCTTCATAAACAACCTTCTTTACTATATCAACTCTTACAGCATGTGAGTAATTTGATCAGAATCCTTCCACGTGCAGCAGTCTTCATCCATGCTTTTTTTTTTTTTTAGCAGTGCACACACCTATCAACATCTCTAACCTTGTCATCACTCATTACTGCCTTTGAATCCCTAAAATGTGCATATCACTCTTTGACCATAACCACATTTCATTCCTAGTTTCTTGCTTGCTTAGACTTTCCAGATTGTGCCTGCTTAGTGTTCTCCCAGTCTGTCACTTTCTTTCCTGGTTCTTCCCAATTCAGCATGGAATCCATGGCACATAACTTTAACCATTTTCTTTCCAGCAATTTCATTATCCTAACTGATTTTTCATCATGCTTCATCCTTCCTGAAAACCATTGAACTAGGATCAGTTTCTGTCCATATACAAGCTGCCGAGTTCTACTAGTGACACTTCAGATATAAATGTCTGATACTGATTGAACACTGCTCCTATATTCCACAATGATTGTTTCAAACCATCACTACATTTCTGAAGACTCTATTCTGTCACTGCCTCCCCTTTTTCTTAGCAAAACACCTTAATTTTTACTTTACAGAGAAAATGCCAGCTAGGAACTTGGACCGCTTGAAAATTCCTACCTTACTCTCCCACCTACCAACTTGTCTGAACCCTCCCTCATCATTTTTGTTTTAATACAAAAGAAAAAAATTTGACCTTCTGCTTTATGGCTCATCCTTAGAGCTATATACTCAATTCCATCTGCTCTCATCTCTTTTGAGACTTCCTCCAGGAGGTCTTTTGGTTGTTCTTCTGTCTTTACATTTTTTTCTCTCTTCATCTTCTATCCCGCCAACCTACAAATCAGACTCCTTTGAAAGAGTCAGGACTCATCTGAATGTTTGGCTCCTAGTATAACAGAAAAGTTGTTAGATTACTGGAGGGAAAATTACTGGATCTGAAAATGAAGTGAAAATTAGCAGGTAGAGAAGAATCAGGCAAGGGCTCTGATTTATTCATCTTTCTGTCAATAAATGCCAAAAGAATAGAAGGAAAGAAAGACAAAAGGGAAGGAGGATGCAGAAGGCAAAAGTGAAGGACAAATAGTCCATCAGTGTTCTTAGGATAATATAGAAATGCTCTGAAGGTCTTGGTATGATAAAATTTCATGACTGAGGATAATCTGTCACTTCATATGTTTGTCAGTGTTGTTTGCTTTAGATTATTTTTTAGAGAGCAGAAACTTTTATTTGTTACAAATGGTAGCCTATATTACACTGTATATGTAAGTACACTTAATAACTGTGTATATAATGATGTGTTGTTGATACTGAAATTAATATTTAAAACAATTTTACATGAATTATATAATTTTTCTGACATGATTATTCATACTAAGTATATCGAGTACTGGTCATCAAAACTGAAAACTTTCCTACTGTGTGATTTTTTAAATTGAATTTATTGGGGTGACATTGGTTAATAAAATTATATAGGTTTCAAGTGTACAGTTCAATAATAGAGAGAAAGGGAGCAGGGAGGAGGTAGATAAAGGCAAAGGAGGTCAAATATATGGTGACAGGAGGAAATTTGGCTTTGGGTAGTAAATATACAATGTCTAATTTTCTTAAAAGCTTTATAGGCATTTATCCTTAATTATAATGACAAAATACCCTTCTAACCTTCAAATAACTTTCAGACTTGACTATAGTTTATCTCTTATCCTTCCAACTGGAAATATGCAATATTTGTTACTTCTTTCACCACTTAGGGATATATTTTTATATTGTTTTGTTTTCCTGCCATATATTTTTTTCCCATTATAAAGTACAAAAATATCCAACTCCCTGAGGTAGTTAACCTTTAATTTGGGATTCACTTTCCATCTAGTCAAGGGTCTGCCAGGTCCTTTCTTTTCCTACGTGTGTTCTCTATTTCATAGACACATATCCAGAGCATTGTGTTTAGGTTAGAAGGGACAATGTGGCTACCAGGTGGGGAAGAAAGGATGAGAGCATGGTTGGCAGGAAGAATTAAAAGTCTTACTTGCAAAGACCTATGAAAATGGCAGCTTTTGGTTTCTTATGAAGGTATGATGATCAGACTGGATCACAACATGCACAGCAGCTTGAGCTCATATTATTTAAAATCTGTCTTTTACTTTAGAGCATAACATATAGGGAAACACAACAAGCTACTGAGAGTATTATGCATCGTGCCTATTCATTACGGGGGTTTCGTACAAATAAAGTGAGATTGACTGGAGTCAGGGTGGCATTCATTCATTCATTCATTCATTTGGTTAAAAATATTTGAAATAGCTACTTAATGCTAGGCACTGAGTGAAGTAGTACAGATACAATGATTGTACATTGATATAGGTCCTGCCTCACAAAATTTACATTTTTTACATTCATTCACTTTAGCAATTAAAAACTCTTGGTTCCAAACATTGTGCCAAGGTTGCTGAATATAGAATGATAAACAAAGTAGACATACATTATGTCTCAAAGACTTTTCAATTTATCAGAAAAGATAGTCAATTGAATAAATAGCAATGACTGTAAAGGTATATAGTCCTTCATCCCTAGTACCCAGTTAGGCTGAGGTATGCTAAACAGACCTAGGATTCTAGACAATTTTAATGGACTCCTGAATGTCTCCCCTTTGTATTTCTACTGCTAACCAGACTTGGAATGCCAAGTGGCAGCGGCAAGCTTTCATGCTTATTATTTAAGCCTGAGCTTCTGCTTAGGTTCTGTGTCTTTCATATTAAACTTTACGGTGACTTGAACTCTACTCAATATTTTTTGCCTAACTCAAGCCAGGGTACACTTACATACTACCAAATCCTACCTCCCTTCTCTCTTATGAAGGAATCTTGTTTGTATAAACTATTAGGGACCTTGAAGTCTGGGGAGATCTAAGAAATAAATAGAATTAGTTATTGTTGTTATTGTTAATAAATGCCATTCAGCATGACATATGAACTATCCTTAGAGTTTATCAGGAAAGGAAGACAACTAAATAAACAACTACAATCAAAACGATAAACGGAGTAGAGTACTATGGAAATAAATATCAAAGAACCAAAACCTAGAATCTCTCAGTGCTGTCTCCTGTCCGCACTGTCCCCAGCCAGATTGTCCTCCTGCAGTGGCCTGAATTAAGTCTAAATTAGGCCTAAATTGGGCACTATGCATTAGATGGACACTATGTATTAGCGTCTACCAGCAGATGCTAATGTTATGTTGCTTCCTTCCAACCCCTAGCATTTTGCCATTCTGGGAAGCAGATATTTCCCTAGTGTCAGCCCTTAGACCTCCTTCGTGCTTGTGTTTCCCTGAGATTCATTTTAGGTTCTGCTTCCTGTCTTTCATTCAAATTGATATTCAGTTTCTAGAATGTCTGCTAAGACGCTTATTGTTACCTTAGACAGAGATGGATTTTTTAAAAAAAATTTACATTGCATTTCCTTCTATTGCCCACTTCAGAAAGGTGGATTTACTGAAAAAAAAAAAAAAATCTATGAGACTTTAGCTCTTACTACTTCCCCTTTAACCCTATCTTATCCCTAAGGAGTCATACCTGACATTTCTGTATCAGAAATGTGTCTCATTATATACCCTTTTGGATCTCTCTAAATAGCTCTTCTCACTTTCCTAGCAGCAAAATGTAGTAGTTACCTAAATTTGAGCTTCAGATCACTTCCTTTTTTTTTCAGTGCACCACTTCAAACATATATTCAAACTTTTTGAATGATCCAGTGAAGATTAGAAAGAAAAAAATGAATATTAACAAGATTGACACATATTGGATATCAGATGTGTACTTTACATGGAATCTAGTAATATGACATATGTGGTGGATATTATTTCTATTTTTAAAGATGGGAAAAATAAAACCTCAAATTCAAGAGCAGTTAAATAGTTTATGAGAATTATATGAAAATGAAAGAACTCACACTGAAGCACCCTTTCATAATAACAGGCTGGAGTTTTTTATTATAACATAACCCATCAGCAACATTTAAAACGAAAGTCACTCTCTCTGCCTTGAAACCTTTTTATAAGTCGGCCTCCAGGTCACTGTACACTTCCGTTTTCTTCTTATCTGTCTACTTCGCTGATTTTCTCCTCCCTCATCTCTAATGTTGGATTCTCTAGCACAGTCCTCTGACCTTTTCTATCTATACTCTGCGTATAGTGATCTCATGACTTGAAATCCCACTTAAACTTTGATTAGTCTCAGATTTATAGTTCCAGCCCAGCCCTAACACTGGTGCTTACTCAGTATTTTCATTTAGATGTTTAATAAACATCTCAAACTTAATATATGAAACACTGAACTCCTGCTCTTTCTGAAAAAAAAAAAAACTCGTGCTACCCGCAGTTACTCTTATAAAAGTACATGGCAACTCCATCCTTTTTGTGGCACAAGCCCGAAGTCTTGGAACCATTGTTAACTCCTCCCCTGTCATACTCTGTATCCATCCTACCAGAAAAATGATCTTGCCTCAATGTTCAAAACATATTCAGAGACTCCTCTCACCACTTTCACTGCCACTATCTGAACTGAAGTCATTGTGAATGCAGCGGCTGCCTAACTCGTCCCTCTTCCATCTTCGTCCCTTTCTGGTTGGTTCTCAACCCAGCAGCCTGAACGTTCTGGTTAAAGAGTGAGTCAGATTCTATCACTCCTCTTTTGGAAAATTTCCTGATGATTTCTCTTCTCATCCAGAGTCACAGAATTTTTTAAACAATCTACAAATCAAGATCAGGCCTATTCATTACCCATCTCATTTCCTCTCCAACTTTTTGCTCCCTCATTTCTCTGTTCCGGCCCTGCTGGTCTCCTTGCTATTCAGTGAACAATCTGGCACACTCCCACAGAGGAACTTTATTTTTAGTGTTTCCTCTACCTGGAGTTTGCTTCCGCAGAATCTGCAAGGAAGTTTCTTTATCTCTTTCAGGTCTTTATGCAAACATCACCTCTCCGTGGGAACTTCCCTGACTGACCTATTTCAAATTGCAACTCTGCCCATTCCTTGATACTTTTTAGCCCCTTTTCCTTTTTTTTTTTTCCCCATAGCCTATATCTCCATGTAATATAAAATACACTTTACTTATTTACTTAATTTAGTTTCTCTGTATTCCTCCACTAAAATATAAGCTTCATAATGGTAGAGATTTTTGTCTATTTGCTGCTCTATAAAAGCATGTAGAACAGGGCTCGCATAAGTAGGTTTTCAATAAATTTCTGTTGATTCAGTTAATCTTAAGAAACTGACATAAATCTTTTTCGTATTTCCCAATCATGATTTACCCTCCCAAGATGTATCGTATAGTATCCATGATATGAGATTACTGCTTCTATCTAAATCAATCAACCCAATAAACATAACATTTGAAAACTTGTTTTATTTTCTCTTAATATCCCAAACTTTAAAAAGTAATCCTATTAAAATTGTAGTTTATTGTTTATTCATTTTCTGCATTGTTATACTCTATTTTTGATTCTGTCATACTTTGCATTCCTGAAAAAGGAAAATTTTAATTTTTCTAACTCATTTTAACTCTTGCAGTCCTTAGTACAGTGTTTTTTACACATAGTGGGTACTCAATAAAATTATTCATAGGAAGACTTACATAAACAAAATTGGAAAAGTTGTATGTAGTCTAAAATCTCCAGCATCCCTATTTTGATATAGTAAAGCTAGAAGAGCTACTTTTTTGTACGTATTTTATTTATATATATTTATTAACATTCATTCAGTGATTATTTATTGAGCTTTTACTATGTGCCATCCATGTCTCTAAGAACTAGAAATACACAGCAGAAAAAGAAAACATGAAATAGGAATCTCTACAGTTAGTGAAGGAGATAATGTAAACAAATTAAATTATTAAAATTAGAATTGCATAGCAAAATACATCTTTGCCAAAATCATGATATTTGAGATTAAAAACAAGCCAAACTTTAAAAATTATTCGCCATCATAGAATGAATTTAGGGGTTTATATATCTGAAATTTTATCAGTAAAATATAGCCTTACTGTAGCAGTAGCATTGCAAAATTTTAGGAGTCAGATTTTGTAATAGGGACAGTAATTTTCTCAACACTGGTCAGCTGATAAATTCTCCCTGTGGTCAACTATCTTGCACATTTGGAATACTAAACAGTAGTCCATGGTCGGTGATGGTTGCAATGTTAAAGAAGCAATCCTATAAACCATGCTATTCATACTGCTTGCAGAAGATAAATCTTGGTTCTAGAAATGTGACAGTACAGCAACATAATTGGCTTTCAAGATAACAAAACCTTCCATGAATTTTTATTTGCATCTCAGCTTTAGTCACATGCATACCAATTTTATCATCTTTCTGGAGTAGCATAATAAGAGGATCTTTACAGCAGAAAACACACAAAGAATACTTAAACTCATGGCAAGTCTGATTTCTTAAAGACTCAGCAGGTTCTAGCAAACAAATTACTTGC
The DNA here is from genome assembly GCA_003508835.1 of Eonycteris spelaea. Taxonomy (NCBI): domain Eukaryota; kingdom Metazoa; phylum Chordata; class Mammalia; order Chiroptera; family Pteropodidae; genus Eonycteris; species Eonycteris spelaea. Next base: position 622,262 of record PUFA01000168.1, read on the forward strand.
CCTGCAAGGGAACAGTGATTCTGTTAGTAATATCTGCTACATTGTTGCCCTTATTTTCAAAATAGTGCTTCAAAGCTCTCCTTTGTTCATGCAGCCATTTTTACCAGTTAAAGGTTTCTATTACATCTTGTTTGAACATAGTTTATTGGTATATAACAAGACAGTTGCAAAATGTCTTTTATGCCATTGAGTTTTGTCTTTGGCTAAAGAACAATAATAGTGGTTGACAGTTTTTCTGCCATAATCAATAAGTCTGTCCTATCAAATACGGTTATTATTTCTGAAAACATAATAGAAGGTTGTGAACAAAACAGTGTGTACTTTTAATTTCCAAATCAATCATATCCTTCCCCACATTTGTTCCATTGTCAGTGATAAGTGCATGCTGATTTTCCATTCTATGATGTATCTTCTATCAGATCACTTTGTTGATAGCTATTTGCAACCAGAAAACTCTTCATAAGCAAGGAAAACAGTGATTGGTTTCATTGTTAACTTATTTGTTGTCACATGTGTAAATCAGATTATATAGGTCTACTAGGTCCTTGTTTTCATATATGCATTTGGGGTTGTATATGCTTATCTAATTGTTTATTGCACATAATTTTGAAGTAGACTATTTAATAATACTATTAATAATGTTAATTTGTTTTTATATAGTAAAATAGTTTAGGAAAATATATTTCAGTAATATGTTTTCTAGGAAGAACCTTGAACATAAGATCCACAGGTTAAACAAATTTCAAAACTCTTTGTATTTCATATCCTGAAAATGATTGGTAATCTATATCAATGATCTTTTAAGCATTTTGAAAAACCTTTATGGATTCAAAACCCCAATAAAAATATTTTTCCTAAATAGTATTCTTTTTAATGTCTTGTTTGAAGTTTTATAAGTGAGAAAACATTTATGTATCTAATTTTTATTTATTTTTTCTTCATTTATCTTGATATCTGGATCGAAGATGATTTATGTTGATAGTTTTGTGACTGACATTAGAGATTTTTTTCCTCCTTGAGAAATTTTGAGATGGCAAAGATATTCATTTTGAGATAGTCCATTATTACTCCATCCTCACAAGACAGGGAGTATTCCCAACTCATACTTTCCGTGAAGAACTCATGGTTAAATAGAACTAATAACCTACAATTAAATTTTGTTCTTAAAATTTAATGTTGCCAATACAAGTATGTCAAAAAATTTTACAGAGATCCGGATTTCAACATAGCCCAATATGTATGTTGTACTTTTAGTTAAATTTGTATTACTAGTTCTTGACTAAAATGCTTCTAACATTATTCCTGCTCTACCTATTGCATTTACTCTTAGTATTTGGATTGTTATCAATCTGTTTATTTGTTGAACTCTAGAGTTTTAAATTTTTTTACATAAAGTTTTATAATTTTTTTAATATTTTACTCTTGCTATAATAAATACATACTGTAAATTAAACTAAAATAATTTTAACCTATAGAGCACATAGGTTATTTTTTACTTCAAGTGGCATATAAAATGCCCATCTATACATGATAGTAAATAATCTATAATCTAAATGTCATGCCTTGTTGACATTAGTAACTTTGTTACACTTATTAGATAGAGTAGTAACATTTGTGCTTATGTAAATATTTATGTTATTCATTCCTAGGATATCAGCACAATTTTTAAATAGGCATTATATATTGGGCCTACTAGAAGGCGAAAGCAAATAATAGATCCCAGTCAAATATGGTGGCACAGATAAATAAGATGGTAGCTGGTAGGGAGAAGGGCCAAGGGAGTGTTTTTTGTTTAGTTTTGGCTGTGCCTGGTTTTTAATATGGGGGATATTTCACTATCTCTATATCCAATAAAGATAGAAAAATTAATAATACAAGAGAAAAAAGGACTTGATTTTAGGAGTGGAATTAGTGGAAAGAAAAAATAGGTCCTTGTGCACAAATAGGAACTCAGACTAATCATAAATTATAAATTATAATTGATCATTAGGAAGGCACCTATAAATAGAGTGAACTGTATAGATCCCTGGTTTGCCACACTAAAAATTAAGTACTATGCAAAAGGCCATTACTACTAATCTTGTTTCTTATGGTTGTCCAGGTTCTGCATGAACCCTGTTTAGATTTAACCCATGAAATTTAACTCATTTTTGTCTTTGGGAAAATAAGAGGGAAAAGTCAGTAAAGCAACCGATAATCAAAATTTTCTTTACAAGGTTATAAAAAAAACACAATTCTATTGAAAAGTAACACTTCCTTGTGTCAAACACTGATCCTAGGAACCCATATTTATGGTTTTGGTTTTTTTTAATTAAAAAATACCATGTTTAGTTAGATTTTCCAGTATTTTATTAGGCAGACATATTAAGGATAGAAAGAGTTAAGATTTTCTTGTTTATAGGTAAGATAACGTTATAGTTGTTTCTAATCAGGTACGACCATGTCTATTAAGTTAATAAACAAAACTAGCAAAAATCATTTCTTTCAAGACAGTTCTAGAGGCTAATATTTTCCTCAGCTTCTTTTCATAGAGTGAGGTTTTTTGTTTTTGCTCTTTTTTTTTTTTTTTTTGAGTCAAATATCCAATGGGAGGGATCATTAAAGAACCCAGTTAGGAAATGGTTCAGATTTTAAAAATTATACCAGTCAGCTTTATAGAGTAAGAATTCATATTAGAGGTTAATTTGTCTCTGAGTCTGTATTCATTACTAAACCACATGGTCAGGCTTTATTCTTCTTAAAAGGTTTATTGTAGCTATGTTTTTTTTCTAAACAGGGAGAAATGTGTAACATGCTTTCAATTTCATAAGTGACCTAGGTTTACTACTAATATTTTGTTTCTTTTGGGTATCTCATTAATTTGAGTGAGTGTTTTTTTTGTTGTTTTTTTGTTTTTTTTTTACATTTTGGCAAATATTTTTGCCAGATATTTTTGATGATCCACCTACTAACCAATAAAGTGGGACCAAAAGTACCAGCAATTTTTGGTTTTCTTTTTTATATTATTTTCAATTGCCTGATAAATATTCAGAGACTAAACCTTAGCCTTTTAAGATACCAGTGGCAGAGTTATAAAGAATGCCTAACAAATAATAGATTAGTTATAGAGTTTGAAAATCCTTCAGAAATTTTCTTTCCACCACCATGGAGTGAGATTCTGTACCCACTGTATCAAGGACTAAAACAGGAAGAAAATATTAACATTGTGTTGAAAAATTAGGATATTAAGTTTAAAGAAATAGTAAGGAACATATAGTCAAAATGATTAACTCCCCGGGAAACTCTCCTGACTCATTCTTGTTCTTTTGACTCTAGGCAGATTTTATATCTCATCTCAAATATCTGCTTACTTGTAGATGACTGAGATTGAGATTCAAAAGACTAAACTTGGATGAGATCATTTATTTTTTCCTCCCATGTTCATATAACTAGTAAATCTATAAAAAATGATGATATAAACCCAGGTTTGAGTTTAGAAAAAATTTTAACTCAAAGAACGGCAAGTATTTAGTAGTACGCCCACTATTTCTTGAAGTTGGTTCAACAAACTGTAGGAAGAAATATTTTATTTGTCTTTAATGATACAGAGGATTTTTTAATCTCCTACACCCTCTTCAATGATTCTGAGGTTTTAATTCCAATATAACTCCTAGTAGTAATCTACCTTGCTGATGAGCTATAGTTTATTACCATCTGTTTATCCAATAAATTGAGAAACTTGTTATATACAAGGTTATTAACATGCTATTAAGTGTCAATTTTTTATTTATTTCATTCTAAACAATAATGAGGTTACCTTTTTTTTGGATAAATTAGATTTTAATTCTGGATGAATTTTTACTTAGATTCTTAAGCCTCTAAATTTATACTAAATAATTTTGAAGAAAAGATGAAGGAATGTAAAAGACACATTGAGAAGAACAATTGCCTAAATTGTTATTTGCCTCAAACACTCTTTTCCAAGAAACACAGTGCCTTAAAATGAAACAAAATGGTATCAGTTTATTAATGCGTTGTATTTTACACTAAATAATTGCTATTACATGTGAATGAAGACAGTTATCAATAGGCTATAGGCCAGACCCAACCAAATGACATATTTTGATATGCTTTCTTCAGTATTTGTTCTATGTATTCAAATAATGTTTTTATATAATTTGGTTTATAGTATGTATATATTTTTATATTCTAATATATACATTAGGTTCTGAATATCTTCTAGTGTCATTAAATATTCATTTCTATTATTAGCTGATTTCTACTTTCTCTAATATTCTATCATTTCTATTATTAGTATCCTTCTAATTAATATTATAAATAACGTTAATGAGCAAGCCATGTGTAATAGTCTCTTGATTATTACCTTAATTTACATTTCAAGAAAAGGAGTTACTGAGTAAAGTAACCTGAATATTTTTAAAGCTTTGGCACATTTCATCAAAAAGTTTTATGGAAAAATTTTACCAGTATACTCCTACTAAAATTTTATCCGTGTTACACACTTACCAATATTTGAGCATTATTATTCCTCATTCTGCTAGACTGATGGGCGAAAAACATATCTTAGTTTTTAAATTTACATAACTATTAAGGATACTCTTATCTTACATGTTTCAATAAGCATATAAACAATCTACCATTGTTAACATTATTAATTCATTTTCCTATTTGTGGAAAATAATTATATTGATTTAAACTTTGATAAAATATAAACTTGATTATCAGCCACACTTTAATTTTTAATTAATTTGGACATATACATACACATTCCTGGCAACAACTCTTTTGGAGTTTTTGAGTTCAAAATAAACTTTAAGGGCTTTAATGAAATAATAATATAATTTGAAATATTTATAAAGTAAATATTTTTTAAAAAACAACTTTTAAATCAAGTTTTAAAATAACAGCAATATTGCATACAATAAAACAGTCATGAAAACATTTGTTGACTATAACTAATGAAAATAGAAGTCAGATAATATAATGAAAATATTTGATAGAGAGTAAACAATATCTGCTAAGCATAATTTCGAGTTATTTAATTGAAAATAGATACCTTATGAAGTATCATTATTATAAAGGATAATATCTAAGAAGAAATCATTATATCGTGTTAAAGAGATCACCTTTTCTATCTTTGAAATCATATTATGAATTGATTGGAAAGACATAGGAACATTTTTGTTTCTATAAAGAAATAAAAAATTTTTCTTCCTGAACATTACCCTCCGCTGTGATACTTGATTCATTAAAGTGGTAAACTCACTGTCAAACTGTCAAATCTGGATCTGGAATGCTAGTTCAGTTTGCATTTTGCTATGCTGTGCTGTGCTATGCTGTGTTGTGCTGTGTTGTGCTATGCTATGCTATGCTATGCTATGCTATGCTATGCTATGCTATGCTATGCTATGCTATGCTATGCTGTGCTATGCTATGCTATGCTAGTCAAATGCAGTAAGATGAAATATAAACATATTAGCTTTGGCAATTTTAATTTCTCCTATTCTAGACTGGGCTGACAGATGTAAATGCTTGGGTAGATAACTAGGTGTTGTAGTACATGAAACACAACCTTTCTACACAATAATAAATTAACACAACTTTTTCCTAGACTATTTATAAAGCATGCAAAATAAATCACTTTAGTAAATGAGATTCTGCAAGTTTTTTATAGCAAACATTACTCTGATATCATCCCTGCGCACCAACTGAAATAAAAACTGATTCAAAATCATCAGTAAGCTGCCATCGCTTAAGGTACAATAGCACCTGCAGGAAATTCTACAGAAAAACAAATCACTTAAGGCTGCCTGAGTTTATTACCTGGCTCCAACACTTATTAACTATGTGACCTTGGACAGGACCTTAAGCTCACCTTGCCTCTATTTCCTCATTGTGCAATGGGAAATTAATACTAACTTTCAGGGTTGTAGTAAGCATAAATTGGTTAATATATGGAGAACATATAAAAGTGTTGCACAAAATTCATATTGTTTTTGTTCCAAGTGGCAATTTTTACTATACTCATTAAAAATACTTTACGATGATGTATATTTCTCCAAATGGAGTGCAAGTTGATTTACAAAATGGCAGATAAGTACAAAAAGACTATTTAAAAATATATTTTAACAAAAAATTATTTCTTATCTAATACTTGATTCAGTAAAGTGGCAAACTCACTGTCAAATCTCAATCTAGAATGATCTAGTTTAGTTTGCATTGCCAAGTCTTGGGGACCCTGGGGACTCTGGAGTTAGATGCAGGTGCTTAGTATCTACTAGGCACACTGCAAGAGGTGAGTCATCACTAGAAGTGCCAACCCAAACTGAAACACTATATCTTAGATTAAGTTTCATATTTTAGACTTTTTATTTTGAGATTCTTGCTAACAAAAAGTTGTATGATGAATCTTTTTTGTGTTGGATGAATATTATAGCAAAGACTGTAATAGATCTCACAATGGAAATCTTTTTTCCCCCAGACAGCATTTCAAAGTATTTCTCATTAAAAATGACTTCTGCATAATAATTTTTAATAGATTTCTTTATCTTCCATGTTTACAAAGTTTTAAAATGTGTGTGTGTTTTTTTCTCCTGGGTAGAGCTGGGTAGAGAGAGCTGAAAAGCAGGCTCTTCTCTCTGATACACTTGACCTATCAGAACTCTTCCATCCAGACACATTTCTCAATGCTCTTCGCCAGGAAACTGCAAGGTAATTGAAAGGAAATACTTATTTGTCTGTGAGGGTAATTATACTTCACTTTATTTAATTCTGATCACATTCCCTTGATTGTCAAGAACAAATTTATTGTTGGATCCAGATATTTGTGTAACTAACTAATACTTAACTTTTAATAACAGAGTTTACTTTTAGTTTAAAAGACATTGCTTTGAATTATAGTGGGTTTTTTTATTAAAACTTAAATAATTTTGGTCATTTATTTATCGAGACCTTTTCTGTCTAATGTGGTAGGCAGAAACCAAATGGAGTTAATTAAATCTAAATTAATTAAAATTAAATAAAATACATGTAATTTCTCAGTCACACGAGCCACATTTGAAGTGCTCAAATAGCCGCATGTGGCTAGTGGCTACCATTTTGCAGAAAATTCTGTTGGACCAGTGCAAACTAGGCTTCTTGGTAGGGAAAAGTATTTCATGGTTAAGATCCAGTTCCTTTTTATAACATATTTGGATAATCATATAACATATAGTCTATAATTTTTAACAAGATAGAATGGAAAAAAAGAGATACTTTCAAAAATATACTGGACAAAATTTAGTTGTTTAGTGATTCAGGGGGATTGTAATCTGCAGTGCCTCAAGATTATATTATGAGTATTAATATTTCAGTTAAGCTAATAAACATTTATTGAACACCCATCATATGCCTGAATTTGAGGATGATGGTCAAATGGAGGATATAAAAATAAGAAAGGCCCTGTCCTCAAGAAACTTACACAACCTTGAAGAAGAGACTGACATAACCCATTAACTTTAAAAACTTAGTGTGAAGTCTAAGGTATTTTACATAGTTTAAAAGATCTTATTACTTGCACATTGTAAATATTTTAATTTTAAATAAATAGAAATACATCTATCTTCTCTTACCCTTCATATTTTAGTGCCTGAGAATTATTCCTTTCTGACATTTGATGCTTTACTTTTACAGGGCCATGGGCTGTTCTGTGGATAGCCTTAAATTTGTAGCCTCATGGAAAGGTCGACTGCAAGAAGCAAAGCTGCAGATTAAGGTATTAGACTGATTTTAAGTGTTAGTATCTGAGTCTAAAAATTATGTTACTACCAACTGTGATGAAAAGACTCTCTAACTCCAGTCTCAGTAGTATAATCTTTATAGTGTAATATCTTCAGGGATAGATTGTATTACTTATGTAAAAAGTCAATGTGAGTTAAAATAGAACAAGAAATAACTTGTACAAAAAACAGCCTTTTCTAATGCAAAAATAAGAATCTGAGGGATACAACATATTTGAAAATATAATGTTTGGAAAAAAAAAGTGGTACAAATCCTAAAGTTATGTTAGATTAGCTTCTTTAAAATTCAATTCAATAACAATTCACTATACAATAAAATATGTATAAAATATAAACAAATCTTGTCCACAGAGAGTTTTCCACTTTGTGAGTACATTAAGTCACTGTTAAAATCAAGCCATCTATTTTTAAAAAAATCAAACCATATTTTGCAGTATTAAGTATTCCTAACTAGCTTTCTTGTTAAAAATCCATTTCTTTTATAATAGCAGATAATAATAGATAATCATTCAAATGTTAATAACCAAACTAATTGAAAAGCTGTAGTGGCAATCCTTCCCGCCACAACCCCAGCCGCCTTCTACATAAGTAGCGTTCTCTACCATTCTTCTCTTCCATTCCCACACATGGAATTGTCTTAACGTTTTTCCGCTGCTACTATCACACATTGCATTTTGTAGTGTGATTATCTCTATATGTTCATATTCGTCTTTCTTATGAGACTATAATGTAATTGAAGATCAAAGCTGTTTTATCTATCTTCATATCCCCAATATCTAGTTCTGTGTCACCTTTAATTCAATTTTTAAAATAAATTAAATGTAAGACTATAATTCTTTAACTTAGTTAACCTTAGGCAACTAGCTTTTCAGAAGTTTTTATATAGTTCTAGTTCCCAGTTTAATATATATATTTATTATGTCACACTGCTGTCTAAATACCATGTAATTTATTTTTGTTGTTATTTATCGTCTGTCTTACTCCACTGGAATATAATCCTATGAGAGTGGTCTCCTTTTTTTCAGTTTCATTTTATGTCAGTTATTTCAAACAATGGCACATAATAAGCACTCAAACTCTTGTTTAATTGTTGACATGATGGCATATAGTTGGAGAGGCACTATAGTAGGTGTTATTAGCATCAGCTATAATGCTATAGTGTGCCAGAAATTTGATCATTAACAATAAGCTAGATCTTTCTCTTTTGTAGATTGCTACAAAATTTTCCCTTGAAGCCGAAAATTAAAAAGGTTCTCTTTCATCTCTTGCATTTTAACCTTAGCTTCTAATCCATGAGTAGAACAACCTTAGCTATTATACTGGTGGTCATACACAGTTGCCCAATTATTAAGGATGGGGAGGACGCAAATGATACATAATCCAAGAACCATGTACTTTACCTGGTTTTGTGGTCTCTGGCAGCTATGAACCACAGACATAGTATGTAGTATCAATAGTCAGATATAGTGGTATAAAAAGCAAAAGAAATGAGTTTTAGTTTGTGTCGAGGTATGTTAATATTTTCAGAACTATGTTGCCCTTGTTCTTACAAATTAGGAATGAAATTATCTACAAGCAGGAAATCTTAAGTTTATACATTATGTTTTATACATGGTGAAAAAAAGCCGACAGTTAATAAAACAAGATTTTAATCTTAGTTCTCCAAAAAAAAAGCCATGTCACTTTTTAAAGCAATTAATGGAGCAATTTGAGCCTTTGTTGTCTCATTTAATAATGGACTTTAAAAACTTCCTCGACACGTTTATTATGAGGATCTGAAAACCTGTATGTGTGTAATTTTTATTGTTTCTCTTAATGCAATTTGGGTTAGGTTTTATTAGGCATTATTTTTTTAATTAGAAACAAAAGTGTTTTTAATATAAAGTTTTCTACTTTTATCCAATAAAGCAGAATTCCTTCCATTTTTCATTTAGCATTCACAAAAGATATTGTTAAAAACTACAATAGTCTCTTAAATATATTTAGGAACATTATGAGTTTAATATACTTTAAGCTTTAAGTAAATAAAGCTTAAAGGTAAAATTCAGTAGAATTTTTTGTCTCTGGCTCCTCATTCATGTCAGCTATAAATCACAGTTTCTAACTTTCTTACCTGCAGTTTCCAGGCATATTTGTTAGGTAAGAAGTCTTTGCAAGCCTCTCGCTCTTTGCACTTGGCAAAATCAGTAAGTTAAATAATCTGCTTAGGTTCTATTAATCCACTTAGGTTCCTATTAATCATATTTTTAACAAAAATAGTATTTCAATAGGAGAACTTTGTATTTGAATTATATTTGAACTTTACTGTCGGTCTAGAATTAATTGGTTATGAACTTTTCAGTCTCTTCCACCCCAGACTGAATTAAACCAGGGAAATGTTCAAGCAAGCTGCAGTTCCCCAAACTAATCAATATCTCACACCCTCTAGACCTACTTAAGAGAACATGTATGTATATTGATTTTTAGATCCAGAACATGGCCCTCTAAAGTTTCCTCACTACCATTATTGATTTATTATTTGTTAAACAGGAGTTGTGAACTTGGTGCCAGAAAATGTATAAATCAAGCTCCTGTTCAGCTTGCGATTAGATCTTGCCCAAGGCTATGAAAGAACAGCCCTGGCAAATCTGGGGCAAAACCCCGCTCCCTCCAATACTTCTGATGCCATCACACAGGAAAAGTGAAACAAGTCTTCTGCCTAAGAGTTGAATGAGATCTTAAGATCTTCTACTTATGAATAGCCCTTTCAGGCTAATTAAATAAATGCATTCGAGGCTTGTTAAGGATGCACAATTCCCGAAGTGCCTGGAAGCTGCTGCTCCTTGGACCTGGTGTCCAGTTGACCTCGGCTGCTTCATGTCAGCCTAGACTCTGCCCATGTACCAAGTGGTTATTATACTGTTTATATTTCAGTTCCCTTCCTCATAGAGCTTATCAGAAAATAGAAGTTAAAAGGGTGAAGAAATTAGATACTTAGACATTTGAGGTTTCATAAAGAGAAACGTGCTTGTCTGAATTGGGAGTTTTGAGCTTTAACTCAAATGGGTGTGAGCTGCTTGTTATAGCGTAACAGCCAAGCAGTAGAAAATCTACCAGATAATAAATAAATAAAACCCCAAAACCAATCCAAAACAAAACCCTTAAACAATTGGGATAAAGACATGAAATGAAAACAGAATCTCAACGGACCAAGTATTGGCAAGGCTGTGGCTTAATGTAAATTCTCATATGTGACAAGTGGGCACATAGATTGATAGAATTACTTTGGGGAATTATTTGCCAATATTATGGAGAATGAAGCTATTTAGCAATTTCATTTCTGTGTCTAGAGAATGCAAAGGTGTATAAGGAGACACTTGACATATTGTTTATTGTAATGTTATAATAATAATTATGACTTATATGTTCGTTAGAAGAATGGATAATTTGTTGCATGTTAATAAAGCAAAATATTATGCAACTGTTAAATATGAAAGAATAAAATGGATGTCCCTAGACCAAATAAAGGAAAAAATAGGCTGCAAAATGATATAATAAAGTATGTTACCCTTTACATGCAGTTTGGAAACGTGAAGAACAAACCGTTTATTATTTATGGATACATATGTATTTAACAATCATGTAATAATAAATTCAGTATAATGACTAGGTCAGATGAGAGCAGAAGAGGAACATGAAAGGCAAGATATGTACAGAGGACTTCAACTATGTCTGTTATGGTTTATTTGCTTAGAAATATGGAACAAACATGGCTGTATGTTAAAGTCTAGTAAAAATAAGTGGTAGGAATGTATAGATTTAAAAAATATTTTTATGATTTTCTATGTGTTTGAAATATTTTTTAAACTTTTAAAAGGAAGGTTCTGGCAAATAAAGCCATATAATAACATCAAAAAAAAATTCAGAGTTTAACATGAAATTCACTGTTAAATTCAAATTAAAGTCAGAAGTATACAAGAAATTCATCATATATAAAATAAATTAATGGCTTTAATTATGTCTTTAGGGAGCAAAATCACTAATATTACTTTTGCTAACCCCTTTTGGGGTTAGAAGCTAAGAGTTGAATAAGATACTAATGAATAGCCCTTTCAAAGTAGATGGGAGTCATGGTAGTTAGTTATTTGTTACATGCTTATGCAATCGTGGTTGGCCTGATCAAATGTGGTTTGAAGCTGTAAATAAAACCAAAAATATATATTTTTTAATTTTAAGATGTTTTAATCAGGTTCAAGTGTGACTAACATTATTTGAGATTTTTCTTTTGGGTTTAATAATTTTATTCTGTCTGTTCTCTTAAATTGAAAGCTATGCATTTTATAAGCAAAACAAAAATAGAGGAATTATATTATGACAGCAGATACACATTTAGATGCCTTTTACTTAATTATGTGCATTCAACTCAAATAGCACATTTGTACAAATGTCAAGAGACAGCCTGAGCTATGTGGTTCTTTTGATATATTGTAAACAAATGAGCTCTGGTCTCAATAATTAATTCTTTGCATCCGAGGGATATGTGTCACGCACAATAAGATACTAATGGCTAAAACAGACTTATAACAACAAACTTTAGTGGAAAGTATGAAGTATGTCCTATAAATAGACATATAAGTAGAATTTTTAAATGATTTATCATTTAATAGGAGTGAAAAAGGGTGGAAGTACAGCACTGATAAAATTAGAAAGCATGCTCTTTATACATCACCTAGCTCTTTGATGTGTAAGTGAAGTGATGGAATAAACTCAATTATCTAGAATAAATTTGGAAAATATTTTGCAAATTAAATATTATAGGCAAAAGTTCTTTTGACTGGGATTATTCAAGTAATTTTTACTAAAACCTTTATTTTGCCTCACTTAAATGGATACATTATATAAAATAATTCTCAGTTGGAATAAAGATACCATTTATTGATACCACTCCAATTCCTGATGTATTAGTTTATAAACAATAGTATATTGCTTTTTGTCATTCTCATCGTTTTTATTTTATTTTCAGGAACAAGAATGTCTTTACTTCACATTCTGCAAATTCTTTTAAGTTCTAAAATAGGGTAGTGACAGAGGATATAAAAAGAAAGGACAAATTTAGAAGATGTTTATTAGAAGTGGCCGGACTTAGTAGTTGGTGTGTGGGAAATTTGGGAGAAGGAGCCAAGAATGCTTCCCAGGTGTTGATCATGGTCAGTAGCGCCAGTTACTGAAATAAAGCTCCTAACCCTCCCACTCACTGGTTAGAAGAGGAAAATGATAAATTTGTATCTCAGCATATGCATGTTACATAGTTAAGTTGTGACATAGTCCATAGGGACTACTTTTATAAATTTCTGTACAGACTAATTAAACTTAAAACTAAATAAAATTTCTAAAAGAGAGAGGTTTTAGAAGAATTATCTAACCTAGAGAGTTTCTAGCATTGAAATTAGCAAGTACTCTCTAAATTTTAATTTATATTTTTTCAAAGCCAAAATACTTCAGCCGTTCTTGAAGCAGCGTATATATCACATCATTGCTATAGTAGAAAGAACATTGAACTTAGGAGTTAAATAATTCTGTTTTTATCCCAGCTCTTTCACTAACAAATAGTTGTTTATCTTTTCCATGCTACAGCAACCTTACTGTAAAATTTGCTATTTAAAACTATTTGTCAAAGCATATTTTCCTAGTACCTTCTTGTACCTGAGCCATTCCATTCCCAAATTATAATGTAGCTGAAAATTATTTTAACTCTTCCAACTTCCAGTGTTACCTTGACTCTCAATTCTGTAGTACTTTCATTTAGTATGTTAAACTTCGGTATTTTATGTAATATTTATAAGCTTGTTTGTTTTCTATCAAGTTCAAATTATAAGAATATAATGGCTCTGAATGCAAAATACTGACTCTACATTTGTTGCCTTTAGATAAACTTAGGGTAGATTAACACTAAAAGAATGACCACTTTTAAAGAAGAAATATGAAACCAAGTTACCAAAATAATTATATTTTCAATTTCATAATTTCTTAAATTTTTACTAAGATTAATTTAGAGAAAGAGATTAACTCTCCCTTTTTATTCTTTTTCAGTTCTTGGCATGTCAAGATTTTTTGCATTAAATTCTCTGAACTTTTTTCTGTTCTTTAAAAAAAGATGTCAGGGAACACATGTTCTCGTTCTCTAATTATGCTTTTTCCCCCTCCTGGAGAAAGAATAATGTTTTGGCTTTTGCCATTATATTTCTGTTAATCTAATGCCAGGGCACCTGCAGTTTTGTAACTGATGACATTTTTTGTAAGTATTTTTTCCTAAAATTTTTGTTAAAATTTTCTAAAAATTATTTAGAATTCAGTCTAAAGGAAATTCACAGTTAACACTCCTTCGGGTCTCCACCTTCTTTATTCTCAGATAAAATGTTGTAATCTTTGTTTTCATATTTGGAATACATAGTCATAATGGAAAGTGTTGTCTTTGTTCTTAAGATATAACACAGTAACTCCTGGCACTTCAGACTTTAATACAGATTTTAATGGTTTATGTGTTTCCATGGTAGATCAGTGGCTTATTACTGGAGGGATGCAGTTTTGATGGAAATCGACTTTCTGAAAATCAGCATGATTCTCCTAGTGTATCATCGGTTCTCCCTTGTTTTATGGGCTGGATTCCACAGGTAATATATTTTTTAACAGGTACAAGTTTTAAAGAATTCATTCGTAGATTTTATCTTTTCAATAAGATTCTTGGCCTATGCATTTTTGTTTACTTTCTAATATCACCTGCATTTGAACAAGTTTACTGTCAAAATATTATCTCCTTTTTAGTTTTTAAGATGTATGGGACATTTTTAAATCTTTAATTTGTTATTGGAAGAATAAAGTTATAGTTTTTAATTCATAATTAATTTATAGCCTAATAAGAAACAAGTCTTTAATGATAATATGAACCATCGTGATTATGTTTCTGTTATTTTCAGCAATGTGCTAAATGCTTTATATACTTTACTTCATATACTCTTCAGAGTAGCTCTGCAAGTTGGATATTATTACTCCTATTTTCAAATGAGGAAATATGTGCTCATATACGTTAGATTACTTCCCTATAGTTAGACATACAGAAATTGACAGTATCAAGATGTTAATACACATCTGGCTGTATATCATACCTGTCACTAGGCTGCTGATAGGCAGGTAAAGAAAACAGTCGTGATGAAAATTTATTTGGTTAACTTTTTTCCTTTAAAATTTTCACTTTTTTCCTTTAAAATTTTCAATTATTGAAAGAATTTTCAACAATGGAACTTGGAATATATCGTAATTGTAAGAGAAGTACATAACTTTTACTTAATATAATTTTAAAATGTAGGTATGAATATGTGAATAAACTTTAACATTTTTATTCTATAGCTAATGACTAATGAAGCTATTTGGCATTCTTTTATTATAAAAAAAAGTTTTCTCATTGAGGCATAGTACTTTGAATTTTCTAATTATTGTAATTCTCTTTATAAAATAAAAAATAAAAGCATCAAATATTTTTTAAAACACAACTAATAAAACTAGTACTAATTAGCAGTCATTACTCAGAGAGCTAAAAGAGCATCCTCAGACCTAAAAGAGCATATATTTCCACGAAGTCTCCCATATTAGCTTCATTTTCTCTAGTATTGTGATATATCAGATAAAGGAGATGTTGAAATAACCTTTATTTTATTTCAGTCTGGCTGTTAATTCTTATAAGAAATTTCTATGAAAAACTTGGTAAATTATGGATTATAAACATTAGGTATGTGAACCAAATTGAAAGTTATATACAAAAGTTAAAACTGGAATTTGCTAAGCATTGTAACCATAACATATGAAGGTGTATATGATGACAGAGGTGAATTTAAATTAATCTAGATTATATGAAGTGCTAATTCTCTGGCAAACAAAATTAAAAACCGTATAATGACCTTGATAAGAGAAAAAAGTAGGACATGTATAAACTGGTTCACTTAAGGAGAAATCCCAGTGATAAAAATAGAGCTCGGAGAATAACTGAGTAGGCATAAATCTACAGGCAATAACCTGGAGCAATGACCACACAACTGACCACAAACTAGAATGCAAATCAGGGACGTAATGTTATGGACAAAAGACAGTCCGTTAGTGGGTTGTATGAAAAGCAACATGACATTACAAGACTCAGAATTTTTTTCTACACAATATTTTACTTTGTATAATCATTTCTATCCAATTTTATTACAATATTTTAAATCAAGATTGGAATAGAAAGCTGAAAATAATTTAATTTCAAATGTAGATCATGGAGGTAAAATGAATTGGAATGTTTAGCCAATAAAAGACAATATGAATTTTTTATTATTTTTATAAAAGAGATTTCCTCCTGGGCTTTTGTACTTTTTCACAACATGTAATGGAAGGGTTTATAATGCTTCCCCACTTCTCTTTTTCCCTCCTTTACACTGAGCCTCTTCTTTCCGTATTATCTTAACTACTTTCAGACTGCCTCTCTTATATTAGCTAAAGAGAGAATATGAGGTATAGTGTTTCAGAACTCAAATTTTGGAGTCTAGCAGACTAAATTCTGTTCCTCTCTCCCAAACTTAATGAGCTGGGGCAAGTAACCTAACCTCACTGAGCCATTTTCCTCATTTGAAAGTAGAGGTAACGCTGTTTCTATAGGACCATGTTAAGGTTCCTATGTGTGTAAAATACCCAGCACAGTGCCTCACATGTGTTGTCTAATTTATCCTGATGCCAATATTTTTCAATGTTTTTACAATTGTATGATACTATTTTTTATATAGTACTTTATAAAGTACTTTATATAGTACTTTATAGTTTATTAATTGCTTCCAATCATCATGAAATACTTGATAAGTTCCTATATTACCATATATTCTGCTGAACACTGGGGTAACAGAGATAAACAAATCTCTTCCATCTGTTAACCTAAAAGTAGAAAGGTTTTTCAAAGTGAAAGGCAACAAGTATTTATTTGATATCAGTAAGAACAGCTATTCAGGACATACTGATTCAGGCAGAAACCCAAATAGTTCTATTAGGAGACAAAGGCAAAATCGGGCAAACTAACCTTTGTTATTTATAAGGGGAAGGGGAACAATTACATCAGTAGAAGGAAGGAATTTCTATTGGTGCCAATAACATGAACATTAATTGTAAACAAGTTTTTTTTTTAATTTTCAGTCTAGTAGTCATCAGTCCAGTAATAACTGTTTTCTCGTTATCTTTGCCCTGTGATCAGTCCAAAGATTGTTTGCCCTGTTTTAACATCCTAAAGATTTGAGGCATAAGATGTGCAAGGCAGTTCCTCTGGCATGGCAGCTCCAGCTCCATTTTAAAGTTGCTTTATTGATTGATTGATTGATTGATTGACATATCAAATAGTCTTCTGTTGAGTGGGGGAGCAAATAGGTAAAGAAACTATTACAGTTCCAAGTTATATGTACAGTTATAGAAGTTTACATAAAATGCTTTAGCAGATGAAAGAGGCCTCAACTCTATTATGTGTGAGCAGATGAGGAAAAGTCAGATGACCTGATGGAAGGAGGAGGTTGCACAGTTTAAGTAAGAAGAGTTTCAGAACAAATTTGAAGAAGGTAGGGGCAAGTCATTCCAGCTATAAGAGGTAACATATTTAAATGCATGGCAATAAGAAAAAACAACAACAACAGGTTATTCTGAGAACTGTGAGTATCGTGCATCTGGAAATGTATGGGTCATGTGGAAGAATGATAGGGGATGCAATTAGAAAGGAAGCTCCAGACCTGATATGACAGGCACATAGCCATGCCAGGGAATTTAGATCATCTTGTGCCCAATAGGAAACTGCAAAGAATTTAGAACAAAAGTGTGGTAAGATCAGATTGTAGTTTTAGAAAATCAGCCTAGAAGTGAGAGGATGCTTGGTATTGGCAAGGGTGAAATACAATTACACTCACCTTTCATTGCAACCCTATGAGTTTGGTAGAGCAGGTTTACTCTCTGTTTTGCTGGTGAATAAACTGAGAATCAGGTAAGAGAAGTGAATTGTTACAGATCTCACAATGGTAGCACTAGCTAAAGGATGCTATTTAGGGTTGATTATTATTATTTGAGCAATAATTATTAGCATTTATTTGTATTGATTATGTGCCAGGCACTGTGCAAAATATTTAAAATACAAGATACTTAGGCCTTCCCAAAACTTTTGAAATAAGAATTGTCATCTCCATTTTAAACTAAGAAAACTAAAGCTTAAAGGTTATGTAACTTGACCAAGTTAATATATTATATAGGTAGGCAACTAAGATTCAAATCCAGGTAATGGCGCTTAATTCTTAGACCAAAAACTGAGCCAACCTAACAGTATAAACCAGAGCTTGGAAAATTATAGCCCCTGGGCCTAATCCAGTGTGCTGTTTTGGTGCTACCCATAGCCATGTGAGCTGTGAATGGTTTTTACATTTTTAAATAGTTGAAAAACTGAGAATAGTATTTCGTGACCTGAAAATTATATGAAATTCAAATTTCAGTGTCCATAAATAAAGTTTTAGTGTAGAAAACAGTCCTGCTTATTTGAGTAGATATTGTCTATGACTGCTTTCAGACTGTAACAGCACAGCTGAGTAGTTGTGTCAGAGACCATATGGCCCCAAATCCTAAAATATTTACTATCTGGCCTCTTAGAAAAAAGTTTGCTGACTTTTATATAACTACTGAACACTCCAACTTCTGCTTAAGGGTCTTTGTTGTGTTTTGTTTTTGAAGGCAGTTATAACTGTTTTTAGTAAGTTTTACAGAAAAGTGGGGAAGAGGTGACATCAACATTTTAATGCCTTTTACTAGGAGGCAAGGAACTGGCATAAATAGAGGAAGCATCAATATCAATTTATGTAAGCCAGGGAAAAGAATTACTTTTTCCATTTACGATTATGGTCCTTTATTGCAAAAAGTACAGGATCCTTTGATAAGCTTGGATGAAATAATGCAGGTCAGAATCTTGGTGGTAATCCCTTTTAGGCCAGAAGAAAGTTTTTCACAATTTTTTTTTCACTACATTACCTGACAGCTAATGGTCTTGAATAGCTTTATTCAGCCAAAACATGCCCAACAACAAATCATTGGTAATATTCATGTGAGGTAGATTGCACCTTCATTTTTTAAAGAACATTTTAGATTGCAGAAAATCGAAGAACTTCTTTGACATGTGTTTTAATATGTTATAATAGTTAACAAAAGATGTAAATAAAACATTATGAGTTTTCACCGAGGTGAGAGGAGGAGAGCTCTACTATTGTTTATGATAAATGCAGTGGATTTTGCCACTTAACAAAATTAGAATTAGAAACTCTTAAGGACAATTAAAAGTAAAATGCTGGTAAAAATATTTTCCCAGTGTTTCTGTTTACCATTATGTATGTGCACTAAGATAATATAGCTTATACTCATACTATTAATTTATACATTTATTCATTCATGGTAGAGATTCTTAAAAGTTGTTCCAGTTCCAGCTCAGTGCTGATGTTAAATTAACATAAATCCAAATTAAGATTTCCCTTGGGGATTTTACTCCCCAAATCGCATTTGCTTTCTCCAAAGCATTTTCCAAAAAGTGCTCTATACAACATTATTTCATAATTGTTCTCTGTGAAAAATTGTCAAGTATAAATATACTGTTTTAATAAAAACAGTATTTCCTGCCCTTGGAAATTCATGACATGTTTGAGAATATTAACTCTGAGAAATCCCTATACCTAACCACAACTTTTTCATGCACCCCTTGCCCTTCATTTAGATCTCCTGATTCACATGATACAGTTTGGGAAATACTGCTTTTTGTGATAGGACAGTCTGAGATTATACTCAGTTCTGACATTCCAAAGGACATAAGTTTGCCTTTGTTCTACCTTTTCAGTAAAGGATGCTATTTAGGGTTTATCTGCCCCCAGAAACATCGGATCCCTGAGCCAGCCCCATAGGCTTAGACCTCCCAACAGGCACAACAATCGATAATTCAACTTCAGAAACAACTGCATGTCCATAGAAAAATATAGCTATAAAATGATTCCATAAGCAACTCACAAAAATGCCCTTTATATTACTTTTATGTCTATATTAAAATATTATCACCGTGAATATAAGAAGATATATGCTGAAAACTTTGCCTTGTATGCACTCTGATTTAATAAAAGTAATGAATATTTAATATTTTTTCTATATGACAGTATTTTTTGTCCTTAAGGACTTATTATAGAAGCAATGTCAGTGTTGTATTATTAAAAAATGTGAGGAAATATTTCTGTACCAAAATACATTTTAAAGAGTAACTAGACATCTTGAGAGAGCGAATTCTCAAAATATTCATTGTTAGCAAGTTGTTTTGTTTCCTGTTTAGAGATATTTATTTTTTCCATAGTTGCATTAATAAGTTATGCCACTTTATTATGTAGATTAAAGCTTTGATTTCCTAACATCTCCTTTTCTAGAAAAGAGCTGTTCATTGACTTGATTCATAAACATTCAGAAAGCATGTGGTAGAATAAGTTAGTTGAACTTTATGAATAAAATGATGAGAAATATGTTTTGATTTGCCTTCATGTATGTTTTATAATAATAAAATTGAGTTGAAATTAGGTCAAATAGTTAACATAATTAACCTAGGTAATTTTGTTTTTTTGTTGAAGGGTTTTGGTTTTTGTTTGGTTTTTATGTTTTATTTTGTTATTTTCTTTGGTTTGTGGGCTAAATGATACCGAATGTCACCATTCACCTTTGTAAAATGCATTGTCTTCTTTCAAATATTAGCCTATTGCCTTCTGCCTGCTATTTTATAGTACCGAGTACTTTTATGTTACTTTCCCATGGGCATGGGCTTGAGTATGAAATTTCAAATTTAGTCTCATTTTTGACTGAGTTAATTGGATCACTTTCTAGTTTAATTAAATAGACTATGTGAAATCATTAACCACTTCAGATTAATCACATTATATAGACTTTTATTAAATTCTATTTATATCAAACTAACTTGTTTACATGTCATATAGTATGAATTATTGGAAGTCTTCCTAGTGTAGCTCCTATTTTGCTTAATTGAACACTTAATTTATATGTTATTAATAAAATTTTAATTTCATCCAAATATTTCAGCCCAGCAGGGTCTCATGCTTTGTATGTTAAGAGAAACATATTAAGGAAGAAATTATGTCATCAGAGTTTATTTCAGTTAAGCAACATTCATGGAACGTCTGGTTGCACAAGTTATTGTGCTAACGGTGACAATGCCGAAGAACCTGGCTCTGCTACTTTGATCATTTATTTATTGGAGACTTAAGAGCAAATTCATTCAATTTTTTTTTTAACAGAAGCTTATAACATTTACTATTTAAGAGATTTTTAGAAGTGAAAAGCAAAAGGTTAAGAAGCAACTGTGGTGTTTGCTTTTAAAACACTGTAGGTTTTGATAGAAACATTGTACCCTCCCCTTAAACAAACAAAAAACTTATAACCAAAAGCAGATTTGGAAGGATTTGAAGATATATACAGAACTAGTAAACTGAGAGTGACTATGTGAGAATCAACTTTGCATAACTATTAAATTCCTAATTTAAAGGGAAAATTGCTTGGCATTATAATGAAGAACTATAGAGAAAATATCCTAAATAGAAATAAATAGTGTTTTAAAACATACGTCTGAAGTTTCTGTTTTCACTTTTAGCCATAGAAGTTATGGGAAGCAAAGCAAATATTAGGTGGTAGAGAAAGATAATTTAAAACCTTTCCTGGGATTATAAGTATACATTCATAGAGTCTCATCATTTCTGTTCAACAAATATGTAATGTTGTCTACTGTTTGCTAAAGAATTTAAAGGCAACACCAAAAGAAAGCCTGCACGAGGTTACTAACTTTAGGAATGCCTAAGGAATTATAACAATTACAAGAATTTCTGATTCCTGAAGCTTTGCCATTTAAGCAGAATTGGAGAAGAGGGAAGAGATTAGACAGTGACTAATGGCTGAAAATTCTCTTATCTTCCTATCCTGTATTTTTTCTGAGACCCATCCAGAATTCATTCTCTCCATTAATCCTTATTAGGTTATATACTCCAGGGTTGTAGTTTGTTTTCTAAAGTAATCATTTTTCTAAAAATTATATACTGTATGTTTGATGTGTATGTTGTGCACTAAACTAAGTTTTAAGCTTCAAAGATTATTTTCTCTATTTGAATATACACTGAAATGCTTAGCTGTTATAATTCTAGACACAACATTAGCACATAAAATACTGTTGGATGAATAACTCACAGAATCATCAGTACAAACAGGAAATTAGAAAGATTCAGGGCAGATGGTGCTTTTATCTATTTGGGCAATGATTCTCAATAAAGAACGAATTTTGTATGTAAATCAGGATAAGATTTAGGAATGTTAGGAATGAATGAGTTTTCAAAAGGACTTAACTGATGTATATCACTGACTAGAAGAGTTAGAACAGTGGGTTCGAGAGTGTGTGTGCGCATTTGAGAGAGAGAGAGAGGAGGGAAGGGAGCACGAGTGCGAGCGATTAGAAAATAGGAATTTATAATGCCCACTTATATTTAAATATTTTTTCCTTCATGGAAAAATTTAAAACATTTTATTTTCATTTCTTTCTATCTTAGCACCATCTGTGACATATAGTGGATGCTAAAAAGCTGAGTTTTTTTCTAGTTGATTTGAGAATTAGTAGGAATTAAGGAAAAGGCAGGTATATGCAGCCCGAAGAATTAGAGATATGTAGATAAATAATGCTTCATATTCGATCTCTTTAATACATCATTAATTCTTCACCATCCTGTTAGGTGGATAAATGTTTATCTCCCTTCTGTAACAGGGAAACTAATGCTCAGAGAGTAACCTATTTAGGGTCAGGAACACCTACACAGGTACTCCAGAACCTGAAAATGATTATTTCTATAAATGCTGTTATCTTCTATTTTGAAAAGGAACAGAATAACAGAGTATTTAAGTGCTGATATTCATATGCCCAAAACTTTCAACTGTACTATCAATGGCAACTTTGCCACTTTCTAACTAGGTTACCATGGTAAGCTATGGCTTTCTGATTCATCACGAGTAAAATTTTAGAATGAGTCTCACTTTTAAGTTTTACTCTTACTGTAAAAAATAAGTAATAATCCATAAGTTGGATGAAATTATGCAAGTTCAGTAAAAACACTGATCTTTGAATTGGAAATAGTATAGTGAATTCATGATTTTTTTAATACATATTTCTAAGCTCCAGTCACCAAAAAATCCTCAGAGAGTGAAAGATCATTTTTTTTTGGCACCCAGATTATGATTTCTAATACCATTTCTCATTAAAGGCACCAAGAATCTTCAAAGTAATGACTAATAGATTTCTCGGACAGAAAATACACAAGACAAGGTTGTAACATTCACATACTGGAAGCAAAGAAGCTAATGAAAATGACACACCAAAAACAAAACAAAACAAAAAACTCAGGAGCCAATTTAAGAATTCCCACTGCACAAAGATTGACAATGTGAATATCAATAAGATAATAACTGTTGGATTGAAGTTCATCAGATATGTTTGAATCCACCAGTCATAATGATACTTTAAAAAGAGGGTGTGGCAATCATGGATCACCTTTACTGTATACTAGGAACAAATTATTTTGAAAAAACAAAGGGAAATTTGATAGCATTTATCTAGAATTTTTATATGAGCTGCCCCTATGTAATCAAAAAATTGATAAGTAGCAGTTTCTCTTTATAGATATACTCCCACTGGAAATAAGAAAGAATGATAAGTTAAGTTATTTTATACTCTTGAATGTAATAATGATCACCAGTGGCTCCTAATATCTAAAAATAGAGACAACCAACCATATGTGCCTCTTGATGGAAAGATACACTACCACCTATGCAGTGTTCTGCCAAAAACTGAATTTGAATCTGAGCTTATCTCCAGATTC
Source organism: Eonycteris spelaea (assembly GCA_003508835.1). Classification (NCBI taxonomy): domain Eukaryota; kingdom Metazoa; phylum Chordata; class Mammalia; order Chiroptera; family Pteropodidae; genus Eonycteris; species Eonycteris spelaea. The sequence goes on from PUFA01000168.1 coordinate 646,002, forward strand.
AGTTTACAGAAATGATACCATGGGAATGTAGGCAACAAAAGTCAGAATGTGGGAAAGTCTTTGGTATAGTTTCATCAGCAAATTTCAAAGGAAAAAAGAGGAAAAACCTATAAATTTAGAGACATAGAGATATAGCAAAAAAATGCTCATATGGACTTTATTTGAATTATGGTTTTAATAAAACTATTTTAGAAATTATGGGATAATGAGATAATAGATATACAATATTGTTAATATTTTCGAATATAATAGTATTATGCTTTATTTTTAGACATATATTTATAGATAAAATTGTAGGATTTGGTTCAAAATACCACAGTATTTGAGGCTAGAGGAAAGTTTAAATGAAACAATTGACCATGAGTTAATTGTTGCAGTTGGATGATGGGGGTTTATTATGGTAGTCTTCATTTTAAAACATTTCATAATAAAATGTTAAGTAAAAATTTATGGGAGGGTTTTGTTTGTCTCTTTGGTTATCTAATGATCAGCTTCAAAACAGTATACTGCTATATTTTTAAATGAGATTAATTTTACACAGGGTGCATACGGTCCATATTCCCCAGAAGAGAGTATATCTTTGCCTGTTTACACGAGTGCTGAAAGGGATCGTGTGGTAACCAATATCGATGTTCCATGTGGAGGCAATCAAGACCAGTGGATCCAGTGTGGGGCAGCTCTCTTTCTGAAAAATCAGTAGAATCTAATGGCAATAAAAACTGTCTTTGCAAAAAAAATGTTTATTATCTAAACTTTAAATAAAATATGTGGTAAGTCTCATTTGAAATGTTAGTTCAAAATATTAGCATATAGTTACCCTATGTTGTTACTCTCATTGAGTTTGTATTTTAATGGATAGTGACAGCACAATATACTTTTAAAGTTGTAACCTAATGGAATTAATTTTAGAAATGGTGTATTCCCTGTATAACATTAAATATTTCTGAGGCAGTTTTTCTCTTACATTGGCTCAAAATTGTAATGTTTTAGGTAAGATGTTTAAAATAGTGTATTTAAGGAATCAATAATAAATGTTTTGTCTATTTTGCATTATAATTATTTAATAAAATATATTTTTTTCAATATTCTATTTTTAAAGTGTTAAAGGTCCATTTTGTTTTCACAACTCAAACCATGGTTTAATCAAATAGCTGTCATTTGTAGAATTTTGTTCAAAACCAATAGATTGTATATGACCAATACATAATAGCTAAGGCTTAGATAGCACTGACTATATGATGGTAGGCACTGCTCCAAGAGATTAATTGATAGGTAGGTAGGTGGGTGGGTGGATGGATAGATATTATATTCATTATGGCGTTCATTTTACTAATGGGAAAAATGAGATACTGGTTAAATGACTTGCTCAACTAATAAACTGGTAAAGTGGCAAGGGGGAAAACTCACTTTTCAGCTCTCCTCCTCAAGGGAGAAAGACAGCAAAGCTGAATTCTCTAGCACATACCACCTTGGAACTGAGTATGCTGGCTGAAAGGAACAAGAAGGGACGTTTCAGCACCATGTTGATCAATTCATCTTGACAAATATTTGCCACAGCTGAGTTTCTGGCAAGACGGTAAAACGAATTGACAGTGCTAGTCAAAATACTTGTTACATGACATAGTTTCACTGAAAAGTCACCTCTGTAAAACTTAAGAGAATATATGGGGAAAATGCTTTGAATTGTGAACTTAGCTCTCAGATCAGCCTAAGCCCCCTTTACTTCAAACATCCAGTGCCCTCTGCATGCATGTTCTAGGGGCCTTAAGGGTTTTCTGACAATGTCTTTTTCTTCGCTATATTAAGGGAATCAAGACCGCTTTTTTTTTTTTTTTTACTTATAAAGAACACTGTGAAATATTTCAAAGACAGATATATATAGTGTAATATACAGTATAAAGTAAGTATAGAATGAACACCTGTACCGCAAACACAGCTTAAGACCATTACCAATACAACTTAAGCTCCTTGATATATTTTCAGCATCTCATTTCCCACCCTGCACCAAGACAGTGATTACCTTAATTTTTGTTCTTATAATTCCTTTGGGTTTCTTCATAGTCTTTCTAAATATGAATGAATTCCTAAACCATATTTTTTATTTCTGTTTAACAAATATTTGTTTCTAATCTTGGACTGGCCCATCTCTTTTATACAGTTTTTATTTTTATATAAGTGGTATGTATTTTGTGACTTGTCATTTTTCAGTATGAATATATGAATTGACCAAAATTTACTGATTGCCTCCTCTTGACATTTGAATTGTTCTGGTTTTTTACTACTACAAACTGTGTTTATGTAAACATTTTGAGTTAAGTCTCCTGACATGCATTTATAACACTTCCTCTAGGGAAGTAGGGGAATTGCTGAGTCTCCAGTAGGAAAATCATCAACTTAATAAGAGAATGCCAAATGATTTTCCAAGTGATTAAATGACTTAAAGCACTTGAAAGACTGCCTAGCACTAGTTTTATAACTAGGATTATAAATTGGTTGAACCAATTTACAGCCCTACCTGCAGTGTATAAGTTCCTGTCATTCTGCGCCCTTATCAATACTTAGCATTTCTGCAAATCTGGTAGTTATAACATGACATTACATGGTAGTTTTAATTTGCATTTTCCTGTTTACAAATAAAGCTAAACAATTTATGTTTATTGTTGTTGTGATTTTCTCTGAAATGCTGTTTTTTGGTTTTGGGGGAGGGGGGTTTTGCCCAATATTTCCTATTGAGTTGTCTTGTGTTTTTATTTGATGAATAAAAGATTTTTACTTGGATGAAGTAGAATTTTTAAGCCTTTCCTCTGTTTGTTTTCCCAGAACAGGGTCGTTAAAATGCCAAAATTTTCCCATACAGTTTTTTTCTTTTTGTTAGAATGACCCCAAACTGTAACCTTAAACAGATAAAGACATGTGCAAATCCAAAATTCACTTGCATGTCATTTTCTATATCTGTAACATTTATATCATACTAAGAAAATGAAAGAGTGTAAGAGTCCATTGATTTTTTTGAAAAGAGAAATTAAAACTCTGAGCTCTAAGCAGAATTTTTAACTGCTGGGCTCGAGCATCACGCAAACACACTGGGGATATCTCTGTGTAGATAGGGGAAGAACCACAGAATTGCTTCAGGCCCAAATTAGGCTTAGAAAAAAGAGTTATGTCTAGGAGGTACAGTGAGGTAACAGGCTCTGCATAATCATAATTCATTAACAGTCTGTTTTGCTACTAATTCTGATCATTCTTCCGAGAAACGATTGCTTGATTTCCTAAGCACTAGCTGTCTCACCAAGTCTCAAACAGGGGTGTCTGTAGATGCTTTTTCTTTTTGTTAAGTTCAAGATTTGTCAATTTGAAGGTCTTTTTGTTGTTATCAATAGGGCACACATTTGCATATTTTGAGTCCACCAATTTTAACTGGCCATCATTAGGAAATTTACGTGTCTTAAGATATCAAATTCGAATGTCTTTGGAGTTATACTGCAAATATACATGTAACTATTTAAGAGCCAAAGAAATGAAAAAATCCAATTAAGTCCAAGAGTTGAATTACAGATTTTTGTGAGTAGATAGTAAGCAGCCATGTGTATAACTTACATTCACGAGCAAGAGCTTCCTGTGTAAAATTTAAATTTTGAAGCTCATGATACAGTGACAATAAAAAGGGGGCTTAATATGACAGCCAGGACGAGAGGAGCTTTCTGGATACCTATAGTCTAGGCTTTCACTGAAAGTAAATCTTGTGGAAAGCTGCTGCCAATAGGGTGCTTGCCCAGGAAGCTGTACTGTGGGAGACAGGAGGCATAAGGTACAACAAGGAGGAAGAGGGGGACAGGAGGGCCTGGCAGGCTTAGTGATGGTCACATGCCCCACACACACTGTCTTCATGTTACCCCTTTTATCCTTCACACCAAGGCTTTCTTTCACACCCTCTTTCCTGTGGGTTTCTTTCCATGTGAACCAAAGCTGTACTTGGGACCCTGGAATTCCATGGCCCAACCAAAACTAGGTATCAGGAAAGAAGCGGGAAGAGATTAGTCATCTTTTCCTAAGAGCAAGCAGGTTCTGTGTCAGCTCACTTCTTTGGGGAAATGTCTCCAAGCAGGGAAAATACAATGCTTAGTTACAGGCAGCAGAAGCAAATGGGTCTTCTATATAGGAGACTCTTTTAAAAAGATTTGTGTAAGATTAGACTCTGAGAGCCTCAGGAATTGGTTTTCAAGGTTAAATTGTCCATGGTAACAATAGTAAGGGTCACATATGTATAATGCATTATCATTTGCAAATGATTCTGCATGCATTATCACAGTAACCTTGGGAAGACTGCAGGCCAGGTTGTAGATTGGAGGAATAATCTGAGATTCAGGGAGGTTAAACAGTTTTTTCAAACTCGAGCCAAAAGTTTCAGCTCTCTTAATCAACTGATAATGCATGTATCTCACACTGCCGCCTGGCAGGGAAGACCCGTTGCCTGGTTCCATCATCTTTTCATTTCTATGGTTGGGCAGAACACGTTCTGATTCCCTTACTAGAAACCTCCCTTCTGAGAGCTCTGTTTTCTGATTGCTCTGGTGACAGATATTTTCCTGAGAGTGGACTTGGGATATCATGGAAAAAAGAGATTAAAGTCAACCCTTGAAGAACTCAGTATTGAATAGGCAGAAACTCACCATTTAATGTGCTACTTTTAAGCCCTGTCTCATAGCTGTGGTGTGTGTGTGTGTGTGTGTGTGTGTGTGTTACTCTTCAATTTTTCATACACATGTATGTACCTTTTCACTCTCGGCTCTCAGAGCCTTTCTATTCTGAAGTTTCTTTATACATTTTAGCATCACTAGCATTGGCATACATGGCTTGATTCCAGTACTGACTGGCCAGATCTAAAAACACTATCAAAGTTTGAGCAAAGATAAGCTCTGAAAAGAAAATTTTCACATGCTATAAAAAGGGGGGGGGCTATAAAAAGGGCCCATTGACTGTATTTGTCAAAAATATGTCATATAGGACAAAGCAATCTCAGTAACTGTTCCAGATGAAAGGAGACAAAAGAAACAAAAGTAAGTACAGTGTTCTAGGCTGCATCCTGTACTGGAGGGAAAACAATGCTGGGAAGGATATTTCTGGGCAGGTAAAGTGACTACTGAAATACAGACAATAAATTAAAGTTCTATTTTAAAGTGTGTACTCTGCCAAATGCTCGTGATTCTTCAAGTTTTTAGTTTTGCTTGTGGGATCAGGCTCTCTTCCGGGCACTGCACTTTCAGGCTTTTTAAGTCCCCCCTCGCCACCCCCATGGCTTTGAGTAGTTTCCTTACACATGTGAGCTGATCAGTCTCAGCTGAATACTCAGCTCTCTGCAGGTGTCTGGAGTTATCTCTCTCTGCAACACTCTTCTGCTACTCTCTCCTGAGAATGCTAGCTGCCCTGGACTCAGCAACATTTCAGCAATTAGGGAATTGGCCAAGCCCTGCCTAGGTTTCCTTTCCCTAAGCTACAGCCTAGAAATTCTCTCAAGGTAGTAAGATGGGGCAATCATAGGGTTCTTGAAGGGCTCATTTAGCTATTCCTGACACCAACATTTGTGCTCTTGGACTCCACAGGGGTCTCTCCTTGAAAACAAGACCTACTAGCTCTTTCTTAGCTTTTTTGGGTTTTCTCTCCTACTGGATGGGGAGGGAGGTTGAGGAATGAGTTTCTCAGAGGTAGAGGGAATAATTCCTGGTTCTGTGTGACCAGAGTGCGTGGAATCCTCCCTCCATGCCAACTTTTCCCTGTTCCCTCTATCCTCCCCCATCGACCCTCCTCTCTTCAAATTACACAACCTCTTCCCTCCAATCTACTAAACATCCTTGTTTACTCAAATCCACTCCTCCTGCTCGGATGTGAGACCCATATTACCTTTTCATTGGGCCCATTTTATTAGTTTTGCTACTCACAGCAGTTATATCTTATTGTTAATTTCTAATCCCAAGTGACTTGTGGTCTATGACTATTGATACTCACAGCTGAGAAAACCAAGACCTAGGAACAAAGATTTTATATAAGTTCAGAAATCAAGAAGGAGCATTACAATGACCCTAAACTTTGGTTGCACATTAAAGTCACTTGCAGAGCTTTTAAAAAGGCCCTAGGTATGTGCCTTGTTTCCATCTTGGATCAGTAAAGATGGTTCCTATTGGTATTGGTTTGTATTTTTTAAAAATAAACTTGGTGAGTCTCGTGCACCCAGGACTGAGAATCACTGGGGTATTGGATAGGTAGGAATCACAGTTAAATGTGTAATGGGTGATAAAAATTAATTGGTTTAAAAGTAAATGGTAAGAAAATTCATCTTCACATCATTCTCAGAAGACTAGAAAATGGGGCAGGCCCATACCTCAGACGTGAAAAGACTAAAGAAGTTTACAAAGAGGGATGTATACGATTCATTTGTCTCCCCCGCCTCCAACTCCTGCGTTGTATTAGTATGTAATTCCCATTCATTAACTCCAAACTTCAGCGAAGTTTGCTACACATTTCTGAGTAGGTATATTTTTGAGAGAAGATCAAAGCTTGTCCAGTAGGGTGGCAAGGCATGGATAACTGACACCAAGAGTAGGAGCATCAGTCAAAGAAAGAAGAACTTAAAATAGAGGAGAGCTGGGAATCTCAGTGCCCTCCACATCACCTTCCTTTATCCCTCAAGAATACCTAGAAATACTGATGAGAAAGCATACCTTACTGAAATATCAATGAACAGCTAAACTCAAAAAGACTTTTCAGTTATAAATTTAGTTGGGAAACATTGCACAATTGAAACAACAACAACACAAAATAAAAACAAGAGTTTCAACTTTTTCTCTCAGAAGAAAGCCAGAGAAACAGTAGGAAATTTATCTGACCATTATCTTAAGTAGAATGTCGGTCAAGGTCAAATTAAAATCAATGTTATCTCAATATGGTTTTCCCAACTCAAACCTCAACTTCCTAGGTCCAACTTCAGTAACAAGCTCTGGTGAGATCTAAAGCAAAATAACGATTAAATCTTTTAGTACTCATTATATGTGTGTAAGATTGGCCCTGCTTTGATTACTAAACTATGTTCAAATTAGTTCTTTGGTCCATATTTTACCAATAGCTTTCTCTAAACATAAAAAATATATATATTATTTTTACTACTTAACCATTTTTGTATATAACAGCAAAATTGAAATCTTTCAAATGGAAAGCAATGAGCAATCAGTTACTGGATTTTGTGATTGTTGAGTATTGGAGTCTTTGGTGAGAATAAATTTTGTTAAACAGTGCAGGCAAATGCTAGATGGCTTTCTAGATTGTAACCCCCTTTTCTTCTGGAAAAAATCGGTAAACTTTTTTGAGACTAGAACTTTCTGCTATTCTTTAGGAATTCCATGATTTTTATTCCATATCACTGTTGTGTCACACTATCCTCTAAGAAATGTCAAACCGATTTCTTCTAGTTATGTACACATGTTAAGGTAACTTATTTTTAAATCACTTTGCAAATTTTTTTCTCTTCCTTTTAGTTTAAAGATATAGAATGCCACTGAAATGTGTTTTGATGCTAGAGTCTGCTTACTATTTTTCTTCTGGAACCTCAAAATCAATTTTAAGTTTTTAAGTTTTCAGAGTATATTTAAGTTCTGGAAAGTTTTCTTCAATTACATTCTTGATAAATTTCTCCTATTTGTTCTGTATTCTCCTTTAGGAAATTCAATTAATTTTGGCTTGCTTCTTCATGTACTGTCTTCTATAACTTTGTCATCCTCTCTTGAATTGTTATTTTTGTTATTTTCTTTTGGTCTCTCTGTGTTTACAGAGTGTTTTCTGTTCCTTTAGTTTGCTTTTGAAACATTAATTCTACTACTCATGACTCCAGTGAGCATTTGTTTTATCATGAAATTTATCCTGATCTCTTTGTGTTTCATAACATTGCTGCTTTGTTCTACCTCCTCGAAAATAGGTTATATTCTCATTCGATTAGATGCTTTGTTTTCTATTTCATGAAGAAGGCCTACATGATGATTAGAACTGGTTGAAACACAGATTTATTTCTGCTGGCTTCTGTTTCTTTTGCATTGCCACCTTATCATAGGGATTATATTGCTTCTCCTTCCTTGCTCATACTTCCCCTAGTTTACTTTGACATCCTTGGCAACTTGGCCAGGGCCATTGCCTCTGCTTGGACAGGCTGTGCTGGCCAAGGGGGCCCGGAATCCAGTTTGCACTCAATTTGCCTATCTTGAGCACTTTGGGCTGGAGCTGCAGCCCCTGGAGAAAGAGGCACGTCTTTCTCATTGCTGCAAATATTCTAATTTGCATGGTGCTTGCAATGGCTCTTGGCCACATGGAAAACTGCTTTAAAATTTCATTCCAGTAATTTGCTTTAAGTGGAAGACTACACATTTGAACTAGGCTTTGCTGCAAGCTATAGCAGGTCAATGACCAGGAATAATGGCAGGGAGCCACTGATTTCCAACTACTTCACCTACACAAGCAACTGTCCATCAAGGGCTTCTTGGGAAATTTTAAATTAGGAACTACTTGAGGCACACTGTTTCACTGTGGTCATGTTTTAAGAAATTTGAAGAGGGTCTATGGCCATGCTACCCTAAACATGCCCAATCCCATCTGATCTTGGAAGCTAAGCTGGGTCAGGCTTGGTTAGTACTTCGGTGGGAGACCACCTAGAAAGACCAGGTACTGTAGGCATAAACAAAAGAAAAAAAAAAAGAAATTTGAGGAGATTTTAAAAATAGCATCAGCTGTTCTTTTATAAGAACACAAATCTCATTCCCGAGGACTCTACTGTCACAACCTAAGCATCTCCCAAGGCCCCACCTCTTAATATCATCACATTTGGGCATTAAGGTGTCAACATATGAAGTTTGAGGGAATACAAACATTCAGACCATAGCACCATAAGAGACAGAAAGTACATGAATAGTTGCCTGAGGTTTGGTGGTAGTGGGAGGGTAGGAAAATGGAGAGTGACTGCTGATGGGTACAGGGCTTCTTTTTAGGGTGATGAAAATGTTCTGGAATTAGAGAAGATGGTTGCATGAATCAGTGAATATACTAAACCCACTAAACTGTTTAAATGGGTGAAAATGTTTGTGGTTTTCAAATTGTGTATTAATAAAGCTGTTAAAATGTATCATGGACATTTCACGGGTTATTACATATAAAGCTAGTGCATTGTAGTTGCAAAATAACATTCTATAGTCCACATGTGGTGTAATTTATTTTATCATTCTTATGTTAATGGAATTCATACTTTTCTAGGCTTTTTTTCTGTTAACTGCTCTAATAAATATTACTGTAGGTATATATTTTTACTTCTTTAACTTACTTCTCTAAGTTAGATAACTACAACTAAAATTGTTGGACCAAATTGCATCTACCTATTTAATTGTAATATATGCTGCCAGATTAATTTACAAAAGGGAAATAGCAATTCATCCTTATACCAATAGTAAATGAGACAGTTCATTTTCTCATCCCTTCACCAGCACTGACCATAATCAATCCTTTTAATTGTTGTAAATATGATGATAACAGTGAGCTATTATTGTCTTAATTTGCATTAAAAGAATGTTAGTGTGATTAAGTGCATTTTCATATATTTACTAGGTATTTGCATTTTCTCTTTTGTACATTTTCTTTTCTAATACTTTGCCAGATTTTTTACTAGATTTTTTATCTTCTTTACTAATATGAAGTGCTTCCTGATATAGTTGTGCTCTAACCCTTTACTTGTCATGTATTTTCTAACTATTTTTTCCCATTATCTCTTGTTTTTGGCTTTGCTCAATGGACTATTGCCCTATGAAAAATTTCAATCTGTCAACATTTTTTTATATAGATTTTGGGCTTTCTGGCTTACTTCAGAACTATTCTCCCTCTTCACATCAACCCTCAAAGTTATACTGATAGAAAAATTATACTATTTTTGTTTTCATTTTTCATAATTAGATATTTAATCCCAATTTTTCATATGGTTTGAGTATGTGTCTAATTTTTAATTTATTCAGATGGTGCATTCCTTTACCCAGTAAACAATAAACTCAGCTTTGTCTTATCAACAGGTTGTGCTGGTGACCATGAGGAAAACATTTTCAACATTGCTAAATCCAGAGATGGAGCCCATCTTGATCTTGTTCAGCCTTTTGGCTGCATTTAACACATCAATTATTCCTTTCTCTTTTATTCAATTGGCCTTAGCTATACCAGAGGCTCCTGGCTTTTGTCCCACCTCACGGGCCCCTCTTTTCTAGTCTCTTTTGATAAATGGCACTCCTTTCAATCTCTAAATGTAAGAGTGCCAGGCTTTGTCCTCTGTCTTCCTCTCGAGCAAAGACTCCTAAATTTATCCCTTTCTTCTGCATTCCAGATTCATATTTAATGTTTCCTCAACATCTGTCTTGAATGTTAGCAAGTCATTTAATATTTAAATTATGATGTTGATTCTGACTGAACTCACTAACTCCTCCCCGCCAATTTAAAACAAACAAAAAGCCCTGTTCCATCTCTGTGTTCTCCATCTTAGAAAGATGTACCATCATTCACCCCATGTACTCAGGCCAGCATCTTTGGAATCAATCCAAATGTCACTCTTTCTCTCAAATCCCACACCCGATCTATAAACAAGTCCAGTTGGCTCTGCCTTCCAAATACATTGAGTCCAACAACTTTTCACCATCTCTAATGGTCCAAACCACAATGATCTCTTTTCCTCCTGGAATGCTGCAGTAATTCCTAACTGGGCTTCTCATTTCCCTTCTAGACTTCCTATCATCAACTTGCCCTAAAACTGTCATACATTTATTACAAAATAAGTCAAATCTCTTTTATTCACCACAGAACAACATGACTTTTCTGACTCCAGGCAACATTTCCAATCTCTTCTATGGTTCTTGCCTGTTCTTGTTTCTGTTCTTAAAGCATGACAGGATTCACCCACCTTTAAGTTATGATGCTTGCTTCTATTTCAAAAATACCTTTTGTTCAAATATTTGCAAAAATTAACTTTTCCTTTTGCTCAGATCTCTTGTTATATATCACCTCCTCAAAGAGGGTGTTCTGACTCCTCCGTTACTCTTCATTATCTTAACATGCTCTTTTTCTTCATAGCACTACCTGGTAATATTTTGTATGTTTGCTTACTATCTTTCTCACCTACTAGAATGAACATTCCATGAATTCAGGCTTACCTTGTCCTTTTTTGTATCCTAGTACCTAACACTTGGTAGGTATTCACCAATTATTTGTCGAATTGATTTATTAAGTAGAAAATTGTTGACTTGAATAAATTAACTAACTAAAATGTCTTTTTTTTTTCATACATTAAGATACTTAGATCTCTTTCTGGACATTCTGACTTGTTCCACTGATCTATTTCTATCTATTCCTGAGTAATATGCTTTTGATCACTAGAAATTATTGATAACTTTTAATATTTGGCAATCTCCTTTGAATGTTTTTCAAAATTTTATTGTCAGGTCTTTCATATTGATTATCAAACATGATCTTTATTATCATTTTGCACAGCCATATAAAATATACTTTTTGAATTAAGGTAAATTTATATATTAATTGGGAAAGATTTAATAATTTTTTAAATATTAAATCTTCCTTTTCAGGATTATGCCATCACACTCTATATATTCAGGTCTTACTAGTTTCATGGATTCATAATTTTTCCTAGATATTTTAGTAGTTGTCACTATTGTATGTGTATTTTATTGTTAATATAACTCTTGATTTTTAAATGCTAATTCTTGTATCTACCTAGTTTAAAAGTTTTTTTATTACTTTTAATAGGTTTTCTAAAAATAAATTATTTTAGAATAATTTTAGATTTTTAGAAAATATACATAACCCATACCCGGTTTCTCCTACTTTGAATACCTTGTTATCATGGTACTTTGTAACAACAAAGAAACTAACATTGGTATATTATTAATAACCAAAATACAGACTTTATTTGGCTTTCACTAGTTTTTCCACTAATGTCCTTTTCTGTTCCAGTAACTAATCCAAGATATAAAAAATTACATTTAGTGGCCAGATTTCAGTTTGTTCTGGTCTGTGACTTTCATTCTTTCCTTATTTTGAGGAGTATTGGTTAGGTATTTTCTAGAATGTTCATCAATTTATATTTGTCTGATTTTTGTTTTTATTTTTGTCATGGTTAGGTTGAGGTTAGGGTCCTCATCATGTCTTCTCTGGAGGTATAAGTTATCAATATTACATGGTAATGTTGACCTTTATTATCAGGCCAAGGTAGTGTTTTCCAAGTTTCTCTGATGTAAAGTTACTCCCTGCCCCCACCTCCATACTCTACTTTTTAGAAGGAGGTCACTAAATCCGGCCCACACTCTAGAGGGAAGGAGAAATTAAGGTGCACCTCCTTGAGGAGAGAGTATCTACAGATCTTATTTGGAGTTGTCCTGTAAGGGGGAGTGTTTTCGTCTCTGTATTTGTTTACATATTTGTTCATTCAATTAATCATTTACTTATATACACATGTACTCATAGAGATTTTAGAGTTTGGGTTATAATACAATTCTACACTATTACATTGTTCTATTTTAGCTACTGGGAGCTCTTGTCTCCCTTCAATATGCTCCCTCTAACAGGTATTTAGCTAAGCTGTTGGGATTTCGTTACATATACAATCGCGTAAACTTCAAAGAAGTAAACTTTGTGTCTTCTATTCCTGATTTTAATGTTTATCTCTGTCTTTACCCGCCAAAAATCTATAAAGTTCCAATGCATCCTAGTTTTCTTGTTTAGTAGATGAGAAATTTGATGCTGTTCTAATTCTCTTACCTTTATAAGTAACCAGTTCTCACTGATAGGAAAATTGTAAATGTTTTCCTTTATCTTTGGAGTTTGAGAATTTCACTAGGATTTCTAGGTATGGTCTTCTTTCACTAATTTTGCTATGATTTGATGATGTGTCTGAAATCTCAACTTTTTTTCGGCTCCAGAAACTTTTCTTCTATTTATAAGTATAAAGTATACACTGTGTATATACATTTTGCACTGCCAAGCTTCTCACTTCACACATTAGATTTTCTGACTCTATCCTTTATGGCTTTTATCTTTTCCCTCATGCTTTCTGTGACTTCTTGTTTATACTCTCTATTGTGGAATGTTTCTTCTATCTGATCTTCCAGAATAATACAACAGTTTTCAGTAGTAACTGTTCCTTTTCTAACGTCTCTCTTGATTTCTTAAACTTTAAAAATATTTTTTAAACTTTTCAGAAACTCTTTTATGTTCTCTATTTGTATCACCTTAAGGAGTCATTTTATATTTTTACTTTAGTTATCTTCTCTAACTCTAAGTTTATTCTGTCCTAGCTATTTGGCTTACTGTTCTTTCAGCTTCCTTCCCCTGAGGCTTGATTACTAAGCTATCTTCTCTGGGCTTCAAGCCCACCCTTCTATCCTTTCTTGGTAAATTGGGCTTGGGTTTCTGCAAGCCGCTGTTTTTCCTTTGCAGGTGGCTCCCTCTTCAGTTTGCCAACAGGACATGAAAGAGAGACTGGATGACTGGCGTAGGAGAAGGGACACACTTATTCCTGAGAGCTTCCCATTCTTGTCTGTGCCCTCCTCAGCAATGTGGGTTTTTCCTGACAGGGGCAGTCGGTTTTGGTAACTGTTGGTTTCAGATCTTAATTTTATTCACACTCTCAGAATCCATGCCATGGACCTCTCAAAGAATCTAATACTAGACAGATATTGCTTTTCTCTCCAGCATTTTAAGTCCCATTTCCATAGGGCCCCTCTATCAGCTTTCACTATGTTGAATCTTATGAAATTGTTGGGTTTTGAACATTTTAATCTAAAAAGAGAGCCATTTTGTACAACTCAAACCAGGACCAGCTCCATTACTTGTGGAGTCCAATGCAAAATGAAAATGAGGAGCCCCTCTGTTAAATTTGTTTGTAAAGTATTAAAAATTATCAAGACGATAACAGCAGAGTATTAAACCAAGCATGGGCCCTTCTGAGCAGGGACTACTGTGTGACTGCCTAAGTCACACACCCAAGAAACCCTGATTCAAACTAATAGGTTCTCATTAGCCCAGCCTCTTCCCTTAATTTTTCTGGCACTGGGGGTGGTGGCCGCCTTTGGTAGTTACTGTCTCTAGGTTATCTCTGTCTTCCCTCTATATCTGTTTTAAAAACTTTTTTATTAAATTATGTTTATTACAATAATTTGTGTAGTTTGTTTTTCCTGAATGGACACTGATTGATCCCTCTTAAATTTTTTATGATATTTATTTGACCTCTCATACCTGCAGTTGTGTGAACAGGGTCCTCTCTGTTAAGTTGAGGGTGGTGTGGGCTTTTAGGGAAATCAGGAAAGTCTGGTGGTTTTCCATAAGAGGAGGTCAAAATATCAAAGTCAGAAACTTACATGTAGAGACATGTTCAAAATTTTTTAAAAAATAGTATGCAATACTTCTTTGCTCTCCCCTAGTTCGGATTTTTGTGTTCTGTTAACACATCTTTTCTTTAGAAATTATTCTACCCAGACATAGATTTTATGCTTGGTTAAGTGGTATTAACGTTAAATTCTAGTGCATGAAGAAGACTAGGAACACTGCAAACTTTTTAAAGACCTTGGTAAAATCCACAGACCATCTCTCCAAACCTTCTAAGAAACAGTACAGTTATTCTAGAGGGAAAAAGTAGTACCTATAGACTGCTAGATGCCTATATTCTGAGGGCCAGAAAGCAATATTAGATTTTGCTCTTAAGGAGAATGTTAACTTCCAGAGCTTTAGATGGGGTCTATGTTTGTTGCTAAACAATTAGACACATGTTGGTTTGCATCCCCATGCAAACCTCACATTAATCACAGCCTGTTGTAATCTAACTACTGATTGTTTTGAAGGATAGGGAGAATGCATCTGTGTTCCAATGAATCCTATGCATTCAAATTGCCCTTAAAACAGCGGAAGTTAAGTCAAGGCGGCTAAAACGAGGCAGCTTCATACCTGGCAACACTGATATGCACTAGCATAACCCCCATATGGACCTGCTTGGTAGAGATATGTTTTTATCTGTTAGGAAGCACATATTAATGCAAATTTGAGAATGAGAAGTTATCATCATTAAAGGCAATTCCGTTTCTGAGCTACTTGCAGAGATAGACAATATCACATAGCCTTTATAAAACTGTAAATTACATCTGATTTGAAGTTCATTTGAAACTCCAGAGTGTGAGAGAACTCTGAGTTTCCCGTTAAATACAAAAGCCTAAATGAGAATTCAGCACCCAGGAGACAGCTAACTGACAATACACAATCTCAGTGAAGCTTGAGTGGGCACACACCAGCGCAGTTAATCAAAACTCCACTCAGCTGCCAGCTCTTCACGCATTCGTCAGAACCCAGCGGAGAGCTTTCGGGACAGAAGACTCATACGTCAAGACTTCAGCTCTGCTTTCCTTGACATGCCAAGAAGATTAGTGCATGACAGGTTTCTGCAGCCCAGTCACTGGACCAGCATAAATAGACGCTAGAGATGACAAGCAAATCTATGACATCAAGTGTCACGGCCTCTTGTTCCATCAGAACTGGCAAGGCTGCCACTGAGGTTATTGGAGTCATGTGGATTGGGAAGAAATATTTTGTTCCAAACGTGTCAGGAGAATGAGTCTACTTCTCACTGACGCTTATAGCAGAGTATCTATCAAGACTTCACCACACAACAACACCCAGAACTCCCTGACACATATTCACAGTGTGTTTGTGTGTGTTTGTTTTGGGAAAATAATACACATTTTTTTTTTTGTTCCTGGTCTTTTTAAATCTGAAGTCTACCTACAAAAACCACTACACTCAGATATTCCTAATATTGTCCAATGCCTGCAAATGTATCACTTTCAGAAAGTAAACGCATATTATCTTATAACCATATGAAAGTTGTACATCCTCGCAATAATTTTTCACTCTTTTATACATCATTTCACCAAATTTTAGTTTTAATTGAATATAAGGGTTCAAATAAAGCATGAGCGGATTCAACTGTACAGTTAGTTTTGCCCAGATGTCTGCTTGCTTTGTAAGTCACTTATATTACAAGTCCTGTGTGTCTTGGCTGACAATAAACTCACCAAGGCTTTATTTGTTTATGTGTCCTATTAATGCATTATTGAGCTGTAAAGAAGTGCTTTCTTCTCAGCCTCACTTTAAATTGATTTTTGAGTACTGATTGTGGACAAGGAACTTGCAAACTACTGAAGAACACATAAATGGAAGTGCTCGTTCTCTTCCTACTCGGATAATGGGTATTAAATCACCACTTTAAAACACTGTTTCCATGGCAGGAAAGCTATTTGAGAAAAGAGCCAATGCAGCAAAAATTAAGGTACCTGAGATTGTGTTGCCGAGGACAGCTGGTACAAAGGCAAGTGCTCTCAAATGCCACCACTTCTTTTATCTAATAGGAAATGCCACAAGCTGGCACCACTTCTGAAAATGTTTGCAGCATCCTTTCAGGATGTGAGCATTCCACCGCATGTCCCCATTTGTGCTAGCTGGTTCACGTTCTGTCCTTTAATGTTCATCCTCTCTCTGTGTCCCAGTTTGTAGAAACAATAATGCCGCACTTGAATAACGTTTTACAGTTTCAGTGGTTGGATCCACTTTTGAGACAGTCTGGATTCAAATCCCAATTCTGTTCCTTTGTAGCTGTGTCATTTTGTACAAGATATCCTCCAGGTACCTTAATTTCTTTACCAATAGAATGGGGATAATGTCAGTATCTATGTAATAGGGTTATTTATGAATCAAATGGCATATCAAAGGCACTTAGTGCCTGGCATGCATGTTAGCTCTTAATATTATTTGATCCTCTTAATAAATCTATGAGGCAAATTTGAATAATTAAACTTTTCAAGTGAGGAGACTGAGGTTCAGAGATGTTCAAAGCTCATTTCTAGAAAGTGTCAGTATCAGTACCCAAATCTGGGTCTTCTGACTTCTGGCCAAGTACTCTTTCACCACTCTACTAGAATATGGCAATTATAAACGTCTAGAACAGTGGTCCCCAAACTTTTTGGCACCAGGGACCAGTGATCCTATTAGAATCTCATACTTGATAATAGAGGTGGAGCTGAAGATGTGATGCTAACACTGGGGAGCGGCTGCAAATACAGATGAAGCTTCACTCGCTGGCCTGCTGCTCACCTCCTGCTGTGTGGCCCAGTTCTTAACAAGCCATGGACCAGTATCAGTCCATGGCCCGGGGTTAGGGACCCCTGTTCTAGAGGATAGGACCTGTGTACTCCTGGTCTTCTGTGTCGCCACAGTGGATGGGGTTTGCCTGAAGGAATGAAGGTGGCATAGACACTGAGGAGAGGAAGCAAGTCATCAGAACTTAGAAGGAAATAGGAGAGAGAGTGTGGGGTGAGAAGTTGACCTGCAAGGACAGTTTCCCCTCTGGGGACTATTTGCCATGTTTTCAGCACAACATTCTATATTCTCGCCTTTCCTTTGCTGTCTGTAACCCTTTGGTCAAATATGACCTGGTACAAAGGGCTGAGGTCTTTTTATAGAAGCACAAATGTGCCGCACTAAACACCTTGGCTCTCTTGAACTAAAAAGGCACAAATCCAAGATTTTAGAAGATATTAAATCTGTGGGGTTTAAGTTCCACATGCCCATAATCCCCAGATCACTCAGAGTCACCAAAGACTAAACAAGGATTTTTCTTGTCCCTAGGCTCAGGAACCCTCTGGCCTCCTTGCTCTGTGCCTATCCTACATTTCTTCAGACTTGGCACCATCTTATCATACCTGGAACTGTCTTGAAGCACAGCTTTTATCTTTCCAGAGAGTGTCACTTTAAGTTTGTGTGAACACATAGACATCCACGCTGGCCTCCAGCCACCTTCCTTACTCCCTCATTTGCTAAGCCCACCTCCATTCGCCCTTTAGAAAAAGCCCATACTGCTCTCATTGAGGTGCCCTGGGAAGAATAATCTACTCTCAGCTAGTCTGCCTTCTCCAGGCCCTATAGTTCTACTGAGTAATGTATTCTTAATTTTATTACATCAAAAACTCAACACTCCTTCAAATCACTGTGAGCCTCACATCCTTTCTTCCTTCTTAAAGGTGCTTAGTGTCAGGACAATAGACTCTACATTAACCACTGAAAGAAAAAAAATGGGTGATTTTAGGATTTTAAATGTTTTATTTTCATGTTTTATTTTATCTTATGTAGCTATTAAGATCCTATAAGAAAGCAATTATAAACATATTCTCTGCCCTGTTACACTGTGCTTGGAGGGGTGACAGGATGTGGTGATGTCAAAAACAACAGCAAGACTAAAAGTTACCCCATCCTGTGAGACTAAGTTCATAAAAATCATTGGAGTCACTAATTATTTATCATTAAGTGTATCTTTTGTAGAGTGGGAAAATAACAGCACTCACATTGGGAACACATGAGTTAGGAGAAGGAGAACACGCAGAACTGGACCTGGAGTTCAGAAGTCTTGGTCATTGTCACTTGTTTCGCTTACATCATTGTCCTGCTCTGTTTCCACAATGACTCTGAGAGACAGGCAACGTTATCTCCATTTCATAGATGGGGAAATGAGTGATTTATTCATGCTCGCAAAATTATAAACATCAGTGTTGAAGCTCCAGGTCTCTCTAACACAAAAACATGGGATCTTATCACTAGATGATGCTGCAATCTGAGTCCTGGCTGGCAAGAAACTAGAGGGAAAAACTACTTCCTCTTCTATCTCTGTAGGTTTGGTCTTAGTGGAATTTGGATAGAGTGTAAAACTGGTGGATATTGCATTCCCATCAAGATTATTAAAAGCTAAGAGGAGGGACTGACCTGTGGCTCTGATAGAGTCTTTGAAAAAGGCAGTAGAGGTTAATATGTGGTTAATAGGGGTGGTTTTTGAATGACTGTTTGCAAGACTTCATTCTCTGCCTAGTATAAATCATGATCTGTGTTTGCACAAATGCATACATTCACACACACACACACACACACACACACACACACACACACACACGTGTATATGTATAATTTCAACCCTGACGCAGGAAATGCTATGGTTCACCATACATTTTATTACTTCTAGATTTTCACTTTTTTCTTCTTCCCCTCTTCTTCTCCTCATTTAACAAACACTTGTCAAATACTTTATGTTTGCCACCTATCAGTAGATTCAGATGAACTAGCAGGATCTTTGCCCTCAAGCGGCCCTGATTCCACTCCGTCCTCCCCCAGAGCTTTATCATCCTTCTCTATCACCACATTTCTCATTCTGGTTTGGGCCTCTCTTCCCCCTCATCAGATGCCCATAATAGCCCCCTAAATGGTCACCTGCCTCAACTTTCTAAGCATTAGATATAGTCCATATTATTCTCACCTTAGAAACCCTTGGTGGCTTCCCACTGCCTAATGAATTGAGTATAGAATTCCTTTATCTGTGACATTCAAAGCTCTCCTCAGTCTGGTTTTTGCCTTCTCTTTTACCTACTTTGCTGGATTCCAAAAGAAATACCATCCCACCAAGTTTATTTTCTAATTCTCCTCTACTTTACCTGTAAAAATTGTGTGGTTGCAGTTTGGATGCTCTTTTTGATCTTGGTCACATATCCTCAACCAACCCTCTAGCCCTTATTACCTTCTGTTGTGTAGGTAATAGTTAATGGCAGTACCATGTGCTCATTTTATCTATGTTACCTCATTTAATTCTTACTACAAGACCATGAGGTAGGTGATTTATTATTGTGTATGTTACAAATGAAGAAAGTATGGCTTGAAGACATATTGACAACATAGGATGATATAGAGATATATCCTAAACCATTCTTCTCTCAAAATGGAACCTTACCTTCTCTTTGGGATCATAACTTGTTCAAGGTCACATAGCTAATCAGTAACGGAGCAAAAATTTGAAGACAGACTGTCTGATTTCAAAGCCTGAATTGTTTGATCACAGTCTGACACTTTAACTAGGCTGTGAATGCCTGAGTTAAGATGTTAACTTACTTGTTTCTAAATTCCCAGTACATATCAAAGCAAATTGACTGAATGAGTAAGTGAAATGGAGTCAGGGAAAGTTTGAGGGAATTCAGAATTCTAGAAAACTTCAGGAGATGCGAGAGAAGGGGTTAAGGCTATATATAGCTCATTCTTGACCTTGGCAGTGTCTAAGAGGGATGGATGTCATTTTGGCATGTGAATGAGAATACTGGTCCAAAATTTCTGGGAACTTGACTTCCCAAATTTTTCTTAGCCTGTCAGTATTGTATGTTCAAAAGGCCAAGGCTAGAATCCTTTGGAGAAAGATTATTTTTTATGCTCCTTGTGCTGACCTGCATTGTCACTATACACCCCACTAGTCTTTTTTCAGGCCTTGCTTGCGGCAAGACCAGAGGACTCTAGGGGTACCATGTGTATTTGTGGACCTGCTGAACCTTTCATCCTAAGAGAGGATTAAAGTTGAACTGCTGAGGGACCCTCCCTTTTTCTCCAATCTGTCATAAGGCCTGAAAACTGACAAAATAACCCCGAGAAAGTGGAGGGAGACATTGAGAAAAAGAGAAGACAATTATTTTTCTTTGTAGAATAGCTAAAACAGAAATTGCCTTAATAGTAACAATACATAAATCTTTATTAAGAATGGATGGGTTGCTTTGTTTCATTACAAATATTCAAGATAAATATCTCTAACATAAAGCGAAAAAAAATTTAAAGGTTCCAAATTGTGGAACATGCATTTGAAACACGCCTTTGAAATGTGCCTACAAACCATTATTGGTTTTAACCCTGGGGAATCCATAGAGGAGAAAAAATTGATACCACAGGAAAGAATAGAATGTGTTTTTTTCATGAAACAACATCAAGAGCGTTAAACGCATTATTCAAACTGAGCCCTATTTTACTATAGCGGATGCTGAGTAATTTATCTAAGTTATGGGTGTATTGTTAGAAATTTATCACACAAAATGTACTATAGATCTTCTTTTAACCTTTTCATGTTTAAAGAATGAAGGCATTCCATTCTAGTCCCTTAAAGAAGGTCCTACAAGGTGTCATACATTAGCAATTCTATTTGGAAAGAATTACTTTGAAAGGAAGAGTAATTGTATGAAGAACCACAGAGTTTTAATATAAATGACTGCAATGTGGTATGTGATGGAGGGAGTGGAGCAGAGGAAGGTATGAGTATGGATGTGGCTCTGAGGCGAGAGAATGGAAAAGCCAATAAAATGATTTTTACTCACATTCAAACTATTTTAAAGTTAATCTTGAATTAAAACTATTAAACAAACCCTATCAGTATGCTATTAGGTTGAGCATCACACTTTTTGATTGGGAAACAGAATAGCATAGTGATTAAGAAAGCAGTTTTGGAATCAGACTATACTTACCAAATCATTATTTGGTTAAATATTCCTTAAAATAAATACCCAGTCTTCAAGATTTTTTTCTTTTCATTGCAGGATGGCTCTGGTTGTTTGACAGGTGGTGCTGGTGGTGGGGTGACTGTGTGCTTATAATGCACTCTGCATGCATTCTCTTACTTAATTTATAACCCTATGGGGTGTGGGCTTTTATGATCCCCATTTAAGTATAGGTGTTCAAAATATGTGCAAGACAATGTCATGAGTACTACAAAATATTCTTGAGAGAAGCTGAAGAGGACTCAAATAAATGGAGCAATGTATGTTGTAGATTGGAAGACAATATGAAGATGTCAATTCTCTGTAATATGATCTACAGATACAATTAAGTCCTAATTAAATACTGACAGCATTTTTGGGGGGGTAGAAATTTTTAAAAACGTATCCTAAAACTTGTGTAAAAAAATAAAGGGCTTAAAACAGTCTCATCAAATTAAATATAAAAAAAAAAACCAATGGAACTCTTATATTACTTGATTTTAAGAGTTATTACAAAGCTATAATCATCAAAACAATATTGTAATGTCATAAAATAGATATGTAGATCAGTGTAACAGACTACAGATCCAGAAATTAACTCATAATTACACAGTCCACAGATTTTTGAAAAAGTCACCAAGGCAATTCAATGAGGAAAGAAAAAATTTTCAATGAAAGATGTGAGACCATTGGACAGTGGTGTCGGGAAAAAAAAAATGATCCTTTACCCTTATCTCTGTTTAGGCACAAAAAATTAACTAGAAATTGATCATAGACAGACTAAATGTAAGTACTAAAACTATAAACTACAAAGGAAAACATGAGATATTTTCTGTAGTTTTGAGCATGGCAAAGATTTTGTAAAAGAACACAAAAAGCTTGACTTTAAAAGGAACAAATTCTTAAATTGGACTTCATAAAAATTTAACACTTTTGTTCTTCATAAGACAAAACTTGACCTGTGATAAAAACACTTAGAAAACAGAAATCTGACAAAGACTTATCCATATGAGCATAACCCAATCAAAATAGAGAGCATTTCCCTCACCTGAGGGTTATTTCATGCCCCGACCAGTCAACCCTCATTCTTCATAAGTAATGACTGCTCTGATTTGTATAAATGTAGATTAGTTTTGCCTGTTTTAAACTTCTTATGAATGGCTATATTCTCTTACATTATATTCTAGTCTAACAGCGCCGTTATCTTTCCTTTTAGCTGAAGCAACAAGCCCAGTCACTGTACCCTTCTGCTTCACTTTATCTCCTCCCCAACTTCAGCTCCACACACAGAGAGAAGCCAAAAATGTACATGCCCTTCAGAAGTCTCTAAGCTACAGTCCTGCTGCTTGCCTTTCTGTCTCTGCCTGGGTGAGCTGGCTCATCTTAGACTGAAAACTGTGTTCTCTGAGCATGTCGTTAGACCCCACATGCAACAGGAAACGTACAGAAGGTTTTGAATCATTACCTATACCTACAGGGAGAGAGAAGCAGATGCCATTTGAAAGGGGCCTGATTAGAAAACATGTTTGCCGACAGTGTACCTGATTGGCATCTGTGGCTTTGCAGCAGACCATCTGTTTTCGCTGACGCAGCCTCAAGTGTGGTGCATAATGAGGTTAGGGTCAGGACTACTTTGTTCAAATCTGTGGCTTCTGTGCGCCACCTCCAGCTCCGTTAACAGTTGGGGGCACTGCCAGGACAGTGAGGACAGGGGGAACTTCTCTGTCAGGAAGAAAAAAAAAAATAATGGGTTCCATTTGTGTCTCTTTGGGGATATCTCAAATATGAAGGAATGCCGAACAAGAGTGGTATGGAGGCAGAGAGAGAGGACAAAGGGTGTGAGTTTTAGTATTTAAGAAAGATGGTTGTGGGAAGAAGAAACTTTAAAAAATTGAGAAAAATCAAGATGGGCTGACAGGAAAGTAGGGAGAGAAAACATAAATATTTACAACTCTGGGGTGATGGTTCACCATTTACACAATGGAGCCTCTTCCGTGCCCGACCCACTCCCAGCTCATGCAGAGCAACTTTGCGTAGAATGACTGAAATACTGCACTTTAGTCTGAATGTATGCAACATACTTATGGATTTTACGGTGATTCCCTCTTATCCTTGTGCCCCCGAAGGCCTGTCCTCATGCCAAGCCCTGGCAAGATTCTTGATACATTAAACAATCTCTACTTAAACTTCAAGTAGATTATTTGACAAATTGCATGTTACTTTTGCCTTTATAAATATGTTCCATACAATTTGCCTATATCAAATTTTATGTAATTTAAAATGCCCCCAAAGTGTCATTCAGAATAGAGCATATTTCTAAATAATTCTTAATATTTAATCTCTTTTGACAGACATAAGATACCCCATCCATAATATTATTTGAAGTTTAAAAATTGATTAGATATCGTGACTCAAAACAAAACAAGGCCAACTTTAGAGCATGCTCCTCAAACTGTAGCCTTGTGTTTGTGGTATGTCGTTGCGTGTGAGTATCCCAGTGCCCACTGCCAGCCAGCTTTGCAGTTCCTTACTCGATACTCTATGGACTAATAAATTAGGTGTCCAGTGGCAGGTATGCCTTTACAATTTATTTATTTTTTAGGATCATATGCTAAATTAAGCCTTTATATTTATTTTTTGCTGTCTTAATAAATATATTGGTTTGCAAAAATGACATTCTGAAAATTATAAAAAATTATATGTACAGCTTTGATCTTTTTCTTAGATTAAAATATGCGCTGCCACTCAGAATAATCATGGTTGAAAGAGGTCTACACTATTGAAAGCAAAATACCCAGTGTCCCCTGGGTATTCGCCGCAATGGCAGATATAAATACTTATAGACTAATCTGCTGAATTTGAGGTATGGTTATAAAATGGCTTCCTGGGTCTTCCATATCACAGGCTTTGAACGCTTGCCCTTTCACACATTGTACATTGATAGCCAAGTGACTTTTGTTGAAATTCAACCTTTGACCTCTAGCCAATAAGCATTTTGAGCTATCACATACTTGGCCATCTTCATTTAGCAGTATTTGTGCAGCTGTCTGGAAATTTCAATGCTTTTTGCCCTTATTATTTTTATTAAAATTAATAGAAGTGAAAGTGCTTACACCAGCATTAAACAGTATAGTACTT
This sequence comes from Eonycteris spelaea, assembly GCA_003508835.1. Taxonomy (NCBI): domain Eukaryota; kingdom Metazoa; phylum Chordata; class Mammalia; order Chiroptera; family Pteropodidae; genus Eonycteris; species Eonycteris spelaea. Next base: position 670,580 of record PUFA01000168.1, read on the forward strand.
ATAAATGCAACCTAATTGAGATCATTAGATAAGTTGAAGCAGTGACTTTTTAGCCTCAATTAAAGGCTAACTATATTAATTATGAAGAAAAGGAACAAAAGTAAAATTTAGAAATAAGTGAAATGTTGGAAAAATGTGTTGAAGATTGTTTCTGAAATGTAAGATATTATTTAGATTTTTATAATGTTTTAGTTTTGTGGAAATAACCTATACACAAACACATAGTTTTCCCCTTTGACTTTTAAAAAGTCACTTTTTAAATATATTATAAGGATGCATTACATAGCATAGATGAGAATTGCTTATATAGCTTACTCTTTAAAAGGAGTCTAAAAAGCCACAACCTAATTTGTATGCTTGGTAGAGAGCCTCATTTGCATGACACATTATAAATAGATGATATCACCACTATTGTTTTCCCTATGTTAAGAGTAATATTTAATATATTTAGCAACAAATGTACACATACCTATGATATTGGTCCTACCAATTTGGAGAGAAGAAATTTCTTGAGATGTAACTATGATATATCTTGCAAAGCTCCTTAAAGCCGCAGTATATTTTACTGCATGCAGTAAATGCTTAATAAAGGCTGTAAAATGATGCTAAAGAGCTTTATGTTTGGATATTTACCAGATGCGCATATTTCAATTAATTCTATACTATAAGAATTTGTGATTCTTAGTCTAGTCTCTGTAAATGTAATTGTGGCTATAAAACAAAATGTTTCTCTTCCCTTTGCATAATTTGGCTTATTTAAGGGGTCATTGAGGTTACAATGAATTCCCCTTTTTCTGGAGTCCTAGACTCTACTTCTCCTGACTCTCTCCATTACCATAGACTGTTGCATGTTCCTGAACTCCTGGGCTTTTTACTCTTCTTGATATAATATTGATACTGACACTTGACTTCAACTCTAATCGGATTTCTGATTTCCAGAAGGCTTTATACTGGGAATATTGTGGCCATGACATTGATTTGATAGAAGTTCATTTACCAAAAGTAACTTATGAAATGGTAATACTAACTGTGGTTAATTTTATGTGTCAACTTGACTGAGCCATGAGATGCCCAGATATCTCTGGTCAAACATTATTCTGGGTGTTCCTATGAAGAGTTTAACGTTTAAATCAATAGGCTGAGTAAAACAGATTGCCCTCTCTAATGCGGTGGGCTTTATCCAATATAGTGAAGGCATGAATAGAAAAAAGGGCAGAATCTTCCTGCTTAACTGCCTTGAGCCAAAACATCATTCCCTCCCCTCCCCCATCTTTAAACTGGTATGGAAACATTGGCTCTTCTTTGGTCATGAGCCTGCTGACCTTCAGACTGCAGCTATACTATCAGCTCTCCTGGGTCTCCAATTTGCTGACTGCACCTCTTGGGACTTCTTAGGCTCTATAATTGTGTGAGCCAATTCCTCATAATAAATCTCTGTTTATATTTTATACATCCTACTAGGGCTGTTTCTCTGGATAACCATAATACACTAATGTTGACAAATGGAAACATTTTATGCTCTGAAACTGCCCACAAATCTGGAACTTAAACATAACGACAAATCAGTTTATTTACATTAGAAGTCATTTCTAAAGCATGTAACCTTCTCCCCCTGCTACAGTAGTGACTGCTCTGGGAATGGCTACAAACTAGTTTTTGGCCACAAAAAATAACCTATGAGTCTTCTCTACATGTGGAGGAATTCCATGCTTTTACCATGTCACAGAGGGCAATGCAATATAAGGACCACAGAAGATAGCTGAATTCAGTTGCCCTCATCTTTAAGTCAGAAAGCCACATTCCTTGTCTTAATGAGTGGGTGTGCTGGGCTCCAGGCTGGAGCTGCCCTGGGAGTGATCAGGAAATTCACCTCCTATTGATCTCTCTCCCTGCACCTGGGATCCCTCAGGTTACTATATGACATTACCATTGATACTTGGTCTAATTAGAGATACAAAATTAAACGGAACATAGTTTTTTACTTGAAATCATTGTCTAACCTATGATTACCAAATGAAATTTGAGTAGCATATGGAATTAGAAACAAAACTACTATGTCCTGTGGGTATATTATGAATGTTATTTTCTAGTGGATCAGATTTCCAACTTATTATTCAGTATTTTATAATAATCTCATTTCCCTTCTCAAGCCAACATGATCAACAAATATTAAAATGCATATGACATTAATTTAAAAAAACATTTTTACTAGAAAAGGAAGTTGGTACTATGTGGGAGAGAGACACATGTAGACAAGTGGAATTTTCAAGGAAGAAGCTTGAACACATCAAATTTTAAGGCTCTAAGAATTAAGTTCTCATTCCTCAAATGTACTGGCCCTCTAGTCTGCCTCGCCATATAAGTTCCACATTTTGTGTGAGCGCTATGAAAGAATTTGTTACAGACACATAAAACTGTATCCTCTCTAGATGTTTGTGTCAGACTGATAAACACCTCTCACAATAAACGTTTGTTAAGCTCAATGTTGAGGCTTTAGTTTCATCTTTGATTCATCCCTTTCATTAAGTGATTTCAATAGTTATCAGTTCTAACAATTTTTTTTTCTTCTAGATGACTCCTTCATGGATCCTTTTATTCCATGTGGCTCTGTAATGAGTAATGGTGGCTAAAGGGTTTTTAAAAATGTCTGAACAAGTAGATCCTGAGGGTAACATGGTGAGAGCAAAGACCATGAGCTGTGTGGGAAGTGAAGAACAGTGGATCTAGCTAGTAAATGGCTATATCCAGACACGCAGGCAGTTCCTCATTCTAGAATAATCTAAATAGGAAAACTAACAGCTTCCGATTAGAGCTTCTAGAATCATAACCAATGCTGATTTTTGGTTTTCCAAATTGTCTCTATCTCAAAATGTTTTTTGAAATCCCACAAATAGAAATTCATAAGTAAAATGACATGAATCAGAAAAGGGAGGAAATCTTATGCAAAAACAAAGGTTGCTAGCGATAGAAATTCTGTTTTATGTTTGGAATAGTATCTAGCACAGAGTAGGGTAGACATAATTAAGACTCACTATAAACTCTCTTTGTGTATGCAGTTGTATATACACCTCGTTCTCATTTTAAAGCCATGTAGGTCTGAGATTTGGTGCTCGTGATTTTATAGAAACCATTATCAGGATTGATTTGTTTTATTATTGAACTAAACTAAAAACCTGTATATTCAATTAGTATGGGAAAAAAAGAGCTTACTCACAAACAGCTGTTTGATGTAAATTAAAAAGTTATTCCTAAATCATAAAAAAGCCACTTGAGCTTTATATGACTGTAATGAAATTCAAAGTTCTATCGAATACCCACATTTAATTTATTAGTATATGAAACTGGCAATGTGTCAAGGGTGCTGATTAATTAACCTGATTTGGCAAGCCAGACATGGGCTAGGAGTGATTTTTTTGACAATTTCCATAAAGATTGCAGAAAGAAACCTAGATCTGTGATCTGCCCTATGTCAGAAGAAGTTCAAACAGAACGAATTTTAATTATGGTAGTGTGCACCGTCCCACTTCCTATTTAATTCTTCAAATTTATTCAGACATAAATGGGACTTGGAAACATTCGGAATCTATAAATTCTTCATTCCTTTTCTTTCATCTCCTGTCTGTGCTTCAGATAATTAAAAAATGAATTTAATTAAAAGTTTGATGCACCTTTGGTCATCACTAAACAATTCAAATATCAATCATATGGAAATGGAATTCTCTTTGAGGACTAAATAAGGCAAATATTTAAGCATTTGATGACCTTGCAAATTCCAGGATGTGAGTATTGCAATGATTCATTCTCAAGTGGTAAAAATCCATTATCTTCAATTAAACATTAAGATAATGCATATTAAACTTAGCAGAAGAGCTAGAAATACATAATGAAATCATTTCTTTTGTCATCTAAATACTTTGAGAAAATTACCCAATGTCTTGATATTGATACTTTGTCTAATTAGAGATACAAAGTTAAATGGAACGTAGTTTTTTATTTAAAATCATTGTCTAACTCATGATTACCAAATGAAGTTTGAGTAGCATATGGAATGTGAAATAGAACTACTGTGTACTGTGAATATATCATGAATTTTATTTTCTAGTGGATTAGACTTCCATCTTATTATTCAGTATTTTATAAAATCTCATGTCTCTTCTCAAGCCGATGCCATCACAGAATATTTAAATTAAACAGAAAACTTTAAGCTCAGACAATTGACCCAAATAAGTCCAAGGCAAGAGGTACAAGGTGTTTTCTGGTTTAGCAGCATTTCCAGAGACAAACATTGTTCCAAACTACAGGCTGTGTCAATAACCTGGGTGTGTGGTGGTGTGTTATGCGCATGTGTGTGTGATGAATTCAGCATATTTCTTTGGGGAACCTTATAGCATGTGAGGCAGAGGGGCTACGTTTGAGCAACATGTTCTGTCCTCAAATAAGTCAGTGCCCAGTAGGTGGAAGAGACGAATGATTTACAATCTAGAATATTGATCCACAATGCCTTATCTGCAATTCTTAAAGCCTATTTATTTTCCCTATTTACAGTTTTTATTTATCTTAATTAACATGAATATTTGTATGTTATAAGGTGCTGCTATAGACCCAACTGCAAATATTACATAATATTTATTATATGTACCATATTATCTTTCTAAAATATGAAAAATTTTGTTTCAAAATACATTTCACCCCATAGTTTTCAGATAGGTATAGGTCTGAACAGCGTGGCAAGTGATTCACACAGTCTTACAGAACAGAGAAAGGGATACTTAACTCAGAATGGGGGCGGCAGGAGGTGGGCTAGAGAGGAAGAAGAAGTGGCACTTGAGATGTCTCACAAAAATCAATACGAATTAGAACTACAAGACAAGTGGGAAGAGGAAGGGGTTCATCCCAGACAGATAACACTTCATGTGCTAATTGTGGTGAGGTGGTAAGAGAGAGAAATACGTTGGTTAAAATTCTGATTATTCATTGTTACATAATATACCATCCCCACATATATGACTTAAAACAACAATGATCACTCACTTTGCTCATCATGAATGTGCAAATTGATCAAGGTGTATTGGAGATAGCTCATCTCTGCTTCATGTGGCATTAGCTGAAGCAGTTCAACTGGGTCTAGAAAATCTGCTTCCAAGAGGACTCACTCATGTGGTTAGTAAGTAGGTGCTGGCTACTGAATGGGGCTCATCAATAGAGGCTGTCAGTTAGGCAGGGGCCTTGGCTCCTCTCACACAAATCTATCCATGGGGCTGCTTGGGCTTCTGCACAGCATGGCAAGTGGTGTAAGAGCAAGTATTTTCAAGAACCAGGAAATGGGAGCTGCTATTCTTATAAGGCTCAGGCTCAGAAACTGGCACAATATCACTTCTACCATATTCTGATTAAGCAGTTACAGAAAAGAAGACACATAGATCTCACCACTCATTTGAAAGTACGTCAGAAATTCATGGCATCTTTAATAAGCCATGGTCGACCTGATTGGAGATTTAAAATGGAAGGTGAAATAGGATTCGTAGGGAGTAGGGTGGGGAATTGAGGGAAGGATACTCCATTACTCTATAGATTCAGTTCTACCCCAAGAAAGTGTATCCCTAATAGAAAAAAAAAAAAAAAAAGCAAAATAAAATTTGTTGGACTTCATGTTATTATTCTACAGTCAACAGTCCCTTCCATTTCCATCCCCGCCTTCCACACAAAATAGGGTTGGGATGAAGAAAGGGGGGATGGGGTGGGGATTATTTAATAAAGTTTGGGAAAACACCTAGAATTTAAATCCCTGACATTCCTACAATAGAATAACTAATCTCAGAAGGCCACTGTACGTGCAGTATCTGCAAGACACGGTTTGCTCTAGCCATCTAGGACCAGTGTGTGAATTATTGTGTCCATCTCGCCCTCATTTCCACCTTCAGCGACGTCACACCGGTAGGTAGCTTCGATCTAGCTCTGGAGAGGGTATTTATACCCGCAGATTGACACATGTTATAAATCAGGTTTTTTTCCCCCTCAAAGAGTGAGTTTACCACCATATCTATGTCAGTCTGACCAGGGCCAAGGAGCTACAGAAAACAACAGAAAACAGGGTCCTGCCTTTGGAAACAGAGCCCCGCTTTCTGAATGACTATGATTTACTGGAAAAAGAAAAACGAACGCCAGAAAGAATGAAATAGTTGGTTTCAGTGTCAAATGAATAGCACTGACCAGGATTATTAGGTAAAATAGAAAAGTGGAGTGGCATGGTTCCGTCATAGTAAAGGTTAAAAACAAACACCGGGGTTACAGAAGAGGCTGGCGAAGTGGGGGCGCCCAGTGAGAAATGCTGTAGGAGGGAGGTAAGGTCTTCCAGAGGGTGGGAGTGGAGGGTAGCTGCTCACTGCTAGCTACTGGCATAGTGCTTGGAGCTAGAACTTTTTAGGGAGGGAGCCCAGGCTCTCCTCCCTCTTTCGAATCTCCTTGAAACATACACCTTTCAGTTGCATCTTTGCCCTAGGTGTCCTTGGCTCTAAGAGGTTCTTCCCTCCTTTCTCAGAAGGAGGTGAGAGAAGCTTTAATCTTGTGTTTCCACGGAAAGAACAAAATTGCATTTGGGACACTATTCACTTCAAGCTAAAAAGTACAGCTCGTAAACTGTAAACCAGGAACTGCAATGTCAAAACAGATTTCCAGGAGCTGGATGCCTCAGCAGCCAGACTGCTCTCTAAACTAGTGGGAGGAAATTGCACACTTCTGCTATGTTCTTGGGGTCTGGAGGCAGAAACATTGCTGTAAATAAAGATAAGGGTTTTCACTCGGTGGTGGTATTGTTCCGAAAAGCAATTACGTTAGTATTTTTCCTACTTCTGCTCTCAACGGGCCTCAGTTCTGTTCATCACTGATTACAGCAGCATTATCAGCTGTGCCACAAATCTTGGGATTCCAGTTAATCTCTCTCTGAGAAGTCATATTAAATGACACTTGTTTCTCCAAACATGACTCTGCTATAAACATATTGAGAAGCATTAAGCCTCCTGTTCTTCAATACCCCTCTGATGTGAATTTTATATTCTGCAACTTAAACCAAAAATTTGAAGATTCTTGAAGTTATTCAGGAAATGTGGCTAAACCATTCCCTCCCTCTTTTCCTCCTCAATTCCCAAATATAAGAGGATGGCCTTGATTGCAAGATCCAAGGCAATGCATTTTAAGTGTACCAATCTCATGTTTAGGTTTCGCTGGTGGAGAAACCAGGAGGAAGACATCAGAGAAAGCAGAAAACAGGGTGGCAGAGACTAGTTTTGGGTTGGATGGTGGTGGTGGGTGGGTGGTTGTTAGAAGTAAGTCCCCTTAGGAATGTAGAATTGGCCCCCAGGAATAATAGGACTTTTTCTGCCACCAGTCCATGTCATCAGGAACAGATGACTTGTCCTCTTTCTGAGTCATTGGTGACAAGTCTGAAGTTCTACTTAGCAGGGGATTTGAAAAGGTGTTCATAAAAAAGAGGTGAAGGCCCCACCCCCATCCTCTGTGTGACCTGGGACACAGGACTTATCGGTCAGGTTCATTAAAAGAAAGTGATTCTGTGATTGTTTTTCCTAGAAGATCATGGGTTAGAAAGGAAGCAGGTTAGTTATTAAAAGTTATTAAAGTATAAACTCTGTTCGATTCACAGTAACTTCAGACAGAGAGAGAAAGGGCTCCTTCACTCTCTGAGGACTTGTTGGCCTTACAACCTGTTTCTGCCCTGGGAAAGTTATAACCAGCCATCTGGATCCTTGCTGAGGTAATGGGGTTCACCCGAGTCTGTTAATTTCTAGTTTGTGTTATAGTTGTGTTATGAAACAACATAAAAGTCACTCTCCAAATCTGATTTTCAAAAGAGAACATAATTAAATCGCTCTCTGCATTCTCTGCACCCTGGGGGCAGGTGCAGGGGGAGGGTTAGCTATGGCCAAGAATAGAGAATCACAATAGAAAATCTGTAAAGAATATTAATGACTGAGAGCAACACGCAAAAGGAGAGTAAGGCAGTTGGGTGTCCAGGGATTTGTTATCTGCACAGTGTTCTCTGGAAATATCTGGGAGTTCAAAAACAATAATACAGTGTTTTTCCTAGTCTGCCAAATCCAAAATAAGAACTTAGAAGAAGGAAGAAAGGAAGTGAAGGAGGGAGGGAGGGAAAAGAAGAAGAAAACCAGCTTTTATATTTTTTTCCAGCTCTTGGATGGAAAATATCACAGTATCCACCTAACATTTTTAGACAAAACCCCAATCAGAATTTAGAAGCCACAGCTCCCTTAGGTACAATCATTTTTCCATCTAAAAAAAAAGTATTATTTCTTGACTTCCTACCACAGTCAATGCATAATTGTATTGTGCTAGTTGTGAGGTTCACCCCAATACCCCTAGTGCCACAGAGCAGGACCCACAGTCCTGAGGGGTGAGCCAAGTCAGCGCATGGGAAGAGTTCCTGTGGTAGGTCTTTTATATACAGACATTTCATTCATAGTTAGAGCACAGGGCTTCAGGGCCCAGGCAGTTATTTATTTAACAACCATCATTCAACAAATATTTATTTTGTGCCAGCATCATTAACTTAGGGGAAAACAGTTTAGTGTGGTTGACCCTCATGGAGGAAGAAGGTAGATGGAAGTGAGACTTAAGATGAGGCAGAATTGTATGTATCAGGCTCAGAAATTTGGAACTTAGGTATAACCTTTTTTTCACCTTCCTATCTACTCTTTCTTCCAGAATTTCTTTCTGATATCCCATTACTGTGCCACCAAGATAATATGGGTCACAGGTGGAGTCCTGAAGAGAGAAAGAAACAGCAATTGGAGAGAGAGGAAGCCACAGGAGAGAGTGATCATTTATGTTAAGTATCAAAGAGAGGTTCAGTGGGAAAGGAACAAAGAGAGGCTGGGTATTGGATTCTAAAACAGACAAGTATTGGTATCTAAAGGAAATTTTAATATTCCTTTTTGTTGCCTCATCCTCCCTCAGAAAGCTCTTATTCAAAGATCAAATAAGTTGAGACAGAAGGATCGTGATGGTGAACGTGGCTAAGAGACACTGCAAGATGACTTGTATGTAAAACCACATGGTGCTGAGCATCAGCATGGGTTTAAGGGCCAAAGAATTTGTTAAATAGTGAGGCAGGATGATTTTAATTTTTGTTCATTATATTTTCTCAATCTTTTAACTTTTCTTTCATATTTTTATTTCTATCTCATGTTAGACTAATATTTTCCTTCTAATTTATTAACTCTCAAATTTATTACTGTAATTACCATTTGAGGATTGCTTTTATTTATAAAATTTTTATTTTGTTATTTTTTTCCATACTGCCCTTTCCTTTCATATGATTTTTATTTCTTCCTTTGTCTCTTTAAACATTTCAACCTATTTATTTTAAAGTCCTTTCACATAATTTATCATCAGGTCTTGGGGCACAATTCTCTTATCATGGTAGTTTGCTTATTGTTGTGCTTTAAAACTTATTTAAAGTTAATCTCCTGTTCTGGCTAATTATCTTCTCTGGAGGTGTGGCATTGTGGGAGTGTGCTCACAGAACATTTTGTGTTTCTTCTCCCAGAGGCCTGTCACCTCCGCCTGGCCTGGACCATGCTTTAATTCTGTGCCAGAAGAGAAAGATTAATTCTGACCTTTATCCATGTGTACTGATGCTGTGAAAGTCAGGCCTTAGCAGAATGCTTAAGTTGTTATGCTTAGTTTTCAGGAGACATATTTTGCAATACCTCAGGGGTAATTATTGTTTTTATCAGAGCCTCGATTTAATAGCAAACATCCAAATTCTCTTCTTGGGTGTCAAACAGAAGTCTTCTAGAGTCTAGTTCACATATGCATTAGCCCTACAGGACTGTTGGATTTATACAGATAGTTTAGTTCATGGCACACTAGCAAGGGATACATGCCCTACCTGGGTGGGCATTATAGGTTAGGCCCAAATCCCCTGTTAGAACTTACCTTTGATGTCACTTACTTCTCTGGCTTTGAGTGTCTTCTTCATTTCTGGTACGTGGAAATTTCCCTTTTCGGTTCTGACCTCTGGTGATATAATCCTTAGATACTGAAACATTCAAAATAAGATTGATGACTGCTTTTGTTCTCCACACACCTTTACTGAAGGCGTTACTCTGCAAAATCAATAAATCAGTTAAGTGCCTGAATCCCTTCAGATACTCTCTTAAAAATGTGCTCCCACTTGTCATCAGTGAGAAAAATGACCTAAAGAGCCTGCATATGGATGAAGATTATGTTTCTCATGTGATAGTCTATAAAGCACTTTTTTAAATTTGAAAGCACTTTCAAAATCACTATTTTTTTAATCTAACGAGGGAGATGAGGTAGTCTTTAAAATTTCCGTCTGAATGGAAATGAAAAGGGGGAGGCCTGAAGAGGGAAAAAAATGGAGGATGGAAATGGGGTAACAACAAGATTTACAGGATGAGAAGAGAGGGAGGTGCCCATGAGGATGACTGAGGGTGGAATCTCACAGGGGTGGGAGCAGAGAGTGGGTGCTTGGTGTATACAGCAGGGTTCACAGAGAGTGGTCAATGAGGCCAAATGCTGAGAGAGGGAAGAAAGATGAAATATTATTATTATATATGTATATATTTTTTGTAACTTGGGAGCCATTGAGACTTTGGAAGAGCAATCATTGCAGAATGTTGGGGTCTTTTCAGAGGTAATGCATTAATGAATGAATGAAAAGTAAGAATGTATCTAGTGAGCATATGTAGCTCTTAAAATAAGCCTAACTTGAAAGGAAAAGGGAGAGATGGTTATTAGTTATAGTATAATATGGAATTAAATTGTTTTGGGGGGATGGACAAGGTGTTGAGGAAAAGAAAATTCTAAGACTTACAGCAAGGAAACATTGAGAGGGAAAGGCTGGAGATATAGAAGAAAGTGAAGATTACGGATGAAGTGATCCCATGATTATGCCTGAAGCAGAGAAAATGCTCGATAAATATGTGAATGGATAAAAAAAAATAAGAAAGGTAGGATTCTATGTGGGGTATTTTAAAACCAGGAAAGTGAGGAAGGCATGGAGAGAGGTAGAGAAAAATGTCATGTGTATCGACTCACTTGCTTTTAGCTTCAGATGTGGCATTTATATTCTCATGTGATAAAGAGTCCAGAGGTGGGATAAACCCAAGGCTGAGTGATTCAGAATTTCAGTGATGTCATCAGGGACCTTGATGTGCAGGTTTGTGGTGAAAACAACAATTGCACTTTTTACTCCTCTGAGTTTTTAAAGAGATGTACTTGGGAGCAGGACAAATGGAGACACATGTCAGCTTTGGTGTTGACAGTGAGGTTGAATGCGCCTTAGGTGAGTGACTATTATGAGTTTAATAATGGACACTAGATAGAATAACCTTACTACCACTCACCGGACAAGCCCAGGTCAGGCCCCTGAGGGAAGTAGTCACTTCACAAAAAGAAGAAGCAGAGCAGAATGTCTTATTACTCTGTAATTTAAAAAATTAATTCGATTGGAGAAAATCAGAACTTATTCAGAGCATATGCAACATGTTATATGTAAAAGTATAATTAAAATATGTAGTTTCTTTGTACTTCAGTATATTAATATTTCTGAGAACACATTTGATTATTAAAACCTCCATTTCTAAGCAGAGTAAACACACTCAAAATCACTTCTTTCTGCATATCCTCTGCTTGAGTGCTAGAGAAGATTTAATTTGGTCAGGCTCTCTTTTCCCATTTTAATTGAGGATTTTTTTCTTGTTCACATAATTAAAAATGAAGACTGATGAATCACATCTTCTGTTCAATACTCATGTCAAAGATTGACTTTGGAAAAGTTTGTGTCTGTGTGAATTCAGGTCTCAATGAAGCAAATATAAATATATCTTATTTTTAAGAAAATGAAAGTTCTGCCTAGTAAAATCTAGGAAATCAGCCACCAGACAACTTCCAAATCTTTGACTTATAAAATTTCCTGCAACAAATTTTAAATAAGTTTTGTTGTGATACATAATGTTAAAAATTCTCAGCCCTTTCTAGAAACACTGAGAACATAGAAAGCAAAAAGTTTTCTAGTCAATGCTGATGCGAATGCACTTTGAGACCATCTGCCTCTCTTCCATGGCACCTGATGACAATACAGCTGTGGCTTGAGGATAAACAGACCAATTTTCTTTATAAAGCTTTCAGCTTCAAAAACATGGGATGGAGGCTGACGCCAAGACTTGGCACCGGAATACCAGTTAGTCGAAGAGCACTGCATCCTTAGGAACATTCAGTTCCTAAGGAGAGCTGGGTTTGGATGCCACCTCGTCAAGACAGAACCATCTTGGTTCAGTTCAAGTCCTCAACTCCCACACCCAGCCTTAGCCAACAATTTAGTACTCAGGGATGATCCTATATGTGCAAGCCACTGTTCTGGATGCTTTCCATTTATGACCCAAATTACTCCTCGCAGTGACCAAAGTGCATTCAGCACTTACCATGTGCTTAGTTTAAATATTGTCATGTGCTTTACACACATTACAGCATTTAATCCTCAATCAGGTATTTAGTTGTGAATAATAGATGCTAAGTCTGACTGACTTAACAGAAAAGGATGCTATGAAAAAGAGGTCTACCCTTTTAATATACCACAGAGATATTTGGAGGGCTAGAGAACTAGGCTGAAAACTCAGATACCTAGAACAATACCACACCACATAAACTTCTGATGGTAAAAATCAGAGCTGCTACCAGGAACTAGATTTTGGTCACTATCAACTTCTGTGCTAGAAAATTAACCTCACAGCAGTTGCTTGCACCGTTAACGTCACCGCCATTTCTGCTTTATAAAACTTCAGCTCTGTTCTTGAGAGAATGGAAAGACACTGAAGAGCTGACATCATTTGGCTCTACCCTTGCTGCAAAGATGTTTAAAAAAATAACTATCTAGCATTTTCAGCTCCTACCTGAGGAGATAGTTTTTATTTCCCACCAATTTCTTAAACCCAGAAAAAAGTTCAGAGAAATGACAACTATCCACTCAGTGTAATTTTGCATGGAAAATTTTATTATCCTTATTTTAATGGATTATGAGACTAAGATTCGGAGACACTAACTGTCTTAGGTTGAGTTCTTGGAAACAGACTCCAAGATGAAAAATTTTGTGCAGGAGTTTTATTGGAGATAAAACTCACCTTTAAGGCTATCACATTTGAGGCCTCAATCCCATATATGGGGAGCACAATTGCTGGGTGACAATAGATTATACCAAATTAAGGCAAAGGGGCTAAGTTTAGTATCTCTGGATAAGCCAGTCTTTGGTCATGCAATGCTTCCTGAATGGGGCAATGCTACCTCGAATGAGGTAGTTCCCTATGTTTGAAAGAAAACAAATTACCATTGTTTCATTTTTGTAATGGCAATGAAATCAATTAAATACTAATTCCCACAAAAATATCCTCAAAGAAATAGTGGTTTTTATCTTTCTTTCTATGGTGTAATCTACATGAAACATTTAAATATTTCAAAACATAGCATTTGAAACCAAAGATGGACTATATCAAGTGTTGCTGAGGAAGCACAGGAACTGGAGTCCTCACACATGGCTGTATAAGAATGTCATGTGAACAGGTGGCTTGCTTTGGAAAGTTCGGCAGTCCCTCATACCTGAAATATGGTGGTGGCCTGCTGTCTCCCTCTTCTTCAGCAAGTCTCATTTTGTATTATGTAAATCCTTTTCTACCCAAATATCTAGGTAGATTTTCATTGCATGCACTGATACCTGACTGATATAACATGTAATACTTGGAACGAGGGTGATTATGTTCCTTCTTCACCTCGGAACACTTTATTTAGTTCTAGGTGTTATGCAGTGAGGAAAACAGATCATTGAATCTACTCAGAATAGAAGGACCGAGGCGGTAGAAACTTGAAACTACACCAGTTGAGCAAAAGTGGAAGGCACTAGACAATGTTTATGAGGAACACCCTATGTAGAAGAACTCTGTAGTACATAGGAATAAGCACAATTGTGGGGACATAGCACAATTTTGGGCACAAGTGTAAGGAAGAAAGTTGTGGTAGTCAAGTTGCCTTGCCAGACATTAAGATTCCTATGGCAGAAGGAGTTAAATCAGAGGGTGGATGATCTCATAGGAGAGATTCAAGGTTCTAAAGTGAGCAAGTGCTGAACCAAGTGATCTTAAAGTGGAGATATGAAACCAATAGTTCACAGCTAAATCTGGCTTATATTACAAGGCTAGAGTAGATACTAGTTTTATTGCCACCCAAAGAGACAGTTGTGCTCAGTACGAATGAGGAAGCAACAAATGGATTGACTAAAAGACAAAAAGCTATGAAACAGATGAACTTAGTTGTCAAGATTCACATCAAGATTCACATAAAAATCTGCATTTTCAAGTTTCCTTGGGGGAAACACAGTACAGTACCACCAAGCCAGATTCCATTTGGTGACAATTGGTGCTACTAATAACAGATTGCTTCCTTAAGACAGAGCAAGCGCATTCTACTTCCCACAGTCCCAATATTCCCAAGTGTTTTGGCTTTAGTTCACATCTTTTATTTATGCTACCTGCCTAGAATCTGAGTTTGCCACCTCTCTCTGAATTTCTAAACCTAAGGTTCTCTGATTTTTGATGCCATGATTCAAAGCTCGGTTCAAATGCTATGCCTACAAGGACACTTTTCCCACTCATTCCAGTTAAGTGCTCTTATTTTCTTCCCTGAGCTCCCTTGGCTCATAAAGGCGTTTATCACAACTGAGTTTTTTCTTTCAACTTTCCAATAAGTTAGTTAGATGCTTGAGGCCAGGGTCTTACATAGAAGAGGCTTCTACAGTTATTTGTTCAACAAATGTCCCACATTGTATGTTAACGCTGCCCTTTGACAAGCTGATTAATTTCACTGCAGCTTAGAAATAGCCCTTTCTACACAAGGGAAAGGCTTGTCTGCTTTCATCTCAAACTGTACAGTTTGTTTTTGCAATTGAGTTTTATTTCCCCCTGGAATTCAGGAATCTTGAAATAAATATGAAGGAATAATTTAAATCATATATTATGGAACATCATAGTTGTTAGTCATTTTACTAGGCATCACCATAATGTACATTTGTCATGTAAACCTATAAATTGCTTTCTTTACTTGTTGAGAAGACTTAAGACTGACTCATTCCTTTATGCCTAAAGTTTACATTTGGATTTATAATTGCAAATCAATTTCAATATTATAATATTAGGTATTATTTTATAAAATAATTTCTTTTTACAGGTACACAGTTTGTTATCTTTGCTCTAATAGGGACTACTGAGAATAATAGTATTAATCTAATGGTTGGCAATACTCTATAGCAGCAGTCCCTGACCTTTTTGGCATCAGACTGGTGCTCCTACAAGTACCTAATGCCTAGTGATCTTCGGTGGAGCTGAAGCGATGATGTTAGCGCTAAGGAGCAGCTGCAAATACAGATAAAGCTTTGCTCACCTGCTGCTCACCTCCTGCTGTGTGGCCTGGTTCCTAACAGGCCATGAACCGGTACCCAGTCCACGGCCCCGGAGTTGGGGTCTCCTGCTTCTACGACATTAATGTAATGTCTACATATTACATGTGTCCACTTTTTCCAAAATATATTCCACAGAATACTAGTTTCTTGAAATACCTCCCAAAACACTCCATTAAAAAATGAGTCACAAACTTATATATTATATCCAAATAGATTGAATCACAATATGTTCGAAGCTATAAAACTTTTAAAAGTGGTATAAGAATTCCTACTTTTATGGATAGGCTATTCCACTTATTCTGGAGATTACTTATCACCTTTTAATTATGGAGTTAGAAAAGTAGATCTTTATTACGCTTGGGGGAAAATGGGGATGCCTAGAGGTCCCAGAGAGTTCCTGGATAACTGTCTCTGCCACATGAAGACTGACCTATACTAGGAGTTCCTTAGTGATAGTCCTTACAGTAGCAGATGGCATGGTATATGAAGAATGTATAAGTGAAGAATTAAATCCTTTCCTTGAGGATAGAGTAGAATACTAGTTTTATTGCCACTGAAAGAGACAACTGTGTTCAGTATGAATAAAGAGGCAACAAATAGATTAACAAAAAGACAAAAAACAAAAACAAAAACAAGGAAATAAAGTTAATGCAGAAAAGTTTAAAACTTTACCTAGAGGGTTTCAACAGGATAGTTTATCATAAAATTAGACTAGAACTTGATAAAAAGTAAAACACTAGAGAAATCCTAGAAATTTAACACATACACACAACTGTCATCCCTTTGCTTTTTTAAAAAATTAGTATCTAATGTTATAAATACAAGATAATTGTTTTATAATCATCATGTTTGCAATCCATACAGCAAGAAGGGGTAAGATCAAGAGCAAATGCGTAAGCCATCTAAGTCAGCCTATTCTTTAAGTGGCTTTCCCAGAAGTCTTATCCAGTGACTACCACTTACTACCTATTGACCCAAACTGGATTATATGGCTATTCTAGAAGCTAAGGAAGCTGAGAAATGTAGTTCCTAGATAGGCATATCGTCATCAGTTTTTTAAAAGAGAGAATAGCTATTGAATGGGAAAACAGCAGTGTCTAGTACAACATGTATTTAATTCAGGCCGAACAATATCACTGAGCTAAGAATACCAGCTAAAGTGAATCATACTGCAAATAATGAATACTAAAATAGTTCCTTTTAGGATAATATAAATACATTGGCATTTTATTAATGGAATATGAAAAAATTTCCCCCCTGTTGTTTAAATGAAATACTTGGCTCAATTCCAGTTTTAGAAAGTGGACCTTAGAATGCTTCAGAACAGCCAATTTTAAATTGATTCTGCTTTAATAATAGCTCATAAAAATGAATATAAAACAGGAAAAAAACCTGTAGAGTACACCAGGATTCAAAATTTCTTTACTGAAATAGCAATGCACCAGTAACCACAGGGCAATAAAGAAAAATTATAGATGTGTATCACAAGGGAAGAAATAATGGAAACCATTGGAGACCCAAAGAGCAGAAAGGTGCCAAGAAAAAATGAATGGCTCCACAAATTTTATCACAGTTTTCCAAAAATTTACAATAATCTAGCACTTAGTGAAGCCATTTAGTAAAATCGCTGGTATAGACCAATTATGCCGCACAAGAAATGAGATGATTATTTCCCTTACTTTTATCATTTCCCAAAGAAAGCAGTAGAAACAAAGACACACCCTGCCAGTGAAAACTTTGAATGGTAATTATAAAATATTCTCTAGAAAGGGGTAATGATTCGGATTAAGGTTATACACCATGAAGCAAAACTTTCTTGACATTTTAACTTTAGGAAACACTACAGCGATTGTGACTAGAGAAATTCTCTGAGCTATCTTTCAGTAAAAGCGGTTGACAGAGATAAATTGCTTCTTGCAAATTCTCATGGGTAGATTTATGGGGAGGAGGTGACCAGTGGTGCCAAGATTATAGAGATATTACTGGACAAATTCATAGGGATGATCAAAAACTCTCATGGTAAAGGGGAAGAATGTAGACCAGCTGGAATTCCAGGCATGATTGCCTCTTTCTGTGTTTGTAGAAAAATATCCCAAACAAAACCCTAATCAGCGGATCCACTTTAGGGATGAGGAGTATCATCAATGAACTGTACAGGAAAGTGAAACTGCCAAACTCTCTAGCTGCAGAACAGAAGATGCACTTCTGCCTCTTCATCAGTCCAAGTCATTCTCTTACTCTGTCCCCTGTGCATGGAACGTGACTAGCTTTACATATGAGTAGAAATTACACATGTTAAATTGCTTCTGGGAGAAAGTCTTAATTACCATTGTGAATCCTGCAACATTTTTCTCTTGCCATGGTGTTTGTGGAGTTTGAAGATAATGTCTTTCTCAGCCTGTCCCTGGCTGACCACAATGAGCAGAGGTCTCCTGTCAACCTATGTCGTACACGTGAAGGGGTTTGTTTGTTACCATAGCTTAACCTCCTAGCTTATCTTCACTGATATACTTCATATCAAATCATTTAAATTATATATAGTAATGTTCATAATCTGTAATCTCTGTATGTGTTTAGTTTTTGTTTTCTGTTCTTGAAATGTAACCTCTAGGTTCACTGGTATATTTCCCAGAACCTAACATATTATCTGGAAAATAAAAATGTTCAGTAAATATTTGTTCAATTAATAAATGCAGTTTTTAAATAAGAAATAAGTATCCCTAAACCAGTGAATATTTCTTAAATGCCTTTCTTAGGTACATACTTATGCCCTCATTTCTAACACTTAGCAGCTATGTGACCTTGGAGAATTACTTCACCTTTTCTATCTGATGCTTAAGTACATCTATAAAAATGGGAATAATCATAGAACTATCTCATAAGGCTGTTGTGGACAGTAATATAAGTAAAACAATGAAGCATACTGATGAGGTTTCTTATTAAAAGTGATAAAAAAAAATAGACATCCAGCACAATGTTTGAATAAAAAACTTATTTTCTATTTTTCCTTCTAACTAAATATGGTTAATATGGTCTGGCTAATGAGATGTAAGCTGAAATGCTGTGGGGGACATTTGCAAAGATGCCTTCAGAGGGAGGAGGCAAGCTCTCTTCTTCCTGTTTCCTAGAATCCAGAAGTAATGGATGCAGCTCAGAACCTCACTCCATGAGCAGAAGGAGAAGCTGAAAACCATGTGCAGTGGAGCAGAAAAAAGGAAACATTTAGGTTCCTGATGATTTTGCGGAGCTGCTAGTATACTAGACCCAGACTAGCCCTGGAGAGTCTACCTTCAAACATCATTTCTATAGAAAAATAAAACTTTTATTTGTTTATGCCACTGGGATACTTGTAACTAGCAGGCAAATTAAGTTTCTAACTGATAGGCTCCTGTTATGTGTTGATAGCCTACTTTCCCTGTTGAGAGTCTATTTGTAGGCATGCATGTGCATGCACACGAATGTGCATATGTATGCCTTCATGGTAGAATTCTTATAGCACACCTTTTTCACTTTTGTACCAAGTTCTCTGAGTGAAATGGCAATATATCAGGTAACAATAATATAAACCTACACCTCTTATTGTATCCATGTTGTATTCATTAATTAGTTCATTCATTCTACAGATTTTTACTAAGAATTTGTTAAATACTAGGTTCTGTCTAAGCTCTGAGAATTAAAAACCAAAACTTGCCCCATCCTTAAGGATGCTGAACCTAAAAAGACAGAATAACAACTAGCTAATAGCTGTGTAATGTAACTATAGGATACTTTGGTAATACATAGAAGGGAAGTATTTGCCCCAAAGGGTTAGAGATTACATACAGTATATTATAAAGGAGGGAGCACTGAAATTCAATCAGAGGTTGAAGAGTGTCAAGCACACAGAGGGAAGAGAGAAGACCGAGTATTCAGAGAACCGTAAGGAGCTCAGCGGGGCTAGACCATGACATGCATATTTTTAACAGATGAGACCAGAGATACAAGTACCAGGTGAGGACAATTAAAGATAAAGATAAGGATTCTGTGCTGGTCAATCTGGACTATACAGAGGGAAAGGAAGTGATTTGATCAATTTTACACTTTAGAAAGGTCAATTTATTGGCAATGTAGAGGAAAGATTAGAGGTGGATTATATCAGCAGCCAGGAAGCAGGTTTAGAAATAACTAAGAAACTAAAAGATTGAGGAAGAGAGAGGGCCTGAGGAAGGAAACAGAAGTAGGAGTCGAGAGGAGGGAAAGGAGTAAGAGCTCTATGGAGTGTGACACATACAGGGCTTGGTGGAAGACGTAATGTGTGGGAGAGATGGCTAGAATAAAAGCTGGATCTCTTCCTTGGAATCAATGGTGCTATTTACCAAGATGGAGAAAGCAAGAAAAATTCAAATATATGGGGTTAGAGTGCACACGGAATTCAGTCTCTTACCTCAAAAGGGAAATTGCAACAAAAAATCTATTACCTTATCTTTCTTCCTCCCTCCCTATTTATTGTTCTCTATGTTTTTATGAAGTGAGCTAAATGGAAAACTAAGATAAAGTCTAAGGAGAGGTTAATATCCACTGCAGGGAGCAATGATAAACACATTCATGAACTGTTGTTTACAAGTCAAACAAACAAGGTAATTGTTAGCAGAAGAGATTATGAGTTTATTTTAGGCCATTAGTGTCTATTATTTCAAGTTAAATTGTGTTTGTATTCTGTAAATCTTTAATTTTCCACAGAGGAAAAAAGTTCAGTCTACATTTTCTACTGGAAACTCCCTAAGAAAACTTAGAGCATGACTTAAATTAAAAATTAAAATTAAGCACAAGTAGTGGATTAAGGGATTTATTATTTGCCATTTAAAGCTTTGGGTATTAGCCAGAATTCAGTATTTAGTAATGTAATGGTCTGCTTGATTTGATACACTTAACTATTTTTAAGTAAAGAACCTACCATTCAAATTTGTCAGTTGCCTCCCATTCTGGGCACTGTTTCTAGAGTCATGGGCAGGGAACTCTTAGCTTTGCAGATGTAATAAATTGGCTCTTCTCTCCCTAATACTCTTCTAAACTCTTGGGTGGGCAACAAATAGATTTGGTCCTTGAAAACTCTCGGGAGAAATTCATTTAAGACTTTCAAATCTTGTCCTTGTGAAATGTTTGAAATTAATGTTACAAGAAACTCTGTTGTATTCACAAGCTCCTGATGAGGTTGAAAGGCAATAAAGAAAGAGCCCTAAGAGGAAATGCTATATGGCAGGTGGAACAGTCTTGGCCTTAGTGTCTTGGCTGAGGTTGTAACCAGAATAGGCTTGGTTTTGGCAGCCAGTGACTGCATTTGAAAGCCCTTTGGGCTACAGCCACCCTGGCACTATGGTTCCTTTTGCGAACTGGATCTGAATACATGAGGGTAAATTAAAAGCTAAAGTGTGGAGAACCATCAAAAGCTTCAGCCCTACAGTAAATAGGGTGGACTTAATGAAGCTTCAGTGACAACACAGGAAAGTGGCAGAAATAAAAGCAGCTAGAAAGAGCAGACTGGTTAGATTCTTTATTCTTTATTCTCTAAACCATTTGCAGATAGACAGCCTCCTAATAAAGGCAAAACAAAAGTTAAGAGACTGAAGATTAAGTACTGAATGGAAAGATTTTTATTGCCAAAGAGGAGGTCCAATCCAACAGAGAACCTTGGCAATGGAAGGTGAGGTTGAGGAGGAAAAATTGGGCAAGACTTTTAAAGTCAAAAGATCATCAACCGCCTGTCAGGTTTGGTTTTTCCAGACTCTCAGATGAAGATTTGTGTTTAGATGGGTTACTGGGGAGATCGCTCAGGAATAACACACCTCAAAGAGCAGAATCAACAAGACTGGCCAGAGAAAGAAGTTGAACTGTGATGCAGTTCACAGTGAGGAGTTTGGAAGCTAAGATACTCCTCTGAGTTGTCCTAAATTTAGACCAGGGGAGTAGGTCTCTGTTTGTCCCTCCCTGGTCAGTTCTTGAATGCGAGTTACCTCAGGGTAAGGTGCATACACTGAGAAAGAGGACACTGTCTTCCTGGGCAGGGACTCAGCTGTGAGCCAAGAGAAGGTGATCCTCTAGGTGGCTGGAGAAATCAGTGCCTTTGGTCTAAAAGGGAGAGATCTAGGCTATACATTGGGTCAGCAGCTACATCATCAGCCTCATTTTAGAAAAACTTAGGCTCTGTGTGTTGCTGATCATGCTCCGTTGGTTGGACTTGACCCTTACATTTTTGGCTGAGGAGAGGATCATTCTGCCTCATCTGTGGAATACCCACTTTGGGAATAAGATGCAGTTACCTCTGCGACACACTTTAGGTGCCTGGTTAGGTATTCTGACATCTAGGTCTTCTGTGCTGCTGTCAGCAGGCTGAGTGACAGGTGAGGGCGTGCCACTCCTTTTGACTAAGTTCCCATGGTTCTTGGATAACTTCCAAAAGAGATAGACACTTGATATTCTGCTAATTTGGCCTGTGGGGCTTTGACTGGTTTGAAATTGGTTAAAAAATATGAAAGATAAGAAAGGTTGCTTCTTAAAAGCCCTAAGCACATCTTATGACTTATAATATTTGATGTGATTCTGTTAATGCCCTGAGATATTTACTATTTCCTCAGTTCCATTATCTTAACTCTAATTTGCCTTTTCATAGTTTTACCTAAGCACCAGCTTATAGTAACCTCCAGATATGTGTTCTGGGTTCCAAAATCCTGATACTTCTAAGGCTTCTCTATGTGCCCCCCATACTCCTACATCTTTTGGATTAATACTTCACAGTTGAAAAGATACTTTTATAAACATTTTTATTGTAAATTTACATACCACATTTAAATATGCAAAAAAGTACAGATTCTGTATTTTTCATAATTCATTTAATCATTTTAAGAAGCCCTTATTTATTGGGTAGCAGATAGGATTAGATACTAAATTTAGTTTAATTCATTAAGCTCTGTTGCTAATTTCAATAGCATCTGATATAAAATTCAAGGTCTTTTAGACAAATCTGTATTTATGTTTTCCCATTTCTGCTTTCTTCAATATGGACCTGAGAATATGAAGGAAGGGACTTATGTGACTACATGGAGACAGAGAAAAGGAACAGTTCTAGAGCTTAGTGCCTGGTTTTGTAGCATCATCTTGGTTTCTGGCCCAGGCAATGCCATATATCCTCTGACGCAGTGATGTCCTGCTGACATCTGATGGTTAGTTTGCAGCTCATGAACTCTGGAGATTTTCTTTCTTGGTTGAGTCAGATCCTGGTGGAGTCAAAGCCTCCTTAGGTCCCCTACCTGGTCTTGGCTTGGGCTGATTATCTCTCTGGCATCACCTGGGGATCACTTTTCCTTACAAGTTTGCCAGTCAGCATCATCAACTACTCTCCATGTCTGCCAGCATGCAGAAATTCTGGAACCCCTTCTACATTACATAGGATTTAGGGAGATTCCAGTTACATTGTACTTCTGTTTCTGTTTTGGCTGCTTAACAAAATGAGTCCTCAAATTTCTTCTCTTGCATTCTCCATTCACTCCATAGGTGACCTGATTTAGCACTGTGGCTTTAAATACCATCTGTAAGCTAATGGCTCCCAAATCCATATCTACATCAGGACCTTTCCCTTAGACAGTAGACTCGAGTAACAACTGCCTGCCCAACAGCCCCTTTGTGTGTCTAATAGGCCCTTTAAACTACATGTCTAAAATGGAACTCTTTATCCTCCCCTCCCCCTCAAAACTACTCCTTTCTCAATCTTCTAAGCTCAGTGACACCTTCACTTTCTCAGATACTCAGCATGATCTGTTAGCATTATCCATGACTCTCTCACACTCCATACCAAGTGAGAAGTCCTTTTGGCTCTTCCTTCAAAATACATCCAGACTCTGCACCTCTTTACACCTTTCCCACTACTACCTTGGACCATGACACCACCCCCTCTCCTGGATTAGCTTTGTACCTAATCTCCTTGTTTCTGATCTTGATATAAAATTTACCTCAAGTATGGCATCTGGAGAGATTTTTAAAAATGTATGTCATATTGTACTTTTTCTGTTCAAAATTTTTCAAAGGCATTTGCTATTTCTTGTGCCTGACACCTTCTTTCCCCAGATATCCACATGGCTGTTTCCTCATTTTCTTTAGGTCTCTACTCAAGATCACTTTTTAGCAAGGCTTTTCCTGACCATTTTAATGGTCATCTTCAAGTGACACACTACCTGCCCCTCCCCCCCCAACAACTGAAATTCGTTGCCCCGTTTACTGCTTTACTTCTCTTCAGCACTTATCTCCACAGATCTGTGTATTTATTTATTCATTGTCTCTTCCCTCAACTAGAAGGTAAGCTCTAGAAGAGTAGGGACTTGATTTGTCAATTACTTTATTCCCAAGTGCCTAGAATGACACCTGGCATATCACAAATTTTTGGTGTTATAATGTCTCTATTATATTTTTTACATCCTGCTGAGAGCTTTTCAGCATAACTCTTGCTCCACCCCTGTCTGGGTCTCTGTGCTTGGTGGTACTAGCGGAACTTTCTAATGCTTTCCAATGAGCTGGCAGAGGAAACTGTTGTCCTTCCTTCTAACTTATAGTCTGCGGGTTTATTTTTTACCATCTAACTTGTGAGCAAAGTAGGACGTACCTTAATATTGCAAATCCCAAGGTGGACAAAACCTGGTATTATCTTAAAGATTTAACTGAAAGTTCAGGACAATTCCCAGAACTGCTTCTATAAACACACTCAGCTGTGACTGACATGAAAGAAGACATGGTTTGTTAGATGTAAGTATAAATTTGGGCTAAGAACAAGGTAATAATCATAATAATAATAATAGTCATAATAGAATCAAGTTAAAAGCTACTATTTATTGTGTTCTGACTTAATGCCAAAACTGTATGTAACCTTCACAGTAGCCTTATAAAGTAAATAGTAGTGGCCCTGAGAAAACTAGGGCCTGAGTCATTAACAACATAATTAAAAGGCACAGGTTTAAAAGGGACTAAGCCTAGATTGCTGAGTCTAAATTTTCCCCACTATACCATGTTGCACGTACAGTTGTATCCAAAAGAGTATTGGCAGCCTACTTGTTTTTGAAAACTACCTGCAGTGCTGTTTGAAAATGATCTTAAAAATTTTCAAAGAATAGCTTTTTTTTTATTGTGAACTAAAAGAGCTCACATTTTTTTTGTGACTTTTCATGTCATCAAGTGTATTTGTCTAGAATTATGTGCTGACTAATGATCACATTGCTTCACCAATTACCATGATTATACGGAGATCTTTCATCTGGAACAGTGACATGGCCTTCGGCCTCACAGAGAGAAGGGAGAGTGGACAAAACAGTACATCACTACGGAAAGCAAATGACCTGCCTCTACCCTGAGCTTGTGTAGAAGCAGCAAGACAATGAAGGGAGAGGAAAGGTAATTACCTATGTATGAGTGATGACTGCTGGAAAACCATCTTCCCTACAGTGGTTAGAGCAAGGGTTTTATGGCCTTAACATTAGCACAGCAGGACCTAATGCTGATAGCCTGAGGGGGAAAACTACATCTTTCACTTTGGTGCTCCTGTCTCCATGGTGCTTCTCATAAGCCTGCTGCGTTTCTTAAAGGTCTCATAAGGTAGTCATCCATCAGGGATGACATTGATCATGCCTATCCATAACTTAGGCCTGTTATCTCAAGTCATATTGCATTGTTTCTCTGAAGGCACATAAAACCTTTATCTCTTTTACCGGATGCTATTCACCTACTTAGTGATTATACACACAGCAACACCTGGTAAAAGTAGCCTGCTCTTTCCTGAAGTTGTAAGTTCAAGCTGGTCAAACAACAGGCAAGGCTCCACAAATCACTCTGCAGATCTGAACATAACATAATAATGTGACTCATTAGTTTTCACAAGTGGAAAATAATACTTGTTCGTGTTTAGTTATCAAAGCAGTGGAGAGGTCTTCCCGTAAAAGAGGTAGAAGAAGCCACCAAATCATTTTCCAGTGTAAAATCCCTGCACAATACATCCTTTTTCCTGGTTAATATACACATTCTATGATTCTCTTTATAAACCTCAAGTGCTGTCTAATTCAGTTTTCTAATTGCAGATATTTGTACAATCTGTTTCCTATTCCTGCTAGATAACTACAAGTTGAAAGGCTCGTCAGTATGGAATTATGTTTTCTCAGTAAGGCCTTGGGTCTGCTGTGTGCCTCTAGTGATGACAAAATTTGAATATTGACAGCATTATGGGGTTCTCATAGTTCACCATCATGTGTGCTATAGTAGATTTACCAGCAAAAGCAGTGAAAGACAGGGAGAGACTAACAGAAGCTTTACTGACAAAAGTAACACTTGAATTAGGTCTTGAAGGATGAGTATGAGCTTGACAAATAGAGAGAAAAAGGCATTTTAGACAGCACAAATGGCAGCACATGGAAATTTTGAAGCAGCAAATTCTGTTTAGAAAATGGTGATAAGTTTGCCATGTTTACAACAGTTAAGTTATCCTCATCGTGTTATTCTCTCTCTTCTTGAAGCTTTTTGTTTCTTGAATTATGTGGAATTTGAGGTGTTGCTTAAACCCTAATGATAGTTACATGATACTATGGTAGGGCAAGTACTAGAACACAGGGAGCTATGAGCCTTACAAAGTGCAAGAAGTGACTTCTGGGTGAGGTTTGAATTGTGGGAAGAATTCTATCTTTGGTCTGTGACTTATTGTCTTCAATAATAAAATGAAGGTATTGACTGCCCTCTGTCTAAATGTAATCAGTGAGTGAACTATGACGGGGTCCAAGTCAATAGATTAATTCTCCTCCCTGGGGACTCATGAAAGTTTCTGGCAGAAGGGGAAGCAGAGAGAGGTGACTGGGAGTTGTCACTGTGGCTTCTCAGAGATGTATAAGCCCCAAACCATTCATGTGCACTTTGGAATGTACACTCACGTGGCTTTGGAAAAACAAAATGTCTCTCTTAAAAATGTTGGGAACCTCCATATATGGAAAATGCTTGTGCATATCATCCCTTTGTGTGTACTCTCAAAAGATCGATGGTGCATAACTTTAGAAAAGAATACTATCAGAAAAATATACTTACAAATCTTTGAATGGTTAATTCACAAATTAGAATGATCAAATTTTGTTTTCAAGAATAAGAGCAATTCTCCAGTGGGGAAGGATAATTCATTGCCACAACAGAAGAAGAGAAAGCTGAATAGAGAGCGTAAAACTATGAAATCTTTCTTAGGGTCCAGCTCTGGCTTTAGTTTTTCCCTGGATTTTCTGTGATCTGGTGTAGAGGTTGACATTTTTCCTGCATGCTTTCCTTATTGTAAGTAAATTAAGTATTCCAAAAGCTCTAACTAGATAATGCATGGGGAACCCAAGGAGCCTCTTCAATGATGCTGAGAGATACGGGTTATGAGGAGCAAATTACTCAAGGCCCCTTCAGTAACCCAGCAGACAGGACAGCAGGACAGCAAAGAGGCCTTTCTTCTCACCTATTTCTTACCCATCTCACGGTACTAAGCTTTGCATTTCCACAAAAAGACCAATTCTGACTCAACTCGTAGAGGAAAGATTCCATTCTTCTGGCTCCCACCATCCTGTAAACAGTTCTCAACTTGGGCAGAGACAGAGCCTTGAGGCTTAGGAAAGATAGAAAAGATACCCAGTGAGGTGAGCCCTTTGGTTTCCATTAGCCTTTCCTTAACACAGAAATGGCAGGGCCACTACTTTCTTGAATGAGAGGCAGCATACATTGATTATAAAATTATTGAAGAAGAAAAATGATAAGAAAAAATAATTTACCTGATTTATGAAGGTCATTAACAACCTAGTAGGATGTTCTGATTCACTTGAGACAGTAAATTTTATGTGACAAAGACGACAACTAAGAAAAGTAAGTGAGAGAATACAAAAGAACAAACATTTTGTTTTCCCCTTGTCCTCACATCACATCTTTTTCATTTCTTATTATGGAACTTCCTACCCTTTTTCTATCACATATTCCTTGACTCTTTTCCAGGTTGAAATTGAGTCATGCTATCTTGCCTTCCATTTGTACTGATTAGTGACTCAGTTCTCTCAACAGTATTGTGGTTTGGGTTTTTAATTTTCTTGTTGTATCTAAAGTATCTATATATGTTGGTCAAAACATTGACTTTGAGATTAGATGGAATCTTCCATATTATGAAATAATTTGCTTGGTTCTGTCTCCTCTAACTAAAAATTTAAAAATCATGCAGAGATTACAAAAGTAAAGATTATCTCCACACTATTCTTTCTTTTCTTTTTCTTCTTTTCCAAATATAGTATGACTGAGTTTTTGAATTGTAAGAGACTTCAGTGATCAACTACTCTAACGTTTCCCCAAAGAGTCTGCTCTAGATTGTACAAGGTATGATTCTAGATCACAGATGAAGGAATTATTTTTAAGCTTTTAATAAATTTTTCAATATGCATTATAAAAATTTTAAATAGTGCATTAAAACCATGATTTCAAAGATATTGTATAGGATGAACATATTCATGGATATGGCAATAATTGTATGGTTCTATGGATGACTAATGTTTGGTGACTTACTTTTTCCTTTCAACAATTGGGGAAATTGAGGCCCAGAAGACAAGACTATCTCAAAGTTATACAGCTAATTTCTATTAGAACTGGAGCTTAAATTCAGGATTTAGGACTTATCATCTACTTATAATTTTCTCCTTTTCATAAATGTATAACACTGTTCTTTGCCATAAACATGAAACAGTAATTTTTTAGATTGCTAAACCATGCATCTAATTTACATGCATCAGGTATAAAAGTATTATTTGGGGAAAATGTTTAATACGATAGCTCATGAATACTGAAGAGTGATTTTAAAGGTAGTCCATGTTGGACTTGGCTGTGAAGTCTGAAGAACTTGTTCAGTTGGCATCCCATCATGTCTGTAGCATGCAGAACCTATTATCGCATGCCTGTCAGTCACTGGATTATATTCCACAGTTAATCAAGGAGAGAAAACTTTTGACAAGAAGTTCTGGATACCAAAATAAGATCTATTTTCTGTAAGCTAATATCTGCATCCACTATTCCTATTATTCTTTTTCTTCCATAATTTTGAACCCTACATCGCTGCTACAATGGACTACTAACAACGATAATCATAGCTACCACTCATTAAGCTCTCATTGTATGTCAAGCACTGTTCTAAGTGTTTTTTACCCACAAGTAAAATGTTTTAAAATCTTCACACTAGCCCAATAAGGTAGGTCCTACTTTATACCAAATTTAAAGATCAGAAAACTGAGGTACACAGTTATTCCGCGACTTGCCCAGTATCAGAGAGCAAGTAAGAGTGTTTGTCCCAGGCAGTCTGTTCCAATGTCACAGTTTTGGTCTTGTGTTCACTGCAAACCAAACACTCTTATCCCAAATCTTTAAAAAATCTTTACAAATTTTTATTAGCTTGTACATTGTGATAGTACTGAAACATACAGTGTAGGCCATGTGTAGTTGGATGATAAAACTTCTTTTAAAAAGCAGCTTTTTTCCCCTAAACTTCAGGTTGTGTATAAAAATGCCGGCAAAGCCCCTCAAAGAGGATTGTGAGGGGGCTGGAGATTGGTAGAGTTAATTAAGAAGCATTTATGCAAACTAATTTTAAAATTGGCAAAACAATGGATAAAGTGAGAAAGTACAATGGGAAGGGTGATTCAGAGTTAAAAAAAAATAACTGACAATTGTAGTTATTATAGCAGCTACAATGTGTTAAGAGCTTAATATGTGCTGAGCACTGTGAATATTTATTTATATTTTAAAATTCTTACAATACTTTGAGGTATTTGTTATCATTCTAATCTTTCAGGTAAGGAAACAAATGCTCAGAGATTGTGTCTTGTATCCCAGTCACCAAGCTGGTAGTAGAAAAGTCATGGCTCAAACCCAAGTCCAGTCATCACATTTCATCTCTCTCTGTTCCTGGGAGCTCATAGAGCATTTCCGGCATGTAACACTGTTCTTTTTTCTATTTTTGGTTCGAGTCATGAGAGAAAAATGCTGAAAAAAATTTTCCTGCTCGTGTGAATAGCTGACCTCCTATTTCCCAACTTGGTAGGATTAAGGAGGCCTTTGGGGCCATCTCAGTAAGAATTGCTCTGAGAAATCTAAGTAGCTCTATCTCAAAATTTATAGTACCACCTTCCTTTTGATTTTGGCATTTTGAGTCCTCAAAATGCCCTCTAGCTGCATTAATCACCTTATTCATAAACAAGAGATGGATCTGGATACCTTTTGACCAATTCAGAAATTAAATGCTGAGGATTTGCCGTTGCAGAAGCATTTCAGGAGAAAATGGTCCACAAGCTCTTGTCACAGGGGTGCTCTAAAACTCTCCAGGTCAAGGGCAGCCTCTCTGGAATATAACCTTCCAAGGTGACAAAAAGAAACATATTCAGCTGGATGTTTGATTCATTTGGTAAAGAAACAAAACCCCACATATTTAAAGTATATAAACATTTAGTACACAGCATTAAGAAAAGTCCACTTTCCAAGAATAGCCCCTTTGATGTTTAAAAAAAATTCTGCCTTAGATCCTTAGATAGAGTTGAGAGCTGTCTCTTTGTAATTCTGATTCTGACCCACATATTCTAAAGTGGCCTTTCAGAACAAGAGAAGTCAAGCTTGTTCCCTCTTCTACATGACGGCCTCTCACGTATTTGAAGACAGCTCACTTCTTTGCTCTGAATTGTCTCTTCTTAAGGTTAATCAAAGTTTTCTTAAAAACTTCCTCCAGAAAGTTTTAGCGTCCTAGATAAATACAGCCTAGTTCTTTTCTGGTTTAAAAAATAGCAAATGTGCAATGATAGACTACCACTTGGCCTGTTTTTTCTTTGCAAGGCAGGCTTTAGGATGATGATAAATATTTGTCTAAACTGTGCAGCTGAGCCATATGCAAATTTGCATAATGGCACTCCAGGTGATATGCTGCATGGTAATTACTCGTTACTTGTAACTTGATAAAGCTGGATTTTAGCAACTCATGACTGAATGCACTGTCAGCAAACCAGGAGCTCTTGGCATGTCTCCTTGTCACCTTAAGTAGCATTAAGGAAGAGGGAAGATGTGGCAAGAGAGAGTCGAAGATGGTTTGTAAGACCTCCACCGTCACAAATATGTGTGACTTTAAATAATTTCTGAGTTAAGTATTTGTTTATAGTAGCAATATTTTGATTAGATCAGTCCAAAATTTCAGGGTCATTACTAAGACTGATTCGGCCAGACAAATGAGTGAATTAGAGGAAGAATATGTATTAAACACTCATTACGTGTCATGCCCTGCAGTGGTTGCACAAGGAAGACAAAGGCTGTGTTAACCGTGCTTCTTGCTCTTCTAAGAAGCATTTGTCACCTTAGAAAAACACTTCCTCTTAGACAAGGATGCTCTACTTTCCTACAGAGATCTAAGGAATTTGATCAAATCAAATCAACAGATTTGATGATTCAAGCAAAAGTTTTGTGTCAGGTTATAGAAAGAAATGAGTAAGGCATTTTTTGTTATTGTTGTTTTTTTTTTTTTTGGTAATAGTCTTTTGGATTTTGAAATGAGTTACATTGCTATGATATAAATAAAAACTCTTTAAAAGCTAAATTATATGGCAAATATTGACAATTCAATGTCAAGTGTAAAAAGGACAGATTACAAAGACTGCTCTGAGAGGCTGTGTAGAGCAGTGGGTGAGAAAGCATAGCTCGTAGTCTGAATGTGTACCCTACCACTTGCCTTGGCACGTTACATGACCTACCTGGGCTCCAGTTCTCTTATCTTTAGATAGAAATGATACATAGGTCCTACCTCATTATCAATGAGATATTGAATATAAAAATGCTTCAGAGAATGCCTGGCCCATTGTTCAAATTCAACATATATCAGCTATTCACATGGCATTTGTATTGTTTCAGAGCACTGTGAAATTTTGTAAACATTTGGAGTGAAGCTAGACTGGCCAATGGACAATAAACAGTTGATTAATCAATATGAGAGGATTTGAAGGGATCTGTCTTTTGATTTAGCTTGAAAAAATGTTTTTGTGATAAGCATAGATCATAAATAAAAGCAAATTATTAAAGAAAAGCAATTTAAGCAGCAATTTGACTCTGCCCTCAGGAACCTCATAGCCTGGTGGAAGAGATGTAATTATGGGTACACATTTTAAGTGTAATTAGTAAAAACTAAGGGAATGATGAACTCTGCAAGTGGGAATAAAATGTCCAGAAATATTTCCTGAGTCAATGTCCGAGATGTTGGCAGAAGGAGCAATAATGGTGGCGGGGTCAGCAACAACCTCATGCTCGGTGCTCTGAGGTGTATGTGTGGATTAAAGTGACATATGTTGGTACTGGATTGTGGAGAGTCTGAAATATCAAGCCAAGAAGTTAAGGTTTTGCTATTTACTCTTTGAGTTTATTTATCCAACACTTTTCTTAGAAAAATATATTCTATGGGGATGCATTAGACATCCTGACATTTTCTTCTAATGATTATTTTCTCAGTATATTTTTAAAAAGTCAAGAATGATGATGTTTTAACTAAGATGATATTGAGAAAGAAAACTAATAAAAATATGCCAATCAGGAATGGTGTGTTTAAACCACTAAGAAACATGCCATTTTTTTCCTACTTTGTGTGGATTCTTAGAGTAAGAAGGAGGAACTGTGACCTTCCTCAGCATCCCTTCCCACTGCATGCTCACCTGGAAACTGGCAGAACTGATGAGCTTTCAGACTTCTGGATAAAGTTGGAAAAAAATGTATAACATTTGAAAACAAAGTTTAGCTCCCAAAACAAATCAATTCATCTTTACTTATATAACAATGGACCCAAGAGTCAAAGAGGAACTTCATGCTTCCACTTACAATTAAACTAAAGTTTCAGTTATACAAACATGATTTTAAATGCAAGAAATTAATTTTATAATAAATACCAAGGAGGTGGTAGCTTGAGATTGGGAGGTTTGGAGGAAGGAACCCTGGCTTTCAGTGTGAGAAGCTGATTACATGTCCTGACTCTATCATCACAGGTCTGTGTTACATTAAGTAATCTGAGTCTTTGGCTCCACAGCTATATAAAGCTTCTTCAGCATGGAACCCTGGAGACTTCAGATGGAGGAGAACTTCTCCCTGCTCCCTGCTTTTGGAAATTGAGCTGGGATAATGTAGTACAATGGGACCCAATTTACCTATGCCAAATTACAAACTTGTTTGAATATTGAACAACACATAGGAAGACTCTTCAGTTTTCCAAAGTGATATGCTCTCTTTCATTTTTTGTAAAGCAAGGGTGCTCTTGGCCCACCTTTCAATTTCCTACTTTTGATGGAAGAGTGACTACATGGTACTTACTAGGTGCCAGATGCTAGTTTAAATACTTTACATGTGTTAACTCATTTAATAAATCTTATAAAAAGGGTTTGAGTGGATATTATTGTCCCTATTTTATGGATGAGGAATCAGAGGTATAGGGAGATTGAATAACTTCTCATACTCTACAACTAATAAATGTTAGATCTAGAGTTTAAATCAAATGGTCTGGCTCCAGAATCAATGTGCTTAATCACTATATTACATTGTCTCTCTCAAATAGAGCTGTGGGTTCTTTCTCTTACTGTAATAAAATAAATAGCATAAGTTCTCAGCCTCTGTGTTGGGAGGTCATAAGGGGCGAGAAGAACATTAGCAAAAAAGAGTGTGACCCATTCGAAGGGGACATTTTCTACTCAGATCAAGTTATTGGTTGCCATGGGATGTTCTTGGCCTAATATTGCCAGCACAAATCTTCTGATTTTTCAATAAAGGCCAGAATTCAGAATTTTGAAAAGTACTCTATTGGTTTTTAGGTGCTTCAAACTAGTTACAAGATGTTAAGAACTCCACACATGTCATCAGTTGTTAACAGGACAACAGTTTGTTGTGTTAGTTGAGAGGCATTAATAAGCATTATGGGTAGAGCAACAATTTGTGCAGCAAGACTTCAAGTTCAAATGCCCACCCCATACTCACGAATGAGTAAGTCAATCTGCTTTGCCTTAGTTCTCTTGTCAGTAAAATGGGGTTTATGACTTAATAAGCATATGCAAATTATGCATATGAGGATTAAATAAGTTAACATAAAGTATCTGAACAGTGCCCAGCACATGGTAAGCACTCTATTAGCACTTATAGTTACTAGCTCTTATTATTTGCCCCATGACATGAAATCAATAATTTACAATGGATGAGGGAGGAACTTACACAGATCTGGGTGATAAGTGGATTGGAAAATAAGCTAGCTTTCCTTGGAAAAGAATGTTCTATGCAGCCAAATGACTAACATGAAAAAAATTATCAAATTTTAGGATGTTATTACCTTTCACTCTCCATCTAGATTCTACTTTGGTTTTCATCAAAGAGAGCCCAGAGGAAATGTTTTCTTCATAAAAATAAAATGAAAACTGTGTTTTCACTTTTTTCTCCTACTTAAAAAAAATCATATCTTCTCTTAGCCCTTTTCTGGGAACAAAATTAGAAGAAGACTAACACAACCCTTTAAAATGGCACAGTGCTTGCAAAGAAGAGCTTTATCCTACAAGAAGTAATAAAGAAATTAGATAACTTTTTCTGGAAAGAAATTTGAAAAAAAAAGGATTTAAAAAAAGATTTATCAGTTTCTGAATATAACAGTAATTAATTCCATTAAGCATCCACCAAGAGCAGTGTTCTAGATAGATGGCATGAGGATATGAATTGGAGTCAGACAAGGTCCCAAGGATTTCTGCAGTGGTCCTCAATCTTTACTGTTCTAAAAAGATCACCTGAGAGCTTGTTAAAATGCAAGTTCTTGCACCTTTCACTGGAGCATCTGTTAACTTAGATCTGAGTGGGCTGCAGGTATTTGTTTATATTAATCAGAACACTTGATCCATAGACTGCACTTTGAGAAACACCATTCTAAAATATGAGCGTAGGTTATTAGAAAATGTAATGGTTGCCTACCCAACAACCACCTCTCCTGCCTTTTTAAACTAAGAGGTTCTTGAATATTATGGCCCTTCCCCATTTTAAGGGGACGAATATTAATGTGATTAAACCAGTAAGTATGATTTCATTCACTTGACAGGCATAGGCATGAAATGTCACTTTGTTCAATATGATAAAATGGTATTTTGGGAAGATTTCCGCTGTGTTTAAGGAGAGAAGTGCACAAAGCCACTGCTGTTCTTAGTTTGTTTATTCGTTTATCTTTTGCCTCTGGATGAAGTTGTTTGGGGAGCTAAGACCTGCAGCCACTACAACCAGATTCCAGCATAAGCAGTGGCCAGCATACTAAGGATGATGGAGAAGAAGGAAGAAATACATGTTCTTGCTAACATTATTGATGAATAAAATAACCTTTGAAATATCTTGGACTTACTGACAAATAACTGTCATATAATTTCAACTAATTTTAGGTACCTTGTTATTTACAGTGTAGAACACCTGCATAATACAAAGTTTGTTCCAGAGTGCTGTAAGGAACAGACCATAAAATATAGAATGACATAGAAGACAATGATGGCTACACTACTCCTATCTGGAAAGGATAGTCACAAATATTTGGTAGTCACAAATATTTGGTTCAACTACTAGTTATTTCTTAGATTGAAAGTTACGTTCTAATCTGGCTCTAGTTTAGAAGAAATGAAAGGGGAAATTCAGTGTATGCAGATTTTTTGCTGTTTATAGACTCCTTCAACGAGGTTCTACAAGAAAGAGACAAATTGTCTGAATGTGGCCCCAGTGAGAACAAAAAGAAAACAGTTTTTGCTAAGAGAGGCGTTTTATGCCTATAGGCTAAAAACTGAGTTGGCTGAGACTTTTAATTTGAAGTCTTGCAGTGCTGGAAAGTCATTTTCTGCCCCCTAAGCTAAAACTAGTTTATAAAGCAGCAGGGAAACAGGAGACTTATCAGAAAATAAAATTAATAAGTTCGGTGCCTCAGGCTCCTTGCAAATATCTCCCATTATTAATTATTTCTAAGCGAAAGAGAAGCAAGCCTGTCTGCAAAGATCAAGTAAAGGTGGGAGCTTCTCCAACAAAGGCCATGCTTTTTGAAGGTCTTAAGGTAGAGGGTATTGAACTAAAGGACAGGAAGAGGTCAGGATACAGAGGTCAAAGGACCGCTGGAAACAAAATGGCAAAAGATCAACAGAAACGAAAATTTCAAAAGTAACAATAATGTTGAATTGAAATTCTACCTGCAGTTAGTAACCCATGTAAGTGACTAGAAGCATCTTCCAAAATCGTGACTAAGAAAACCTGATCCTGGCCAAGAATGGCTTATGGAACAATCAACCCCTAAGGCAAGTCGCAAGCCTCTAAACCTGAACCAACATGAAGTAGGTAGTTAAATCTGTGCATCTTTCAAAAACTCTGTTACATATTGCTCATCTCAGATGGGAGGTCAAACCACCCAGAGGGCAGAAACAGGTTGACTGAGGACAATGGACCAGGGCACCCTCTTGGAGGGCAGAACCCAGTCTTTCAGGCTGGCTTCCTGGGAGCTGACTGTGCTGCTTGGGTAGAGTCCTCATGATTCCTGCCTAGATGAGTAGGGATGTTTGCACCAGTCTCTGCCTTGCCTCTCATTTTGTCCCTGTCTAAATATGCTTTATGACAGTTATCTTTTTCCATTTCTTCTTTTGTACATTTGTACATTGTGGGAGGATAACTTATCTTTCAGGCATAGGTTTGCACATATGGAACCAATAAAAACTGTGCATCACCCAGATGTCCAGGACCTGCAGCCAGATGTAAGAATCAGATGAGACTTGAAGTTGTCTCCCTTTCAGAAATGAAAGAATGAGTGTCACATAAGTGTGGGGCTGTTATTTTTAACCTCAAGAATGGCATGTAGAGGTATTGGGCAGACCAAACAGTAAAAGGTGGTAAACTTTTGTTGCATACACAACAGTTCTCTCTGTCTCCTATCACTATGACTGCTTTGTTTAAACACTTCAATTTTCTCCTGGTATTAGGAATACATAAGCTTCATGGGGCTTTTTCCCAGCCATCGGGGTAGGGGTGGTAAATTCTGATAAATCTAAGCCAATTATGGCAAAGTCATTATCAGCGACAGTCATTAGTTTAAGTGTGGGCTATAACTACACACTGGCAATTGGACAGCAAAACTCTCCAGAGAGACTTTTGGAAAAGACTTTCCTTCCTGTAAAGAGGAGAGTTATGTGGAGAAACCCTTCTCCATACCCACCTTTTTTGGCCTCAGAAGACTCTGTGGGAGGAGAGCTTCAGCTGTGGCAATCATCTGGAACTTTATTGGAACTGCTGACTCATAATGACAGAGCTAAAAAATGGGCGGAACTCAGACCCTGGATGACATCGTAGAGCCGCTACATGAGACTTGAATTATTCTATCATCTGATATCTTATGAGATAAGATAATGAGTGCTTGGTGTTTAAGCCATTGACTGGGTTTTCTGTTACTTGCAGCGCTGGACATCCGGAACAAGTGAGAGAGACAAGGCCTCCCTTAAATACTACATGTAGGGTCGGCATGATGTATTTACCTAGCACTCAGATTCTTGAGTCAGATAAACACCTGAATTTGAAGTCAGACTCTGACACCTAATAGCTTAAACAAGCTACTTAACCTTTTTAAGCCTCAGTTTCTTGGTGTGTAAAAATAGAGATAATAAAAATCTACTTGATAAGATTGCTGTGAGACATGAGATAATGTACATGCAATAAGTATTCAATAAATGTTAACAGCTTTTCACTCTCACCTTATTGATGAACCGTCTAATTTCACCTGGAAGTAGAAGCTGTTGCTAGGGTAGCATAAGTGTTTTGATTTGAAAAGTGCTCCTGCATTAAAAAACAAACAAACAAACAAAAAAACAAAACAAAACAAAAAAACTTATTTCAGGCTTCACTGCATCAAAAAAGGCTGCTAAAGAACAACAGGAGCAAGTTTATTTTGCTGCAGTGGAACTGTCTCCACCCTGCTTTCTGCCCAGCGTTGCCGAGTTAAACAAGCACAGAAACCTTCTACAATTATCCAGGTGGCTCAGTTGGTGTTTGTGAGTTCTTGCTGATCTGCTAATTGATGGAGAGCAGGAGATGTCTGAACAGGGAGGCTAAATTACTTTCACCATGGGGATAGATTGTGTTGGTATTACCGTTGCTATATTTACTTAAACCATGTAATCATTGTTGCCATTCTCTCTGCTCCTGAGAATCGAATGTGTCTCTATTTACCCAGGACAGTACTCCATGTCTTCATGGACCATACCAGAGAGTCAAGTCCAATCAAGGACTAGTGATGAGATGAACATAAGGGATGGCCCAAGCTGAGATAGAAGGTGAGGTGACATTCTCACATATTATGCAATTTCTACAAATTAGATTACAAGCTCAGAGTATATTTTTATGAAGACAAACATGAATTTAATAGAAGTTGCTGATTTCTTCAATATGGTTCTCTGGAGCTGTCTTGTTTCAGATCATGATGACATTTTATTTCAATCAGCACTGTCAGACATGTTGGGAAACATGTCGATCAGTCTCGCACTAGCTGAGAATCACCACCGTATTATCAGAGCTGTATAGCTAATTTTGGAAACTACAAATCTAATTTCTGTTTCAACTGCCCTTTCAATTATAAACTGAAGCCGGGCAAATATATTTGGGGGTGTTGGTGAAGAAAGGTTAGTTAAGTGATTTCACTCACAAAAATCTTAGGTCATGACTTTGAACAAGTTGCTTAATTTTCCTGAACTCTTGTTTCCTCATCTCTAAAATGGGACTCTTAGCGCCTTTACCATGAGATTGTTGTTAGAATCAAAACTTCATAAAGAAAATGAAGCTCATGCTGGTTGATTTGTTACCATATGATCTATAACTGGTTAGGCAAAGATCATAACCAAAAAGGGGAGGTTATGTTCCAGAAATGTATACTCAAAGTATAAGCTCTATAAGCTGTGAGAAATTCACATTGAGAGCCCTAAGGTGGACACCTCAGAGATAGTTTTCTTTTTAGAATAGCTACAACTGAGGTATATTGAAAGACATCTCATATGTATATTCAAGCAGGTTAAACAGGGAGAAACAGGTGGCTTCAAATAGTAGCTCACTTTGTAAGTCCGAAGGGTAGATACCCCAGATTAGAGGGGTTCATCTGCACATTAAAAATTAGAGCCACTACATAGAGAGAGTAGGGTCAGGACCCATCTTTCGTACTTCTAAGTGGCATTGATGACAAAAGACACGGTGTAGCTTTTTTTCTGTCCCTGGTATCTAGACTTAGTTTCTCTTGCCAAATATTGGCCTGTGAGGAGGTAGAATCTGCTTACTTTTCCAGCTACTTTCTACTCATCTTTCACTTCTCATTATAAGTGACACTCTGAGAAGGTTATTCTAAACCCGTGCCTGCCCCAGTTCTGGGCTAGGCATTCCCTGTGTTCTCCCGAAGCTTCCTATACACCATTATTGCACCCTTTTACTTTTCTGTTATTGCCTGCCATCTGATATTCACTCCTCTTGTAAAGTCAAGGGCCTGGGCCAGCCTTGTTGACCATTGTACCCTAGAAACAGAGCCCGACTTCGATATGCAAGTATCTGCAGCAAGAATGCATGTCGTAATGAATATGTAATTGTTGTGGCACTCTAAGGTTCTATCTCTGGGAAACACATCATTTATAAAATTTACTGTGAAACCTTTAAAAAATGTATGAGTGTAATGAAATCCCACATAACCAAACTACAGATCCAACAATGATCAAGATTTTGCCACATTTGCTGCATCTTTTTCCTCTTTTGCAGTTTTGTTGCAAATCCCAGATCTCATGCTATTTTACCTTCGAATAATTTAGATGCATCTCTAAAAACATGATCATTTTCTTAACACAATACCTTTATGACATCTATCATGAGCAACAATTCCTTTTTATCATCTATTGCTTAATCGTTATTCAAATTTCCCTGATTGTCTTACAAATGGCTTTTTACAACTGATTTATTCCAATTAGAAAAAGAAAAAAGTCCCACATCATTTGGTAGTTATGTATTTAAATCCTCCTACCACTTTTGTTTCATGCCATTGTCTTATTGAAGAACTTATTTAATATTGCCCTGGTGAATGGCCCATATTCTGGATTTGTCTATTTCCTCGGAATGTCATTTACTTGTTCCTTTAGCCCCAAATAACCTACAAATTGTAAGTTAACTCTAAAAGCTCAGTATGATTCCGGGTCAACTCTTTCCAGCAAGAATATGTCATAGCTGTGTACTTTGTGTTACATCGTATTGGGAAACACACAATGTCTGAATGTCTCAGAGCAATATTTTGAGCAGGCGCCATGCTTTGTTCAACTAGTTCTCCACTGACAGACATTTTTGTTATTTTTTCCAGTTGTTTGCTATCACAGATAATACCACAATAAATAACCTTCTGCATAAGATATGCTTTCAGTCATTATACCTTTAATATGTTTTCTTAGGGATGGGGATTTTGCTTCTATGATGCTAATTTACATTTTATTTATATAAACATGGCTGCTTTATATTCTATGGCTGCTTTAAAAATTATCTTTCTATTTTTGAGTTTTAGCACTTTTATCATGTGCCTTGCTGTGTTCATCATGTTTGGGATTAGAAGTGCTTCTTAGATCTATAATTTGCTGACTTTTGTCACTTTGGAAAATTCTCAACGTCACATTTTCAAAATCTACCACGCTCATTCTCTCCCTATCTGGAGCTCCCATTACCTTTATGTTAGACCTAACTTATCCCCTATCTCTCTTATGTTCTTATCTACATTTTTATTCATTGATCTCTCTGTACTTCATTTATTTGACCTATATTCCAGTTCATTAAATCTCTATTCAACCATATCTAATATGCTTTTAAACCCATGTGTTGTATTCTTAATTTCAGCTATTGCATTTTTTAGTTCAAAAATGTCCATTTGATTCTTTGCATAATCCCTGGTTTGTTGCCCCAATTCTCATTTTTTTTCTTTATTTCCCTGAAAAATAGGCCTAGTTGTTTTAAAAACGGTGCTCACTAAATCTAATATTAAAAACTTCAGCATATCACTGCTGTTTATTATTTCTCTTATTTGTTTACAATATCTTATCTCTTTGTGTGATTAGATATTTGATAAAGTAGCATTTATTACATGTGAAAATTAGTAGAAATAATTTGAGGTTCTAGATAATGTTGTCTTTCTCCATATAGGACTTACATTTGTTTGGTAAGATAAGTAGGGGTAGATGTGAACCTGAGTCACCTTAATACAGAAATTTGCCAGAGTCCTTCCTGCCTTTTGGACTTGGATTCCAAATTTTCCTGATGGCCTGTTTGATCATCACAAGTATTACTTAGTTTCTCAGCTTCTCAGCCACTTACTCTAGAAATGACAGGCATGTCTGTGGGAAAAGCAGTCTCTATTGGAAAGCTCTGCTCTCTATGTTTTATTCTTTTTCCTAATCTTGTTACTGTCATTTCTTTTTTGTCTGCTTTGTTATTTCCAATGTACCAAGGATTTAAAATATTTTCTCCATATTTTCTGGTTTCTTTTGTTGGGAGAATGGGTCTAAATATTCTAGCCTGCTGTTACTGGAAGCAGAATTTAAAAAATTAGCACCCTCACTAATTTTTAAAAAGGAAAATATTTTAATTTGTGAGATTCTACCTATAGTTTTGATACTGATTTCTTAAATTTAAATTTTTGATTGTCTATGTCTGTGCCATCTCCACAGTGAAATAGCCTACTTCTCACAGATATGAAGCCTTGTAGGTGACTACCTGAGTTAAAAGCATTGCTATGTCCCTGGTTGAAAGTCCTTCTCAGGTCTGTATATTAGGACATGTTTTAAGATTCAGTACCAAGCTGCACAGGTGAAATTTTCCTATTAGTGTAAATGAAGCTCCTAATAATTAACCTATTAAAATTTTCCTCTATCTTAAAATAAATTGGGGGATAAGTCTGTCACTGTGAAATCATACATAAAAGCTTTGTGAAGCTTTAAAAATTATTATACATATTAAAGTTCCTCCAAAGGAAAAGCCCATTATATGACCTGTATAAAGAGAAAGGTACTATGTCCTTTCTTATTTTATCAAGTATTCTATAATTGTGTAAGCAGATGTTCATTTCTATGTTTGTGTTACGTATAAATTAATTATTGTTTCTATGCTTGAGAAATACTATTTTGGGCCATGTTTT
This sequence comes from Eonycteris spelaea, assembly GCA_003508835.1. Classification (NCBI taxonomy): domain Eukaryota; kingdom Metazoa; phylum Chordata; class Mammalia; order Chiroptera; family Pteropodidae; genus Eonycteris; species Eonycteris spelaea. Next base: position 712,321 of record PUFA01000168.1, read on the forward strand.
TACAAAACACCAAGAGAATGGAATTGCTTGAGGTAAATGGTAGAGAAAAGCCAAGCCCCTCAGATTGTCATGGCCAACCTTTGTCTGGAGTTAGCTTCTGACTTGGGGTTGCTAACCTACACACTCCTACCACATCACTCCTGTGTTCTGATTTTCCTTTTGCCTCCATTACTGCCTAGTGGAAAGATCTTGGGCTTGAGACAGAACTTCCTGAACTCCCTATTCCACCTGCTGCCAGTTGAAGATAGCATTGACCAGATCAGTTGCAAAGACTGGGATGCCTCAGAAAGCAGAATACAATATCTCAGCACTGGTTCACTTGCTCCTACAGATGCTATGTTGACATGCACTCTGTTGCTCTTTGAGCAGAAGAAAAAGTCTCAGAAAGTTAGCAGAGTAAGGAGAAAGGGCAGCAGTGAGACTATCTGCTTACTCACCCCTCATTTTTTGTGTGTGTGGAGGATACTGGAGTTTTTTTTTTTATGTCTCAATTAGACACTATAGACTACAGCTGAAGAAGAGACATTTTGCCACTGAAGAGAGGTGGCCTTGGGGCAAGGCAGCAAAGGGCCAATGACTGCATTCTGGTGGTGCCAGGAGAAGGAATTAGGAGGTTTGGAAAGGTCAGGCTGGAGCCAAATTTTATACTTCTATACATATAATGGAGAGGTCAGCTGAAGGACTCACCATACCCACCCCATTCTCCATACTGTTTGGATGCCTGCCATCTAGAGGATATCAATGGTCAGTCAATGCTACCATGAAAACCAGTCAAAACTAATATAGAGGACAATATCAGTAGCTTTTGAAATAATGGACAACTGCTCTTTTTCTTTTATCTTTAATATTTTGTATGAGACAGAGGATGTTTGTTTTTAAAAGGTCCCTGGTGATGCCAATGAACAGCTGGGGTTGAGAACTTCCAAAATCCTGTAAGAAGGGAAGAAGGAGGTGTTTCGGAGCAGACCAAATTCTTTCCTCTACTTCAAGGTAAGGGTGAGAAAAGAATAAAAAACCAGACTATTACCTCTTTACCAGGTCAGGTTCCTCGGACCACAAGTCTGGCCACATGGGGGAAGGCTTGCATCAGTAGGATTTTAAACTGAACCTAAAATAACTTGGACATGGATGTTTTCTGCATGAGGTATCACTGGGAAGAGGGATTCAACACAGAACTTGTGGCTAAAGCGATCAAAGAAAAATAAACCTGTTTTATGTTTATATGCCACTGATGACAAACCAGATACAATAACAATCTCTAGCAAAAGGAAAATCCCATAATAAAATCCTGACAAATTGTAATAGTACAGTTTGGGGAACTTTATATGCTATTCTCTCGGAATTAACTTCCTCCTCACCCCCAAATTCATCCCTACCCCCAATATTGCAGATGAATAATGGAAAAAATTCAAGGACCAAGTTCCACTTAGTTTTGGGTATAAGCTGTATAATGGGATTTAATCAGGTCTGATCATGAGAATGGGTTTATTAATTTTGCTGCAAGCCTCCCTTCACTTCTCAATGCTTCATTTACATTTGTAAAATAACTTACTGCATTATCTCCCTCCCTGGTTACACTCCTATTTTCCTTTGCTTTTCAAATTTCAGGTGAAGTATTTATAATTCACAAGTTTCTTTTCTCATGATAAAATAAGAACAAAGCATTAGCCCTCAGGAGACTCTTATCAGCAGAAAACTTGGCACCCTTTGTGTAAGGGACACCTATCTCCCAGATGAGAAACATTTAATTATCCTTGCTCTAAATCTTTCACTCTTCTAAGATTAGTTCTTAAACTTTGATAGTCTCAGCGTGGCCATTCATATTCACAATGGACCTTACAACCTCCTGGGAATTCAAATTTCCTTTGCCAAACCTCAATTTTTGAAAGCAAATCCTTGGCTTTTACATCATTGTCAGGTTCTGTCTAAGGGTAATACTTAATTTTAATAAACTTTAATTGCTACATTAATCCAGTTCATTTACATGTTGATTGCCATTTACTGTTCTTTTAAAAATCTTTTCATCCGACTCTGTACACAGCCCATAAACAAAGGCAGCTGCTGAATTTGTTCAGCTTATTACCATTTGGGATGTGCCATCTACCTTTTGTTCCCAAATTAATTAGGGCAGATGAAACTGCTTACTTTGCAGTTGACAGAGCTGGTGTCTATTCAAGAGATGTCTTACTGAAAGCCTATCATCTTATTCTCAGAATGGCCCTTTTGACTCAACAGTCATAACTGTCTTTACCAGGTGTGGTCATGATCAATTATTCAGAGCTCATTGTTTCTAGGTGATGAGAGATCAATTCCTGATGATACTGCTCACATTATAAATCCTCTTTCTCCTCTATAGAGTAACTTTATCCGAGACTGAGGATAGGCAATGCCAGGCAAGTCTACCTGATTTAAGACATTTAAACTAAAAGCAGCTATACTTGCCTACTGAAAGGGATGCAAATTTGTCCATTGAAGGTCGCTAAGGACAACAAGCTCTCTTAAAAGGGATTTTAAATTCTATTTTGGATAATGATCTTTTTAGGAATAGTCTGTTTAGTAAGATTTATTAATAATAAAGGAATACAGAAATGTAGTCCATGAAGAGGGATAAAAACTCCATTGAAACATTTTTCCTTCGGGCATGTTTAAGGGACACTTTTATCAGAACAGTCAGAATTAGGGCATTCTTCCCCCTAGAGACCAATAAACTTCCCTAATCTGCATAGTGCCCTATCATCACTCACTTTTTGTTAAGATCTTAGAGAATTCTAACCATTGTTTCTTAAGTTACTCTTAAAATGTGCGAAGGAACATCATTTTATTGGTTTATAACTTAGTTACAGAGATTAAATGCTGATTTTTTTCTTCTTTTCTTCACCCTCCTAAGTTTTTGATGAGACTCTGGCTTAAGGCTTGACGAATACTGCTAATAGGAGGACTCTGAACATGTGAGAGGCAAAAAAACCAAAAACCAAAAAACAAAAAAACGGTAAGATAAGGGTATTGCAAAGTAACAGCAAGTATTTTACTATTTTTATTGGATTGTCTGCGTCATTCCAAAATTGAAAACAATTTCAATTGTTTCAATTGCTTGATGGAGAAGTACTCATATATGATTGCTTTAAAACTCTAAAACGTCTTCACCTAGCCCTTAAAGAAGCAACATAATGCTCAGACAATTGGTAATGTATGATGTTCTTTTGTTTTTTCTTTTTATTTAATATCATAATTGACCTTGTTCCTTTCTTCCTCTTTCTGGTTGCAATGTACTGTGCAATATCATCACCTAGCAATAAAGGACACTAAAGAAAGAATAAGTGTTATGTGACTGGTTCCTTGGCTGGCTTTAACCTGTCAGAGCCTCGCCCATTGGTACATATAGTAAAAGATACACGCATTTTACTTGCAAAAAATACAAAAGAACATTCAGTTGTCAATAAGTGCTAGGAAGCTTGTGGAGCCCATTAGTACTTGAAAACTGGGTAACAGCAAGAGAAGACCTTGGTTCAAAAATTCAAAAACTGATAACAATACTCTCATCCCAAGAGAAAGGACTAACAGCTTGTTAGTTACTACATGTTTGAGTTGACAAATAGGTTTCTCCTCTTCTTCTCTTTCTAGTATTAGGTCACGGCTGCCTAATACTATTTTAAGAAGGGCGCTTAGAGGAGGTCAGGGCTTAGAAAGAAATAATATAATTGCTTTTAAAGTTTGTGATTAGCATCAGAAGGGAAGTGAGCGGCTGTGTGTCATGTGATTGCTAGATGCCATTAACATAGCTTTCTCTTTATTGTTTACCCTTTAACTTCATAATTCATAGTTCTAGCCTCTCCTGAGAGCAAAATGAATTCTTTATAGGTCTTAAGTCTCCCTGAAACTCAGAAGAGCATCAACATTACAAATATTACAAAGAGAGTGTTCTGGAGCATCGATAACAGAATTTAGAAGGTAGACAAGGTTGAATATTTTGGATAGGTGTAAGCGGTCCAGGGAAACAGCACAACTGTAGGACTTGGGAGATGAGCTGAAATGTGGAAGATGGCACCAAGCAGGATAGCATCTACCGAAATGGACTATGAGGGTTGGAGTGGGGTGAACAACTTTGCCTAGGATTAACACTGACTAAAATGGAGTGGAGGGGAAAAAAAAATCTCTACGTTAAAGAAGTTTCTACTATGAGAACAGATATAACAAATAAGTGGAAATACTTGAAGAGGGTTAGTTTGTTGAAAATTCACAGTGCCATGTTAGAAAAAAATCACTATTAGGTAGAAGCAGAGCATGTTTTTCACTGACCTCTGTCCACATCAGTGGCCATCTAAATCTTCTGGATTATTTGGTAAATTCCCGGTCTTGTGATTGTCACACCATTCTAGCTTTTCATTAGAAGATGACAAAATGTTGAAACTCTAATATTTTTTAAAATGCAATTTCTTCTAAAGAAATTTTTTAACTTAAAATCAATCTTGGAATTTAGTTCCCTCTCACAGTAATAGTTTATACCTTTTATAACTATGGCTATATGAATATTGAGGGGGAGCAGAGTTTGTCACCCCCAAATATGTCTTTTGGGGGGATATTAATTTAAGTTGGTTATTTTTAAAAAACAAATGAATCTTTGTCCTTTCCCCTGACTGCTTAAAAGAATTTAATAGAGAAACTGTTCCTAGAAGTGAGCTATCATGACAGATAATTATAGCTTAATATAAATAAGTATGTGATAGACAAGGAGGAACCTAGCAAGGCCAGTTTGATCGAAATCCTTTCCATGTCCCATTGTTAAAGATGGCCCAGCAAACATTTGTTTACCAAACATTTGCTTGTCCATCTTCATGTGAATTGCCTTTCTGCTCGTTGAAGTCCCAAACCACTACACACTTTTCTCTTTAGCTCAAGATGGCACATAGGCCTCAATTGTCTAATTTGCCCTCAGGTTTCATACTCTTGTAGAATCTCAACATGTATATATGTAATAAATTTGGTTATTTTCACCTGTTGGTCTGTCTCATGTCAATTTGATTATTAGATCAGGCAGAAGAACTTAGAAGGGTAGAAGGAAAATTATTTTTTCCTTCTGTATAAAGAATAAGACCACTGAAGAAGAAAAGAATGTGTTCAATTAGAAGTATCATTTGCCTAATGCTTAATCAACTGATTTCGAATAAAAAATAAGCTCTACTGCCTTAAGACATTAGTTATATATAATATAATGCATCTTGAATAATACTTATTCTGGTTTTCATTGCAACATAATAGACTACTTGAAAATTTAGTGGCTTAAAACAAGGACATATATTTCACTCACAAATTTGCATTTGTACAGTGCTCACTGGAAACAACTTGTCCCTGCTCCACTCAGAGTCAGCTGGAGTGGCCCAAAGTTGGAGGCTGAAATCATCTTAAGATCTCATATATCTGGCACTCAGTATTGGCTGGTGGCTGGGATCTCAGCTGGAGCTGTTGCCAGAATACTTACATATGACCTTTTTATGGTTGCTTGGCTTCCTCACAGCATGGTGGTTGAGTTCCAAGGGCAAGCTTCTATGAAGACTAGGAAGTGAGTTGGAGAAGGTCGAAGATTTTTATCATTTAGCTTTGGAAGTCACATAGCATCACTTCTGCTGTAGACACAGACCCACTCGGACTCAAGAGGACAAAACATAGAGATTGTCTCTCAATGGAGGAATGTCAATGTCACATAGTAAGAAAAATATGTGGGATGGGATATCTATCTTCCACCTTTGGAAAATATAATGAATATAATCTGCTTTTATTAATTATGTACCACCTTTGGAACAATGGAGAAAATAAGCTCTCATAATTTTCTGTATTTTGTGGCTCATGAAAAATCTAAACTAGGAAAGACTAAGGCAAATGACTTGGACGTTGGTTAAAAGTGAAAACACAATGCCTAGTACTCAGCAGGCACTTAATAGACTCCTCCTTTGCTGACTGACTAAGTCCTGTCATTTCTATGGTGTTAGCAAGTGACTTATTAAATTAAACCAAAGAACTAAAATCAAATTTTAGTTTTGTTTAAAAATGTCTTTTAAAGTGTAACCTTGTTATATCTGGGAAATATTAATTATAGAATCTCATTTAGTGAAACATGAAGTAGCTTGGAGAGCTTTGCTTGTGTTTTATACTAACAATAAATCCAATGCCTGTTAATATATTAAGGCATAAAGTATTAGCTCTGTTTTTAAATAAGGGAGAAAGATATGCATACTAATTAAAAACTTTTTCAAGTTCTCGATTTATCAAGATGGTATAATTGAATCTGTAGATGGGGTTTATAATCAAAATGACACAGGTTCAAAACGACTGGCATTTGCAGTTATGACATTAAAATAATTACAATAATAATAGTGATAATAGTTAACATTAATAGAATGTTTATTCTGAGCCAGGTTTTTGCTAAGAACTTTGCCTGCATGATCTCACTTTTTTCTCCCAGTGATCCTAAGGTAGACACTATAATTATCTCCATTCATAGATATCACACAGTAAGTACTGAAACTGATATTCAAACATATTTAATTTGACTCGAACTCTTACCTATTATGCAAGTTCCTCAAGTTTCCTGAGTATCCTCCTTTGTATAATAGGGACATTTCTCCTATTTGAAGGAGTATAAGGTCATGTATATAAAAAAAATATAGCACATAGTAGGCACTTAAATCCTAAATTTACTTTCTCTTTAGAGATCAAGAACTCAGTTCATAACCTGGATGGCCTAGGCACTAACTCTTGTCGCTTGATTTAAGCAATGTCTGTGTCTTTTATAGTTATAGACGGCCAGGGGTGGACAGGCCTTCAAGATATAGTTCTTTTTATTTTGCAGCTGAACAAACCTGAAGTTTCGAAGGTTAAATCACTTACACAGAATCACAGAGCTAGTAAATGGTAGACCTGGGATCTAAATCCAAGACCGCACTCTGTTAGCAAGTATATCATGCCATCCTCTAGTTTCTTTGCCAAGTAGTTTTACTTTAAGACATGAAAAAATAAGCTAATGATAGACATATAAAATTTGCCGACCTTTCATTTTTATATTGATTTTGTAATTAAATTTACTGTTTTATTAAATAATTATTAGTAATGCACATTTATATGTATTTACACATTCCTGAAACTGAAATTTCATGCCATCCTCAATAACTGTTAAGTTGTTAGTAATTCACCCCACTAGGGTTAATTATTACACCTAATAACACTCATGCTGGAGACTCCTGCTTAGACTAATTACTCTCATAAATCTCTTTAGAGAAGTGTAAAATTCTCATTACTTAAATGATAAAACAACTAATCTTTGCTTCTTGTCCCTCTGAGATAATAAGATTGCCAGGACTGGTACAGTTGAATGCTGTTTTAAGGTAATTAATAATGCTACAAGAACTAAGGCCCTACACAACTAACAATGATGCCCAAGAAACAGAGAGGACAGAAGTTTGGAGATGAAAAAAAGGATTATGGAGTGTCCACCTTTAAATTTTTAAAGAGATTATTTTTCCATTTAATTGTAGAGGGAGATACTTGGCTATGGTTGTTAAATTTGCTATCACTTAAAATTGAAGTTCAATTTTTTATGTATTCAACATAAAATTTTTTTATTGATTCAACAAATATAAATAAGCACGGGGGATAAAACTATGAATGGATAGACACTATGACTCTCCTCACAGAGCTTGCAGTCCAGAAGACAGGCAAGTGAACATATAATCCAAATTATTGTATGAGTTGGAACGTTGTTGTGTGACTTTTTCATGTAACTGAATTTTACCGTGGACTTTTTCAGTCTCTGCCAATGACTCACAGCCACCACATGGCCTAGCCCAATCATCCAGTTTGTCATTCTGAAAAAGGAGTTATTAACTTTTAGTACATCCCGTGTCTCTATGCATTCATTGACATTACCATTTCATGAAACCACACCTGTTATTTGATCAGAGAGAAGTGAATATAAAGAATGGTTTACTAGATATAAAGTTATTCACAGGTAACTGACTAGAGGAGTAAAAAGAAAACTCAGAGCATGGCAACTGCAAGAAGCAGCTATGACTCCTAAGGCTGGAGGAACAAAGAAAAGGTAGGATTATTGCGTAGAGGCTGGGTGGACTCGAGCCCCAGATTTCCACGGCAGAGAGCACAGCTCCGCTAGTGCTATTATTGTCTCTAGGCAGCAGGCAGGCATGACGAAGCGGTTCCCGAGAATGTTCGGAAAACCCAAAACTGATTCATCTGCTACTAGGGACTGCTGCTACTGAGATGGAGAACATTCTTAAGGTGACTTATAGTAACAGGAAGGCCACGAGAAACTCACAACAAGCAAACAAAGCTGCATGTATTTTCTCCACGTGCCGGTCTTCCTCCTGCGCCCCCTACTGTCAGAGTCTGGCAAAGGACAAGCTGACAAAGCAGAAACGTGGTTCTGAGCGCCAGCTTCAGCGTCATGAAAGGGTGTTCGAGAGTGAGCTAGAAACAAGAGGCGATAAATTAATAACTAGAAACAATAAAGTCAACAGAGTGGCCCCTCGACTGTGTTGTCTTCATAACCCCCAATTCAATGCCTGACAAATACTCCTTGGCTCTTTCTATATAATTCTATTATCACCACAATAGTTTCCTCGGCTGTAGCAAAAATAAATTTTATGTAATAAAAATTTTAGTGCATTCTTGTATGTTCTCTTTTACAATGTGAAGATGGGTAGGCAAGACATTCATCCTAAAATAGTACCTGGCCTAGTAAGTATATATATATATAGACACACACAAACACACACACACACATTTCATGTACATACATATATATGCATACATACACATATATATATACATACAAACACACATATAATACACACACATACATATATATGTATGCATACATATATACACATACATACATATATATGTGTATATATATTATCTTAAAAATATATACCATAGTGAATTATGGTTTAGGAAATGGCAATGATGATTGTGGTGTGTCAAGGAAAGAAAAAGGGTAAGGATAAATAACTATCTCTCCAACTAAGTCCCTTGGCTCAACTATTTGAATATAAGTTACTCCTCTTGGCAAACATCTCATATAGAAGTGATAGGCAATTCTAATAAATTTGGTTTTGAAATATTGCTGTCAAATCTAGCAAAAAAGGCACAATGATATGATCCTGTTTGGGCTGTCACTGCTTAGAAATGTCATAATTGTACTGAATAATAATCATGTTTTGTTTGTAAATCCTTGAGGGTCAGCCACCATAACAGATAAAAGCAGAATAGATGAGTTGTCAGTCTTTTTTTACTTCAGGTTTCTGATTTCTAAGGCAAATGGATACCAGCTATCTGTGTCTATTTAAATTTGAACTTTAATTTAAATAAAATTAAAAATTCAGTTCTTTAGTTGTATTCACCACATTTCAAATGGTCAATAGCCATCTGTGGCTAGTAGCTATCTTATTGTACAGCAGATATTAGAACATTCCATCACTGCAGAAACTATATTGGATAGCATTGATAGTGCCTGCAGTGAGAAGCACCAGTGCTAAGTCTGTTTCTAGAGTATTTCTAACAGAGGCATATGAACATTAAACTGAAAAAAGAGAGGAAGGAGACATAGGAATTATTCTTTCCCTAGTGCCACATTTAAAAGAGAAAAATTCTGTTTCATTACTAATTATAGCCTAGCTGGGCTGGATGGGAAGGCTCATCCCTGTGTATCTACAGCGTACCTAGGACACAGGGGAAGATGGATCCTAAGAAGTCCACTCAGAATTATCTTGTCTAAAAATTATATAATTTCAAAGAGGAGTAGTGAGAGTGAGTTACACAGATTTCCCAAGAATCCTGACATGTTTATGTGTGACATCTACTCGGTGAATCTCATCTTATAGGAGTTAAACACTCATTAGGAGCTTCTCCTTAGGGAGAATGATTTCTGCTGCATCTTCAAGCTGTGTGGAGACAGTTAATGCCATGCTACAGAAGCACTCAGCAGTCAGAACAATCAGCAGCCCCTTCTTCTCCCACAAACATGGCATAGGGTTCTCAATAGTTGGTTATTTGGTAGGGACGATGCCTAGTATGGGAAGTAGTCAGTGATTATTCATTAAGCATATACCAAAAGTCCCCCAAACCTGGAAAGGTAAGGAACCACTCCCATTTACAGATTGGAAACTGAGGCTTGTGAAGTTTGAGTAACTTGCCCAAGGTCTTATACCTAAGAAATAAATCCAAGATTCCAGAAAGAAAGAAAAGAAAGAAGAAAGAAAGAAGAAAGAAAGAAAAGAAAGAAAGAAAGAAAGAAAGAAAGAAAAGAAAGAAAGAAAGAAAGAAAGAAGAAAAAATGAAAAGAAAAGGAAAAGGAAAAAAGAAAAAGTGGTGGGGGGAGACTTTCCCCTCTGTATGGAAGCAAAAATTTGCCACCCCAAAAGTGTCTCTCTGGCATGAGAATTACTTTAGTTTCAAGAAACAAAAGACAGAAAGAAAATTTGACCTTCTCACTTACTACCTAAAAATATTGAGGACCTGCTCCAGAAAGTGAGCTATAACCACGGATAGCTAGTTTAATATGAGGTAGGTGTGGTAGGAGAGACTTGGCAAGGCCTACAAGGTCAGAGTTCACTCTGCGTCCCGTTGTCTCTGCATGACCCAGGAAACATTTGTTTTTCTCCTGTGAATTGCCTTCCTCTTCTTTCAAGCCCCAAACCATTGCCCTTTTCTTCTTTAAGACAACATATAAACCTCAACTACCTTAGGTCCCGTATTCTTATAGAACCCTTGCATGTATAAATGTATGTAATTAAATTTGTTATTTTTCCCCTGTTAGTCTGACTCATGTGAAAATATTTCTTAGACCATTCAGAAGAACCTAGAAAGGTAGAGAAAAATTTCTTCCTCCCTAACACGCCTATACCACATAACCCTAATTTTTCCTTAGAGATTCACACTTCCTCGCTCTGCTACCAGTTATATTATTTTGAGAAATCTTGCATCAACAGATTGAGGATAAGCACCTTTCAAACCTGAAGAGATCATACACACAAAAATGTTTTCCTGCACCATTCTATTCCCAATCAGCACTTAGCTCTAAGCCACAGAGTGTCAACACAAGCAGCTGTGTCGATGTTTGCCTTGTTAATAGACACCTGTACAGAAAAAAAAAAAAAAAAGAACTTGGAGAAACCTTATTACTTTTTATTCCATCTGCTTCTTATAATTCACCTTTTTTTTTTCTAGGTTACAAGTGAGTTGTTCAAGGTCAGAGCTTAGAAAAAAGGCTTTCTGGCCTTCCCTGGAGGTCACAGATCATATTTATTTGCTAAGTTAGAGCAACTGCTAACTAGGACGTCACAAAAGTCAGAAACATAACAACCCAAGATCAACACACTGTCCTCATTTACCATGCTCATAAGCTCCATGAGTACTCACATAGAGCGGAGTGACCATAGACATCCAGGAATGGAGGCTGCCTTCTCTTTGAGGCTTATGTTTGTATCCGCTATGACAAGACAATTTGGCAGTCTTAACAGCAAGCACCGGCTCCTTTGTGTACCACTGCATGCCTTTGTAGCTCTCATTCTCATTTCAGATATTAAAATCATTTCATATAAACGAGAATAAGACACCAAACAGTTTTTTCTAAGGCACGAGGTTGTCATAAATGTCAAACTGAGTTAAAGATCTCTTGAAATTTTTTTTACAAGCCTAAGATCTGTTTTTTCTTCCCAGATTTTAAGCCTAGAACTCTACATGTGCATTTCATAAAACACGATTTTCCTTTCTGACTCGTTTCTGAAAGTTTGCCTCTAATGAACTTCTGTACAATAGCATAGTTTAGTATTACTCATGTGGGATGTATCTGAAAAATTTCTACTGAGCTGTAACATTAGAAGATGTATTATTATTCAACAGATATTTGTTATAATTCAGGCAGCTTTGTATAGTTAAAAAAAATGAGGGAGAGAAAAGTAATGAAATGCATAAGTAAAAACAATAACATAATCCATGCAAAAGCTAATTTGCTAATTTGATATACAGTAAGTGTAATATGTTTTGATCCTGTTGAAGCATATTATGCAGTGCCTTGTGAAATCTTGTTTGGAAAATTAATTTAAATTGTCTTGGAACAGAGTTGACTGAAGGATTATAAACAAGGGTAGCGATAATTGGCAAAACTGTAAGGAGCAACATTCAATCAGTGAGAGTAAAGGCCATCAGTCCCGGCAGACTGAAGAAGGTGGTGTGTTGAGGAAAGAGGAAGGGAAGGAGGGTTTGTGACTTTTCTAAACATCACAAAGAAGCTGCTGGAAATGGATTCCCAGCATTTCACTCTCCTCTTATCACCATTCACAACCACTAGCATTTCTTGTTCACTTTTTGGAACAGAGAATGGAAATCTTCCACACACCCTCCCCAGGATCTCAGTCCTACCCGGTGCCCAGTGTGAGGATTCAGGCACATTTTCCTCTGGTAACCATACAGTCCTGCCAAAGTCTCTACCTTTGGTTGAGGATTTTTCTCCTTTAGGATTGGTAGTAATTAGGACATTGGTGTTACTCTTTGGTTTAACAAATATTTATGAGCTCCCATGTGCTATGTTGTATATATAAGTACGCATCTATATTCTAAGGGCTAGGTTTACAGCTGTGAAGACAGTACTGTCCCTGCTTGCAGGATCGTTTCTATCTCCCACTGCTTTGGGGATATAAGTATTTACAATACAGCCAAAGACAACCACCCTTTCTCTAGTCAGCCATCTTGTGAACTCAAACTATCAGAATCAAAGGTGAAAACAAAGAATTTTAAGGGTGTTTTCTGTGACCGAGCCTCTGTGTCAAGTAGGGAACATGGGACATTGCCTGATGCCAATAACATCCTCAGAGAGAGGCAAAAACAACACCACGGAGGTAAGTTAGAAATGTTCTGCTTAGTAAGTGGAGATTTAGAAAATTGAGACATTTTTAAGGACATGAACATTAATAAAATATCTATTTTGTGGCTCTGCCAGGTCCAGACCCCAAATCTCCTCTGTGTGTCCTGACTTTGTGGTCACACATGACTGTCCACTACTGGATCTATCAAAGGACAGCTGTGGCATATGCTGGAGTTCAAGGCAGAAACACCAGAAATTCCAAACATTTATAAAGCATGTAAATTGAGAACACATTTGCATTAGAGAAAGACTGTTTTAAGCGCACTCTACTCCAATCATTTAATATTTAAAGCAGGACCTCATTCTTTATAAAAGCATAGCCCACAAGACATGTTCCACTTCAGGCAGTATTTTGAAAGTACTAGAGGTTGCACAGCTCTAATTCACCATAAACCATACATCCTCCATGCAGGAATTTTATGTGGTAAGAATTCTTGTCTACCATTTACAAAGGCAGTATGTGGATTTTTACCTGATTGACATATTCAGGCTCAGCTATGTTGCAGTTTACATTTTAACTTTTTGTGATCAGAGCTAGTGAATAATAGCCAAGGTCAGTTTATGAAAAATTGTTAAATACATAAGTAAACCCATCACTTTTTCAGCAAGTACTTGATGAGCATGAGCTGAGTAGAATACAAGAACCTCAGGCATCACCTGAAGCACGCTTCAAGGATCTGCCCAAATAGTAGGACCAATTTTCTTCTTCTGGTCTCTCACTGTTGTCCTGCAAGGTGGAAGGGCTTTCATTAAAGATATGAGTAATGAGTATATTCTCTAGTCTTGCACAGAGAACTCCTCAGCAGCTACTAAACCTCCAACACTACTACCAGGATCTCCAGAAGGGAAAAGCTTGAGGGGCACACAGCCTGAACCAGAATCTTCATCAATGCCCTTTTCCCTTTGGCATCACCTCTCCCAAATAACTCTCCACTTGCGAATAGAGTCCCAGAGCAACCTGAGCAACCTGGAGAAGAGGCAACTAGATGGGTAAAATGTGAGCTGCTCTGCTCTGGACTAGGATGCTGGAGAAGAGATAAGCTTTAAATTCTTCCATTCCCCCTAACAATGAAGGATTATTTGTAGGTCCCTCCAGCTTTCAGGGCTCACTGAAGGAGTTTGCTGGAGGGGTTTAGAGACACAGTCAAAAGAGGCAGGGCTTCAAGGATATAGTTTGGGGGCTCTACAGACAAGGACAAGAATATGGAGGTGGGTGGGGCAAAGTTATGCCACCGAAGAAGGGTGAAAAACTCTTGTGGAGGCCACAGCCCTGAAGGGCCACAAAAAGGCTAAGACTTAATAGATTACAGAATATGCCTTTTTGTTCATATGCCAAGTTGGCTTCAGTATAACAGTGGGTTACAGCTATAAGAACTGCAGGACACAGAGTTTCTGTATAGAGTGATAAGTCTCTTTTAATATAGTCATATCATAAGCATGGTTTGATACTAGCTCTATTGCTCTGTGATAATCCTCTCAGCAATGCTCTCAGTATATGGGCTTCACTCTCAGGCCAGCTCTCCTTATAATGGCAAAGTGGCTGCCGTAGTTCCAGAATTCACATTCACATCATGAATAGACCAGAAAGAAAGAGAAAGCATCTCCTCTATTAGATCTCTTTATAGAAGGAAGTGAGCAAATAAATGGAGGAAAGGCAATCAACAACTTTTTATCACACCTATAAAATACACAATTTATAATTTAACTATTCTGCTATAAGTTTTGCTGGATATAGATAGATATCAAGTTGCTTTAGATGAGCTCAACTTCAAAACAAATGGCAGAAGTTTAAGAATCTCAGACTCAAACACTACATTCCACAACAACAGATATACATGTGAAGATTAACAGCACAGTAAGAGAATTATGAATTTTATTAAAATTATATAAACACCTAAAGATCCTTGGATAAACAGCACCAGAAGGAAATTTTCTGCCACATACGAGTCTCTCAGGGAAGATACATGAAGCCATTGCATAGTCTAACCCCAAACAGCACTTAACAATGTTGGAGCAGATCAACTATGCCTATTATAATTGCATAAAATAGATGTCTTAAGGACTTTAAGGGGCATGCAATAGAGGTTTACAGATTCCTTATGCATGTTTTCTTCCAAAGGTCTGTTTAGACAAACACTATATAGAATAGTGGAGGATGACTTCCTTAGGAGAGGACAGGAAGAAGAGAAAATAAAAGAATGCAGATTTCTTTTACCCATGTTTAAATGGGAGTAATCTCGAAACAGAGCCCATCCTTTCCTCGTGGATTATTAAATGTTTTTGGACAAAGGGCAGAGTCAGCATGCACTTGAGCAGGCAGCACAGCAAACGTCAGAACTCTGCATCATAGAGCTTGCAGGCCTTCGCTCATACCAAGCTTCCGAACATTTGCTCAGACTATTCCAACTGCCTTGAAAGGAATCCCCCAACTTTACTACTGCCCACCTCTCCTCCTACCAGCACACTCTTAAAAGCTAGGTTCAGGAGTCACCTCCTTCAGGAGATTTTTCTAAGGCCCAGGACACTTTAAATGCAACCTTCCTTTTTCTTCTTCCACCACAGCACTTGCCAGTGTCATGTATTCTATTTAAGTGTCTCCTTACCCTCTAGAGGCTGAGCTCTATGCACTGAATCAACTGCACTTAGCACTCCACTTAGTAAATGCTCAACAGGTACTTGTTGAAGTGAATTGGCAAACTGAAATACCGTTAGCTTTAATGCCTTCTACCTTGTTTAAGGCTTACTGAAATTATTGTGTCTGATAGGAAGCAGTTATTGGCTCAGAATTATTATAGTATTGTAAGCAATAATTCTTCTCCTCATTCCCTTCCCTTTCTTTTCCTTCAATTTACCTTCCTCCTCCTTTATTACACACAATGACCATCAGAAAATTCTAAGCATACTTGAGTATTGATATTTCAAGCTATTTGACCTTAGAATTTGGGATAAATTGCACCATTTGGGGAATCAAATTAAATGTGAAAGTCTGAAAATTTTTGGCTGCATATTTTTCAGCTGGCACTTAATCTTCAATAGCTGTGCATTTTCTGAAGCACTTGAAATTTCTTAATGAATACATTGTTCACATTGAATTGTAACTAGTGGCTAAGAGCCTTGTCTACTTTGATTCAATTTCCAGCTCTACCTCTTACCAGTTGTATGACCTTCAGCAATTAAGCTCTTGATGCTGGTTCCTTGTCTGTGAGAAAATAAATAGAACATTTGGAATGATCCTATGTGTAATAAGTACTCAATAAACATGAGCTTATAATTCTATGGTAAAGTAAAATAACCAACTTCACACTACAAAGTGTCATTTTAAAATGATATTTGTATATTATATTGTTATTTATGCTGACACTTGAATATTTATAGCTTCAGACTTTTTCATAATCAGATTCTTTTTCATCTTGTTCTTTTTTCCACACATAAACTTAGATGGTTGGTTAATTGAATTAATTCTTTCATTCCTTCATTTATGGCAAGGCTGCATATCAAAGTCTTTGCTCTAAGTTTTCTGTCAGAGTATAATCTCTTCCCATCTCTGCTCTCTCACTGGTATCATGAGGGCTGTTTGTCACTAGTGCTTTCCCAACTCCCACCAAAGCCAAAATAAAGATTTGAAGAAGCTCTTGGTTGGAGAGTGAGACAAAGATTTGGAAGTATGCCAGCATAGTTAGATGTATACTGGCTCATTTAATTCATACAACGATGCTATTAATTTACTACTATTATTATCCCTATTTTACAAATGTTGAAAATGAGGTGAAAAGAGATTAGGTAGCTTGACTGATGTTTAACGAGAACTGAAAGAGTTAGAAATTAGTTCCAGGTGGTCCATCTCCTGAGTCCTGGGAATACTCATGGTCCAGTTCAAGATACAGGCAGGAAAACAGATATCACATGAGTAATTGTTAAAATATAAACTAAAAAACTGTACTAGGGGAGCAGGGAGGAAGAAATGGCTAATTAACAGGCTGAAGGAGCAAGGAAATGTCATTGGGAGCATTTTGAAGGATGAATGGATTTCCCAGATGGAGAGGGGTATGAGGACATTGAGCTGCAGGAGAAATCTGACTCTGTTTGAGAAATGCCAGAGGAGTTGTTGGGATGGATCCACAGCAGGTGGACATTGAAAGATGTTGCAGGGGACAGAGCTGGAGTGATTCGCTGAACTGTTTTATAGACCACACTGAGGGCTTCCGTTGTTATCCCATAGGAAATGGTGGCATAGTGGAAGTTTTTAAAGCATCAGAGAAGCATGATCAGATTTGTATTTTGTAAAGAACTTTCTGAGACTGCAGAAGGATAAGGTATGAGGTATTGACTGTAGGTAAGAGTGGAGATTAGAGGTTGTCACAGTCATCCAAATGAAAAATGGAAGTGGCAGTGGGCAGTGGATTTCAAATGTTATTTTGTTGATTAGGGCTCCTAATACTAACATGTCAGTCTGAATTCTGATTCTGTCCTTTGAGATGCTGACATATGTCAAAGTATCTACAAACTTGATATATGTGCCTCAATGACTTCACCTAGATCAATACTTAAAAAAATATTTAACAAAAGGGACAAGGTGATCTGTGTATAGAAATTGCCTTCTAATTTAATACAAACTCCTTCTCTCCACTAGGATACTTTGGAATATGAACACAGAATAGATCTATTTTGAAGTTACTAATTCCTCCTGAGATGTGGTCCCTTTTATAGTCTCTGACCATAAGAGCATGCCCAGTTTTTCTCCAAAATGTCTGTCTGCAATCTTTTTTATAGTCAGCTGTAAGAGTTTGGCTATGTCCAAACTTCTTTATCTCACTCCAGAATTTTTTAACATTCCTCCTGTGGATGGCAATAATGAACAGATCTACAATTACTTTCAGAACCCTGATGTATGTTCTACCTGGACCGTAGATAAAGCAGTTAAGTGTTGTCTCATTATCACTTCACTGCTTTGAGTTTTAAATATTTCTGAGCCATGTTAATTTGAAGATCATTTTGTCTACTGAGCAATTCAAAAGTAAAATGGTAACAAGTAATTTCCTTTTATCATTGTAAAAAATACAGGATTATTTTCAACCATAAATTTCTTTCAAGATTTTTGTTATCTTCTGAATATGTCAGAGATTCATTGGGTCTGCAAGTGACAGAAACTCAACTTGAATTAGGTTAAGTCATTAGGGAGATGGCTTATATAACCTGGAATGACAAGGATAAAACTTATTAATGACCATGGTAACTGGGCACTCAAAAAACTGGAAGCTGATGAAAAATAATATCCTAACACTTCCATGTCACCAAATACTTCCTTTTTTGTATTAGGCTTAGGAAAAGATAAGCTCTTATGTTGTATATAGGTTTAATATGATTTCAAGTTGACTAGTTTATTATTTAAGTTGTTTTAATTTACTTGTTTGTGAAGACAAAAAATGTTTTCAGGAGTCTTATTTTGATATAAGAATGAAATAAGTTGTCTCAGGATGTTGTCATCTCATCTGTTGTTTTTGATCAGCACCTTAGCAGTTGGGCTGCTGAGGAGTCCTCTTAGAAACTTATCAATAAGAAAATGTGGAGAAGCAACTATGGCAAGAAAACATTTAGACTATAAATACTGAGAGTTTGTGAGGACTATCTGAGAGTTTTGGTTTGGATGAGGCACCTCTTTGCTAACCTAAAAATTCTCTGAAGACCCCTGGAACATTAGCTCCTGCCCAGGTAGGGCTGCTCTCTTATCAGTAGTGGCAAAAAGCCTCTCAGTGGTCATATAAAGAGAGCTGGCCTGCCTGCCAACACCAGATCTTTGTTCCCTAGCAATGTGCTCTAGCAACAGGGGACTTTTACTTTTGTCTGATGGCTGGAAATCGGCTCTGGGTTGGTTGCTGTCTCTCCCTAGTGACTCTTATATAAAAAAAGTATACCTTATATTAAATTTGGATTTTGTTCCTTCACCTCCCCTTGCCTGGAACAATAGTGTGATTAATCTGTCATTTGTTTGGAGTATGTTATTTCTTTATCAGTTTATTAAGAGATATTATTCTGTATGCTATTGGCTTGTGAAGCCATTATAATTCCCACAGTGAACCTGTGCTAAATAAACTGCTGGCAGAGACAAATCAGTTTCTGGAGCATAACTTTGCTTCTCTTCTCAAAACAAAGTAAAACAATTAATCTCTGCTTACACCTACCTTTTGAAAATGAATTGCCAGCAAGTCGTGTGAACAATTGCCAGGTAGCCTATTCCAGAAAGATCCACACCATCTTTGTAGAGTGCTGCCCCCTTATCCCTTCTCTTTTCTAACTCTCTAATCTCCAAATAGTGAGAATTTCTTGGTTTTGCAAGTCATGACGTTAGGTAGTTAGGTAGCCATGAGCAACGGGAGCAAAGGCCCAGCTCTGTAACCATAGAAATGACATTGGTGGCCTAATTCAAAAGGCTGCCCTTAGGACCTCCAAGAAAAAGTTAATTTTTTCAATAACAATACCCCTACATCCTGGAATACAAGGAAATAAAAGACCATAGCATAGTGACCAGTGAAGGCCAGCGACAGACGCTTGTGTGGTTAGGAGTACTCTGACCTTTTCACCTCAGCCTCATCATACTATCATTATAATGTCATGCATATGCCCAGAAGTTCATGAATCTAATTATAACAGACTGAATTCTGGGATGGTTCATGCACAGTTGACAATAGGTTATACAACAGCTAACTATCAATCATAAGGACCTCTCACATCAATCAGCTGGCACCATCCTTGTTACCATCCATCGTGGCCCAAGTATAAGACAGACCTTCCCATATCTACGAGGCTACAGCTCTCTCTGGTGTAGCCCATTTCTCTCTTGAAATGCACACTTCAATAAATGTTACTTTTCCTAATCTTCGCTGATCTATAATTCCTGCCCCGACTCCAGTGCTACTAGGGGAGCGATGGACTTAGATCGCCCCATCAGTGACAATGATATTAGAAAACACATAGTGATAGAAGAGTGATAGAAGAGTGCTAGGTGCATTGAGAAGGGTGGCAGTACAGTTTAAAGGTTAAGAAACTGGAATTTGGAGCAGTATCAACCTGGCTTGAAGCAGGGTTGCATCATTTAGTGATGTGACTTTAGGCAAGTTACATGATGTATCTGTGACATAGTTTTCACCTTTAAAATAAGAATGGTAATACCTTCCTTATAGAATTTGTTGACTGCTGACTTCCTAAAAAAATACCACCAAAATAATCTGTTGATCAAGTAGAGCCAAGTGCGTTACCCATTACAATGGGGAGAGAACGGTACTTTGACCAAGTGATCCTAAGTCTAGACAGGAGAGAATGAGCAATCATATTTATAAGATTTTGAGTTAAACTGGTCTTTCAATACTGATATATGATGTTGGATAAAATTCAAAATATAAAGTACAAAATATAGTTTTGGATTGGTGGACATAAGGGAAGGTTTTGAAGTGCATTTTGATGAGTAAACAGTTATTTGATAAGTGAGGAGTTTACAGATTTGAGAAATTTATTGACCTGAGAGAAGGACTCCATTGCAATACTCTGTGATACCTAACTTTTTGTCCTACAATTCAATTAAATTCTGACACCCCTGTGTTACATAGTAAAATCCTGTCTCTCTGACTCCATCTTATTCAAGACTGCTTTGTTCCCATGGCCTTCAGGCTGATAGCTTTTTCTTCGTCTTGTGTATAGACATGCTAATCATTAGAGAAATTCTGCTTGCAGCTTGAGGAGATAATTATGTATTGTTTATCAAAGATTTACAGGAATCCTGTGACCGGATTCACATCAGCTAGTACAGTCTTCCTCAAACCCCTGCTGGTGCCCAGATGTCTGCAGTGGCCAGTCACCTCTTGCTCCTCTCATTTCCCTTTCCCTTGACATAAAAGAAGCCTGAACTCTGTACCTGTAACACCTGGAGTTAGCTCAGACCCCACAAGTTAAGAGTACAAGACAGCCATCACTTCAGACACCAGCTGCAAGTCTCAGATATTCCTCAAGCTACTTGTGCTTCTGCCAAACTACAAATTTGTGAGTTCCCAACTCTCCTCAAGTTTCATAATTCACTAGAATGATTCCAGAACCCAGAAAAACATTATAGTTAAGAGTACCCATTTATTATAAAGGATACAAACAGCCAGATGAAGAGATGTGAAGGGAGAGGTCTGAGGAGGAGGACAAGACTTCCCATGTCCTCTCTGGGCACCCCGCCGCCCAGCACATCAATGTGTTCACCGACCAGGAAGTTCTATTTACCTTATTGTTCATGGGTTTTTATATGGAGTTTCATTACATAGGCGTGATTGCTTAAATCATGGGCCATGTAATTGAACTCAGTTTTCAGTCCCAATCACTTCCATAGAAGTCTGAGGGGTAGACTTGAAAATTCCCACACTCTAATCATACAGTTGGTTCCTTTGGTGACCAGCCCCCACACTGAAGCTATTTAGGGCTCCCCACAACCTCTTAGCATAAACTCAAGTATGAGTGAAAAGGACTCATTATGAACAACAAAAGATGTTCTTATAACTCAGGAAATTCCAAGGTTTTTAGGAGTTCTGTGCCAGTAACTGGGGACAAAGACCAAATATATTTATTTTACAGTAAAGGCTATGAATTCTGCTTAGCAGTCTGTTGTCTGGAGAGGGAGGTTAGTTGAGCAGTCTGTTGTTCAAATTTTAAGAAAAATTTCTTTAAGAAGGATTTCAAGGAAGTTTCTTAGACAAACAGTAACATTATTTACAAGTTTACCTTCATGGGTGAAGATTTCCTGAAATAGTAATATTAATGTAGACACTTATAGTTCTTTTAAGCTGTGTGGTTAATACAGGTTAAGACAAGAAAGATTTTTTTTTCTCCAAGATTTTATTGGTTTAGCTAAGAATATATTTCAAGTGTTCAGCAAAAATTAAACATTCAAAAAATGAGCAATGTGAATATATAATATGTATATTAATTATATTATATTATATTTATTTTATATATATAAATAGGGAAAGG
The DNA here is from genome assembly GCA_003508835.1 of Eonycteris spelaea. Taxonomy (NCBI): domain Eukaryota; kingdom Metazoa; phylum Chordata; class Mammalia; order Chiroptera; family Pteropodidae; genus Eonycteris; species Eonycteris spelaea. The sequence goes on from PUFA01000168.1 coordinate 734,252, forward strand.
TCAAACAATTATGAAACAGTTGTTATATTTCAGGAGAAAATGGTACTTTCATGAACAGCATTCATGGCAATGAGAATGACTGGGAGAGATGTAGTCAAGATAGATTTAAAATACAGGACTCAGAAACCTTACAGATCAAATGAGGAAAGTAAGGATTAGGAGAGGATAACTACTATGGGTGGATACCATCGCTACTCATCAGGATGCAGAATAGAAAAGATGAAAGAGAGTTTAGGAATGAGTATGATTTTGGATACGGTACTATTGTCTGGAGGGATAGGAATGAGAAGGCACCTATATTTTTAAATTAATAAATAATTGGATATAGTCTTCCCTGGGAGACAGCCAACCCAGAAAGTAGTTAGAAGCACATGTCTTAAAAAAAAGCGATAGTGGCAGAAACTGGAGGTCACTACAGAAATAAAGACCAAACCTACAGGCCCAGTGGATTGTAGTGTAGCATCTGTCCTTATCCTGACCTTCTGCATGATCATATGTGGTGTCTAAGTATTAAAGTTGCTAGGGCACTGAGACTAACTCATTTTATTAATTCAGTGAAACTAGTCAGGCACCACCACCATAAACAAATCTTGTAAAATCAAGCAGAGAATTTCCTGATCCCAGGCAAAACACAATGACCATAAATTACTACCATGAATTGTAGAAAAATGCAGAAACTCTAAAGCAGCCCTTCACTGAGCAACCACAAGAAGCCTAATTGTCTGCAGATCTTTTTCAGAGTCTGGAACTAATTTCAATTGCTAATTAAAATGATCATTTCCTCTCCTCTATTTGGGTGCTAATGACAACATTCTTCGAAGTCCACAAATTCTATCTAGTGTTAAGAGTGATGGAGCTGCAGAATCAGGAAATGCCTTCCACGCAATACTGAAGGACATCAAGCTCATGTTGGATAAGGAAGGATGCAAGGAGCATGTTGAAAAGTTAGAGGCTAGAGTGGCTAGGTTAGTTTCACCATGATCTTTTAACTCTGGGGTTCCCAACCCCTGGGCCATAGGTCTGTGGCCTGTTAGGAACTGGGCTGCACAGCAGGAGGTGAGTGGTGGGGAAGTAAGCAAAGAATCATCTGTATTTGTAGCCTCTCCCCAGCACTAGTATCACTGCCTTAGCTCCACCTCAGATCATCAGGTATTAGATTCTCATAGGAGCACCAGTCCCTGGTTCCAGAAAATTTGAGGACTGCAGTTTGAACCACACTCTAGCCCAGGAAGAAAGTTTGTTCATTTTTAAAAACACTTGCTTATGATAAAAGCCAGAAAGTTTCAAATGCTATTATGAGCCATTGGGATACAATTCAAAATTCTCAAACATATTAAAAGATTACTGAAAATCTGGGGTTAAGTGTAGATGACTTAACTCTGAGCCTTGAATAGAACAACTAATGGCAACCTTCAAAATTCAACGTCTTTCTGAATACTTCCAGGTCAAAGCAAAAGGCTTCAGTCTTGTTACCAAACCCAAGTTTGTATGCCCAAAGTTTCAAAAGGCCAAAACCCAAAATATCAGAGTTTGGAGTAAAGAAAGATGTATTGATCAAGAAGGCTCCAACCAAGAAGATAGGAGACCTAATAGTGCCTCAAGTCCATCTTGCTCGTAGGACTAGTTAAGGGTTTTTAATGTGGAGCAAGTATACAGAAGTGCTGGTGGGGCAAGTTTTAAGTGGAGGACGTTTAGAACATTTACGGTAAAGGGGCATGAATACCGAATCTTCCTGGACAACAAAACTTTTGCTTCTGAAAGGGTTCAGGTGTTCAAATTCTGGTTATATCCTGGTCCTTTGGTTCCTGGGGCAAGGGGGGTGGGGTGAGACTGGTTCTGGGCGCAGCTGGATGTCAAAATTTTTTCTACTCACGTTCGGCTACATGACTTGTAGTTTTGGTTTGTTGTGTTAAAAGCAACTCAGTATCTTGATAGGACCATTGTGAGCTGGTTTTGTGGTTACAATCTGAGGTTTCATTTCTTTCTATGCACCTTGATTTGTCACCTAGATAAAAGTTAAGATGGTATTCACACTTAGAGGCCTCTGCACCTTTTAGAAACATTGTTTATAATTGTTTCAATTATTAAGTAATTGTGGAAGATTGGTTTCAAAGGCGGATGATATGAATTTAATTTTAACACTTATTCATTTAGTCGTTCATCCAATCAACATGCTTTGCAAATCTGAATGTCCCTGGGCTTAGCTTCTGAGAGCCTCGATTCTTTCTGCATAAAATAAGTTAGACTAGATGAAATTGAAGAGAGAGCAGAATATACCACCCCAAAATGTGCCACTTTGGCATGTGGGTCATTTTGAGCTGAAAGCAATTAAGACCCAGCAGACATGGGAAAAGTTTTTTACCTCTCTTTTAAATGCCTAAAAGAATTTCGATTGGGGCCTGTACCAGGAAGAGAAGTATTACCAGAGATAACTTTATATATCAGAAAGACTTATCTTCATGGCACGACAAACATTTGTTTGTCAAACACTTGGTCTTCTCATCTTCCTGTGGATTGTCTTCTTTCCCTTTGAAGCCCCAGACCCCTACCCCTTTCTCCTTAGCTCAAGATAATAATACAAGTCTCAATTGCCTGATTGCCTTGGAATATTCATGTCTTTGTGGGTTTCCATATGTAATTAAATTCGCTTTTCTCCCTTTAACCTGTCTTGTGTCAATTTGATTAGACCATTCAAAGGACCTAGAAAAGGAAAAGGTTTCCCTTTAATGTCTGAGTTTTCCTTTCAACGCTCCCACAACATCTAAATGTATTCTAGGTTTAAAATTCTTCTATGAAATTAAAGATGAGTTCTACAGAAAAAAAAATATTCCTACTAGATTGCATTTCCTTTTTAAAATTTAAATGTCAAATATATAAATAAAAAATGGTGTAATGATGAAACATTAATAAAAATACCAAGGCAGGGAGGACTGGGCTACTTTGATAGACAGTACAAGGAGACAGGTGCCAGATGGTGCCATGAGAATTCCAACTCTTTTAGTTTTAAGGATGCTGTTCTTACCTCTCAAGTGGTAGCTTAATTTATACATTTCTATGGTTAGAATTCTATTAAGGAATTAGTGGGAATTTTTGTATAGATTCTCTTAAACCTACCAAAGCCTTGATAATGAGACAGAGAAGACCATTAACTAGATCTGGAGCTAAAATGAATATCAGGAATAATGCTTTGTTTAATCATATGTCTTCTTTTCTCAACCATTTTTCTATTTCACTACAAGTTGTATAGTCATTTAAGTTATAACAACAATAACAAAAACTGCAAATGCTTATTGAACATGAATATGCGCCAAACACTGTGTTAAGTGCTTTACACAATTTCACACATTACATTCTCACAGAAATTCTATGAAATAAACAGTTTTCACACTTATTTTGCAGAGGAGAATATAGACTTCTATGTCCTCTTAAGTAACTTGCCCAGAGCCACACCACACAGAGTGTCAGAATTCAAACTGAGGTTTGTTTGTGTCTAAAATCAGAGTTCTTGATCTTGAAGGGTAAAGAATATACTACCCCAAAATATGTTGCTTTAGTATTTGATTTTTTGAGGGGTGAGGGTGCATTCTTTAGGTACTTGAAAAACAGCTAACACAGTGAGAGGCTTTCTCTGAAGTCCCTTATCTGCCTAAAGACAGATCCTCCAAAAAACCCTCAATTGTCAGATCTCCTTAAGAGTTTCATCAACCAGAGGAGATTGACTCTTAAAATAGGAGAGAAGACTAGACCACACCTAAACTTTTTCACAGATTATCACACTTTTCATATCTTTTGAAGGGCCCACTTGTCTTTCCTAAAAATCATTTATTCTCCCCTAGGAGGCTACATTCTCTGTTGTCTACATTCTTTCTTCATTTTCACTATCAAAATGGCATTTAATCCTGAATTGTAAGCCACCTTGAAGAGTTACTCTTTTTTTTTTTTTTTTCTTTGCTGGGTATCTCCTATATACATGAGGTTTAATTTTTTTTTATTGTTAATTTGTCTTTTATTTCAGGAGTATCAGCTAAGAACTCAGAAGTATTGAAGGAAAATTATTTTCTTCTACTGCAACCTCTATGTTATATTTCCTACTCTCTTTTGTCTCTCCATGAGGGTGAGTGTGATCATGAACAGTGATGACTAAAAGGGGGAAAGGGAGCAGATTTAGGTATAATTTACAGGCATACAGTTCTTAAGATAAACTTGTAAATATTTGTTGGCCGATATGTGTAGATTAACTTCACCACAAAATAATTCCTGAGAGAAATTTACTAACTAGAATTTTACTGGTGATTTAACTCAATATCAAATATTGATGTTATTAATGAACAGCTGTCCCAGTCTGTGGCATGAGTAAATGTGCCTCTATGCATCTCTTCTTCCTATGTGCTCACCGGTCACCTTTCAGAAATGCTCCTCCTACATCTAAGTTCATTAAGTACCTCCTGCTTTTACCATGGATGTCTCAACCCTGTCCAGTCCCCCTCAATACTCTAAAGCCTTGTAGAACTTATGGTCTACTAGTTATTGGGCACATATTTCATATTGCTTTGCATATGTGTATCTATAGTCACTCTATAACTTCTTTCCCACTTTAATGAAGTCTCTTTTTGTCAAGAGACACATGTATTGTGTATTTTCTGTAACCCCCCGGCAAAAGTTTGACTTACACTAGGTTCTCAATAAATGTTTGATGACAGTAATAATCCTGTGTGAATCAAATCTAATCGGTTTCATCTAGTGTATCTTGGAATAGAAGGAATTTCAGAATAAAACATCTTCTATGACCTATCCGTAATTTAGGAATTACAAGATGGTATCAAATTAAAATCCTAAACACTTTAATTTGAAGATATTCAAAACAAGGACTTCTACATGATCTCAATCTACAGATGAAAGGCTCACTTCTCCACACCCTAGTAGGTCCTTACCCTGCTTAAAGAGGTCCTTACTCTACCTCTCTAAGCCATAAAACAATTCTGGAAGGTCTTGAACAAAATAATTCACTACAAACTTTATTAACTTGCATTATCACCAAAGTATGTTAGGAGCTGTAGGGAACAGAAGGTAGTCATCCATTTACTCACTGATTTATTTAACAAACATTTATTAAGTAATTGTTATACTCAGGTATCATGCTAAGTGCTAGGATTATAGAGATGAAAGTTTAATGCTCTGTTTTAAGGAGCTCATTCTCTAGAGGCACATAAAACTATGTTATAAGTGCTTGATGAATCTGTGAATAAATAGACAGGGATGAATGAGAGAATAGCCAATGGAAATCAACACTGGAACATCAGAATGTTGTTGATGAAATTACTATAAGGGTACATAAAAAAAAAAAAGCATTCTAATCAGAATATAAATAAAGTTTGATCCTGACCTTCAAAGTTCCTGCAATTTAATGCTGTGTTAGTAAATGTTTAAAATAAAATTGAGAACCTTGAAGAGTTAGTCAAATAATGAGAGACATTGAAGATCTCCTCTCAAACTCAACAGGGGTAGAAACTGTTGACCAGAGAAATTTGGTAGGTGCTCAAGTTCTTAGTTAATCTGCAGAAACAAGGGAGAAATTGTCCAGCACATTGCCACATGGCTTTTTACACCTATCATTGTTCTGGGAAAGTAGAAGGATTCGTTTCTCAACCATTATTTTTGTATGTGTGATACAGCCTTTCAGGTATGAATTAGGAGTTCCCTATAGTGAGTGAGTAGGAGTTCTGGGAAGTGGACTGTTAAAATGTGGACAATTGATTCCATGCACACTTCACATGTTAGATGTTAGCTATGTCTCCTGACGTTTGAGATTTGGATAAGTTTTCCACAAACTGCCATTTAAGAAGATAATCCCACCCCTCCGTCCTCAAAAGGTCTGGAAATTCTTGAGGTACTCATAGACTCATGGTCACCTGTGGCTGTGGCTACAGACTTCTGCTTCCCATGAATTAGGTAACTTTAAGTGTCATATTTGCTTCTTGCTTTCCCTGGCCTTTTTTGTTGTTTTGTATCACATTGAACTCAAATATCAAATTCAAACCTTTCTTCAATTTCTATTTAAAGAAAAAAGAAAGACCCACTCACAAGGGCTTTATGTGACGCTGACCATGCAGAAAATTTGGAATTGGGTTGGTGGCAAAGAAAAGGTTTACATCTCTGCAACATAAGCAACCACAAACTGAACATTAGACATTCCTGTTTATAAAATTCCATCAGCCACTTTGCTGCTGGGGATGTTAGTTTGCTGTTTCAAATGAGTGTCTGCTTGGATTGTTTCTCCATTTTTCCTATTCCAATATTACATCCTGTCTCTTTTGATCTCAGAATCTCTATTCTTTTTTCATGCAAATACCACATTAGTGTATGCAGGTCTGAAAACCATCAGTGAGCACTTGTATCTTTTTGTCTGAGGGTTTTCTTTGGTTATCAGAGCCTGCTCCATCCATGTGCTCATGCTCCATCAAACCAGAAGTGCTGAGGAATATCCCCTCCTCAGACAATCTTCGACCAATGACTGATGGATGTCCATATATAAAATCCCAGGTCCCTTACCCCCTGGCTGGAATGACTCTCAGCCTGTGTTTTACACAGGCTCTTACAATTCTCCAGCAGATTTAAGCTCCAGTGGCTGACATGTATTTGATTGGTTTCCTTCTTCTTCCCATCCCATTTCCTTACCATTGTTTTATGAGTTCACCTCTCAAATAAGCCCCTCACTCTCAAATCTTCCTTTTGGAGTCTGCTTCTGTGATAAACCAAAATAAGATACCATTACCCAAAGGTTTATAAATTATTTCTTCAAACACAGTTTTCTCCTAAAAGTGTTTTCTCTCCATATACATATACTTGTCAGAAAGTTTTCCTCCCTTAATACATGTACATGTGAGAAAGGTTTCCTAGAAGAATTGGCTTGTATGAGGGAAGGCTATTAAAATAACAATGACTGAGAATGTCAGTAACCAAAGCTTGATGATTTATCCCAATCTTCTCACAAAGATAACATTTTCTTTAAAGCATCCCTACTCTTCTGCTGGGAATTACATGTCTAGCAAGAGATATCAAAGCTTAAGTTGATAAGGCCACTAAAGTGACCTTGTGCTTCTCAAGAAAATCCATTTTAATTTCAAGGTAAAGTTTAAGAGTCATGACTTTCTCAGCTTTATGATAGTTTAGGAAATAGTAACTCAGCATCTACTACGCATTTTATACTATGTGGGACCCAGAGAATATAGAGATGGAAGACATATATTAGGTGCCTCACAGGTGTTCATGTTTTAATGGAGCAGACAGACTTCAATCAGATATTTTGATTCAATATGGTGAGGGCTCTGCTAGAAAGTTGCCTAAGCACTATGGAAGAGGGATATTTGGTTTTTGCATGAACATCTAACAAGGGCTTGTTGGATAAATGGAAGAACAAAATGAAGGCCTCTAGAAGGACGACGATGCTTCTGGATTTTCCTGGACACTTCTGAAATTGTCCTGGAAAACTTGTCAGTATTCTTTGTGGACAGAAGTCAAAATTCAAGTTTCAACATCTTAAGAATGTTTTAGTAGAATGTAAAAACTGGGAAGGACATAGAGGCCATCTAATTCACTGAGTGAGAAGTAGAGAGATTAGAATATCCCAAGGTCATATAGTGAAATCATCCAGATCCATAACTGATTACCTTTCATGTGAAGGACCTTCCTGACATACATCACACACATACCACCACCAGCACCACCCACAAATACACATTGTTGTACTCCTATACTTAACCTAATAAGTGGAAAACTCAGAATAGAAAAAAAAAAAATGAACCACCATATTTGATTAAAGTTTTCTTTAATTTCTCTAGGGAAAAGGGAAACTTGTTTAAATGAACCATTTAAAGTATTATGAGACCAATGTATGACATGATGGAATTGAATTTAGACTAGCAGCCTAGATTGTTCACAAAAGTCTACAGATTTCTCTTTCAAGAGGACAACCACAAGTCTTCAATTTTTCAGGAATTTACTATTCATCTATTTTTTCAGGAATTTCCTATTACAGAATCTCTAAAATAGAAAACAAACTAGATTTTTAAAAAAGTTAATTTAAAAGAATGTAGTAAATTTTTAAATTAAAATCATAGCATTGAAAGTATAGAGGCTAAACTTGTACCCCACTGAGAGGGTAGAGCTCTTTCTTCACTACCAGAGCCTTGTGAAGATGTGTACGCACTGTAGGGTGAGATGCTTTTAATATAGATCCTCATCTACTTGAACTGGTGTTTTGCTAAAAAAAAAAATTGTGATGGAACATTGATAAGAGAAGTGCAGGCAGAAATATGGGGCAGAAGAATGATCTAATAAGGCTTTCAAAAATGGATGGGTTGAGGAGAGGACAAGTTTTCTTTATTTATGAAGCAAGAAGACAAGAGTTAGAGCTTCTTAAGGTGGCCCAAGTGTTTCTCTACTAAATATCTTGAATAATACACGTACCTACCTAAGTCTAAAAAGTTTGCCCTTTCAGAAGGTTTACAATATTAAATCTAAATGGAATGGAAGCGGTAGACTTGATTAGCTCTAAGTGAAAAATGAATGTGTGAGTCTGGCAGTAAAGATACCAGTGGTTAATATACTAATAAAGTAACTAATTTTGGCAGACAGGAGTGAGCATTTGTTTGTCTAGAAGTAATTGTGGGTGATGGCTTAAAAGGTTTTGCTTGTAAGTTTGACGTGATAGCGGTATAATAAATCACATCTCTAAGAATCAGAATTGCTTTGAGCAAGCAAGTGGCAAATCCTGAGTCTGAAAGTTCATGCTAACAGGTGGAGGTCAATAGAGATAGGCTATAATACCCAGAAGTCAGAATTAGGCCGTATTTACCCTTTTATTCCCACTGAACTATTCCTAACATATAAGTAGATAATAAGCATCTTGCAGAATCCATTTAGTAGTCACTAAATGCCAACACCAACCATATACCAGACTCTGTGCTGGACTGAAGATACAAAAAAGTTTATACTCTGGTAAAGAAACATTTAAGATGAACTATTATATTAAATGCATTGAGAACATGTAATATCAGACTAGTGTAACTAGTATATCTAGGAAGGGTATTAGCAAAAGAATGATCTGAGCAGGTACAGAGAAGCCTTTATGGAGAAAATTACTGATCAGTTTCCTGAAGGAGCAGTAAGAGACACCCAGGTACATAAGAGATGTAAGGGCATGCCAGGCAAAATGTTCAAATGCACAGTGGCATGATATAATATTCCACATTAGAAGAATCAGAGCTAACTCTATACTGCCAAAGAGAAGAATGTAAGGGTAGGAGAGTGGGTGGGGGAGTAATTTTGGCAAGAAATATGCAGAAGAGTTAGATTGGAGCCAGATCATGAAATTTCCTTGGTAGATGGTTTGTCATTGAAGTTTAACTGACTAGCTTGCCGTGCTGCACCACAGAATTTTCAGTACTTTCAAGTCTTTTATGGATTCCTGTGTTCTGATGGGTCATTTTAAGAATTTGGAGCTGTTAGTTTGCCTGGAAATTTTAATTCATACGGTGGGAAGAAAGGAGTGATGGACTCTGGGCTACAGAATCCTTGAAGGAGATATTAGAAATACATAATAAACTTATCCTAAATAAAAGAGATGATAACAACCCATGCCTGACATTGCAAGACAGGGAAGTGATGTTAGGCCAATAAATATGTTTTGATACGATGCAATATAAATTTGTTTCCCCAAGTTACATGGGAGCTTCCTCTTTAGGAGAAAGTTCAAGGTGATTTTAGAGGGTCAGATAGTGTTTCCCACAAATTTACCTGAAACATCAGAATGTGACCTTATTTGGAAGTAGTTTTCCAGCTGTTTAATTAAGATGAGGTTGTAGTGGGGTGGGCACTGGTGTCCTTACAAGAATAAGAGAGGACATACAGAGACAGAGAACAGAAGCATGTGAAAATGGAGGCAAAGACTGAAGCAAAGTAGCTACAAGCCAAGGAAGACCAAGGATTGCAGAGTTACCAGAAACTTAGAGTCGATTTCTCCCTCGGTGCTTCTGGAAGGAACCAACCCTACAAACTGAGTTGGGATTTCTAGCTTCCTGAACTATGAGATAATAAGTTTCTGTTATTTTAATCCTTACTACACAACTCTGAAGGAGATAATCCCCAAGCTGACAGGTTTCTCTTTCTCTGACTTCAGGAAAGTTAGGTGCACAGCTCAAAGTGAGCCTTGTATATCAGGGACCTGGGAGAGCTGGCCAGCACTCAACTCCTTTGCCTTTCACTGTTGTGAATTTATAAATCAAAATATTTGTCTCGTTAATCCCATGTTAGGGAGAAGAGGATGGAAATGAGTTGATCAATCAGGACTTTATTTCCTAGCAGCTGATTATAATCATTCAGATACATAGGACTGATTGAAATTGTTCATGATTGAAGAGTAGATAACTGGAGTTTGCTGGTCCCATGGAAATTTAATCAAATGTTTGGTGCAGTGAGAAACATACTAGACTGTGAAGCAGCAAACCTCAGTTCTTGTCTCCAATTCTTCTATAACCAGCTATGCGCTTTATGTCGTTTCTTGTCATCTCTGTACCTCAGTTCACTCATCTAAACACAAAGGGATGAGTTTGCATATTCCGTTAGACTCCTTAGAGGTAACTAACATCTCCATTTATCTTCATTAGAGGATACCAAGACTACTCTGTGCTCTGGGTATTTGGTGGTTGGGCAACTAATGGCAGCTATGATTGTGATAATAGCAGTAAAACTAGCTAGCATTCATTGTTTTTTCTGAGGGTCAAGTAGTGAGTTAGATACATCACATATCTTCTTTCGTTGTTCACAACAACCCTATGAAGTAGGCGCCATTCTTGTCCTCATTATACCGAAAGAAAGTTAGATAACTTGCCCAAGGTGACAGCTCACAAGGCATGAAGCCTGGAGTGGACCACCCACACAGGCTGACTGCACATGCTAATCACATACAAAGTGCTTTGATGAGGAGGGAGAAAGGGTGGGGAGTGGGCAAGGCCATCCCCGACTGAAAGAGGGAAATGGGTAAGAGGTAGGATGGGCCTATGACAAACCTTGTATTTCAGCTTGGTTTAAGACTGGCTGTGCAGGGCAGCTAAATCACACACCTCCAAGGGACGTTATTCACACAGTGCAAAGTGAATGGCATGCTCTGGAGCTGTGTAATATGGTAGGCCTGGGTCCTGGCAAAGTAGGAGGGACAGTCTGCTCACTCCACCTTCCTAGAACCCCCTTATCCTTTCTTCTCACTACTGGAATGAGACACAACCTACTCTAAATTTATTTAAAGAGGAGGTAGGAGGTAGAGATCAACATTCATAAAGAGAAATTTTTAATTTGCTTAATACAGAAGAGAAAGTATTCTAAATTTAACGTCCAAGAAAGGATTTTCATAGTAATTCAAAAGATACACAATCCCAATAGTTTCAGACTCATTGACAGAAAGAATTCCTGATCCCCTTCCCCACTTTTTTTTTTTTCTGTAACACAAGGTGTTTGAAGATGTATACAAACTCTAAACTCTGTTTACACAATTCCACCAAGAAATGCTGGTCTCACTTGCAAGTTGAACTCTTAGAAGGCCAGACCCTTTCTTCTGTAGTTTTGGGAGCTTGCTATGGGCATAGATCATAGAAAATTTAAATTAGCACACAAAAGACATTTAAGTTGAAGTAGAGGTGATTGATAAAATTCCTGGAGTGTTGAGATGATGGTACTCTTGTCAGAGTACTATTTATGGCTTGCTTTTGCATGAAAATAGAAAGAGCCTCTTACCTATAATTTTTGAGGCCCTTGGGAAACCAGTGGCCTTTGCCCTGCTATGCTGGTTTAATTAGAGCTAGTTTTCTTGAAGATATGCTGATAATGCCTGCTATAGCACAATCCTGTTGAAGAAAAAGCCTTATGCAGCTACCTTTGTAACAAGAAATACGATTCACATAGACTTTAAAAATATTGTCGATTAAAAAATCAATTCAGAATTATTCATTCATTTATGTATTCATTTGCTTATTTATTAATTCATTGGTAGTTCTACTGATTGTAGTGATTAAAAGTACTGGGTTTAGAATCAGAACTGGACTTCAGTCTCAGCCTGCCACTTTCTAATTGAGTGACCTTGAGCAAATTATTTAATCTCTTGAACCGTGGTCTCCTTATCTGAAAACAGGATTAATAAAGCCTACTTCATAGAATCATTATGAGATCAAATGAAATAATGATATAGTAAAAACTCAATAAGTGTAAGCTATTAATATTAATAAAATTATATCTTTGTGTCCCAGAGCAACAAACTCAGTGAATAATATAGAAGTTCAAAAATAAAATGAATCTTTTATTTCCATCAAGGCTCATTTCTTTAGTTTGAGATTATATTAGTTTGGGATTCTCACTAGCTTAGATTTTGAAATTTAAATAACTTTTTTTTTTTTTACTTTTGATTACTATTGAAGTATTTTTCACTCCCACATAGACTACTGAATAATCCAAATTTCTCCTGCAGAAGAGGGAATGAATCCCTCTTACTTGCTTTCACTATTGAGTATTCCTGAAAAGCTAAAACTTTTTTTCATTACTGATCTGGGCATAGTGCAACAAGTGGTCAGATGACAGCTTGAGTCTGGCCACTTATTTGGCTCTCTTTTCATGCTGAAAGATGTGCAAGAAGCAGTATCTTCCAAGGTTGTGGAGATGGGAAGAAAAATTAGAGGAAATTCCCCTTGCTTCCCACATGGATTTCCATGTTGGTTTCTATTCTGAGTGGCTGATTTTATCAGTTTCTAGTGAGCTCTGCCTTGAACTTAAACATAAGCACTTGTACCAATAAGAATATGAACAAGCTGAAATTTATTGAGCAGTTATCATATTCTGTGTTTGATACCAATATCTCTACAGGCAATTTTTTATTCAATTCTCATGTTAGAGGTACCAAGTAAAAATTAGTATTACTCCTATACTGGTGATAAAGATTTAGTGAGGTTAATGACCTATTCAAATCACACCACTGAGTTACTTATTTTTCAAATTGAGTACCTGAACCTGTGAAGTACTCTTTGGGATGCAAGGTGGGATTTTTGTCTCCCTGGAACCTTGTAGTCTAACGTCAATAAGTGAGGAACACACAGAACTGCATAAGCCCCGCGGGATACATGGATGCATGGTACTTTCTCTTCATACCTTGCAAGCCCCCAAATAAACCATCATTTAGACTGTATCTCTAGTCCTTTTCATCCCTCACTTCTTCCCTTCACTAACTCCTATATAAGTTCTGAGACTCATCTCAGAGTTTATGTCTTCTAGAGAGTTACTCTTTAATCTGGCTTGGTGCTCCTCTGCATTCTCATTGAAGTCTAGGAAATTCTACAAAGTAAAAGGGTTTGGGGTTCATCCAGGATGACACAAGTACCAAAATTGTTTGGAGGTTAAAAAAATCTGTTACATAGGTTTTGAGTCACTTTGAGGTATAGTAATCAAAAGAGTAGATGATTGGAAGAAGAGAGTTAAATACTAATCCCCATTCTACAACTGGAACTAATTTTGTATTCTTAAACTATTTAAAATCTTTAAACTTTACAAAATGTGTACAATAATGGTAACCTCATCTATGGATATTTTATAAAGCAGTTGTGATTTTTCTAATCAGACAGTATGTAAAGGGTTGTTAATTTAAGTTAAAAAACTTTTAAGAGCTGAATTCTATTAACATAACTCTTCTCAGATTTTGATTTAAGAAGATGAATGGAATTAACAAAGTGGGCCTTAGCTCCAAATGAACAAAAGAATAAACAGCACTCTGTACATTCCTCTTTACCTATTTGGTCTTATTATAAGTTATTTCACAAGAGCTCTGTGCAATCTTGTTTCTAATATCAGGTGATAATTCCTCCACTTGCTGATGTAGGTCATCTCTAATGTGTATTAACTGCATGAGCAAAGACACCACTTTTATTCATATATTTTTTTTATTAATTCAGTAAAGTTGACAATATTCTCTCTTTATCCTTTTACATGAAAGTTACAAAGAAGATGGGACAATCTTGGAACCATAAATGAGGCTCTAAACTGAATCATCACCTCTTGCCCTCTGAGCACATGGCTGATTCAGGGACCTGTGTAAGCAGACAGACCTGGGAAACACTGTTCACTGTAGTTTAACAACACTGTTACTTAGGTGGCATCCAACTGTTTTCTTGGTCATCCACTGAATTTTTTTTTTTTTTTTTGGTAAGACTTCCCAAAGTAAATGAAATGGAAAATAGTGAGGTAAGATTCCTAAGTAACTCTTATATTAATTTCAATAATGTTTTCATATTTCATATCACAAGTAAGTACTGACAGAAAAATAAAGTACTTTGTCTTTTATAAAAAGGACCATCTTTATCATTCACCTCAGATGGATTGTTAAACCAGAGGCACTCATTTAGTAAACTATTTAGTGGAAATGACCATTATAATGACTCGTATTTGAAAATTTGGAGGTCTTTGGAGGATTCAACCAATATTCTTTGTTTGGCTATCACTGGAGAATAATGCATTACATGGTTTTTATATTGGGTTTTGAAATTTTTGCCTTCATATATTTTAGGGGGAGTGAATGAGTTTGCTTACAAAATTCTATGATTATCAAAGAGAATATGGGGTGCTGCCATGCACACATCTAAAGTCAATTTCACAGTTTGAGAAAATGACAAACTCTTTAACAGCACAGCATAGAAATACATAAGAAAAAGATATAAGTGTGGCCATAGGTAACCTCTTTCTCCCAGGAAACTGCCGTGGTTCTCTCACATGTATAAGCCATCTTGTAGAAAAAGATATGCAGAATGAAATAGATAGCAATTCTTATGGTCTAACAAAGGGAAGGAACAAATATCACAGAGCTTGAAAGAAATACCCTAGTAACTTATTGTGGAAGTGAATTTGAGATAATGTATGTCTTAGATCCCATGCACAGGTATTTTTTCTGCTGAACTACTAAAATCTTTTTATAAGTTGGTCTTGAAGCATAGAGTCCAAAGAGAGCCGTGGAGATAAGTTCTTAGATATAAAGGGACTGTGCAAAAGACATTGTGCTGGCTTTAAAGGGAAAAATGAAGTTATTTTATCTTCCCTGTCTTTTGCCATGCAAGGTTATATTTCTCAATCTTGTCTGCCTACACCCAGCTAAACTACTTGCATGAAGTGCTAATGAGATCCTGAAAGAAATAAACAATGCAATTTTATATTCAGTGCTGAAAATTGGTGAATTTTAAATTCTCTCCTTATCATATTGAACAATGACCTTGAACAAATTGCTTGCTTCATCTTGCATGTCATCTTTGTAACAGTAATGGGAAGCCAAATATCAAATATGCACATCTTATTCTGCTCCCATGACAAGGCTCCTTCTCTGCCGAACTCACATAGAAACTCTTAACAAAATTGACTGGAGTAGGCAGGGTCAGGACCTATTTGCTACCTCTGATATAGGGGAAAGAATATTTGGTTTGAGGACATAGTCTTGAATTCAAATTTCTATAGTTTATCAGCTATGTAACCATAGGCTAGTAACCTAACTTTTGAGTATCAGTTTCTGATTTACAAATAATTCTTGCTTTGTAGAGACTTTGGGGGAATATGAAAAAATACTTAAAATGTCACCAGCAGGAGTCACTCAAAAATAACAGCTGTTATTAGTCCTGTCTATGAAAGCAATTTAGTTTAACAGAATTCATTGGGTGTTTACCTTATACAAGGCACCAGGGTGAACATTGAAACTAGTAACATTAAGATAAATTAATTTATCCATGTCTAGGAAAGAAAAAGTTTCATGAAAAGCATGTCCTCTTACATGATGATTAATTTTATGTCAGCTTGTCTAGGCCACAGTACATGGATTTTGGGCCAAATATTCTTCTGGATGATTCTGTGAAGGTGTGTTTGTATGAGATTAATATTTAAATGTGTGACTTTGAATAAAGCAGATTACCTTCCAAATGTGGTGGACTCATCTAATAAGATTAAAGCAGAATGGCTTTGGACTCAAACTGAAACTTAACTGCTGGGTCTCCCAGTCTGTGGCCTACTCTGCAGATTTTGTCAGCTTCGATAGTCATGTGAGCCAATTCTTACAATAAATCCTCTATAAACACATAGATAGATATAAATACTTATATACATATCTGTAAATATATATATATACACACACATATATCCTATTTGTTCTGTTTCTCTGTAGAACCTTAATATATGTCCATTGATATTTTCTATGCTAATACCTATTAGAATTTTCTGAACTTTGGAAAAAAATGCTGATTGAGAACCACTAAATTGGTTTCATTACCCATTAACGTGACTTACAGTGTGAAAAACTGAGAAATGATGCTTTTCCATTTAAATATTATACTTAATATAAGCCCTCTCCTAAATTGTTGCATTTTCATCTTAATATATAAAATACAACCTTGATCTACTACCTTTGGATAAAATCACTCCAAATTTTTTTTTTGTAATTTGCAACTCATTTTCTGAAAATTTTAATTAAAAAAATTTTTCAATTACCCTTGACATATAATACCAGATGTTTTAATATACTTTTTTTCCAAGTGTGGAATAATTATCAGAGATAAAGTATTTGGGGATTTATTTGGCCTTTCTTATTAAATATGGATATAGTTTCAAAACTCACCCTTGTTTTATCAACTGTTCATGCTGTTTCATGAAGTTGCATTTTCTTTAATACAAAAATTTCATTTTTGTTGCTTCTAAAAATGAAACGTTGGAACTTATTTGGCCTTCAAAAGTATTTACAGAAATATACATTTGCAAGTGTAAAATGTGTAGTCCCAATATCCAAAGCTAGAACAATTTTACTAGTATGTTGAACTATACATAAAATAGTCATGATTCTATACTAATAAATGGTTGAATAAATGCATAAAATGATTATTCTTCCATGTAATTCATGTAGGTATTCCTTTCTCCGAGAGATGAAACTTAGCTCCCCTTCATCTTATCTTACTGCCCCACAGAGATTCTAGCCCCATTCTGTGTGGGTGGCACTTAATAACTTGCTTCCAAAGAGTAGAGTTTGGAAAAGGTTGAGGAGTTGAGGTAACTCTACAGTAGAGAGACTTGGAAAACACTGCCACATTCAGGTAATCAAGGTTCATTTCGACAGTGATAAGTCATGTCGATAGCATATCTTCTTGACATGAGAATGGCACCTCACTTCTATAGTATTTCTCCCCTAAACCCATGACTCCAGTAGAGACATGAGAAAGACATTGAACACAACCAAACTGAGTTCTTGAAAAAAACTATGATTTGTGCTCCTCAAAAATTTCAGGTCCTCAATGACAGGGAAATTGTGAGAAACTGTCACATCAGAGAAGAGAATAGACACATAGCGACTAAGTGTAATGTGGTAGCCCAGATGAGATCCTGGAACAGCAGAACATTGAGGAAAAATTCATGAAATCTGAATAAACTGTTGACTTCAATTAATAGTAATGTACCATTGTTGTTTTCTTAGTTGTAACAAATGCACCATGATATCATAGGACAACAATAGGAGAAACTGAGCAAAAGTTATATAGAAATTCTTGCACTAACTTTGCAACTTTTCTGTAATCCTAAAACTATTCTAAAATAAGTTTTAAAAAAAATGGACCACAGAGAAGTGCACTAAATGCAAATAGAATTTGAAAGTGTCAGGTAGTAATGGTCAAATATATTTAAATTGGCCTTGTTCTTCTTGTGCTTTGAGACCTAGGGGAACAATCCTTTGAGGTATAATTGCTCTTAAACATGATGGATTGTTAGTTTAAAGACTATTGCATATGAGATTTTATACAATAGAAACATTTGAGTAAAGTTGCTTATTCCATTAATGTCAGTATTTTAATAAAATAGATTAAATAAATCATTTTATTGATATTTTTCAGAATCTTCTTTGAGAGAAAAGGAAAGTCAACAAGCAATGATGATGTGTTATTCTAAAAAGGTACCTGTGATTTTTGACTCAAAATAACAGGTGCTAATTTTCATCTTATTTTAGATTTCATTTGAATATTGCTCATCTATTATAAATTTGTGCTGAAGTCCTACTGAATTTTTCTAGAAGGAAAAGCAGGAGCTGGCTGTGGGATAGGAGGACATCAGAACTGTCTTACCACACCTAGATTTTCTATTGAATGGCATCTAAAGAGTCATCTAGACAACTGGAGAGAGATTATCAAGATTTATATTTTCAATTTAGCCACATTCAATATTAAATTCTCTTTTTATTCCTAAGGCATTGACTCTAGACACTTCTTATAGTAGGAGAATTTCTGTATACTTATTGCAGACATGAATTACATTAGTTTTTTCCCCCAAACTTCCTTTTTCAATATTATTACTAACTACATTAATCCAAGTAAGCTAATTGTTATTACATTATCACAGAATGTAATTTCTAAGCTTCTATGGTTAAATAAAATGGTTTATATCTCATTCAGGTCATAGCTAGTTTAGGTCATTGGGGGCATGAGGCTTGCTCCATTCAATCATTCAAAGACTGAGGCTTCTTACACTTAGTGGTTCTGCTCACATCGCTTTGAGTGAAAGTTACTGAAATGGCTTCACCTAATTGTAGAAAAGTCTATAAATGGAGGATAGCTGAATGCTCAGGTGAAAAAGAGAATGGGCTTCCCTTGGAAACGAATTGCAAGGCAGATGGGATATTCTTACAGCAGCCTCGGCAAGCCTTGCATTTGGATTAGGAGACAGAGCCCTTTCTTTGAGGTGGACACCAGACCATATGAGATTCTAGACTAGTGGTACTAATATGAAAGTATTAGGTCATTGGGCTTGCTGTAATCTTTTACTATTTCATACAAAGCTGGAGGAGCCTATATAATTTTTCTAATCAATCATATCATGAACATTATTTATTTCCCCAGTCGAAAATTACTTTTAACGTTCCTTACATTAAATAATATAATCACTCTAGTATTGATTAGACAATATTGAAAGTTCTTACAGTAGCTTCTTTTGAAATGCAGATTGGGCTATTTTATTTTCTCATTACAGTCGATATCCAATATTATATTAGTTTCAGGTGTACAGCATAATGGTTAGACATTTATATAACTTATGAAGTATTCTCCAGTAAGTCTAGTACCCACCTGACACCATACATAGTTATTACAATACTACCGACTATATTCCCATGCTATACTTTATATTCCCATGACTATTTTGTAACTGCCAATTTGTACTTAATCTATTTACCTTTTCCACCCAGCCTTCTAACCTGCCTCCCATCTGGCAACCATCAGTTTGTACTCTGTATCTATGAGTTTGTTTTGTTTATTTTGATTTTTAGGTTCCACATATAAGTGAAATCATATGGTGTTTGTCTTTCTTAGTCTGACTTATTTCACTTAGCATAATACCCTCCAGGTCCATCCATGTTTTCACAAATGGTAAGATTTCATTTTTTATGACCAAGTAATATTCCATTGTATACATGTACCATACCTTTATCTACTCATTTATCAATGGACACTTAGGTTCTTTCCATATCTTGTCTATTATAAATAATGCTGCAAGGAACATAAGTGTGCATATTGGATTGGGGTTTCTCAAATATTGACTAATCAAACCTGGAGTGTGGATTTGATTTAGTTTACTTTAGATACTAATCATTCATTCCTAGGTGAGGATTAAATTTAAATACAGATAAATATAGCTCATGTAATTTATGCTAAAATATCTAAAAATATATGACAACATAATTGTTTTTATTTTTATTATATAATGAAAATATTTTTTATACATTTGTAACTTCTGAAGCTCTCTGCTTATATTTGATAATGATTTTCTTGCAAGTTCCATGATGCATTAGGGCCTGTGGTAGGTGAGATTCTAAGGGATTAGAGAATGTACTTGCATATGACAGTGGTGAATAGAAAACAACTAAAGGCAATATGGATTATATGGTGCAAACGGAAAATCTGAAATTCCATTGATGGATTTCACAAATACAGAATATTTTTAGTAAAAACCTAAGGTATATTTTTCCAGAGTGAGAAAGTTATACCTTTTTGTTTTCTTTCCTTCAAAGATTGTCAGGCTTTTTTTAAAAAAGAATTTTTGAATGCTTCTTGTGTTTTGCCTTTCCTTGTGATTGGCCCCTTGATTGAACTTAGGGTAGGAATGCGACTCATTTACATCTTCCTTCTGGTGAGTCCACCTGTCTGTTAAGTAGATAGCTAGAAGCAAGATTTAAATCCCATATTTCCAAGCAAAGCATGTGAACCTACATTTTTAGCTGATATTTGCCAATATAACCTAGAAAGTCTGTCTAACCCTCCATTGCAGAATCCAATGGCATGCACATAGTGTTTAACAAATGACTCTCTGGGGAAAACTTGTTTTAAAGCCTTGATTTATAGTGTTTTCAGATTTCTATGGTGTAACTATTTCTCCATGACCTATTTTTTGCTACCAACATGTTATGGAACACATTGTTGGGAAGAAATGTGCATGTCCAGTTCTCATAGGCCAGTTAAAGGTTGCT
Source organism: Eonycteris spelaea (assembly GCA_003508835.1). Taxonomy (NCBI): domain Eukaryota; kingdom Metazoa; phylum Chordata; class Mammalia; order Chiroptera; family Pteropodidae; genus Eonycteris; species Eonycteris spelaea. Next base: position 754,809 of record PUFA01000168.1, read on the forward strand.
CCAGCACATCACAGAGTAGACCTTCCCTTCTGCACATGGGCACTGAAGGATTTGGATTAAAAATACCCAATTTTACAGTTTGTCTACATTAAGAAGATTGCTATAATCAGTTATGAAGGCAAAGCTCTGCATAGGTCTAGGCTACTGTGCTACCTATATCATAGTGTGACTCATGCCCTAATGTGCACAACTGTCTAGTGTGGAATATGGCAGCCTTAATGTGGAATATTTTGATCAAATATCAAAAGAGTAGAAAAAATATTTTCTTTCTTCATGAAGTAATAGCTTCTAAAATTGAGGAATGCCATTCAAATTTAGGTTTTATCATTGCACATCTTGATGGTAGTTTAATTTATATGGTTACTAAAATGACCATTAAAGCACATTGCAAATTGTATCACTGAATATAAATGCTCTATAAAAATAAATTTCTGTTGATACTGTCCAAAATCCTACTCATTTGCTTGCAAAAAAGGTCACTTCATTTGAGATATCATATAAATTATGTTCTAGCTTTAGGAGCAAGCAGTCAAAGGAAGTCTGTCTTTACAATTGCCTGCAGTTTTATGACAGTTTACATGCCGGACAACAACTCGTTTATAGATTAACTTCTTGGAAAGAATTTGTAGACTTGAGGATGACCTTAAAATTTCATATGGTTACTAGGAAACAATTATATATCATATATTCAGAGAACATGAAAATGAACCCCCCCCCCAAAAAAAAAGTCACAGATAAGCTTAGCTTAGTGTAAGTTCTAGAAAATTTAGTATTATTCTTTGTTCATATGAATTTAGCTAAGAGTTGGTTGTAGGAATTATTCTTTTGACATCTTAGATATATCTTTCCCAGTCCAGTCTTTTCAGAAAGACAGGAAGAAGGGATTGAAATTGCTTAGCTCGTGCTTGACAGAAAACTTGAAGAAATAAATCTTAGAAAGTAAATGTGATTCTTCAGAATTCCTTGGCTCTAAAGAGTTTGAATATCAAAAAAGCAAAATAAAAGATGTAAATTATTGCTATAGTTGAGCATTTATGTAACTAAATCTGATTTTTTCTTTACAAGACCTATAAATTTAAAAAGCTTTCTCCATACCAAGAAAGAGCAATATTCATCTGTATTCATTTTATGTTTTATTTTCTTTTTACTTTTAAATCTTAATTAACTTGGAATTTTGACAATTGTTATGGTTAATTTTATGTGTCAATTTCATTGGGCTACAGGGTGCCCAGATATTTGGTCAAACATTCTGGGTGTTTCTGTGAAGTTATTTTTATGTGAGTTTAACATTGAAGTTGACATACTGAAGAAAACTGATTGCCTTCCCTAATCTGGATGGGCTTCATCCAGTCAGTTAAAAGTCTGAATAGAACAAAAAGGCTGACCCTCCTTCCAATTAAAGGGAATTCTTCCTGCTGACTGCTTTGAGCTTGAACATGAATTTTTTTCCTGCCTTTGAACTCCAAGTAAAACATAGCTCCCCTTTGGACTGGAACTATACCATTATTTCTCCTGGGTCTCCGAGTTGCCAACAACAGATCTTGGGACTTGGGGCCTACATAATTGAGCTAATTTCTTATAATAAGTCTCTCTATTACAATGAATTTCTTTTATGTATCTATATATTTGCATATGTATATTTGTGTGTGTGTATACACACACCAATATGTTGATATCCTATAATAGGATTTTTTTATATATATAGTAGTATACATATAAGGGTCTGTTCTTCTGGAGAATATTGTCTAATGCAACAATTAATAAGAATCTAGCTGTGCTCCCCAACTCCATAATTTCATCATTTATCATGAAAATCCTTTTAATTTGACTTAATTTACAGTTTATTTTATTCCATTAATCTGCATCTACTTATACTTTTATCAGTAACATATTATCTTAATCATGGTCACTTGATAAATGTTTAATATTTTAGTAGTGCTTATCCCAATGGGTTCAAAAATTTGTATGCTACAGTGAAATACAGATAGGAACTCAGCTGAGGTTTGACAGTATGCTTTTCTACCTGAAATAAGCAAAGACATGGCATTTCAGTCTTTCCTCCCTCCCTTCTTTCATTACTGACTGCCTGCTTGGAAGCTTTTCCTTAAATGAAATATAATACAAACACAAAATGCAGATATTGCAAAGGAAACTACTCCGGCTGGGTAGGGTGCTGGCAAGACTGCCCCCACTGCAGCCCTCCCCCAACTAACCCTCGAGATGTTTACTCTCCAGGAAATCCTGTTGGAAAACCACCTTCTTAAACTTCTATTTGCAATCCCAAGGTATTTTTTTTTATTCTTCATGTTTTCACAAACCATGACAATTTAAATGGCATTGTTAATATCACAATTTACCTAACACATTTTCAATGTCCTCTTTAATTCTTTTAAACCAGTGGAAAAGCAAGATGAAAAGATTTATAAAAATTGCTGTGCATTATGTTATGTTCTAGTGGTTTATTTGCTTACTAAATGGTCTTACATTTATAGTCAATTGTCATCAACAGATAACGCATCCAAACATAAACTTCAATTTCACATTACAGAGGTGATTCAGATTTGAATGTTGTTTATCAGAGAATATGTTACTAAATCCAGTTTATGGGAAGATTATGCCATTTAATTTACTTTGAAAGAGAAAAATATGCTTTCATGAAAACTACATTAGCTATTAGAAAGTAATGTAGCTGTTGGTCTGTGCAGTTTCCAGGAAGCATGGGCATGTTATACTGACAAAAATAAGCCAGATTTTTTTTCCAGGAGGATCTATTAGTAAGGACACTGGACTGATAGTTGGGGCAGATTTCAATGCCAGATTATGATAGTAACTATCAGTGTGACTATAAGGAGATAGTAAAGTAACATCTCAAGGCCTTAGGTATCTTAGCTATAAAATGAGGAATCAGGTAAAATCTGGGAGACACAATGTTGTAAGACCTTATGATTAAGGGGAGCTGCTTTTGTTGTTCCCACTCCATGATATCACCAGAGAAAAAAAAATGGCTGTAAAAAAATATTTGCATAGAGAACAAGAGGGGGTAGAGCTTTTTTCTGGGCCAACCTCAGAGTGTGTGTGTGTGTGTGTGTGTGTGTGTGTGTGTGTGTGTGTGTGTGTGTGTGTGTGTGGTGTGTTGGGGTAGTAGTGTCGTATGTGTGGTGGAGGTACTAGTTTGAAGATCCCCAGGCAAGACTTCATGATCTTTAGAGTGGGTGATTAGAGGGTTAAAACTAAATTCAGTTTATGGATATGTTATAACATTCAGTTTACTTTTACAATGAGAACTATAAAATTCTAGGAAGCTAAATTGATTGGGGGGCAAAGACTGTGCTTTGATCCCACTTAGGTCTTTATAAAACTTTTTGGTTTCATTTTCATTTCTTCACCCCCACTTGCTTTCATTCAGGACTGAAAAGTGGTCTGCCTCTGAAAGTCACTTCATTTACCTTTCCAGCAATATTGACCTGCTTCATGCCTGTCAATCAACAGTCCTATTTTAATGAGCACTAGTGATGATTATCACTAAAGTTTAGGATGTCTTTCTTTCCGAGAATACCTGACTTAATTCAAAGAATAACCTAGGATGACTTTCACATATTATAGACTAGTGGACATGAGCATTTGGGCAAAAACATGTCAGATATACCTTAGAGCAGCACGTGGGTAGCTATTAACTATACTGATGGACATATCTATATAGTTGTAGTTACAGCTCCACAATCCATTTCAGCTCAATTTGGGAATGGAGATGGGGAAATTAGACAAACCAGTTGGTTGTGTCATGCAGAGCCAAGAGACAACTGATTGATACTTGTAGTTTAGGCATCGAATGGATAAAGCATTAAACTGTGCTAAAATTCATCACTGCTCCTTTACACCACAATGAAAAAGCAAGCTTCTGTGTATGTCTCACCCACTTTCTTTCAAAAGCACATTTCCTGGACTTAAAGGAGTATAGTGAGAAAGGGACTGGTAGTAGCTGAATTCCCATGATGGGAGATGCAGTCATATCTCTTTTTTCATAATATTTTTTTTTGATTTTACTTTTGTTTAATATACCTGGGAAATATAATGGTAAGATATTTAAAGTATACAATGTGATGACTTGATATACATATATATTGTGAAAGGATCCTCCACTTCCCATCAAGTTAGCAACTTCAACTCTATAATTTTTGAGAGAAGCGATAGGTCTTTTAAATTTAAGTTACAGCTGACGTTCAGTATATTAGTTTCAGATGTACAGCATAATGGTTAGACATTTATATAACTTATGAAATGATTCCCTCAATTCTAGTACTCACCATAGAGTCAACTCCATAATCTTTATAACATTTCCATTTCTACCAAATAACAGATTCTTAGGAACTATGAATCATGCTAACCTATGACAGGGGATGCTTTTAAGTTTACCACAGTCTAGTCTCCTGCTTAGTGAAAGAATCTCTTCTATAACATCTGCCCTCTATTTTAAGGAAGATAGTTGAATAGCAACATTAGCAGCATGGCTAAATCTAACTTTAAACAGCCTTTCTGTACATGAAAGTCCACAGATGAGGGCAAAAATGTCTCTGGGGCAATAACTACTTAGATGGAAAGAGGGGCCTTTCTAGAATTCCTAATTCTGAGGCAGGTAGGATTTGTTGGGCAGGATGGGCTGGGCAGGTAGATGCTGAGGCCAGGACCAGATCCTACAATTGTGGGGAAGAACCAATGTAGGGACAGGAAGACCTATGAGGGCCACAAACCACCCTGGTAGAAGAGTATGGCTCAGAAAGAAAAACTTTTTAGGAAATCAGAGGCTAATCTGTATTTGACTCATCTTCCAGCACCCTATCACCACAGAAAGGGGAAGTTATTAAGATTCTAAAAAAAAAAAAGAAATTGCACTGTATGAAGTTAGACAAGACCTTGCAATAGGGATAAAGACTATCGTAAGGCTAAAAGATTAAACTCAAATCCACTGAGATGAAAGATAGGAAAGTTTTTAGCACAGGAGTGAGCTAGTACAAAATTACTGAAGGATATAAAAGAGGTAAGTCAATGTTATTAGGCCATCTGTATTTGCTAGTTGGTACTTATCTTTATCAAGTCAGGATATAGAGTCCGGGAGATAGAGGTCCTATCTTCCTTAATAATTATATTTCAAAGGAATGGCTTCCAGGTCCTTGAGGAAGATATTTCTGGGTTGTAAAGCTGGTAGGAGCCTGGAAGATTTACATCTCAAAGGGCAGGAAGAGAATTTAACAATGGCAAGTTTTCTAAAGTAAATGCTCTAGGAAAAGGCAGTCAGGGGCCTATATCAAAGAAATGTGTGTAAATGTAGTCAAGCTGAGGGGGAACATTAAACCTGGCTGGGTCACTGCCAAGAAGATCTGCTGTCTCCCTCCCACAGGGCCTCTGCCTATCTGGTGGGTCTAGGAAGGGGCATCTTGTGTTGGCCTCATCAGTTAAGATTATCAGCTGCTGTCTACCCTCCAAAAATTAGTGAAAATCTCTGTTGGAATCACCCCCACCTTATTCCTTTTGAGAACTGTGGGAGTTTTACACCTCTGCCTTTATTTTGACAAGTCCTTGAAAGAGAGAATTTATAAATGCAACGGCTTAGCAAATTAAACCAGGTGTCTTCAGATATTAGCATTTTAATGCCTAAAAAGCATTGCTAATTTTTTCACTTATGTCTTCTCTTTGCTAAAATAGGTAGCTAAATAAGAAATATACATATACTGTATATGCATACACATATGCTTTTAATCTGATAGGAATCAGTATGGCTGATTTAATTTCAATTTCAAATTTGTGATTCATTATTTTTCTTAAACAGACCATTGTTCATAAAAATGCTATTTCTTACTACAGTACATTTCACTATAGATCCAGTTGTCAGAAAGTTCTACCATATTTTAAATTAAAATATTGTTTTATAATATCTATGCATTTGGCTTATCTTTCCCTTCTAAAATAACTTACTTCTTTGGACTAATCTTAGAGCATAGACTGGCGCTGGTACATGAGGCAAAAATACAAGGGCAGGCAAGCATCTAGAACAAGTCTGATACCAAAAGGGAAACCAATGTAGGCATTACATACGAATAGAACCAAAATGGTAAAGGTGATTGGAAAGCCTGCTTTATTAGTGGATAGCATCTGCCATGTTTCTTTATTAGAACCCTTCAGCAACCCAGGCCTGTATTCAGGCATGCAGAATCTTGGGTCCAGAGCAACACCACTAGCTCCATGCACTGGTGGAGCAAAGGTACCCTGCGACAGGTCGGGATTAGATCAGAAACAAGTGACTCTGAACTAATTACAGCTTAAAGCCCTCAAAGATGACTGTTTAATAAAGCTAGGGAGAAAGATCTAGTACGTGAAATTTCATTATTGAAGAATTTAAAGATAAAATATTTTCAAAGGTCCAAAAGATGCAGGATGTGGTCATGGTACTAAGTTTCTTAAGAGAGCAAAAAATAAAGGTAGTGGATTGCAAGCCCAGGGTTCTCTGGTTGCATCATTCGTTTACTCACCTCAGCTGAGTACAATACAAATTTGATGAATGCCCGTTGTGTAAATAATTGATCCATGCCCTCAAAAATAAGATGTGTAAAGTAGTGTTCCATCCTGTGAAGAGCTCAGTCTAGTCTAGTGATTCCCAGACCTGTCTGTGGATCAGAATTATCTGAAAAATATCTTCTAAATCTCCATTTCAGGAGATTTTTTAGGATGTTTGATGTGGATCAAAGGATTTTATATTTTTAACAGCTTTTTGGGGTGATGCTTATGCACTTCTCACATTTCCAGCCCATGATTAAGAGTTTGGACATCATTAAACTCATCCAGTAGAACACTGATATTATCTGGGAAGATAGAAACACTGAGCCAGGAGTATACTGAAGACATGTGGGGGGTCAACTGGAGGTCAGCAGAGGACTCAGAACAGAATGAGGAAGGAGATCATTGGCTGATTTTGAAAGGGCACGGTGGGACCATGAAAGATTGTGGAAGGCAATAGTTTGGAATTCACAGTGAGATTCCAGGCGGTAGGTCCCAAGACACGAAGTTTGAAGACTGAAGCTATCACCATTAAAAGGACTGCAAGCAAAGCCTCACCATTAGGAGAAATGGCTTCCTGGTGAAGCATGGGCATTGTAGAGGGAGTGTCCTGACAGGATTGATTAGCAATGTGGAGAGTTTCTTTGAAGGAACAAAAAAGTATAGGGAGGATACTAAGAGGAAAGGGTCAGGATGGGAATTAGCATGCACAAAGTAGGCCAGAGAATGCAATAGCCTGATTGACAGGTAATGACTTCAGGGAGAATAAGTCTACACTTTGGGTCTTGACTGTGGAGTATTGAGTTAAGGGAGGAGAACGTTTATAGGTACAGACATAGTTTTTCTGTACTAGGGGTACTATCCCCTCCCTCATTAGGTATAGTTTAAAGACCATCTTTTAAGAATCTCCAGAAGTGACACTGCTTTCCCAGATAGCTTTCCTACCCTGGAACAAGTATGCTGGGCCAAGACAAATCTCCCTTATAGAAACCAAGCCTATGTCCTGTCACAAGGCTTCGAAGGGATTTGATAACTTACCATAGAGAGGAATAAAGCTGCATTACTCATTAACACCATTTTTTCTTGGTAAAGATTAAGGGAGGCTAGATAACCTTAAAAGCAGAGGAACTCAGATCACAAAATAATATTAGGGCAGTGAAAATACTCTTTGATATTATGATGGATATATGTCATCATACATTTGTCCAAACTCATACAATGTACAAATCCCAACACTGAACCCTAAGGTAAACTATGGACTTTGGGTTACGATGGGTCAATGCAGGTTCATCCTTTGTGATAAACATACCATTCTGAGTGAGAGACATTGTTAACAGGAAGGCTATACATGTGTGGAGTCAGGGACGTTTGGGAAGTCTCTGTACCTCGCTCTCAATTTTGCTGTAAACCTAAAGCTGCTCCAAAAATTAAAGTTAAAAAAAAGGAGAGGAACTTTGTTTGGCCAACCTCCTTCCATGCCTTTAAGGAAAAGACAGACTTTCTACACACTTGTGAAGATTTCATTGTTATTAATACTTAAGCAGCCATCAAGCTCCTTGTCCCTTTGCAAGTGCTAGAGGAGACTGAGTACAGGAGAAACTGCAACAGCAAATCAACACAAGTTAATTGGATGCCATCCCACCATTCTTCTCTTTCTTGGCTGCAACAGGGCTGTCTGTGCAGACTTCTCCTGGGGGAGTGAACCTGTATCGTCCACAACAGCATGGCACCTTCCTGCAAGGAGCTCTTGCCACGTTTGATTGCTCAGCCCAATGCTCATTACTTTTTCCATTGGATAATTAACATAACTGGGATTTCTCTCCCCTCCCAGCAGTAGCAATGAGAACTACATTGAATATGAATATCATGATTTATGGTTAATAATCAAAACAGTGGTTAAGTTTGAAATCAGAGGCTCAGCTCATCTTTGAGATCTACTACTTCTAGCTATATTACATAGATTATTAATCTCTCTGAGACTTACTTTTCTCAACAGTATTATTTAGGTGTGATTGGGACTCCTTTTTGGTTGTGAGGATTAAGTGGGATGTTGTATTCAAAATGCTTAGCAAAGTACACTAGTGTTCTAGAAGTGGCTTCACTATTTTCTTTTATAGCTATTGTTTTATTATCTAAATAAGCCTCAAGTAACCCCATGAGGTACGCATTATAGCTCTAGTTCATGCATCATTCTTGCAGAGGCAGGAGATATACAGATCTATCTTTACAAAAGAGCACATGAGTAGGTATGTACTTTTAACATCTTATTTCTGACCCTATTTCAGCCTGGGAGACATAGAAGTTAGGAACTCAGGATAGGTCTCCAATAACCACCCTCTATCCTTCACCCAAATATTGTAGGTCTAAGTTCTAACATATTTCCTTCATCTACTAAGCCAGGACCTACCTACACTACCACCATTATTTTTTTCAATTTTTAAAAATAAATTTCAATTAGTTGATATTCAATATTATGTTAGTTTCAGGTATACCGCATAGTGGTTAGACGTTTATATAACTTATGCCATGATCCCCCAATAAGTTTAGTACTGAGTCTCTTGCCTAGTTCTTGCAGGGTCATTGGCAGGGAATAGATTCTATCCTGTTCCAGCAGATAAGAGTCCCGACTATAGTTCTTGTATGGTCAGGGCTATTTATGTTACACCTCATTTTGACAAGCATAAATTTACAGCCAGCTGCATAATTTACAGGGTCCAGTGCAAGTGAAAATAAAGGCTTCTTGTTCAAAAATTAAGAATTTCAAGACAGACAACAGAGCATTAAACCGCACACAGAACCTTCTGACTACAGGCCCTGGAAGACTTTCACAGGGTGTCCTTCAGTTTAGCTAAATTATAAAGTAGTTCCTTTGATTTGAAATAGCTCACTTCATTAATTCATTCATTTTGGGGGGATAATATCAAGGACAGGAAAATCTAGGGGTCCAAAATACACACAACAAGAGGGACAACATATGCTTCTTCTATGAGGACAACTCAACACCAAGTAGTGAGCTCGAAAGACAAAGGAAGAGAGAGAGCCAAACAGCAGAAACATGAGCAATTTGAAGATATTATATTCTTTGCACCAGTAAAATCATTTCCTAGCCTTGGGGCTGCCTCCCAAATCCCAGCAAGACAAATGGAATCAAAACTTAAGTGAACACCAACCTGTCTCCCAGATTTTGAGCCATGAAAGAAGTTGATTAAGAATGGAAAAAAATAGATATATCTAAAATGTTAACTTGGATCACAGTCCTTCTGCCCTAAAAAAGCCTTCACAAAAAGTAAGTCTCAGACAAGGCAAATGTTTTACAAATGAACTAGACATGCTGAGTCCTTCCAGAATAAGGGTAGATTTTGCTAAAGTTAGAACTGAAGGCAGCCAGTCCAACAAAGTCCTTTGTACAGCCTCCTGTTATAAGGGACACTAAATCCACAAAGTAGAAGCTCTCTTCCTGATGAAATTGGGTTAATGCTTTCATCCCAGGTCTTCTGCAAGCATTATCTTAGAATTTCCCCAGCCCGGGTTTTCCCACAGCCCACACAGCCAATTAAAGGAAGCAGGGAGAGGAGAAATGTGCTTCACCTGGAGAGGTGGCTTCTAGCATTTCATCACCCAAAGCGTTTCTCTCAACTCAGTACTGTTTAGCTTTTTGTAGTGAAAGTTAGCTATTGCCCAAGTTTTGACTTCTTGGGTCTATTTTTTTCTGATTAAAGAGTGAGACAAAGGAGAGGGAACTAAATCCAGGTGCCTTATTTATTTTGTCTGTCTTCCCCAGAGCCAAGCAGCAAGAAAATCTCTGTCTCTCCAAAGGAGACAAAACATAAAAGCAGAGAAAAAGCAGACACTGACAGAAAAGAGAAACTAATAGTTTCAGGCCTACTATCCAACACCTCAGACCCACCCCTTCTTTTCAATCAGCAGTTGAAAAACCTGATGGACCACGGAAGTCTCTCTTAAGTAGGATGTGAGAGAACGTGATTGGTCAGAGTCGAGGCCGTGATGGGCTGGAGCCAATGAGCTTCCTGGATCTGTTAAATCAGAAGAAAAGGGGCAGCTGAGAACTGATGCTGATTTTTTTTGTAAGTTGAGAGGCCCCCTGAGTGTGTTCACCTGTAACTACAGTATGATAATTCTCCTTCTGATATTTATTATCATGATTCACAAGAAAAAAAGTCGCAACTGCCGGAAAAGAACTAGAATCTTAAATTTGAGAGTAAAGAAAATAAGTGCAATAGTGATATTACCCAATTCCACATGAAAACAACAAATATTCCCTTCCTTAAATAGTATAGCGAAAGAGCCAAGTCCTATCACTTTCTGTGTGAGCAGAAACCACTGCTAACTCTCTCCTTTTTAGAGTCTTTTCTTGCCAGCCCTGACCTTCTCTCTCCAGAAACACTGAGGCAAAACAAGACTGCATAACTGGTGGCCATTCAATCACTTCATTATTTCATATGTTCCTCTCGATGGCTCCACTTGATATCAAAACCCACTTTACTGAAGTCTTGGAGTTTTTCTCATTAATACATCCTTATTTTCAGCTTTGCCCTCAGGGAAATTGGTGAAATCTATTGAGGACAGCTGGAGTGCCTTCATTATTTTTACCCTGATAAAACTACCTTAGCAGAGGAGTACTTATGCTGTGAAGAGGATAGTTGTAAGTTTTTTGCTTGTTTGTTTGTTTTTTGTTTTAGTTTTAAAGGACACAGGTTTGGTAATTAGGATGCAGGTGATAAGGTTAGAAAGGTTGGCCATAGTCATTTTTTTTGTTTCTTTTTTTTAAATCACAGAAACACAGACTATAAAGTTTCCCATTTTTTAAATGTACAGTTCAGTAGTGTTCAGTATATTCACATTGTTGTGTTACGGATCTTTAAAACTTTTCATCTTGCTAAACTGCAACTCTGTACCCATTGAACAACACACATTTCCTCTTACCTTAGCCTATGGCAACCAACATTCTAATTTCTATGAGTTTTACTCTAGATACCTCATATTAGTGAAATTAAACAGTATTTGTCTTTTTGTGACTGGCTTATTTCACTTAGTATAATGTCCTCAAGTTTCATTTATGTTGTTGCATGGAACAGGATTTCCTTATTATCTTTTTAGGCTGAATAATATTCCATTGGATTTATATACTACTTTTTCTTTATTCGTTCATCAGTCATTGGCATTTGGATTGCATCCACCTGTTGGCTTTGTGAATAATGCTGCAATGAACAAGGATATGCAAACATCTCTTCATGTTTCCTCCTGTTTCTTTTATAATATGATATAGTATGTAAGCATGCAGAACTGCAAATTGAAAAGTATTCAGATTTAATATAGGCTTGTAATTTTTGAACTTAGAAGTACATTTGCATTCAATTTAAACCTCTTTAAAGCAGAGGCTCCATTTTTAATGTATAATTAACACACGACATTATATGAATTTCAGGTGTACAACATAATCATTTAATATTTGTATATATTGCAAAATGATCACAATAAGTCTAGTTAACTTCTTTCATCATACATAGTTACAGAATTTTTTCTTGCAATAAGAGCTTTTAAGATCTATTAGCAACTTTCAAATATGCAATACAGTATTATTAACTATAGTGACCAAGCTGTACATTACATCTCCATGACTTATTTTATAACTGGAAATTTGCCTTTTGACTCCCTTTATCCAGTTCACCCATCCCTTATTCCCTGCCTCTGGATCTACTAATCTGTTCTCTGTATCTATAGCTTGTTTTATTTTTTAATTCCACATGTCAGTGAGATTGTATAGTATTTGTCTTTATCTAAAGTATTTCACTTAGCATAATGCCCTCAAGGCCCATCCATGTTGTGGCAAATGGCAAGATTTTATTCTTTTTTTATGGCCGAATAGTATTCCATTGTATATTTGTACCACATCTTCTTTATCCATACATCCATCAATGGACACTTAGGTTGTTTTCATATCTTGGCTACTGTAAATAATGCTGCAATGAGCATGGGTCTACATATATATTTTTTTATTTTCACTTTCTTATGATAAATAGAAGTGGGATTGCTTAATCATAAAGTCGTTTTTTTATGATTTTTAATTTTAATTTTTCTGAGTATCCTCAATACTGTTTCCATAGTGGCTATACCAATTTATAATCCTACCAACAGTACCTGAGGGTTCCCTTTTCTCCACATTCTTGCCAACACTTGTTATTTGTCTTTTTTGCTAATATCCATTCTAACAGGTGTGAAGTGATATCTGATTGTGGTTTTTTTTTTTTTAATGTGTCTGTTGGCCATTTATATCTTCTTTGTAAAAATGTCTAATTAGATACTCCGCTCATTTTAAAATTAACAAAAAAAATTTTGATGTTGAGTTGTATGAATTCTGGACATATTTTGGATATTAATCCCTTATTAGATATATGATTTGCAAATATTTTGTCCCATTCAGTAAGTTGCTTTTTAATTTTATTGATGATTTTCTTTACTGTGCAGAAGCTTTTAAATTTGCATTGTCTCATTTGTTATTTTTGCTTTTTTAGCTTCATTTTTGAAGTTAGATCCAACAAAATCATAACCAAGACCCATGCCTTTTTTTTTGCTAGGAGTTTTATGGCTTCAGGTCTTACATTCAAATCTCTAACCCATTTAGAGTTGATTTTTTATGTATGGTATAGATAGTGTAGTTTTATACTTTTGCATGTGGCTGTCCAGTTTTCCCAACACTATTTATCGAAGAGAGTATCGTTTTGCCATTGTATATTTTTGGCACCTTTGTCATAAATTCATTGACCACATACACTTAAGTTTTTTTCTGGGCTCTCTATATGTTCCATTGATCTGTATGTCTGTCTTTATGTCAATACTATGTGTTTTGATTACTATAGCTTTCTAATATGGTTAGAAATCAATAAATATGATGCTTCAAATATCTTTATGACTGTTATTTAGGTAAATCACTTATGTTCATTTTATTAAGATCTGGGTCTTATTCTTTTGTTTGGAATGTATTTCTTTATTTGTTTTCTTTGATGCTCTGTGTGGGTTTCTGCACATTAGATAAAACATGTACCTCTCCCCTTCTTGACAGACTGGTATCATAGGAGATTAACCTTCTCAATCGGGCCTGCCTAAGCTCCTGGAGTCTCTCAAACCTTTGTGATAATCCAAGTCTCCTTCTTTGGTGGCTCTCAGTAGTGGAGGGTATGCCCAGATCCATCCATGTTTCTAAGGGATAGATCACTCAGCAATTAGATGAAGGCGGATTGGAAGCCAGAACTGGGAAGGAATGTAGTTAAGCCCTTTCCAGGGAGAAATTGGGAGGTGGGTGTTTTTGCTTAAGTCTGCACTGCCTCTCATAAAGCCACAGGAGATGGTAATGTGGAGTTGCTCTTGAACCTCTTAAAAACTGCTTCTTTGTTCGCTCTCTCTGTAGGACTCCTGAAAGGAGCCGATTTGTCTATCAGATCCAGGCATCTGAGGACTCATCCCAGGGGTATCGGCCAAAAAAATCGGGGCACAGACATATGTACAAGCTTTTTCTAGGGAGATACTGGTGACTTGGAGTGGGTTAGAGGAAGAAGGTCGGGGAGGTGTCAGCCAGCTGTCTGATTTGCTGACACTCCAGCAGCAGCTTTTAAAGCATGCAGATGGGCTCCTTTCAGCAGGACTGGAAGATGGGTTGTTCACCTGCTCTCTCTGTGGAAGGCTCTTGGGGGCTAATGCTGAAGCACTCATTAACAATTGGTTTTTATTTTGTTTTCTATAGTCTTGTGGGTACTGTGGACTTGAGCCTCATTGACTTTCAGAGTTAGGTATGTTGGGGCCCCTTCCCTTGAGAGGGATTCTTAAAAGGTGGGAAACTTTATGTGAGGTCCAAGCTCTTTACTTTAGGATAAACAGGGAATTGGGAGTTACCTCCCGATTACATAACACTGTATAAGGAAAGGGGTTTACGGTGAAAGTATGTTTTTCCTACCAGTTTTGATATGGGTATTTTCCCATTTTTCAGAGGTAATTGCTCTTTGTATAGCTGTAAATTTGATGTGTCAATGGGAGAAGTAGAGAAACCTCCTATGTTGCCATTGGTCAGCCCTCATTTACATATATCTTTAGTTAGGAATTCAAGGACAAAAGGGAAACTCGTGGCAGTTCTGACTCCATTAGAAGGATTCCTAGAGCATCACGGCTTGGAGACCCTCTAGCCTATGCCTTTCCTTTCACAGGTGCTGAATCTGAGTCTCCTCCAAGCAGTGAAGTGAGTTGCCCAAAGCATACTTCCTTTGGGGAGAGTTTCTGCTTCCTCTCCTCTTCTTCCATGGTACTGCTTTTCTCATCTATGCTTCCACAGCACCTTCTACATACAGCTGCTGGACCATGCATCTCTCTATGGTTTAACTGTACATTTATGTATCTGTGTCACCCACCCAGCGGTAGGGTTTTTGATGGAACAAACGCGTCTGAAGATCTGTGTTTATCATGACATACAAATCCCAATATTTCTATAGGCCAGAACAGGTATCTTGTGGTTATTTAGTAAGTCTTCAGAATGCCTAAAATAATGCTGACTTAGTTTGGAGAATTGTTTAATGAAGTGGCCTGGGTAACTTTAGGAAGGGAGTGGTACATAACATTTTATAAGGCAGATGACTCCAGAAGTAGACATCCCTTACTTTCCATTCTCTATCCTTCTGCTTTTTCTCGACTTGCAGATCTTTTTCCCCTCAAGGAGGTATTCAGGTAATGTTAATGTGAATAATACCCTATAATTAAATAGACATTTTTCACAAAGAAAGAGACCAAAAATTCTACAATGCTTGTTGAAAATTGGATAAAATGTCATCCCATTATGTATACTTCTTCAAAATTTTAATAGTTCAGACTAAGCCAGGCTCTTTGTTGAAATATAATAAAAATTGCAAATAAGCAGCAGCAGAGAAATCCTACAATGTCAGAGGGACACTAGCTCTGCCCAGGGAAAAAATATCCAAGTTTCTCAGGCCATTAATCTAAATGACAACTATAATCTCCTTTGAAAATTCTTATTGAAATAAAACCCTAAGTATGGCAACCTTTGTATTTATGTGTTCTGAGTCTCTGTATTCTCAATGGTAATGCCATCGATATGATAAACCTCTATTAAGATTTATGTCTAGTATGTATAAAATTAGCACTAGTAGTAATAATAGTTAACCTTTATTGAGTTTACTATGTGTCAAACACTTTAAACACTTATGTGCTAAATCATTTAATCCTTGCAACATGTTATATATATACTGATTTATGCTTTATTTCAAAGAACTGAAAATAGAGGTAAAAAAATGGAAAGTAACTTGCAAGGCACATAACTTTTATGCTTACATGTGATAAAGTCAGGATTTGATTTTAGGCCAACACTATCCAACAGAAATATAATGTGAATCATCTATGTCATTTAAAATTTTACAGTGTGCATATTAAATAAAAGCAAATAAAACAGGTTTATTTAAGTTATTTAAGTTATAAGTTTATTTAAGTTATATCAAAAATATCATTCCAACATGTAGGAAATTATAAAAATGATTCATTTACATTTATTTTTTTTGGTAATACCTTTGAAATCTGGTATGTATTTTACACGTATAGGACATCTCAATTTGCACATTAAATTTTCATTTAATTAATGTTTTAGATTTTATAACATTTATAATTAAAAATGTAGGTTAATATACCTAACTTGTTCCAAGCACCCTTGAATATTTCTAATACCTGAATTGAGTTTCTTTCAACATTTAGATTTAATTAAAATTAAATAAAATTTAAAGCTTAGTTCCTCTGTCATACTAGCCATCTTCACATAGCATACTTCAGAATTACCAGGCCTACACTTTTCTGACAAAAGTGGGTGAGCATCTCTTTTTCAAAACCATATTTATACACTCTGTTAGGCAAGCTTCTCTGGGGGGTTCTCACAATCAGTCTGCACTTGTTTTCATCACTAAGTGACCTTATATAAATACAGAAGATGGTTGGAAGCTCTTCCCCCCTTTTCAGTAAACTGATGCAGGTAGAGTTAGAAGTGACCTATGTGGGGTGATTAGTAACAAACCAAAAGGACCTTGAAGATAATTTCCTCATGAATCTATTTCAAATAATAACAAGAACTGACATTTATTGAGCACTTACTATGGGCCAGGTACTATGTTAACCTTCTTACATGTATTACCTTGTTCATTCTTCACAACACTAGGAGGTAGGCTCTGTTAATGTCTTATTTACAGATGAGAAAATGAAGGCAATGAGAGCTTATTTAAAGTTAACTCAGCTGGTACAACTGATGCAGCCAGGATTCAAATCCAGTTTTCTGAGGACAGGGTGGGAGTGGTTAACCATTCGTCTGAACTGTGCCCTCTACATTATATTGTTGTGACAATCCTGGTTGCTAAACTGGTGCAGCTGCTTCATGTTGCCTGACTTTGAACTGGCTTTCTTTTTCCTTTAAGCATTTCTTCATCTTTGAAGACACAGAACAGGAAATACTTCCTCTGGGAAGGCTGATGACTTCCCCTGTGTCTGGTCTTTGGCGCTTTGTACACAGTCCCCATCCCTCCACTTTCCTAAGTATTAAGACTGTGTGTATAGCAGGTTTGGGGCAATGAAAGGATATGTGTGTTTGTAGGGATGGTAATAGGTATTAAAGTACAGCAAAAAATTAAACTGTATTAGCCACACTTGTCCTTAAAAGTGTTTTGGCCATTCTTGAACTGGTGGATCCTCCACACAGAGCTCAGACAATACTCTGACTCTTCTCTACTATACCATCATGGTAAATACAGTAGTCCCTCTTATCCACAAGGGGTACATTCCAAGACCCCAGTGGTTGCCTGAAACCATGAATAGTACTGAGCCCTATATATATCACGTTTTTTCTATACATACATACCCATGAATAAGTTTAATTTATAAATTATGCACAAGAAGAGAGTAACAATAATAAAATAGTCAATTATACCAATATACAGTTGACCCTTGAACAACATAGGTTTAAACTGCACAGGTCTACCTATATGCAGATTTAAAAATACACTTGTGCATATAAATGGACCCATACAATTCAAACCATGTTGTTAAAAGGTCAACTATAGGCCCTATCCCAGGCTGGGAATCCACACAAGTGAAGGCTGTTTTAGGTTATACATGGATTTGCAACTGAGAGGTAGGGTGGCATCCTGAAACTCTGTTGTTCAAGGTCAATTGTATGCTAATAAAATTTATGTGAATATGGTCTCTCTCAAAATGTATTATTGTATTGTAGTTTCCCTTCTTCTTGTGATGATGTGAGATAATAAAATACCTACGTGATGAAACGAAGCAAGGTGAGTGTCGTGGGCATTGTGGTGTAGCATTAGGTTACTGTTGACCTTCTGAGGATACATTAGAAAGACACACGATGATATGGATGGTTGAATGTCAGGAGCAGACATTGTTAAAGGTTGGGGAAATTTAATAATTTTAGATCGTGGTTGACTGCAGGTAACTAAAATCATGGAAGGCAAAACCACAGATAAGGGAGAGTACTGTATTGTTTCTTTCCTCAATGTGAGGATGCCAGATAGAATCTCACAATCTATCCTTCATTATGCAAACCAATGTATCGGTTCCTGTGTTTAACTCCTGGCCTATTTAGGACTATTTTTTCTTTCTCCAAAATGACCCATCCACGTACTGTGTTTTCCCCAACAAAGACATTTTGCTTATCCTTTATGAAGAAATCTATTTTTAGTTTCTAAATTAACTTTTATTTTTATCCCCACACCACATGAATGGATGAAAATGTATGTGAATGATCAAATGTGTAATGAGGTAGAGATTTTTATTCATCATAAATTCTCCATGAAGATTTTGTATAGAAAATCAGTCAGAAAGAAAATTAGACTGTCCAGGCTTCTCTGAGGGCTTCCATCTGTGAGGAGGAAGTAGGGATCAGGGCCTGGAACTTCTAGACAGAACCAACATGGCTGATCGGTGACCCTCTTTTTGATGATCACATTCTTTTCTTTGTTTTTTGAAAGGAAAAAATATTTGTATTTTATTCTTAAATGACTCTAATTATATGCTAATGGAATGTGTTCTTGTTGAACAATGCATACCTTCTCAAACCCCAGAATCAGATTCCACACCACCACCCTCATTTCCTGTCCCACACTGATTTTCAAGAAAGAATTTATTTTTATCACGGCAACTGCCAAAAACCCAACTTTGTAATGACGTGACCTCATCAAAAGAAATGTAGTGCAATTCAATGTTGAAAGTGTGAATTATCTGAATATAGCAGTTCATATGTTTTCTAATCGACCTTGCTGGCTCCCTCCTTCATGCTATCAGTCTTTGATTTGGTAGCTGACACTGCAACAGGCACAAAAAAAGTATGTAAGTTTCTAGATACAAGCATTATCTGCTTAGTTCCTGCTGGGGTGAGAAAAGGCAAGGATGTTTGGGAGTTCAAATTTAGTTGATTGTGAACTATGTCTAATGGGTGGGCAGCCCTTTCACAAGTTTTACAGGAGAGGAAGAGAATCTGAGCCTTTTTTCACTTGTTCATCCTTTTCCATCAATGGAGACTGAGAGCTCATCATATATAAATACTTCTGTATTTGCACTGTCTTTTGTATTAATTTCCCCTCTATATTGGATCACTCCCATCAGTATGCAAGCATACAATATCTCTTCTTAAAACTAGCTTCTCTCTTGAATCTACTTTATTCACTTTTTTCCCTTTAGTTATTGCTCTATTTTTAAAAAACTCCTGAACTTATCAGAAATGTTGTCTTCACACCTGAATGATCACCACATTGCCAGTCCAATGTGAATTATGTCTTCCTTTAATCTCTTAACAGCACTTGAAACCAGTTGATCATTCCTTCCTTAAAATGCTATCTTAGGTTCTAGATTATCATAATCTCCTGATCCAACTCTTACTTCACCAGTCTCATTGGATCCAGACTCAGTCTGTTCTCCTGGTGTCCACTGGACATGACTGGGTCAATATACTCTCCAAAGGATCTATAAAAATTAAGAAGAATTTAAAGAATGAGGTTTCTTATGTATCTTGCTCATTTCTCCAAATTAAATATGACTTCCAGTCAAGAAGAAACTTTGTTTTAATTTGTTCACTCTGTACCCCAGTCCCAAGACTATGCTTAGCACACTGTAGGTATTTGAAAAATATTGTTGAGTAAATGAATGTATAGAACTCTCAAGCGATTTTATTATGTCCTTGAATCAAAAGAACCTGAAAAATTCCCTTGGAATCTTTTAGCACTCTGTCTGTGCCTGGTTTATTCATTTGCTGGTCTGAGGATGACAATCTTAAGTTCCTTTTGCCTTTTCAATGACTGCTACTGGATTAAAATTTAAAGTTTTGGGCCAGATTCTTCTTTTAAGCAAACTCAGTGACACATATTTGATGTTAGGTTAACTTATTATGATTTGTGGTTGTGGCGGCTGGCGCTTCTCTGCTGCAGCCTGCCTTCTGAATATGAATAAGTGCCTGCACTTTTATTAACTTATAGCAGGGTTATGTTTAACCACAAGAGAAAAGAAACACACCAATTATTCTCTTGCGCAATTTTAAGCAAGAATGAATAGAAAGGAGCTTTGTGGCATGAGTGACTTAAATCCCTGAATTGGTCCCTGCACACGATGTTTGAAAGAAAAGGCATAACTATGTATTCATTAGAGGGACTATAAAATAGCAGGGTGTTAAATTTGCAACCAATAGGCTTTGTTTTCAGTGATACAGAGTTTATTATCTGCTAGTTCATAGCTGGTTTTATTAATTTGAAGCTTTTTGCAGAAAAAGAAATGATTCCATGTCTAAAACTTGCATTTATGAATTCTCTCAATGCATTTAGCCATCCACATATTTACTTATACATGTCACTCAGTGGGACAATTTGCAATTCTGGATAGATTCATATGGCTTAAAGCAGAATGCTTCTCTAAAGTCCAATATCTCTCTGCCTCTCAAAATGAGACAACCATAGGCTTATCCATCTGCTCTATGCTAAATGAATCCCAGATGAGGAGATAAAAGATGTGTGTGTGTGTGTGTGTTTTAATTTTGTAAAACAGACACACGTTATTAAAAATAATTTTATGAACACATACTGGGTTGAAGTAATCTGGAATAGAGCTTTTCGGGGACAGAGGAGGGATGAATAAGAGAATTCCCACCATCAATAAGTTTAAAGAAGCCTCGGTGACCCAGACAGTGGATTCCTTGTGGAGTTTTAAGAATGATGGTCAAGAAGGAGCATTTGTGAACTGAGGGCAGAGGTCTGGGGTGGATTCAGAGCCCTTCACCTTCAGACCACTCTCTCTCTGGGTCTGATTTTATTGATGGCCCCCCTCACCATGCAAACCTAAGTCTGTCACAGTAGTTTTAGGACCACCTAAGGCAATCCAAAGGTAGAGATTGTGTCTTTAAGCCTTTCTGTTCTACTGACCAACCTTTAGCATATTGTAGAAATGTCAACAAAAATTGCTGTTGATGACATGTGTTTAGGTTCTCAATTTATTGAATAGAGCATTTTAACATTGTTTGAATGGCCACAGGCAGTCTCACATTGCGTACTTTTGTTTATGTTCATTTCCCTTTTTATTTTCCCCAAAAGGAAGAGAATACTGACATTTACTTAGAGCCAAAGATTCTGTTCTGGGTATTGGGGCTGCAGAATATTGCCTCTATCAAATAGCTTTCTAATATCAGCCTCCTGCTTTTAGACTCATCTGAAATGATAAACTCTCCAAATTATTTGAAAATAGCCACATAACTTTTGCAGACAGTTATTGGCAATTGTACCTTCTATATGAAAAGGACATATTGAGAAATAAACTTTGATGCTCAGTTTTATTGTTTACTTTTAAGGTAAATGACTCAGTTTGGAAATTATAATGGTGAGAATATAGTATAGTTAAACTATAGGTCTTACTCTGAGCAGGTTTACATAGATAAGAAATTATGCTTTAAAAAATTATTATTGGAGAGAAAGATGCAATAGCATAAAAGACTGCTTTTTTATATATATAATAGAGAGAAAATTGGATTTGGAGTCAGATGACCTGGAATCTTGTTGGGACCTTGAATGAGTAAGTTATTCTCCTTGAGTTTTAGTTTTAGTGTACAGGATTGGTATGGAATTAAATTTAAGATGGACCTCGAGAAAAAAGTGCATGAATTTATTCTGTGGACTGGTAAGTTCTATGCTGGTACAGCCATCCATAAACTATTTTAATGGATTTAAATATACCTCCTTAACTCATTGCCTCAGAACCTTCAGCCAAGTAAGATGGACTCCATATAATTTTTTTAGATATACATTTTTTATTGAGGTGTAACATATAGTAAGCCACGTATATGTAAAATATACAATTTGCTAACTTTTAACATATATTAAATCATTACTACTAACTATTACCTCAGAAAGTTTCCCATGTCCCTTTTTTAATCTCTTATTCTATTATGTTCTTAGGTTTGGAAAGAACGCATTCTGTGCTAGTCCCCACATCTTGATTTTCTAAAGTATGTTATTTTATCACATCTTTAATTTGCCACAAATCAAATTATGACACTTATTCAATGTCATAATAATTTATCTCTGTTTGCCACAGAAGTTCTGGACAACGAGTTTTATCCTTCTTTTCAGTTTAAAAGAGGTCTTATGCAGGTGACTTTTCTCAAAGAACATTTAATAGAAAATGAGTTAATGCTGAGTGTGAAGGCATAATTGACAGATTCTTGCAGGATATTTGATCCTGTCCAAAACATACACAGAAGCATTTGGTCCATGCCAGAGGTCCTTGAAATTTTTTCCTGTTCTAATGTACATGGAGACATTTGGTTCATAGTTAATATAAATCCTGCTCTTCTAAAAGCTTTGAACCCCAATCCAACTACTTAACCTCATATGCCATGGCTACTTATGCTACTGAGGCAAGAAGGGTTATTATTGGTAATACAGCCACAACACAATTATTGGATTGATGAAACATGATAGTAATTTTTTATGTATTAATCTTGTAAACAAAAAGTATAAATAAACATTATAGACTATTTGAACCCAGGGTTATTTTCTAAGTGTTGATGCTTTGGAAAGGATCAGATATGCCCACGGACATTTTGAGTAGAACCAAATTTCGAGGACTATTTGGTATATAACAGAAATCATTTCATACATGTTATTTCAATGACACAGATGATTTCACTGTGATACCTGTTTCAGCATAGGCAAATACCTATAAGATCCTACTCTAAAAGACTTTTATTAATTTATCAAATATTCATTGGCACATCCTATGTCTCAAGTTCTTTTATAGTCATGGACTAACCAGAGGTTCAGCGCCCAGATGCATACATTTCAGGGTTATATCTAGATGCCACAAAAGCCTTAACTTTTGCTTTTGTTCCCTGTAAGACCACAAAGGATTTCCCATGGGGAAGCTTCAGGGCAGTGGGCTGTCGACCCAATGGAAATTGAGAGTCTTTATGCTTTAGTCTGGATTTAAACCATCATCCCTTCCTTTTGCATTTTTTTCTAAACAGAAATTTAATCAGTGCCAACCATATTCTAGAGACAATTTTTATATTCAAGCTGGGACAGTTCATATGATTGAATAAATGAATGAATGAATAAAAATCCAAAGCCAAAACTTACCTAAAATAGCTAGTCTAAGTGTCGTGACTTTCTCAAGACACTGCTCCTGGATGGTTTTGAGGTTATAAGAGGTAGAACCGAGCACGCATTCAACCTAACTTTAGGGAAATAGACAATGATCATTTATAGTTAAAAGGATGGTTTGACCATAAGAAGTGATCTCAAGAACCAAATTCACAGACTGGCCAGTTTCAGCCTCATCCCACAGCTCCAAAGTCAGACTTCCCAGAACCCAGGTTGTTGGAGGATATTTGTAATTCATATATTCTGAGGCTCGAACAGTTAAACAGTAAAGGCCTCCTGGCCCAGAAGGAGACACTTTTTAATTGGAATATGGCTCAGAAGCTCTTGAGCCTGGATGCTACAGATTAGAAGACTGGAAATGACCAGAAATGAAGAGTGTTTGAGTCTAGACTGTTCCCTACCTAGCTTCTAATTAGAGAGGCATCTTCCCCTTTCCCACCCCTTTCACTTTCCTTCCCTTATTCATTGCTAAGCAGAAGGCTTTCGGAAAGATTCAGAGATTCAATTCAGCAGTAATAACAGACAAGTGTTTTCTAACTACCTAATATGTCTTGGGTCCTGAAGATACAGTAATAAGACAAGACAGACATGGTCTCAGTTCTCATGGAACAGTCTAGACAGAGAAGACATACATGAAACTATGAATCTAAGCTATTGGTTTTATCAGTGCTTTAAAGGAAAGGCAGAAGTCTTCTGAGAACACATAACAAAGGAATCTGACCTCAACCAGGATTAGAGGAGGCTCTCATGAGGAAGTGACATGTGGGCTGATATATAAAGAATGGATAATAATAATAGCTGACATATCCCGGTTTACTATGTGCCAGATATCATTCTAATTGCTATACGTATATTGTCACGTAATCCTTACAACCACCCCTGAGGTGGTGATAAGTGTAACATTTATAAAGAAACAGTCCCAGCAAATTTAAGTAAATTGGCCAAGGGACCCAGCCAATAATTGGGAGAGCAGGACTAATACAGGCAATCTGAATAAAGAATATATTATTTTAATCACTAAGAATTAACTCTATGGAAACTATGGGGACTGAAAAATGGGGGCACTTCAGACAGATCAAGAGCATGTGTAAAGGCCCATGGTGGAAGGCGGACTGGTTGTTAAGAACTGGAAAGAGGTCAGTGTGGCTAGTGTGATGGAGAAGTGGAAGGAGATGTAGCTAGAGAAGAACAGGCACCAGACCTGCCAGGGCTTGGGAGTTCCAATTAGGGAGGCCCACATTTTGAACACTGTGTGCTGTGTGTCTCAGTGCAATTGGAATTAGAAACAGAAATAGCAAAAACAATGAAAAATAGAAATTCCCTTGTTATTTGTTTAATTTTGGCTGAAAGCAGCTGGATATTCTTGGAAATTTGTATATTAATAATACCAGAAAAAAAAGACATATTAATGTAAGAAATAGACAAAGAAAACTTGAATCAAGACATAAAGCCTGTATGGCAAAGACATCCTGGAACAATACCAGGCTGAGGCTACTGCCAAGACATTTCCGCTAAGGGTACCCTCAGTACTCAAATGAGTGGAAATTAGTGGCTAGATAAGATCTGAACTTTGGTGGTAATGATCCATCCAAATCTTTAATTTGACATATAAAACAGATGTGTGACCTAGTGACTTTTTAATTAAACTGCCTATGGTTTAATTTTTTTATAAGATTCGCTTCTCTCAATCAATCCTTTCAGTAACCAGTGTGTGTGAGTCCTGAAGCGGAAGGATACAAGTACCGTGACTATCGGCTCCTCCCAACCTGGTCGATGCTCGCACTGGGGTATCCTGGAAGGCACTGCCCTTTGTGTGCTCCCTTAGATGTGTCCTGTTCAGCATGAGTCCCTGAGTGCTATAGAAATGAGCACTTTCAAGGTTCTCACCTTTAGCTCTGTGGAAATAACTGCAAAGCATTCCTATAGAAAAGGCTCATCTTACCTCTGAGCTTTTCCCTCTCCCCCAGTTCATCACTCACAGGCTATTTATGCGGAGATGTAATCTTTCAGATCTCTTACCCTCTGCAGTCCAGACTGATCAATCCACCTTTAGCTTTCACTGATTTGCTTTGAAGGGACATCAAGGTCAGATGATATTGCTGTTTCACAAGCTCAACACCAGGGGGTGATCAAAGCACATCACACTAATGACCACTTCTCCGAAGATGAGCTCTAACGGGAAGCACAGAAGAGCTGGTCTCACAGAAATTCTGGTCAGTATAACATGTCAAAAGCCTTTGCAATGGCACTATGCTGTACAATTGTACAAATTCTCACTACAATTATTATAACCTCAGTGGAATTGCTGTTAAATGCCAAAAGGAATTTAAAAAATGGCATCTCTTAACTATAAACGATTACATAACAAAACAGAAGGCAGGTAATAGTCCTGCCTGGTGCCACACAGTGCCGGGTAATTTACAGGTGCCACTGGAACCCAATGTTCCTTTTCTGGTAGCACACAGCCTTGCAAACGGACTCATGTGTTCTTCAAATGTTCTAATCCCTGTAGCAACTCAAGTGCCAAGAATTCTTCAGGTCAACAGTATTTATGACTATTGTGACTCCCCAATTCTTGGAAATGCTCCCATGGCAAATAACCTCTTGAAAGAAATGTAAAAAGAAGAAATTCAGCGCAATTCTCCAAAAACCACTCAATGGCTGCGCCAAGCACTGTTTGTGATTGCTTTTTAATGTCTGGGATGCAAGTGACTGCTTCTTCAGGGCTGTATTTTTCCATTAGCAAACACCAACCTCCTACTACTCAGAGTCCGAAGCAAATCTGTTTAGTTCATGTTCTGTTTTTCCTTTGACTTCAAAGCATTAAGAACTTCACCTCTTCTTGGATCATATAGTAGCGTGTGAGACAAGAATAAATGGCTAGACATCTTTAGTGAAATTTCATGAAAATTGATTTCTTCTTACACCATGTTATTGGACCCCCTAAATAAAACATACATGTATACATATGTGTCCCAAAGACCGTCAGCAAGGGGCCGCTCGGGTGGAAATGAATCACAAATTCCTTATTTTCTCTTTTCTTCTTAAAGTAAATTTTTTATCCAATTATGACATACTGAATACATTTTCTTAGTCATATGTTCTTTCTAGAACAGTGGTTCTCTAAGTGTGGTCCTGTGATCAGCAGCATCAGTGTCACAGAGAATCTATTGAAAATACAAGTTCTCAGGCTTCATTCCTAACTGACTAAATCAGAAATTCTGGGGGCAAGACTCTATCACCTGTGTTTTTATAAGCCCTCCATTTGATTCAGACATGTGCTGAAGATTTATAAACTTTTTTTCTAGCTCAGTGTCCATATTTTAGCCTCAAAATTGTGTTGTAGCAGTGTTCTCTGTTCACTGGGGTGTAAAGTGTTACATTAGAATAGCAGTGCTAAGTTCGAATTGCTTATTATTTTTTCTCCTAACTTTTTGGTAACAAATTTGTCAACTTTCTTGAGGTATAATTTACATTCTGATTTTTACAATTTTATAATTTACTCACCAATTTTTAATGTGCTAGTCAATGAGTTTTGACAAATGTTTATTGTTGCTTCCTTCTTGACCCATTTACACTGCATAGTCTCCAACTATATCAACATTTTTGGTCTCCTTATGTCTCTTCTACTAACCTGTGAGCAGAATTCTTGAGGACAAAACTGTCCTATTCATCACTGTGTTCCTATCCCTTGACCAGACACAAATAAGAGACTTCACAAATATTTGTTGAAGAAATGAGTGAGTCAAGCTGGGTAAGTGAAAATAAACCCTTGGGAAAGACTAACTGGATTGTAGAATGTGGGGAATAGGTAGATCCAGGAATTCTGCATATATTTGATGTTAAAAATGAAGCTAATTGAACCATTGGTAGAATAACATCTGGGCAGCGCTGGGCTTTGCTTTCTGATTACACCTGCATATGTGCATATGTGTGGCAGACACCCTTGCTGTTCTGTCAATATTCCCTCAGCCTACCCTGGAGGTCACCTGTGGTCACTTCTCTTTCAGGCTGAAACGCTTCCTATGTCTCTCTGCCTCAAGGTATTTCCTGGACATCTGAGTGTCTCAGCCCACAAGAGAGTAAGAACAAAAGTCTGAGGAAGGTAAAACTCCAGGAGCAATCTTTGACCAGTTAGGGACATTATTGTTGGAGAAATACCCCAGCTTCCTCATCCATTAGTGGGAACTTCTGGGGTGTGCTCCACACACTTTCTTAGCAGTTTCCAGTGGGGTTGAGCCCAGATTGTCCACATTCATTAATGTATCCTTCATTGGCTTTCCTTTCTTTCCAGCCTCTTCTCCAAGCATCCTCACAGTGCTTCCTTCTCAAACTATTTTGACTCTGGGTCTACTTAGGAGGTAATCCAAACCAAGGCAATAAAATTAGTAAATTTGTTTTTTCTTGTCCTTTGACCTTGAATAATTTATTTCCATCTCTAACAGCTCAGTGTCTATTTGCTTATTTATAAAATAAAAAATACTTTCTAAGACTGTTGTATGAAAACTTTATTGAGTACTTATTGAATTATGTATTGAGTTCAGTAAATAATAGCTATTTTTAGATACTATGCACATCTGGCAACTTGCTTCTCTACTAAAATTCCTAAAAAGAGGAGACCTCACAGAGATGCCCGTGTATCAGAGCAATCTATGAAGGTGGAGGTTAGGTGGATGAAAGAATGTCCAACAGTCAGTTCTACCACTTTCTCTGGTGGTTCTGAGTCCTGCATGTTCTACAACCCCCATTTCCTTTCTGAGACAATCTAGGACCTCACAAAGAGACAGAGGGGGGCTTTCGCTATCTCAGGTCTGCTCACCAGGAAGCACTATCCTAGGTATTAGATCAATAGCAGTGAGTAAATCAAAGTTTCTGCTTTCAAGGAGCTTACATTCTAGGGGCAAGGATTTGGATCATTAAGAAATGATGGAATCAATAATGATATGGTGAAAAGGGCTTAAAAAAACAGAACGTAGGATAAGGAGGCTAGGAAGTGACAGGTGCATGGAGGTTACTAATGTTCATAGGATAGTAGAATGTTCTCTTTGATAAGAGCATTTTTCTAGCTTAATTGAGATATAATTGACATATTATATTGTGTAAATTTAAAGTGTACACCATGATGATTTGCACATGTACATTGAACTATGTGATAATATGTCAAAAAAATATTGACTAGGCATCTATGTGAATTTGGAGTTACGATAGAGGTCTGGGCTGTAGGTAGAAATCTGGAGTCAGAGCATAGATGCTATTTCAAGTCACATGACTGGATGAAGTCATCTAAATTGTGAAAGCAGGTAGAGAAGGTAACATCACTGGAGAATCCTGGGTTCTGGGTCACTCCAAGGTTTATAAGTGAAGAAGAGTTAAAGTAATCAAATCTACAAGTTGCTGATTCATTTTTTAAGAACTTCGCATTTTGGGGGCACTTTCACATAACTGCTTGAAAATTCAGCTGAGTGATTCACAAAGAGCGGCATGCACTTGAAAATGTGTCTGCGGTGGGGCCTGCAGCAGAGCTTATCTTAAAATAACACTTGTTATTCTAGGAAGGTGGTTGGTGTGTCAGAAACTTCCAGCCATGCATTACACATTTTATTCCCATGAATGAGCAGGGGTAAAGCAGGAAGACGTGATAATTTTTTCAAGAAGACCAGGGTAGCTAAAAGAGTGTTAGCCTTCAAAGTATTCCCCTTGGGAGGAAATGTATATACTTAAATACCACTTATTTCAGTATGTTGCTTTTTCATATACTATTTTGGGGATGGTTCTCAAATAACTAAGAATTACAAAAGAAAATCAGTATGTTTTATTGTGACATCCATTTTTTATTGTCATTTTAACCATTTTCAAATGTATAATTCAGTGGCATTGATTATATTTACAAGTTGCATAACCATTACCACTGTCTATTTCCAAATTTTTTTCATCACCCCAAACAGAAACTCTGTAACCATTAAACAATAACTTGCCATTCCCCTCTGACTCTATTCCCTAAGACTCACCAATCTTTTTTTTTTTTATCTATGCAGCTGTCTATCCTAGATATTTTATGTAAGTGATAAATACAATATTTGTCCTTCTGTATCTGGCTTATTTCATTTAGGATATTATTTTCAAGGTTCATCCATGTGGTAGCATGTGTCAGAACTACATTCCTTTTTATAGCTGAATAATATTCCATAGAATGTATAAACCACATTTTGTTTATTTATTCATCTGTTGATGGATATGAGGGTAGTTTCTACATTTTGGCTGTTGTAAATAATGCTGCAATGAACATTGGCATACCAGTATCGATTTGTGTCGGTTTTCAACTCTTTTAGGTATATACCTAGGAGTAGAATTGGTGTGTCACATGGTATTTCTATATTTAGTTTTTTGAGTAATAGCCAAACTGTTTTTCACAGCAGTGGCACCACTTTGCATTCCCACCAGCAACGTATAAAGGTTCCAATTCCTTCACATCCTAAACCCACATTATTTTTCTCTTTTCGCTCTTCTGATTATAGCTATCTTAGTGGGTGTGAAGTGGTATATTATTGTGGTTATGATTTGATATTTCCTTAATAACTAATGACATTGAGCACCTTTACATGTGCTTATTGGCCATTTGTTTAAATTCTTTGGAGAAATGTCTGTTTAAATCTTTTGCCCACTTTTCATTTGGGCTGTTTGTTAAGTTATAGAAGTTCTTTATATGTTCTCGGTAATTATTATGTTATCAGACATATGGTTTCCAAATATTTTCTTCCATTATATAGGTTGCTTTTTTACTTTCTCATTAATTTACCTTTATGCACAAAAAAGTTTTAATTTTTATGAAGTTTAACTTATCTATTTTTATCTATTTTTTCTTTTTTTGTTTGTGTTTTCGATGTTAAATCTAAGAATGCATTGCCAAATCCAAGGTTAAGATTTAGTCTAAGTTTTCTTCTAAAAGTTGTGTGGGTTTTACTTATATTTAGGTCATTGATCCATTTTGAATTAGTTCTTTTATGTGGCATGGAGCAGGGATCAAACTGCTTTATTTTGCAGTGCAAATGCAGTTGTTTTAACATCATCTGTTAAAAGAGATTATTATGTAACCGTAGAATGGACTTGGTACCCTTATCAAAAATCAACTGGTTATAGGTTTGATTTGGTGATTAGATTTATTTTTGGACTTTCAACTCTATTCCATTGGTCTATATGTCTATTCTTATATCATTACCACACAGTCTTGAATATTGTAGCCTTGCAGTTAAGTTTTAAAATCAGATAGTGTAAATTCTCCAACTTTGTTCTGTCTTGATTTTTTTTTTGACTGTTTAGAGTCACTTGCAATTCCATATGACTATGGAGATCAGATTGACCATTTTTTTTTTTCCAAAAAAAAAAGACTTTGGAATTTTGATAGGGATTACATAAAATATGTAGGTTACTCTGAGTTATACTGATATCTTAATATTAAATCATTTTATACATGAACATGGGATATCTTTCCATTTATTTATGTCTTTTTTAACTACTTTAAACAAATTCATAGTTTTCAGTGTATAAGTCTTTCACTTCTTGGATAAAATTTTCTCCTAATATTTTATTCTTTTAGATACTATTGTAAATAAAATTTCTGTCTAAATGCCTTTATAGATTGTTCATTGATAGTATATAGAAACATAACTGACTTTTGTGTGTTGATCTTGTACATAGTAACTTTGCTGAATTTATTTATTAGATATAATACTTTCTTGTGGATTTGTTTGGATTATCTATGTATAGGATATGTCATCTGTGAATACAAGTGGTTTTATTTCTTTCTTTACAGTTTGGTTGCTTTTTATTTCTTTTTCTTGTCTAATTTTATTGGTAGAACTTCCAGTACAATGTTGAGTAACAGCAGTGAAAGTGCACATCCTAGTCTTGTTTCTGATCTTAGTGAGAAAATATTCAGTTTTTCATTTAGCGTTATGTTAGTTGTGTGCTTTTCATAAATATACTTTATCATGTTGAAGGAACTCTCTTCTATTGGTTGTTTAAATTATGTTGTTTGATTTCCACATAATTGTGATTTTTCCAGTTTTCCTTTTGTCACTAATTTCTAACTTCATTATATTGTGACTAGAAAAGATGATTTGCATGATTCAAATATTTTTTTAAATTTTTTTTTAGGTGAAGCAAACTTTGGTTGACCTCACCAATTTCAGAGACCTTGTCAGCTTACAGTCCCTTATTTTTTATTTTTTATGCCTACAGCACCTGGTCTTCCTAGGTGGTCTCCCATCCAAGTGCTCACCAGGCCCGACTCTGCTTAGCTTCTGAGATCAGACGGCATTGGGCTTGTTCAGGGTGGCATGGCCGTAGACTCAAGTATTTTTAAATTTATTGAGATTTGTTTTATGGTATAAAATATGATCTAGTCTAGTGAATGTGACATGTGTACTTGAGATAAATGTGTATATTGTTGTTTTTCACTGATGTGTTCCATGTACAGTTGATCTCCATTATTCATGGATTCTATATTTCCCAACTAGCCTACTCACTAAAATTTGCAATCCTGAAATCAATACTCATGATGCTCTTGCAATCATTTGTGGATATACACATGCTAAGAAAAGTGAAAGATGTATTGCTTGAGGTGCACATTCCCAGCTCAGATTGAACAAGATGATGCTCTGCCTTCTTGTTTCAGCTCTCATACTATAAGGTGCCCTTTTTGTGATCTATTTAGTGCCATGTGTTTCACTATTTTATGCTTTCTGATGGTTATTTTGCTCTTTAAAATGGCTTCCAAGGATATTGCAGAAGTGCTGTTTAGTGTCCCTAAGTGCAAGAAGGTTGTAATGTGCCTTAAAGAGAAAATTGTGTTAGATAAGCTTTATTTCAGTATGCATTATAGTGCTGTTGGCTGTGAGGTCAATGTTAATGAATGAACAAGACATTAAATATGGTGTCTTTAAACAGAAACATACATAAAACAAAGTTATGTATTTATTAGTTGATGAAAATGCTTTTAGCAGAATCATTCATGAACCATATCCTATATTTGTCCTGAGTAATAATTTATAATACATGCTAAATAAGTGTTCATCAGACATAACTACTGCAAATAGAGAATAAATTGTATATGTCTTAGGTCTAGTGGTTTTATATTGCTGTTCAACTCTTCTATTTCCTATTAATCTCCGTTTAGATGCCCTATTCATTTTTGA
Source organism: Eonycteris spelaea (assembly GCA_003508835.1). Taxonomy (NCBI): domain Eukaryota; kingdom Metazoa; phylum Chordata; class Mammalia; order Chiroptera; family Pteropodidae; genus Eonycteris; species Eonycteris spelaea. The sequence goes on from PUFA01000168.1 coordinate 787,261, forward strand.
AAATGATATTGAAATATAGAGCTATTATTGTAGAACTGTTTCTCCTTTTGGTGCTGTCAATATTGGTTTCATATTTTTTTGAGCTCTGTTGTTTCATGCTTATATGTTTATAATCATTACAAGCCTTCTTGATGAATTGATCCTTTTTGTTAGTATATAATGGCTTAACATCTATTTGGTCTCATAAATATGGCTACTCTGGTATCTTTAGGTTACTATTTGGATAAAACATCTTTTTCTGTTTTTTTTTTTTTTTTTTTTTACTTTCAAGCTATTTGTGTCTTTGGAACTAAAATGAATCTCTTACAGACAGCACATAATTGGATCATGTTTTTAAATCCACATTCCAATCTCTGACTTTTCATTAGGGAGTTTAATCCATTTACATTTGAAATGATTACTGACAAGGGAGGGCTTCTGCCATTTTACTGTTTGTTTTCTACATTCTTTATAGCTTTTATGGTGGGTGTAAATTAATTTTTGAGCTCCAAAAGAACAAACAGAGAAAAAAAGGGTTACAATTTTCCCAGGTTAAAAAAAAAATGAACTATTTTTACAAATATTATAACAAAACTCTCTTTAACCTTAAAGCAAAACTGTGAGCTCAAGATCCATGAGACTTTAGCACTATGGCTTACTACCCCGCAAATTTGTTGGTCTGAAATACAAAAAACTGGGCATTAAAGAGTAATTTTCACCGTTGTAATTCAACAGCATCCAGCCATGTAATTTTCAAACGTCTACCTTAAATTAATACGTGATTTTTCTAGTTGGCTTTGTGCTGGATCCTTTTAATTTCTCATTTTAATGGAGACTTGCATTTAGAGGTAATATTTGTTAACTACATGGCCTTGAGGAGCCTTAATTCATTTTATTCTTAATGAAGACTTCAGCCATTGTCCTTCATTTACATCTGTAGTCATCGCTTTTTTAGAAGGTCAAAGAATCTTTGTTATTTCTAAGCAAGTTTCTTTATTCCTTCTCCAAAGACTCTCCTTTTTCTTAAATCACTCTGCAGTGCATGAACATAGGAAAGAGAGTCCTGTTCTGTTCAATGCCTCCCAGAATAAGAGAACCATCACTCGAGTTTTACTCATATATTTATCATTATGATGTGTTAGAAATAGAACAAATGAGCAAAACTAACTAAAAAACTTATTATTTTTTTTTTTTAGTGTGTGTTGTGGGGCACAGACATGAAATCGCTCTGGAGACGAGGAATGAGATATTAGCCTTCCGCACTTGAACAGAACAGGACAAATAGAAAAACCTTTTTTTTTTTTTTAATAAAAAACAACAATAAGCAGACTCCATACATAGAAAACATAGACATGCAGAACTACTCCGTTTGAAGTTATAATGAAGGGAAAGTTGTGAGAGCCTAGAGCTGTGGCCCTGCACTTTAGTCTTCATTCCAAAATTCTATCTACCAGTGGTTCTCAACCTGGGCTGTACATTAGAATTACCAGTTACTTTTTAAAAATCCTAATTGCCAGGCTTTTAAAATTATTGCCAGACCAATAAAATCAGAATATCTAGGAGTAGGCAGAGGCTTTAGTATATTTGAAAATTCCACAGCTGATTTCAATGTGCAGCCAAGGTTGGAAGCATTGCAAAGAAGAGGAAACCATTGAAGCACAGTCTATTTTTTTTGTTCGCGTACAGTCATAAACTTTTTTCTGCCATGTCAAAGAGCCAGGGATGGTAGAAATAGCTAGATAGCTGGATTAATATAATTCCTTTTGCTTTGCTGTCATTTCACAAACAGGGTTGAAACAGAAAGTGAGTTTTTAGGTTGTGAAAATGTTAGCAGACTCTATTTTTTAAAATAAAACAACCATATGTTGGAGCCAAGCAACTTGCTCTTTTGTAATTTGACTCCTGAGGAGAGTATTTTTCAGAGGGAATTATGCCAGAGGACGAAAGAGAAAAATGAAAAATTACCTCATTCTCTACTTTGAAAAAGTTAAATGGTTAGAGAAAAATCCATGGGGAATATTTCATTCTATTCATTATGTCTACCCTCTATTCTGTCAAGAGAAAACAAAGGGAATTAATTAAGAGGCTCTCAGTAGCATCATTAACAGAGGACACCTCTTGGTCTGATTATGTTTTGAAAAGATCAAAATGTTGCTCCCTCTGAAGATCAGAATTGAAAGCATCTTTTTCCCACTCCATTTCAGGGAGTTCTCATTGTCCTTATTAGGTGTATTTCGCCTTAATGTATTTAGATATTTAAAAAATCAAATGAAGACTCAAAACACTATAGAAACTACCAAAGTATAATCTAATAATGAACATATTTTGGAAAGAAAAGTTCAAATTGGTGCAGTAAAGATATGACATCCAATAGTAAATGATAAATTGAATAAAAATAAAGACAGTGATTTCCAAAGGAAAGAAACTTGAGACTATTCTAATTTTGAAGGTTTCTTACATTTTCGCTTCAAATGGATGAATTTAATTCCTACAAAGCAATCCTTACAAGAAAATCCCATTTTGTCCTTTTTGTGCATATTGAGAAGTAGAGAAAGACTGGTGGGAATGTAAATTGGTACAGCACTGAGGTTCCTCAAAAATTCAGAAAAGAATTACCATATGACCCAGCAACTCCTCTTCTGAGTATCTACCCCCAAAATTTGAAAACATTTAAAGATATACACCCCAATGATTACAGTAGCATTATTCACGGTGGCCAAGACATGGAAATAACATGAAGTGTTCTTCAATAGATGATTGAATAAAGATGTACATATATGCAGTGGAATATTACTAAGCCATAAGAAAAGATGAAATACTGCCATTTGCAACAGTTTAGATGGATCTTGAGATTATTGTACTAAGCGAAATAAGTCAGAAAAAGTTGAGAACCATATGATATCACTCATATGTGAGATATAGAACTGAAAGCAACAAATAAACAAGACAGACAGACTCAAAGACATGGACAACAGTTTAGTGGTTACCAGAGGGAAATGGGGTAGAGGGGCAGTAGATAAGGGGAAAGGAAGGTCAAATATATGGTGATGGAAGGAAATTTAACTCTGGGTGGTGAACACACAATGCAATATACATACGACATATTATTGAATTGTATGCTTGAAACCTATATACTTTTATTAACCAATGTCACCGCAACAAATTTAATTTTTAAAAACAAGAAAAAGAAAAGCAAACAAACAAAGAAATCCTGAGAAGGGAAGTTTTGTTTCTACCCATAAAGTCAACTGGCAAGTAAATATTTAACTCTTCAACTCCCTCTCACCACAGGGAGATCCAGGAATGGTCATATTATTGAGTGCATTATGAACTAAATGTGTGGTGAAGGATGAAGAGAGGGCAGATTCTGCCATCAGTAATTTCCACTTTCATGTGGAGACTGCCTATGGAGGTTATTACATTTCCCCAGTATCCTCCTATTTCTAGCTTTTAGAAGTCATATTGTAACAACTGAAATAAAATTGGCATTCCTTATGCTGTCCTGTAGTTTCCTATTACTTAAGCTCTCTGCCCTTAGAAATCTGGAAAAATCATGTTGGGCAAACACCTTTCATATCTATAGATATAGCCTACACCATTAGGTTTCGTTATTTCCGGTGTGTGGAGAAGAAAATACTTTAATCAAGACCAAAATGGCGAATTATATCATGAGGAAAGGAAGGAGTCAGCCCAAGGGGAAGGGGCAGAAGAAAGGGAAGCAAATAACAATTTATTGAGAACTTTTATATCTATATCAGGGTAAGGTACAAGTGTTGCTTATTTATTTATATCAAACAGAAGGTGCAGATGTGTTGAGACTTGCTTCTTGCTCTGCTAGAAAGTGAGGGAGCTAAAGTTAAACCCTGCTCCCTTGGGCCCCAGATTTCTTGTCTTTTTGCGTGAATGCCACTTGCCATCCCACAGGAAAAAAATACAAAATAAATGAAACAAATCTGCAAAACAAAAGTAAATTATGGGAAGACACTATATCTATTCACTCTAACCCTTATCATTGTCTAGATGGCTTCCTTTGGCTTCCTCATCTCCCCAAGGCTGGGCAATATTGCAGGAGCTGCCCTACCCAACTTCCTCAACACCCAGGATTGTGGAGGACCTAAAAATTGGGTAGCTAAGTACTCAAAGAGGTCCAGAATTTTAGGGTGCTGGAGCTGAGTATTCAGAAAAGTAAGGCATTCCAAGGAGAAAATTTAGCCTCAAACATTAGGACTGTTCAGGTCAAAACATCTTTGATCTATTTAAAAATCAAGAATTTTAGAGTGGTCTCTGGATTTAGAGGTGTTATGAGAACTGTTTTACTTTCTTTAAATGACTGTTACATAGGACCATTTAAAGACTTCTTAAGCTTTATATGTACATTGCTCCTATTATCTCCATAATGACTCTCTGGTGAATCCTTAGCTCCATTTTTAGATGAAGAAATGAATTCTTAGAGAAGTTACACAACTTGCCCAAATTCAGTTAGTCTGTTGTAGAATGGACATCTAACTCATCTGTTTCCAGGATTGTTGTTTGTACAACTCACCTCTAATAATGAATGAACTCATGTGTGTGGGCTAAGCTGGTGAACTAACAATCACTTACCTTATTTTATTCTATTTACCTTTTATTTAACACAAATGAGCTGATAGTGCTATGTTCACTTAAAAAAAAAACTAAAGCATAATGTATCTTGAAGATTCTTCCCATAGCAGCACATACAGTTCTACTTCATGTTTTAATAACAGTATAGTTTATTATATGGATACATTTAATGGATTTCATGTTGATGGATCTCTAATTGGTTTCCTTTTTGTGCAACTACAGTGTTGCAGTGAACGTTCTTGCACATGATTTTGGCATAGCACCTTTTATGAAGAAATGTTTATTTAAATTCTTTGCCCACTTTTATTGTTGGGTTGTCTTTTAATTGTCAAGTTGTAAAAATTGTTTATCCTGGATAGTATGTATCCTTTTTAGATTTTGATTTGCAAATATTTTCTTTCATGCTGAGGATTGTCTTCATTTTCTTGAGAGTATGCTTTGAAGCACAATAGATTTTAGTTTTGATGAAGTTCTATTTATCTATTTTTTCTTTTGTTTGCTTTCGGTGTCATATCTATGAAACCATTGTCTAATCTAAGACAACAAATTTTGTACCCACGCTCTAAAAGTTTTATAAGTTTTGCTCTTACATTTAGATATTTAATTCATTTTGAGTTAATTTTTATGATATGATGTGAGTGGTCCAACTTGATTCTTTTGCATGTGAGTATCCATTTATCCCAACATTTGTTTGAAAAGAATATTCTTTGCCTATTGAATTATCTTGGCACTGTTGTTAGAAATCAACTGTCCCTACATTTATGAGTTAATTTCTGGATTATCAATTCTATTCCATTGGTCTATGTCTATTCTTATGCTAGTGCTACACAGTTTTGATTATTGTAGCTTTGAGATAAGTTTGAGATTAGAAAGTGTGAGTCATCTAATTGTACTCTTTTTTTTTCAAGATGTTTTGGTTATTTGGGTCTCTTGCACTTCACTTGAGTTTTAGGTTCAGCTTGCAAAAGAAGTAAGCTGTTATTCTGATAAGTATTACTTTGAATCTATAGGTTTAATTTAGGAATTTTCCATCTTAACAATATTAAGTCTTCCAATTTCAAAACTTGAGGTATCTTTCCAATATATTTAAGAACTTTAGTACACTGCTTTAATGATTTATGGTCTTTAGCATACTATTCCTGGACTTCTTTTGTTATATTAATTTTTATGTATTTTATCCTTTTTGATGCTATTATAAATGGATTTTTAAAAATTTTATTTTCAGGTTGTTCGTCGCTAATTATAAAAGGACAATGGAATTTTTGTATTGTTCTTGTTACCTGCAGCTTTGTTGAACTTGATTATCAGTTCTAATAGCTTTATGGACTTCTTAGGATTTTCTACAATCAACTTGATGTCAAAAATTTTACATCTTCCTTTCTTATCTGAGTGCCTTTATATTGTGATAAAAAAACACATGACAGGTGATCTACCTCAACAAAACATTAAGTGTATAATGTGGTTTTGAACGATAAGTACAATGTTGTACAGCAGGCCTCTTTCTCTTTTTATGTTGCATGACTGAAGCTTTATACCCACTAAAGAGCAACTCTCTATTTCTCCCTCCCTGAGCCTCTGGCAACCATGATTCTACAATTCGATTTTATGGTTTGACTCTTTTATATACTTATACAAGTGATATCATACAGTTTGCCCTTCTGTGAGTAGCCTCTTTTACTTAGCATAATGTCCTTAAGGTTCATCCATGGCAAAACTTTCATTTTTGAAGTTGAATAATATTCCATTGTACATATATATGTCTACCATTTTCTTTATCCATTCACTCAATGATGAATGTTTAGGTTTTTTTCACCTCTTGGCTATTGCAAAAAATGCTACAATGAACATGAGAGTGCTAATATCTCTACAATTCTGATTCCCATTATTTGGAATAAGTACACAGAAATAAATTGCTGAATTATATGGTAGTTCTGTTTTTCGAAGAACTGTCATATTGTTCGCCATAGCAATTGAATCATAACATTCCCATCAACAGTATATTTAGTTTCTAATTTATTACCCACACTCATTTTCTCTTCTTTTTTATGTTAAGGGGATGGGTTGAGCTAACAAGTGTGAGATGATATTTAATTACCTGATGGTTAGTAATATTGAGCACCTTTTCATGTACCTGTTTGCCATTTCATATGTTGTCTTTGAAGAAATGTCTATTCAAGTCTTTTGTCCATTAGTTAACTGAGATTTTTTTCCTGCTATTGAGTTGTAATAATTCCTTATATCTTTTTAATATTACCTCCTTATCAGATATATATAGTTTGAAAACATTTTTCTCCAGTCCACAGTTTGCCTTTTCTTCCTATTGTTTTCCTTGTTGTGCAGAAACTTTTTAGTTTGATATGATTCTACGTATTTTTTATTGTGGTTGCCTGTGGTTTTGGTGTCATATGTAAGAAATCATTACTAAGAAAACTCTTTGATATTAGTATTGCTTTTGTCTGATATTAATGCAGTTCTCTTTGATTACTGTTTGCATTATTTTGTGCCTCTCCCATCCATTTACTTTCAAACTATTTTGCCTTTGAATCTAAAGTGTGCCTTTGTAGACAGCATATAGTGATTATGCGTCTTATTCCATTTTATCAATCTCTGTCTTTTAGTTGGAGAGTTTAATACACTTACATTTATTTTAATTCCTGATAAGGTAGCGTTAAGTGTGCCATTTTACTATTTTGTTTTTCAATCATCTAGTCCTCCTTTACTGTCTTTTTAAAATATGAAACAGATATTTTTAGTGTACTATTCTACTACTTTTATTTATTTAACTATATTTTTGATTATTTTTTTTTTTTAGTGGTTGCCCCGGGTATTATCATTGACATCTTTACTTATAGTTTGGATTAATACCAACTTAATTTTAAGAGTACACAGAATTTTTGTTTTTATAATAGCTCTGTTTCCTTTTTCCTCCTTTATGTTGTTCTTACTGTCATGCAAATTGCATCTTTATGTATCATGTGCCTAACAACACAGATTTATAATTGGTGCTTTATGCAGCTGTTTTTAAAAGATAGGCAAAAAAATTACAAACAAAATATATATTGATACTACCTTTTATATTTGCCTGTGTAGTTACCTTTGTGTTATTTCTTCACGTGGAATATAATTACTGTCTAGTACCCTTTCTTTTCAGCCTGAAAATTTCACATTAGTATTTTTTGTTGGGCAGGTCTGCTAGAGATAGGTTCTCTCAGTTTTTGTTTATATAGAGCAGTCTGAATTTCTCCTTCATTTTTGAAGGACAGTTTTGCTAAATATAGAATCTTTCATTGAGATGATGATGAAAATGATAATGATTATGAGTACATTCTTTGAATATCTCCTCCTACTACCTTCTGGCCTTCATGGTTTCTTATTTTTAAAAAATGGGCCTTTAATTTTATTCAGATTTCCTTTTATGTAATAAGTTGCTCCTCTACTGATACTTTCAAAGTTCCTCTTTGCCTTTCAATGGGTTGATTATGATATTGTAATCAAATCTAGGTGTTGATCTTTTTGAATTTACCGTACTTGGGATTTGTTGAGCTTCTTGAATGTGGAGATTAGTGTTTTTCATCAAATTTAGGAAATTTGGGACATTTTTGGCCTTGTTTCTTCAAGTCTTTTCTCCCTTTTTTCTCTGTCCTCCTGTGAGACTCCTATTACATATGATGATACTCTCGCTGGTGTCACACAAATCTTAGCCTCTGTTCATTTACTACATTTTCTTTCTATTCCTCAGACTAGATTATCATAATTGACTTGTCATTAAGATCACTAATTCTTTCTTATGCCAACCCAAATAGTTTTCAAACCTCTCTAGTGGATTTTTCATTTCAGTTAGTATTCTTTCCTATTCCTGAATTTCTATTTGATTCCTTTAAAAATTTGTAGCTTTTTATTGCTATTACCTATTTGGCAAAACCTTGTACTCATACTTTTTTTGTCTTTAGAAATAGTTTTTTTTTAGCTCTTCAAACATCTTTAAAGTAGCTAATTTAAAATCTGTATCTAGATTTAAAGTCTTTTTCTCGTCCAATGTCTAGACTACCTCAGAGAGTGTTAATGATTGCTTTTTACACCGTTGTGTGTAAGCCAAACTTTTTAATTTTTTCCCCATGTCTTATAATGTTTAGTTGAAATTTCCCTTGTTAAATAATATATTATGAGAACTCTGGAAATCAAGTTTTCCCTCCTCCCCAACTTTTTGTTATTGTTGCTACTAGTAATCACTGCTTGTTTCATGACTTTTTTAATTTAATTTTTAAAGTTGGCATTATTTGTTCTGTTGGGCTACCAAAATTTGTTTTTGGTTAGCTTGTGGAAAGAGATTCTTTTAAACACCTACAGCCAGTAAATTTCTCAGTTTTTGCCGAGAGGCCCTGTGCACAGTTTGGGGCACTCTTCAATATTCAGCCAGATAGTTGACAATTCTACCTTAGCTTTTACCTGCTCCTTGTGTCATCACAAGTTCTGAGCTTAGGGCCTTCTCCAGTCTTTCCTGAGTATGTGCACAGCTCTTCACATGTGTATGGCCTTCTAGATTCCCAGGAATATGTCATAGCTGCCCCTCTAAACTTTGTGTAAGCCTTTTGATGAGCCTATTGTTTATCTCAACTGTTATCCACCATTTAAGTCAGTCAACTATCTTTAGTTATTTTTATCAAATACACAAGGGAATAGGTTCAGCGAGTTCTCTAAGTCAAATAAAAACAGCCTTACATGGGATGGGGAGGAGGGCGGTTCCAAGATCTACCAGACAGGCCTCATAATGAAAATTCTCAGAAATGGGACTTTGAAGGTGCTCTAACTTCATTCTGCTTCATCCAGTGACTGCCAGGCTACTGTTTTTCACCATGGTGTGGGCTGTTGATATTCAAGGCTACTGTGGAGCTAGAGAGGGCAAGATGCGATATGATAAATTAAACTTCACAAATCTTGCTGTTTTTACGAATATTTTGCTGTATTTCTTCAATACATTCTCTGGATTGTGGAAAGCCTTTTACTAATTTCCAGAGTTCTAATAAAGTAGATCTTACAGTTTTTGCCAGTTTTCTCATTCCTTTAATGGAAGAGAATTTTTGAAGGTCCTTACTCTGCCATTTTTCTGATATCACTCCCATCAACTTTTTAACTTCTTCGAAAATATTATTCTGAGTTACAAACAACCATTTTACAAATGAACTTTGGATGCTTTATTTTGTTTATTTGGGGTATGTGTGTAAAAGTGTTCCTCTTTCATTGCTCACAATAATATGGCACTGGGCTAGTTGTAATCACAGAAATGTCCCCTTATACAATATAATTAGGTTCTCACCTCCAAATCTTCTTATCACCTTGCCATGTAGAGTTGTTATGAGGATAAAATATTTATGGTATTGTCTGGTACAGTACCTGGCATAGAGGAAATGCACAGTTAAAGTTAGTTAAATGTAGATGTTCAGACCTGATGTGCAAATAAGGCCATCGTAGGTAGAGTAAGAACAGGAAAGTCTCTGTGCCCGAGGAAACACTGTAATCATTTTTATTGGGACATGTAAGTTCTCAAATGGCCAGAATCTCATTGTCTAGCTCATTGCTAAATCACAGTGCTTAGTGCAGGAACTGATACTCAGTAAGTGCCCTATAAAATATTTGATTATCCTTTTTGTTTCTTAAACCTCTAGAAAACAAGATTTCACAATCTCCATCAGTAATCATTTAGGCATCTAACAAACCATGTTAGGAACTACTTCCCAATACCTTCTCTAACTCCCTCTTGTTGCATCTAGAAACCGTTTCATCTTACTTGATTCTCAGTATGGCATTTCAGTTCCCATTGTGCTGCTTTTGGCTTAGCTGTTGTTAATATTGAGTTTCTTTAATAATTAATATCAGATCTCACTCTAACCCAGCTGACAGACCGGCTCTCCTGTCTTTCCTCTTGCTTTTTAACTGGCATCTTGTGAGCTATGAACTGCACAGTGCAAATGAGTTAAATATCAGGCTTTGGCTGACATTTCCTTGTTGATAAAATTCAGCAAACTCAGCCTCAGGAATGTTCCAGGAAGAACTACAGAAACACTACTTATTGAAGGGACAGAAATGTTCCCATAATTTTTTTTGGTCTGAATTTCTTTTCAGTTACACATTCAAAGGGCTATAGATGAGGGTAGGAGACAGTGACTCCCAAATGAAAAGATAGAGGTTTATTATTGACATTGTAAATGGTCAAGATTGTACATTTACAAGACAGGTCTAGCATAGACCCTTCCGAGCTAAAGCAAACAATGGTAAAAATCTACCGGTTCCAGCCAAATATTTATTTAATATTAATCTGAGTTCCTGGGCCAACTATGCTATCTCCAGAAGCAGAGTTAGATGAAGACCAAGTGCACTGTGGGAAATTGTGACAATCACGTCAACAATGAAGTGCCATAGATATAGCCAAGAACGTAGAGTATCAGAAGTAGAGAAAAAAAAGGTTCAGAAGTAGAAATTTCTCATGCATGCATGTAAGTGTGTATATATATTATACCTAAACTTTATCAGCTGTATGCTGAGAGAACTGGGTGGCTGCTAAGAAAATGGCAAAAGTTTAAAATTGAGTAGATAAAGGATTTTTACAAAATCAGTTTAAATGTAATCTCCCTTCAATTTGTGTGTGTGTATGTATGTATGTATGTATGTATGTATGTATGTATGTATAGTTGGTATACAATCTTATATTGGTTATGTTAGTTTCAGTTCTCACCTTCAACTTTTAAAAATATTTTAGGTTAGTATCCTAGTAAACTTGAGTTCTCAAAGTAGAAAGAATGATTTTCATGTGGTCTGAGTTAAGGTAAATATCCACTAGCCACTTAGGCTACTGATTCACATTTGTGCAGGGCCTGTCACATAAGAAGTATCTTTGAAATTAATGTTTTTGAGTAGCTAAGCATATTGCATAACATATAAATTATTTCTGTGAGGCTTATATATACAAAGGCTGAAAGGAATATGCTCCCACTGATGCCCCCAGAAAAAAGGGATTAAATGAAAGTTTTACCTTAAAAATAAAAGAAATCAATTGTCATATAGATGACATATTAGAAGCAGAAAAACCTATAGTCCTTGTGAATTAGGAAAAATCTATTTTCCTATTCATATACTCACAGTATATATTTTTTTTCTTAGAAGCTGTTCTTGACATCTGCATCAATAAATTTTGCTGTGAGAATACATGACTCTAAAATCTCAGTGGCTTTCAATCCTAAACATTCTTTTCTTTCATGTTACATATTGGTGGCTGTGGGTCCACAGGTCTTACTGGGGATCAAGGTGGAAGGAGCAGTCCCTATTGTGACAGAGGAAAATAGCTAGAGAGCTAGCAAGAACTGGTGTCTCTCAAAGCTTCTGCTCAGAAATGGCATGTCACAATCACTTCCATTTGTTTGGTCAAATTATGTCATGTGGCTAAGCCCAAAGTCAATGAAGAGGCAACATATACAGCTCCCGTGGCAGGCCCAGTGAGTCCTAAAGCTAGAGCTAGGGGTTAGGATTGCCAAATAAAACACCAGACTTTCAGTTAAATTTGAGCTTCAGTTAAAAAAAAAATAAGTTTTTGGTAAGTATGTCCCAAATATTGTATAGGGCATACTTACACTATAATATCATTTGTTGTACATCTGAAATATAGGCAGCTGGCTTTTTTATTTACTAAGTCTGATGACTTCAGCAGGAAGAATAATTCTCCTACAGAGAAGGGGGCCGTGACTCGTTGGGAACAATAATACCATCTACCATTGCACTTCTGTATTGTGATACTTTTAATTAATTAATTGATCATTAATTATTAATCATAGCTCGGGGAGTCTGCTTGCTAATCTCTGCTCCATGAGCTTTCTTTTGTACTAATCTAATCTAATCTAATCTAATGCCACCTGCTTCATATTAATGATACAATTACAATGACCTTCAGGCCGCTATCCAAGAATTTAGCTCCCCTAGAAGTGTTTGTACTAATTCTTACCCTGGTCCACAAACAAATCAGTCACTTGTGGATGCCAGGCAGCTCCCACCATATTCTGTGCCAAGGAAGCTGGGTCTCATTTCCCCAAAGCTGTTGTACTTCTGAGGACCGGGATGATGTTGGGCTCCAGAGGACAAAGGAACTGTCCTCTCCTGGTTCTGTTATTGCAGCTGGACCAGGACCATCTCTAAATATGCCTCAGGTTTTATGGAACCTTTCATGAGAACTTATTTGCCAGTTTCTGCCCTTTACCCTTCTAAATTTCATGTTTCAAACTCAGTCCCGGGGACCTTGGGCTTACCCACCCACAGAGGAACTTTTGAACATTTTATATGGGCTGTTATGCACACCTACGGTCTTCTTACTCTGCCTATGTTTCCCATACCCGAGAATGATAACGCACTCCCTGCTTCCTCTTCTTTGTACACCTGTTGCTTGTGTTTGCCTTTCCCATGCTTTCCTTGGCTTTCAGGAGCTCCTTTTCCTGGCATGTTTTATTCCACCCCTGACTTCGTAGTGGGCTTTGTGGTTAATTTCCCAGTATTGATTCTATTTGTTCTTCAGTGAGGAGCAGTAATGTGATGGGGGAATTGACCTAAGAGTGATCCAATCTATGCAGCCTGTGGTGGGTTTATATCACCCCATTATGAGCAATGTGATACCTGAGAGTTTTGCTAGAAGCTGCTGGAAAAGGTCTTTCTTGCTCTTAAGAGAGAATGATGGGAAGTTATTTCTCTTCACTTTGAACGGGGAAGCATATAGTGCTAAATTCTGCAGCCAAGAATGGAGTCAGAGATAGGAAGAAGTCAACATTGTGGATAGTGGAGCAGAGGGACATCACTTAGCCTGTAGCTCAGTCAACTCTGAAGACCACCCTTCCTCGTCATTGCCTCATCATCTAACAAATATGCTTGCTATTCAAGCCAATTTTGACTTTTCATTTCTTACACCTGAATTCATCCTGACCAATACATTTCTAATCCTGCCTCATCTCCTACCAACTCATATATATGTCAGGATTTAAGTGTAATTTTCTTGGGATTGCCTGTGTCTGGTTTAGGGCCCCATACTTCTGCCCTCATAGTCCTAAAGATACTGTGTCATTGTTTATAACAGTCTGTGCCAATTGTTAAAATATAATTACAAAAGGGCAGGAACTATTTCTGTCTTGTCCACTAGCATATCACTGTCACAATTCCTGCCACAGAATAGGTGCTTATTAAAAGCGTGCTGAAAGAAGGGGCTCCAAAGGCTTGTTATCTAATGTGCCAGGATCATATTTAGCCACTTAGGCTCAGCTTACCTTCACTGCCAGGTTCCTGCCTCCAGTTGGTTACGGCAATGTTGTTTGCTCTCTTTATTGAATCCATTTTGGTTTCTGGCTCCCATTGTAAGAAATTCCTCTTATCTTCCCCTCCATGCACCCAGCTATCTCTGCTAGGCTCCAAGGTTATTGACTTTCCTCACCTTCTAATCGTCCCTGTGGTAGGGCAGTCTACTACCCTTTTTCTGTTTCAGCCTTCAACTGTGGCCTTTCCTCAGTTTCCATAAAAGGGCCAAGGTGATTGTCAAGTTTCTTCTGAGGTAATTGTGAAATGTGAAATAAATAACAAAATTTAAATGGGTAATTTATTTCTTCCTTTAAATCTAATGAAGAGGCAGTAAACTAATGGAGTCAACAAGGTACAGATCCCAGGGGTCTGGCAGTTCTAGGAACATTTCATCAGGAATAGTAGATTCTAGTCATGTAGCCCAGATGGAAAGTTGAAGTCATATTGGAAAACAAAAATACAAAAAACAAAACCAGTAAGTTAGCTTGAATCTTTCTTACACATGGAAATTAACAGGCAGGTGCACTGTGACAGACTGTCAGACAATCTTTGGTAGTATGAGTAGTGTGAAAAACTGGTCTCCATTTTTCCTGAGCTCACTCTATGTTCACTGTAATGGAGTTATTAGAACGGTGTTGTGAGAACAAATATCCACTGGGTTCCGTTTCTGTATTTATCTTAGAGAAAAATCATGAAAATATTTTTAATTCCTGTCGAGCATGGAAACAAAAGTAATAAGCAATATCCAGGGCTTTATTTTCATGAAGAAAACCAAAGTTTCTTTGAAAATGATACATTCATTTAGGTCAATAATAATTCTTACCTTCTGTCCAGTGCTTTTATGTATCAGAGCTTAAATGAAAAATTACAGATTATAATGTAACTTTTCATTAGTTACTAAACAAAGGTAGAGAGAATTTTACAATGAAGCCCCATATATCCATCATCAGCTTCAACAATTAGCAAAATATGGTCAGTCTTGTTTCACTTATATTCCTCTCCTATTTCTCCCCTTCTCTTATTTAATGCTTTCAGTGAGAGAGGCACTATTGCCAACCCAATTTAGAATAGGAAAATGAGGTTTTGAGGGACTGAAGGGTATCCATTTACAACAGGGAAATCCCTGGCAAAGCCAGAACTTGAGCAAAGGTCTGAATTACATCAGAGTCACAGACTACACTGCTTCTCAGCAAAGGTACTAGAAATGCATGTCAACAATGTGCCAATTTACCAATGTCTTGAATGAATCAATAAATCAATTAACTCATATTTGTTGAGCTCTTATTTTATACCTATGCTGTGCTAGCTACAATAAGGGGGAAGTTTAAAAAGCAGATTGATTAGAAAGTGGGTCCCACAATGGCAGTAATTTTTAAAGAGTCTTATTGAGATATAATTTAAATACCATAAAATTCACCTTTCGACTGTATGATTTAATGAGTTTTAGTGTATTTACAGAGTTGTACTACCATCGATGTCAGTCATTTTTTACTTTAAATCTGTTTTATTCCCAGTGCCTAGAAATAGTGCTTGGAATATTATGTGTTCAATGAATATTTGTGAATAAATGAATAAAAAGTAAGATTTAGGAACTTACTGTACAGTTGGTTAGACAAGATATATACACATGGATAGTTAAAAAATAGAATTGTTTATAGTGACAACAAATTTATTCGCTCATTCATTCATTCATTCATTCAGAAGGTACTTACTGAATATGTACCCTGTTCCAGGTGAAATTACTGTTGAAAATTTCATTCTCATCCTGAAAACAAACTAACAAATTCAAAAATAGTGATTTGTATGCTTGTTATTATTGAATACACTCAATCTTTTAATATCTATGTAGTAATATCAGTATTGACTTTACAAAAATTCCTTCCTTTTGGCAAGAACTGTGAATAAAGAATACACATTTGTAGCACATGGCCTGGGCCTCCTATACAGTAAGACACTAATGAAACACTATCTGCTCAAGAAGACTTTTCTAGATGTTGGATTGATGTGGGAAAATGTTTCTAAAAACAGGTCATCATTTAAATTTTAGGGTCATGAGATATGAATTCTCAGGCATAACCAGAGCCAGAGTTTTCAAAATATAATTTCAAAATATAATTTTAGCTTTGAAATAAAATATAAAAATTTTTAGTAAATAAACTTTGAAGGCATTTGAAGTTTTTAGAGTGAAGAGAAAGTAGTTTTCAAACTGTATGATAATTTTAAAGTCTATAGACATATGCTAAAGTCAATTCTTTCCAAAAATATGATTTAGTAAATAATGAGGTTATACTTTAAAACTTTATTGATCTTATCATTAAAAATCTGTAGGTATTCTAACTTTGTATTGTATCCCTTTATTGTGAAGTGAATAGCTGTGATACAAAACAGCTTTATTCAAAAGAAGCAGGAAGATAAAAAAAAAAAAAAGGAAACCAAACTTCTGATTTTATAAAGTTCAAAGTTCATTTAGATTAGACTTTGGGTAATGGTTTGGTTCTATATCCACTGGAGAAGAACTAAGGTAAGCCCACATTGTGTGCCTAATACCTAGACCTTTCAGAAAAATCTAACCATCAAATGCACTTTACAGTGGGCTTCTAAATGATAATTTACTACAGAAACCATTACAACCAACATTTTTAGATATTTATGATTCCAAAAAGTAGCAAATGTCTCTACATTTTCTGTTTCCATCCGAGTCCATGAGTTTTAAATTGTCCAGAACCATCTAAACCTTGAGTTTCAGCAATAGAGCTCTATCTATGGCATAGAGCAGAGAAGTATGCTTACACTCAGGTGAAGAACTCTCACTCAATTTGTACAGTTACACATGGCAGCAGATGCTCTGAAGGGCCACACTGATGGCAACACAAGGAAGCTGTGTTGTGGGCAATTGATTGTGAGCAATACCATCAGCCAGGAAAGGTCAGGTCCCTAGGGAAGTTTGAAACGATGCATTTTGAAATTGCTAGACTATGCATATCCTCTTGTCCCAAGTGATTCTCTTCTAGTCCTGTGCACTTATTGATTTGGTAAATCTTTGGGGTACAGCAATATTTTTATCCTCAGTTTCTAAAGACTTGCCATGTAATCAAGGGAAAATATAGAACATAATGAGACAAAGCACGAATTAAAGTCAGACAGACCTGGATTTGAAATCTAGCTCCACCATTTACCAGCTTGGGTTCTTAGGGAAGTTTTCAACATGTGTTAAATAAGGATGATAACAGTATCTATACCCCCAGGGTTCTTGAAAGCCATAAATAAGTTAATAATTATGGTGCAAAGTGCATGGTCTGGCATAAGTAAGCACATAACAAATGAAGTCTGTTATTATATCATTAGTGAATTAGTGTCCTTCTTACAAAAATGAAAGATAAAATGGATCCTCAATGTCCCAGTCAGCATCCAGGTGATGACAATTCCATTTAATCCATTCTTCTTCAACACAGGGTATAGTGCTTGAGAAGTGGACATGACAGTTTCTAACTTGAAAAAAACACAAAATTTTGTAAGAACAATATGCCTGTATTTAGCAATATTACTAATCAGAATATAATTAAGTGGTCTAAAACCTTGCCAGTCTATGGACCAATATCATCATCATCACCTGGAACTTTGTGAAAGATGAAGACTCTCATCTCTTACTCCAAGCCTTCTGAATGAGAGTCTGCATTTTAACAAAATTCCCATTTGAATGATAGACACATAGAAAAGCAACGGTCTGAATGTTACAAAGTTCTGTGGTGGCTATTAGTTCTGATGGGGGGATTAGGTCTTACCGATGAAGTTTAATTTTTGTTGGGTCTCAAAGCATGACAGATTTCAAAGAAGGACAAAAAGTACATTCTAGGATGATGAAATAGTACAGGTAAAGGCATGAAGGTGCAAAATTTTGTTTCTCCTTAAACATAATGTTTAGAGAAGAGCTATTATTAGCTTCATAAACTGGATGTAGAGAATATGGAATAAAGTGGTAGGAGATGAGACTAAAAAGTTGTTGATTAACAAATGGTGACATGTCTTCACTGTCTTGATATAGAGTATTGATATTCAATATAAAAGGAGAACTTGGGTACTTTGAGTCAGAGGAATGTCATGATATATTTAGATAGTGCTTGAGGAAGAATGATGGGAGTCTAAAGTACAAGCAGAAGAGAAGCTGCCTAGGCAACCCTTATAAAAGCCCAATGGAAGAATGGGCCTACAATATAGGGACTTAAAAAATGAGCAGGATCAAAAAACATTCTGTGTAGAAAATCTAGGTGTGTGAGTGGCACAGCAAGGGAATCAAAGATAACATGTTTATAGCTGAGATGATAGGGTGGAAGACCAAAAAATCAACTGAGAGTGGCTCAGCAGAGAAGGAGCAGGATTAGAAATATTCAGTTGTGAACATATTTGGTTTGAGGCAACCAAGAGATACCCATGTGGAGATGCATAAAAAAGGCAGTTTGGGCTGAGAGGGAAGGTCAAGGCGTTCCTATGCAGATGTAAGCTGAAATCATGGCAATGTATGAAATCAACCAAATAATGAGTACTGTGTAAGGTAGAAGAGAAACCAAGCATAAAATATTGGACATAATTTAAAACATGAGTGAAAAAAGAAATGCCAATATTAACTGTAAAACACTCCTTATGGACACTTGGAACACACTTGCCCTGACTCTGAAATATTCCTTTTCCTTTTAAAAAATGCATTTTATATTAATAAGGTACTTAAAAATATTTAGGATTTTTCTAGGCTCTGAAATGTACTAAGAATGGCCTAAGCTCCACCCAGTTCTGCCTGGAAGGGTACAAAGAAAGTATCACAGTCAAAATAGCTACAGCAGTCCAAGACTCAACTCCTTAATGGAAACCACTTTTTGTAACAATAGTAAACTACCCAGAGTCTTAGTACTTAATTAGCTATTTTTTTGCTTTTTGTGTAGACCCTCATACTCCACTTTTGTCTCCTGAAAGCTTAAGCATATAAATAATTTGTGTGAAATGTGGTGCTTTCCTGTTCATATGATGATGTCCATCAATTTTTATCTCCCTTATTTCTTAAACTAAATATGAGGGAAGTATTGTTTTTGCCTCCATTATGCAGGTACAGCAGCTGAGACTCAGTGATTTTTTTCCTCCAAGGTCTCATAGTTAGTTAGAACATGGTCCAATTCGGGTGTTTTTCCATGGTGTTTCTCCGCTTTGTGGTCTTGCCCTTAACTTGTTGCATCCGTATTTGCAATCTCTCTGTCCTAGCGCATTTGAGCTGCTATAACAGAATTCCGTCAACTGGGTAGCTAATGAACAGAGATTTATTTCTCACAGTTCTGGAGGTGAGACATACAAGATCAAGGAACTGTCAGATTCAGAGTCTGGCGAGATCGTGTTTCCTGGTTCATTCCCAGACAGCCATCTTCTTGCTGTAACCTCGCAACGTGGAAGGGGTGAAGAATCTCTCTGGGGAGGGGTCTCAAAAAAGAGCATTAATCTCACTCATGAGTTAATTATCTCCCCAAGGCCCCACCTCCTAATACCATCACTTTGGTCACCAGATTTCAAAATATGAAATTTCAGGGCAAACAGACCACAGCACTCAAATTATTTCCATCATATCAAATTCAATGGTTTGGTCATCTTATCTGCTGGAAACTAAAAAATAAATATATTAATTTCCTCCTTGATTAAGGAAGAAGACTGTACATCTTCATTTAGATGCTACTACTGCTATTAAGTCTACTCTTTCTCTTTGAAACTATATCAAGGGCATCTTCTATTGATTGGCATATGGTAATCACATAAGGTAAATTGCTAATTGGAAGCAGCAGTGCATATAAAGTTATTTTTATCCCCAAACTATATTATAGTAATAAATAAATAAAATCTGCTTAGTCAGGATGTCAGGGCAAGGCTTGCCTCTCATTAGAAAATGGCGTTTGTCAACTAAGGAAACAGTGTGCAGCCTCGGGGGTGTTTAAAGATCTGGGTCATGTTCAAATACCCTGGATGACAATGAAAATTGACTTGCCAGTGGTAGACTGGCCGAAAAATCTCTTAAGAAAAAATTAATGTCTTGAGGGGTTATTCTGAGGCATACTATGGGACATGACTTAAACTTTACACATTTATTTTTATTCAAAACAATTACTTTTTCCACATTTAACTTTTTGATGATTGTACCAAAAGAAATGACTGTGTACAAAACTATATCTGCCTATATATTTTTAAAAATGTAACAAATATTTACATGTGGAAGGAATTTTATAGCAAAGTATGTAGTTTTAGGGAGAATTACAATGTATTTTTTATACAAAGTATTCCATAAGAAGTGATCTAGTGGTAGAGGTGAAACAGAACTATCAAATACATTTAAATACTCATTATGGTTTGAGAACTAGTTTTAATATTTTATAAAACAATGACATTTTTCCTTCAACTAAGAGTTCAGAATATCATCAAAGTATATTATTACATATGATTTTTGCAGCAACTCTGTAAGGTAGGTATTATTAGCCTTTCTCTGAAGGTAGGTTCAGAAATGAGTAACTCACCTAAGATCATAAAGCTCTAAAGCAAATGATAAAACCAGCATAAGAACCATAGGCTCCTAAATCCGCCCTCATAACCACTATTCCTGCTGTTTTGCTCAAGATTACACTGAATTGGCAGGAACCAGAACTGGCACTGGGTTGGCTAACTCCTTTCCTAGTGCTCTTTTGTTTTGTTCTGTTTTCATATAAGTAAAATAAAATTGGAGGTTAGTGTTAGCTTAGATTCCAGACACCTAAGAAAATATTTAGCAAATATTTCCAAGCTTCCTTTCACAAGTCACAGGCTGGAACTCCTGAAAATTCTGTCCATAGGTCCTTTGGCAGCATGGAGTACTTCTCTTCCCAGAACTCAAAACATCACTGGACTTCCAGGATAAGTATCATGACAAAGTCAAGGTCAAGTGACCCCACAGACTCATGACAAAGGTGCTGAGGACAGCTGGGCATAGTTCAGTGAGTGGAAGCAAACAGAAAACAAGGACTGGGAGTAAAACAAACATCCTCTGGAGGAGAGACCTGGTAAGAGGACCAGTGAAGCTGGTTAAATCTTCTCAATGTGCGGGTCTCATTTAAATTGCAATGGCTAAACAGATTAACAGAAAACAATGCTTGACTTGAATGGCCAACAATTAAGTCCACCCCCATAAATGGGTCAGATCAAGTCTGGCCATCAAGTGGTCACCCAAAGGAAGGAAGTGATGTAGCTGGAGAATCACAAGAAGTGGCCTCATGGCCTAGATACTAGCTTTGGGGTTACGACCTTGGTTCTTAAAACTAATGTGTTTATATGAGTGATAAATTTTATATATGTATATATCAAGTATGTATTTATTTTAAATAAACATATTTTTATTACATTTTTTTGTTTATTCCTTTTTCTTCATTTTTGTAGAAATATATATTTCAAATATACACACATGCACACTCATCATATAGTCATGGAGTGGAAAAACTTAGAAACCAGCCCATTTCTCTCATTGTACTCACAAATAAACTAGGTTCCAAAAAGGACAGTTAATTCACCAAGGTCACACAGTTAGATTTAAATACTGCTAGAAGTATGTAGTAGAATTCCTTATATGTTCTTGAGCTCAGGTTATGGAATCAGGCAAAGCCTAGGACAGAATGCCAGCTCTATCAGTTATCTAATCTGGGCTACAGTTTTCTCATTTTTAAGATTAGAAAAATAATCTGCACCTTAAGTGGAGTGTCAAAGGTTAGGTGAGGTCGTTCATGGCAGGCATGCATCCCCATGCCTGGGACGTAGCGGCTGCTCAGTAAAGAGTCCTCTTCTCTCACCTTTATTGCTCACAGCTATGCAATATGTATTTTCCTCTAAATTTGCTGATGTTATTTTATTTAACATTTATGCTCACCTTATTTTCAGAATGATTTGCAGCAATTGCTTGATTAGATAGACATGGATTTTGAGTAACCCAGAGATGACAGTTATAGCCAGATGAACCCATGATTTGGGAGTGTCTACATCACTTTTAGTCTTCCACCCTCCATGGGCTCTATTCTGTGGAAGGGTCTTGTATCATCTATGAATAAGCACTGTTTTTCCGAATTCAGTTATACAAAGATCAGCATGGTAATGTGAAAAAAAAAAAAAAACCCTCAAAGAATGCAATTCTCATTTTTTAAAACCTGTTTTTAGAATTTTATTTTGCTTAACTCAGAGCTCCCTATTATTCATCTCTACATTTCAAAGACTGTGACTCATAAATAAATTTTTCACCTATTGTACAAGCTCACAAAATTGCTAAGGGAAAAGGGGTGGGCCTTTTTAAATCCAATTTTACCAGTACTCACGTAAGGAATTTTAAATCAGACAAATTTTCATAAGGATAGGTGTGTATGTTGTTTTTTGTTGCTTGTTTTGATCTGTTTTTCTGAAAAGAGTGGTCATGAACGTGAGCACACTGATTGACCCTAGGTACAAATAACTGATCTCCCCAGGATAAAATTAAAAAATGAGTGGATGGTATAGAAAAATAAACAGATAAAACCAGATGGCTTTTGGTTTTAATTAACCTTTATACTCTACTTCTTAGTGGAAGACTGTCCTTCTACACCTTGCTTTTTCTTTTTGTCCCATCTTTCTGTCTTTTAGTTGACAACACACTTTTTTCTTTTTTCTTTTTTAATTTTAGCCCTGACTATGTCAAGCATTTTGCTATTCACTGTAGTTATAGAAATAGATGTTCCAGCTTTTAAAGTATCAATAGGCCAGCAGGGGAGAAAACACACACACACAACTATAAACCAGAGCAACGAATGCACTCTTGTCTCACAAAATGAACTCTTGAAATAATTTAGTCCCTCAAGATAGAATTTCTGGTAGGTAGAGACAGTAATGACCAGTCGATGAGAATGTTCTTGTTTCCTTGGTAATTATGTTTCTCATAGAAATGAATAAATTGACATGTTGATTTCTAAGTAGGTCTATTGGAGTTTGGTGATTCATTTCCCAAGATCCAATTGCCATAGGGTGGAATGACAAATCACAGGACTGAGTCTGCTATGCTGAGAATGGGGTCTGAATCCTCAGTGATTTTAAGATGTACCCACCTTAGGATTCAGCCTGAGATGTTTTCTTGAATCATACCCTAGAAGCTAGTGAAAAATAGGATAGGTAGTGTTAGGGGCTGTCAAGAATGTTTTGAGTTAAGCTTCTGGTTGGAGTAACATTTGGGCAGAAAAGGGAAGAAACATTTCTTGAGTCTCTACTACATTGTTTCATGTGCTCAGCTTAGAGCAGCTTTTAATTGTCCCAAATCACGCATTTAGTAAGGAAAGGATTTGAAATTTGAATCTAGATGTACATTCTGCTTTATTTTTCAAGATTATTAGTTGATCTACCAAGATCTCTAAAATTCTTTAGACTTTTTAGCATAGCATTTCTATATCTAAGTGTTCCCAGGAAATCAGAAATGTGAACAAAAGATATCAAGAATGTCTATTGGTATATTGATTATTTTTAATTTATAGTGATAAAACTCAAATTATATTGAGAATCTCCTGTAGTAATTTCAAGTTTTCAAAGGACTTTTATTTATATATTTTTAATCTCATTAAGTAGTCTGAGTTACCATTATTCTTCTTCACAGATGAGGAAACTGAGATACAAAGAAATAAAAATAATTTCACTGAGCTCACATAGTGAGATTTCAAATTTGAACTTTAGTGGTCTTTTCTCTCATGTTCCCTCCTGACCATTATGCCATCTTTCTCTTAAGAGCCCATATGATTGAACAGTTAATTTAGAATCTCCTCAGTTCTTTCCTATATGGCCTCCTTTTAGCTTGCCTTCTCCCTTTTTTGTTTCTAAAGAAATGTTTGAAAAATGTTGAGAACTAGTCTCCCCATGCTTATGGGCACTCATTTATTTTCTCTATTGAAATATTATTTTTCAATTTACAGGTCTATTTATGGACAAATAGTAAATAGCACTGCCCTGGTTGTGGTCATCAAACCCTGATTTATTTATGAATCTCAGAGTGCAGTTTCTGAGACCTTGAACTGGGATTTTCAGAGTGGAAAGCCAACAAGCATAAATTGCAACGTTTTCTAATCTGAAAACTCCAGAGAGCTTAATTGATAGTTTGAGCTGCCTCTCTTTTTAATGCTTGCCTTATTTTATTATTCTAAAATTAGTCTATTTTCAAAGTATTTAATATGGTCTAGAACCAAGGCTTAATATCACTAGATAACTTTCAAACTAGTTGAATGATATCTAACAACCGTTTAGTTGTTCATAGGACCTAAGTGATTAGTAGTCTTTATGAAGGCAAGTAATTACTAGGACTTACAGCTTACTCCTCTTTCCAATTAGGAGATAAGGAAGCATGGCCCCAGACTTCTTCTCAATGATGGAAAATTAAGCTAACCTGCTTGATTAATGTCGATGCTAGGTCAAAATATGAATCTGTGCCATACCATAGTATCTAAGTTTGCCTTGTGAAGTATTAATTAAGCAATTATGTTCTTCTTGCTTCAAACTCTGCACTAAAGTAGAGAGCTAATAGAGATGAGTTTGGGGGGGGGAACGCAATGTAGTGTCTTTAATTTTTTTTTCATTTTTCTTCTGGAGATCAAAATTTATGTGATGAAATGCATTATCGTACATGGAATCCGTATGCTCAGCCATGTCGTTTTTTGTGAAAAGCACAGTAAAAATGTAAAATATGAATTAGCCAGTGTGTTCCTGATAATATGGGCCTTCAGGCAAAAGACTCTGAAGGACTGTGTGTTAGTAAGCTGAGACTACTATAACAAAATACCATAGACTGGGTGGCTTAAACAATAGAAATTCATTTCTCACAGGTCTGGAGGCTGGAAAGTCCAAGGCCAAGGTTTTGGCAGGGTTTGGTTCCTGGTGAGAACTCTATTTCTTGTTTGCAGATGGTTACCTTCTTACTTCAGCCTCACATGGCCTTAGCTCAGTGCATGCACAGGAAGAGGGAGTGAGGAAGGAAGGATGGGAGAGTGAGAGAGAAGAAAAGAGAGAATGTCTTCTTTTTATAAAGCCTTTAATCCCATTAAGAGGGCACCACCCTCATAATGGAATCTAACCTTCATCACTTCCCAAAGAGCCCATTTCCAAATGTTATCACACTGGCAGATAGAACATCAATATAAGAATTTGGAGAGAGGCACAAACATTGAATCTATAATAACTTGCATGGATTATCAAGAGCTAATCAGATTCCCAGGAGTTGGTAAATCCTAGGAAATATCAAAAGAAAGAAGAATGCTTCACTTGAATGGAGATGAGGGCAGCATCTGCTCCTGCTTTTCTGTTAGCTGGGAGGAAATAGATAGCACTTGTTCTGCAAAAAAAGAATTATGCTTGCTGCACCTCTGCTTTCCAGCTCAGAGATTTGCTACCTGGAGCCAGCTGAGCCCTGTGGTCTTTAGCGCCTGTCAAAAGACGGTACCTAGATCCTGACAAAAGAGCAGAAAAGCAAGAGAAAGAAAAACAACCACAAAGTGAATTGTCAAGAGTAAATTAAGATCTATTGTCAGTTCTAGAACTAATTCCTAGGTATCCTTTATCCTTAAGTAAATCCTAAATGATTTTCCTTTGTATTCTGTGTAGCAACCATCATCGTTCTCTGATTATAGAAATTTGGAACAGCTCCCTAAAGTTTATTAGTTTAACTTAAAAAAAATTTAATCTTTTCTTTTTCTGAAAGCATCTTAATAAAATCGTAGTTAGTTAAAACAGTTTGCGTATTCTCCTACATGAAAGAAGCAAACAATAGCATTTATATTAGCAAAAGACGTTTGAGCTATTTTTTTTTTTAGCACATCTTATTTATGAAGAAAGGCATTGAGTATTATCTCTAGTTAGATGATTCATGCTTTGATCAGGCTAAGTTCAAGGATATTATGCCTCCTGACAAATAAATCTGATTTTCTCCACCTTCCTCTAAAAGAGCTGAGGATTCCAGTGTGCTTTCCTCAGATTTTCAGTGCTAATCAGAGTAAAGGCTAGAAAATAAGTGTTAATATTCATATTCCAAGTACACCTCAGTAGATACTCTGCTTGTAAACACAAGTTAAAAATCACAATTTCAAATTAACAAAGTGTGTGGATATTGAGTATTTGCAGGGTGAAAGTATTCACTCAGCAGTGTAGGAAATCAGATCAGTGTGAAATAGTGCAGACCAAACTGTATGCCTTATGAAAGAAGGTACAGTAGACTGAATGTTTGTGTCAGCTTCAAATTTGTATGTTGAAACCTAATTTCTAATTTAAGAATTTTTGGAGGTGCAGCCTTTTGGAGGTGATTAGGTTATGAGGGTGGAGTCCTCATGAATGAGATTAGTGTTCTCACGGAAGAGATTCGAAAGCTCTCACGCTTCTTCCACTATGTGAGGGTAACATAACAGGGACAAAACAGCCATCTATGAACCAGGAACTGGGACACTAAATCTGCCAGCACCTTGATCTGGGACTTCTAGCATATAGAACTGTGAGAAGCAAATTTTTGTGGTAAAAGCCACCCAGTCTATGGTATTCTGTTATAGCAGGCCGAACAGACTACAAGGGGAAGATTTTATAAGCAATATCACTTCATTATAGCTAAGAAAACTCAGCTTGCCACAGGGCTTCTCTACTTTGGTTGCCTGTTAATATCACCTGAGTAAAACCTTAATGCCCATGCCAGACCTCATTAATTAAATCTGAATCTCCGGGGGTGGGACACAAGCATTTGAGGAGATGATTTTCAAGTACAAGCAAAGCTGAGAACTACTGCACAGTATAGTTCCTCACTTCAAGCTATTTTTGCAGCAATCTGTCCTGTTGGCACTTCCATAAATATAAGCAGTGGTGGATACACAGTTGGCTGAAACTAAACAATGCCTCCAGCAACTACTCCTCTCTTCAGTTTAAACTTATGACACAAAAGGTTGGACAATGTGTTGGCAATTGTCATGATAAAGTTTACTTAAATCCTGGGATAAAGCAATTAGTTATTTAAGCATGAGTTTTAATTTCTAACAAGCTGCCTGAAGTTAGAGATGAAAATAAAACTAAACTTTAATTTCAATTCTGTAATATTCCTGTCAAATTTTAATATAGGTACCATATAGATATAGGATTGATATTTCAGAAAATTCTTTGGGATAGCACATTTTCCAGGAAATGATTGTAGGATCTACCTATTTAGCAGATATTTCATTGAGCTGTTTTTATGCACAAGTTCCTGTTCTAGACACTAGGGAAGTCTCGGTGAACAAGGCCAAGTTCCCACACTTATGAGATGATAGTCAAGTAGAGAGAGATGGCAAATCATGAGGATGCCTGGGCTGCTGCCTGGGATCTATCCAGTCTCTTGCACAATGATCCTCAAAATTTACCATGCATGTGGGTCAAAACGTGGCTCTCTAGATTCTTCTAATATTCAGAATCAGAGCTCTAGGGTGAGCATTTTAACAAGCACTCCAGGTAATTCTGTCGCAGGTGGTCCATTTATCACTTTGAGGAATACTAGTCCAGCACACTTGCCAGTTTCACTGACTTACAAGGAATGCTGTGGACAGCAGGAGGATTATTCAGGGCTTATCTAACAGTATACTCAGGTAGAAAGATATAATCTCGAAAAGATAATGCTTGCCCATTATAGGTGAATGGCAGCTGCCGGAAATTATGTCTTTGCTTTTAGAACAGAAATACAGCTTCTGTGAGTCTTAGAAGAAAGTTAGGCCTACAACAGATTAGTTTATATTTATCTCAAGGGAGATATTCGATTTACCTAGGCCACCTTAACATATGGCTATTTTGAGTGCAAAAAAAAAAAAATGTCCAATAAAATAAATCATGGTATGAGATTTGGATCTAGCCCCAAAGCACACACTACAGGGAGGGGGCGTAGGTGTGAAGTGCAGAGCTGAGAGACAAGCCCTGGTTTATACTTAAAACCCTCTTACAATTTTGATGAGACTTTAGTCAGTTCACTTTGTGTTGCTAAGCTTCACTCCATCAAAGCTTAATCAGATAGTTTCTTAGGTCCCATATGACTAAGAAGGTTTTGAAAATGGTCAACCTAAATATGCAGATCATGTCTAGCAAAAAATAAAGTACGTATTTACTCAGTAAAAAAGCCCACTAAATATCAATGTTATAACAGATCCTTGCATGTTTGTGTTGCCCACACCCACATGTGTGGCAATAGAGAAAGACCCAGGGGGTTGTGGACATTGCCTAGGCACACTATAGTCAGTGATCAATAGAACTCAAAAAATTTGTGAGTCTGTTGAACATTTCACCCACTGCCAGGGTGACAAACTCTCCTGGTTTGTGTGAAATGGAAGGTTTTCCTGGGACAGGGTATTTCCAATGCAAAAACCAGAGAACTGGTCACCATACTCATCTACCAGATATTTCTGGCATATCTACTTAGTTCAAGAGACTAATGTAGCACATTCAAAAAATTATTGAAGAATTCTGGCTAAATAGGATGATATTATGCACAATAGGAATTCCGAGAAAGAAGGTCAGTGTATCAGCAGTTACTGAGGAGAGTTTTATAGATTAGGTGGGACTGGGTCCAAGTTTTGTGGCTTGCAATCCTGCTTCCTGCTTTACGAGAAATTTTGTTATGCTTTTTGTGCTCAGAAACATGAAAGTGACTTAAAATATATATTTCAAACTTAATAGGAAGGGCCAAAGAATGACATTAGTTAAAAAATTCGGTTGATTTAAAAACTTTTTTTCTATGTATTCAACCAATTAACGTTTATTTTTATAATAGATGCTGAAGTTACAAAAATGACAGTGATCACCTTCCCCAGTTACTCCAATAACTCCAATAATGAAATAAGAGTCTACCTACCTCTCTTTTGGGACAGTTGTCCTTGTGTTTTGGATTTTCTATTCAGAGGTAGCGAACTCTGAAAAATAGCATAATCAGAGTAAGATCGTATCAAGCATTTATGTTACATTTCTTGGAAACTGACTTTGGGGATCTATTCCTTGATAGTAGCCTTGTATACATCTTACTCTGACCTCCAGGGTGAGTCATTCTGATTCTAGAGGTTACTTCTCTTCTTGCTACCTGGATGTGCATACCTGGGAGTGGCATTCTGTATACTGTACTTTGAAGGTTCTGGGGTCTGATGGCATGAGATAAAATCTTGTCTCTGCTACTATTCAGTTCTGTCAATATGGACAAATTATTTAACCTTTCTAACTCTGCTTTCTCTTGGAGATGTTAACAAGAATACGTATCAGAGGGTTGAAGGGTATATATGTATGCAAAGCACTTAGCACCGTGCCTAACCCGCAGGTAATACTCACTAAATGCTATTTTTACATGCCACCTGGACTTATAAATATTTGATTCACCGAGTCTTGTACATGTGAAAAGAATAAAGCCATTATAAGGTACTTCCAGAGGCTTCTGCCAAGGACAGAAACTCCACAGTCTCAGCTAAATCCTCGACTGCTTCCATAGCAGTTACTCAGCAGAGGCACAATTCACGGTTACATATTAGACATGCAGTTCTCAAGTCTTCTGTCTGCCTACTTCAATTTCATATAATTACAGAACCAGAACACTCTAGATTAGGGTTTCTAGAGTCTATGTTTTTGAAATGTGCTTTAGATTGAGGCTCCTGGTGTGAATCCCAGGAGCCAAATATGGACATTAGGCGTGTTGTTGATCATGGACCAGCTTGGAGTGTAATGGGCCAGAGTAAACTAACATGTGGTCCCAGCCTATTATAAATAAGAATTTAATTAGGTCCCAAAAGGTACTTCCCAAACCCAGAGGGCATTGTACCAGGCAAAGTGTTTTTGCTTTAAATTTTGAGGCAAGCTATCAAGGCCATTTTTTCAGCATTTCCTCTGTTTTTTATATTTATTTGGGGGGGGGGAACAAAACTAAAATCTCTCCATTGGTTTTGTTCCCCTGGCTTCCTGTGTTTGCATAAACATGCCAATCAGTTCAAAATCCTCTGTTTATACCTTTCATTTGGTCAGAAAGATAAGGATATATAAGAAAGCTTCCCTCTGCCCCCTCCCAACCATGTCTCTGTGTCTGAGTTCCAAGCCAAGCATCTGACAACGGGAATCTTATCCATTCTAGTCCTTTGCTCTTTGTAGATCGAAAACTGTTTAAGTTGTGACAACATTCCCTAGACCTTCTGCACAAATAATTCACATTTGCAACCAAAAAGATTTCAATTCTGCAAGAGGCACTAAATTTACTGCCAGCCCTTCAGGAGCTGAAAGCCATTGCTCAGTCCTTTGCAGAGAGACCGATTTAATTAAGATGTTTTATGTTCACTTTTACACATTTAAATGTAGGAATTTAAACATCTATAATATTAAATAATTCTGTCTTTAGAAGCATATTTTTTTCAAAACACAGGCTGGCAGTTTTCATTTACACAAAACACTACAGCATCAGGAGACAACTCATTAGCTGCCAGACTTCACTTTGTCTCAGTAAATTAGCAGAATGCAAATGAATCAAGGTCCATGAAAAATCTCCCTTGATTGCTTCTCCTGGTTTTGCCTCAAACCCTTCAGGGCTTAGATATTCGATGACACTTTCAACTTATGCATATTTGCATGAAAATGACAGCACTTATTTTTTATTATCAGAGTGCCTACATATTTCGACAAGTAATAGGCCAGTCTTTTTTTCAGAGACATTTGCTTTGAAACTGTAAAAAATAATTAGATAGAAATGTGAGATCTGAACTTGGGAGCTGTTGGCAGGCCCTGGCAGTAATTGTTGTTGCTACAAGTCTTTCTGGAGGTGTGGCCAAAAATAAAAGTGGATTCATTCTGGCCTAATTTGGCCCCGATCTTACCTGATAAAACTGGGTTTCTGGGCTGACTCTAAAAGGCACAGCTGGGTGGGAAAGGGTGACAGGCTATCATGGAGCTAAGAAAAAGATTAACCCTAGATTAGGAAATTAGGACCTGGTTTTAGTCTCGATTCTGTGTGATCTTGGACTTGTCACCATTCTTGACAGCAGCTTCCCTTGGGCTGTGGCACAGTTTCCCATTAAAGAATGCCCCGTAACCATGAGCAGTAGCACCCGTCCTTACGGAACAGAGAAATGCAGATACAAGCTGGTTTATAACAGAGAACTTTGAAGCCAAGCAAATTTATTTTTTAAAAGTGAATTACTTGCTAGCTTTGGTACTTCATTATTAGTATTGTGACATTCTCATGGCTGATGGCATTAAACCAGCATACCATAACCCATTGGTTAAGAACCACTGGGTTGGGCTCCCCTCCCTTGTGCTGGCTGCTTCCTTTAGGGGGAGACTTTTCTAAGAGATACTTTGATGGAAAAATTTGACTGCAAAAGTAAAACTTGAACTCTCATCTGCAAAGGGGAGCCAATAATGACTACTTCCTTAAGGGTTTGTTGTAAGGAGTAATAAAATGCTAATAAATATGAAGTGCTTGGTATGAACTTAACAGAGGTATTTAGATGTCAGGGATGGTCTGGGCTGGTTGGAGACACCATAGAGATAGCATGAAGTTATTTGTACATGAGATAAGATGGTAAGACCTTTGTGCAGAGACTCAAGCCCACAGTTTCTGACACCCTAGCAGAGAGCTTGACATGTAGTGAGTGATCCATAACTATTGGCTAAAGAAATGAATGAGTAAGTGCTTGAATGAGTGAATGAATGAACAGTGGGGCAGTGCTACACAATAAGATTCTGGATGATGAAATCCAAAACAATTGAGCTGCATTGAAACACCTATTTCAGCCCAGAACTATAATACATGTACCTGGTCTGAGCGGGGACAGTTGCAATGGCTGAAACACTGATGACCACCCAGTAATAGGAAGCATAGTGTAGAAGAGATTAGGAGAAGGAGCTCTTAGGTCAAGTCGCCTGATTCCAGATCTCAAATCTGTGTTGAGCTATCTGAAATGTTTGTCAATTTGACTAGCACTTGTGTGTCTTGTTTTCTTCATCTGTGATATAGAGAAAAGGATGGTGAAGATGATGGTTATAGTTGTGATCAGTATCTTACAGTATTCTTATAAGGTTTAAATGAGTCAGTGCATGCAAATCAGTGCTTAGATAGTAGTAAGTGCTCAATAAATAGTGATTATTACACTTGGACAATAGCAAATCATTGGAACTTAGTTGTCTGTAGTACATTTATAAGTTTATGTATACTATTTTAAATATTTTATGGAGAGATTTAGTGGGAGGTCCAGACCCCAGAAATAGAAACTTAGTATTTGAAGAGAAACAGGCTTGAAAACTTGCTTCTAATTGACTGAACCTCTTAAACAAGTCTGTTATCTTTTTTTGAGGTCCAATATCTAATATTTAAAATGAGTAGTATCTTAGTCAATTTGGACTACTATAATAAAAATACCATTGCCTAGGTGGCCTAAACAAGAGAAATTTCTCATAGTTCTGGAGGCTGAGCATTCCAAGGTCAAGGTGCTGGCCAATTTTGTTCCTAGTGAGAGTCCTCTCTCTGACTTGCTTATGAAAGCCTTCTTGTCATATTCTCACATGGCAGACAGAGAGTTCACCTCTCTTCAGTCTATTCCTATAAGGGCACTAATCCCATCATGAGGGCTGTAACCTCATGACCAAATTACTTCCCAAAGGCTCCATCTTTAAATACCATCACACTGGGGATTAGAGATTTCTCATGTACATTTTTGGGGGCCGGGGGAGACACAAACATCCAATCCATACAGGAAAGATAATGATACTCATAGGGTTGTTAGGAGGCTTGAAGTAAGAAATACATGTGGAAGGGAATTTTTAACCTTAAAGACTACCCAACAATTATTGTAAATTTTTTAAAAATTTGCTTTACATTGTATAATTGTCAAAAATTTTAAAGTGTTTTCACATATGTTGTTTCCGATAAGTAACTTATGGCTTTTATACCATAGGTTACTGTAGTACTGTTCTTATTTTTATTATTTTAAAATTGTATTTTTGTACATGGACTAGGCTCAGCTGAATGGTTCTCATCTGGGGTCTCTCAAAAGGGTATAGTTAGATCTTGGCAATGGCTTGAAGTATCTGAATATTTCACTGGGCAAGATGATCAAGATGACTTCTTAATCACGTCTGGTATCTGGGTGAAAATGGCTAGAGCAGTTGGGGGTGGCTAGGCTTCTTTCTCTATGCTACTTCTCTTCCATAGGGATATAGTGTGGGCTTCCTATCAGCGGGACGATCTCAAAGCAGTCAGTCTTCTTACATGGGTACTGGCTCATGCCTAAATGAGTGTTCCAAGGGACCTATGCAGAAACTACAAGACTTCTTCTGGCCTCACTTTAGCATTGCATTTACCTCATTCTATTGGTTATATAAGGCCAGCTCAGATTTATGGGAAAAGGCCACACAGAAGGATGAATAACAGGATGCATGGTTCACTGGGAAGCCTTTATTGGAGACTAGATATTAGAGGTATATAAGTAACTGTCATTTGGCATATGATTCCCAAATTCGGGGGCTTGCTCTATATAAAAAACATTTTCTTCTTGGATTTTAATTTGTTTATAAGAGTGGAGATCCTGATCATACCTAAAATTCTTCAAAATAAAGAGAAACATTATAGAAACACTAAAAGTCTCTTAAGTTTTTCCTGAAAGAAACTCCTGTTTAAATACATATGGAATATCCAGTGTGTGCAAAAATAATATACAGGAAAAATAACCTAATCAAATATAATTTTTCCTCAAGAAAAATAAATTCAAATAGGTTTGAGATACTATATTTCCAGGGTCCTCTAATATCTTCCAACTGTGCTCTGGACCATGGACTTTTGCCTTTCATCAGATCCATCACATGCTCTGAAGCTCTGGGATGGAAGATATTCAAGGAAGTCCATTACACATAATTCCACCTGGAGAAACTGTTCTAGTGATTGCTACTGAATTGACCTCAATTATGAACACTATTCAATCATTCTTTTATTCATTCCTTCTTATATTCAGATCAATTACTTCTGTATCTTAGCCATTGGTTTGGCATCTTGTAACATTAGCTTGTGTTGTGTGTGGGTATATGCATGTGTGAATGTATAAAGCGAATCTCTCAAAAATGGTTTCCAAAAAGAAGATCAGCTTACCAGAATTATTGATTTTTAAACCTAATGTTTTTACTGTGCAAATTTTACTACCATTCATGTAATACTTTCTGCTCTCCAGACTCTAATTCATTGTGGATACTTTACTTTGAAGTTGAGTTTAAGGTCTACTTCTCTAATGAAGTCTTTGCTTGACTATTGCATCCTGCAGTCACCTGGCCCTCCTCTTACTTCATAGTACTGTTTGTCTGGTCTCTTTGTCATGCTTTATTTTTGTTTACTGGATTTATTGTTACTTAACACTTATTATCTATTTATTTGCTTATTTTGGTTTTATATGTTTAATCCAATAATATACAGGTATCTTAAAAACAGGAATTTTGTTTGTTTTATTCACTACTGTATCTCTGGTGCCAAAAAAAATTGTCTGACACAGTAGATAATCTTTGTTGAATGAATGACTCTGGTGACTGGGACTTCTAGGCCTATACTTGCTCTTGGCACTCATCTTCAGGAGTTTGCTGGTGGATAAATAGGCACATTGCTTTTCTGTGCCAGATGGACAGTATGTAACCTTCTTCCTATTTTGCAGAGATATTTTGAGGATGACTGAGCAGTATCCAAGTGTATGTAGTTATTTAGATTTTTTTTAAAAGCATATAATCAGAAGCTGCTCCCAAATGTAATGGTGTGAAATGTGTCAGGTTAATTATCCCCTGTGACAGAACAAATTAACCTTCACTATTTTCATAGCCCAGTGATTATATTTCTTCCACTGTATATTGCTCCGCCTTTTAAAAAACTGTGAGTCTGGACAACATGAAGTGCCCAAATTTAACCAGGACTACGAGTGTTGCTTTCCTTGTCCCTCTGTCTCTGCTGTACACTGTTCTGGCTCCTTAGCTCTGAATATCAGCAAGGCAAGAATGTTGTGATGCTGAGTAGAAGCTACAGCATGGGCCAGAGCACTATCTGTAGCTTCTGTAGGATCCTAAACCCTCTAGGTCATGGCTTTTCATAGACTGTAGGCTGATTTCACTGAAATAATTTCAACCAGGTACTTGTTATAAACTTCAACCAGCAGGCTCACATTCTTAGATGGAACACTGGACTTTTTTCCATCAGCTCTATGGTGAGAAAGGGAAAGAACATAAGAAAAACTGGAAAAAAGATATTTTGAGAACACCCCAGTTCCTTTGTAGTCCCAAATCCCTTTACTCTTAGAGCTCTCTTCTGTTACCTCTTCACTTCTTTTCCATGTTGTTTACCTATTCATCTCTTAATTATTAACTTATTTATTCACTTTTTCATTCCTTTACTCAGCATACACTGATAGGATGCCCAACATGTCCCAGGCACCAAGATACATGATATTGTATAAGGGTGGATAAATTAGATACAGCTTCTACTCTCAAGAGTTCAGGGTATAAAGCTGAGGAACTCTGTAGTACTCCAAGAGCCTATTTTCAACCAGTACTAAGGAATTTAGTTTGTTTCATGTGAACACACATGGTCTTATCTGAGCACTGGCTCTGTGGAGAGTGGGGCTATGGTGGTGGTGAGGGTGGAAGGTGTTATGCAAGGACAAAATATGCCTTGTTTCTCAAAAAAACTGATGGTCTAGGAAAAAGGAAAAGGCCTGTGAATAACAACAATCAAAAAATTTAAAAAACATTATAAGGGAAAAGAGAACGTGGTTAAGTTTAGACACTGAAATAAAAACAAGGTGCTATATTCAGAGGAAGGAGTTTCCATTCAGGGGTTGGGAATAAAGCAGAAAGGGATAGGGAAGGCTTTTTAAAAGAGGGGTTAATTCATCTGTAGATTGAAGAATGGTTGGAATTTATTCTGGCCACAAGGTAACTGGTAGACCTAAAGAAAAATGTGAGAGAGAGAAAGCATAGAGTCTGTTTAGCAAAGATGGCTTTATGCCCACCTGAGAGATTGGTGCTTTATTGACTAAGAGAGGAGTCCCTAGAAGACTTTGAACTGATTGATGACCAATTGCTTGGAGCTGCCCCTTTAAGGGGAGCAGTTTTCCATCTTGGGTGCGATGGGCTGAAGCTAGGTGAGTCTGGGGACCAGTGAGTAGATTATTCTGGGAATGAAGGAGAGAAGTAATGAGGTGGTAGCTATGGGACAGTGTGAAGAGATAGTAGTCAAGTTATACTTATGGACTAGCCTTTTCAACAAAATGAATGTGGAAGGAGAAGAGGTTGAGGAGTCAAGAGCAAAACTGCAAGAAGGTTTTCTGGTAACAGCTAAAGGGCTTGCCCTCTCCTCACCTTGAATGACATATTAACCATAGTTAAATTTGCACTCTGACTTTGGGCATTTAAAAAAACAGTTCTGCTATCAAAACACTTGAAAAAATATTAGGTGGCTTGGATTTACTCATTGCTTGAACTCTGCCAAAGCTTTTTTGAATAGTTATTTTTGTTTGTTTGCTTGTCTTAGACCTTTCCCTCTACTCCTTGCACATTTGTAATTATTTTTTTCCATGGCTGTGCAGACTAGTAGTGTGGTGCTGTCACTTACTGACCCTTCACTTTGTTTCCCTCAACCATGCATATGAGAGCACTCACTCGTTTTCATGCTATTCTCCTGGATCCTACATCAGGGTAATGCATGTCAAGTGATTTGCCAGCAGCATTTGGATGAATAGTCATATGTTAGTTCTCATACCATCGTTCCTGTAATCACAAGTGTGCATGTTAGGCTTCCAGTAGGAAGAACCAGGTGGCCCCATTAATCCAGAGTGTGAAAATTCCTCTGGGTAGACTACCACCTGATTTGCAGATGAAATATGCAGCCCCCTCATGGTGCTATTTGAAGGGCAAGCATAGGTCTTTATAACCGGAGACATCTCCCTTAATAACCTGTTTATATGAGAAAAACTCCATTATTAATTTATGCATTCATTAATTTATTTATCCATTCAATAAATATGTATGTATCTTCTTACAGGCTGATACTGTCTCAGTACCCCCAGTGCCATCACTCCAGTTGTTAGAACATACAAATACTTCTTTACTTGCTTGTAAGCAGCCATTGCCTCAATCCCTATGAGTACTCACCTTATTCAGACAGTTCTAGTAGCCCCAGGTCCTCCTCAAGGACCTTCTACCCCAATACACACACATATACTTCTCCAGGATCCCACAGCTAAAGGCTTAACCCCTGACACAGATCTTTAGCTACCATTCATTATGGTTGCCTGGTGCCCATGCTGTATCTGTTAAATACTTTGAAAACACTTCTAACTTCACTCCCTACCATGTACAAAGAGAGATGCTACAACCTTTGGAAGAAGTAGGCTGTAACTTTGCACTCAGGGAGCTTCACTAGAGGGTCTCTGAGCAAGTGCATGAATGACTAGGATGTGCACAGAGAAGGTATAGTAGACTCAATAATGGCCCCCCAAAATATATCTATGACCTAATCCCTAGAACCTGTGAACATTTTTTTAAAGACTTTGAGATGTGACTAGGTTAAGAATCTTAGATGGAAAAATTATCTTGGATTATCCAGATGGGCCTTAAGCGTAATCATGTCTTTATAAGTAAGACGAGGGAGATAATAGACAGAGAGGGGGAGACAGTGTGACCACAGAGGCAGAAATTGGAGTGATATAGCTTTAAGCCAAAGAATGCGGGCAGCTACCAGAAGTTGGAAGAGGCAAGGAATGCATTCTCCCTTAGATCTTCTGTAGTAAATGCAGCCCTGCCGATGCTTTGACTTTAACCCACTGTTCCTGATTTTGGATTTCTGGCCCCAAGAACTATAAGAGAATAAATTTCTTTCACTTAACTGTTGTTTTAAGCCACCCAGTTTGTGGCAATTTCTTATAACAGCCTCAAGAAACAGAAGGGTTAAGTGTCCTTGGACACAGAAAGTTCTATGGGTGGTAGATAAGGAGAACTTAGTTCTTCTCTTGGGAGTGTCAAATAAGGCTTAAGAGAGATGATGGCAAAGGAGCTGGGCCTTGAGAAATGATAAAGAGGATTGGGCAAGCAGAGATGTGTGACAAAAAGTGTGAGGTAACAAGAAGTCCTTCCCTTTGCCCAGAGGCAGTTTACAAGGGTGGCAAAAGAAAGCAGAACAGTGTAAGACAACAGGGAGTGGTAGGGCCATATTAAAAAGTAAGGTGAATGCTCTGGTTTTTCTTCATATCTTATAAATCTTTCACCTTTTACTACTAAAAAAGTAGGGTACATGACTCTTGTTGAAGGGTTAAAATTTAGTTAAAAGCAATGGCTCTATAACACTATTCTGACCAGACATATCTCTGGGCTGGGTTCAACCTTTTTATTACCTCTGGGTGGATAAAGGGGAATGATTGTCAGGGACCAAGTTTACACAGGAAGTATGTAGACAGCACACAGCCATCTTTGTATAATAGCTTAGCAGTTTGCTTTGGTTGCAGACAATGTGAAATCAATTAGCCAGAGAGTAAAATGAAGAGCTAGAAGCCCTAGCCAAAGACATAGATGTGCTATTTTAGAAGGCCACATCTAAAGTATGCAGATTGCCTAAAAAAGAAAGACTGAGGCTGTGGGAAAGGTTTCTATACAAGCACAGATTAATTTAATAATTGTTGAATAGTCACTTTGAAAGTCCCAAAGGCTGGGCCTAGAAGTGAGAGAGAGTGGACAAGTGTCAGTGAGGGAGGGGCAGGATCTTAGTAGTGTGATGAGGCCATATGAAGACTCAGGGAAGAAAGATGGCAACAAGTCTTTGGTACTAAACTTTACCAACAGCAGCTGTCACCCGGGAGCCTGCAGACCACACAGAGCTGTGGTTCTGGCTTTATGAGCACCTTGTTACACCCACTTGAGCCAGGCCCCGGAGACCACATCCTTCGAATGGACCCCGCACTTGTCCAAAGTCAGGACAAGTTTATCACAATTATAAAATTGTATTAATGCCTTTGTTTTCTAGACCATGAGAGGGGTATTGGAGCTGGCCTCATATGTTTAGGTAATTTTTAAAATTGATTTCAGAGCCCTATCTTAAAAATTGCATCTCACCCATACAATTAATTTCAGCAGAAATGCTTATCACGCTTTTCTTGCCCACTTCAGATTGCAATTATTATTATTAGTTGGATTTGGATGCTCTTAGTATTCATAATTGACTTTTAATTAAGTGCCAAACTGTTTCCAACTGTTGCATATACCCTAAGGATTTCTACACCACTTCTCATTTACTTCAGATGCTTTCCCAGAACATAAAACGCAGAAATACACTTGCCTATTAAGCTGCAAGGGGGAAACTCATAGTATGCTTTTAACAAAGTTGTCAAATAGAACCAAAATGTTCTTTTTAAAAGAATTGCTAAGGTATTTCTTGACCGTATGCATTTTATGTCCACAGCTGCCAGGTAATTATTCTGGAAACACAGCTAAAGGTTGGTTCCAGAGTCAGCTCGTAAAACAAAGATCATGTGTAGATATAATTACACTTGTCATGCCTTGATACTGTCCTGAACAACAGTTACAAGATATAATACATATTAATCTATACAGCATATAATCAAGTGTCAATATACAAAATACAATTTTCTACTCTATTAATGGCTAAAAGAATAAAGATTTATAACCAGCTGGACGAGACACTCGAACCACAAAAGGCATGTGAGATCTAAGGTAACTGAGGGAACACAGATTGACATCTTCATATCTTCAAAGACACTAAGCACCAGCCCACCTTATAGCCCTGGGGATGGAAAGGCACTACCTAGAAAGTTCATTTCCTCCACTGTGGCACACTCTCATTTGATCTTTCATATTTTTCATCAAACGTCATCTTATCAGAGAGGCTTTCTCAGGCTGCCCTATACAGAATCAACTGCTCTATTTTTCTTCATTTAGCTGAGATGATAACTAAAGAATGAATAAAAGATCTTTCCTAAGGACATTTTATTAAAATTAGCATGTATCAGCAGAACTAATATTAAGTTGCAATCATCTTGAATCCAAATTTAGTATACTTTTGATTGATTTACTCACTTATTTCTCCATTCATTCAACAAGTGTTTATTGAACACTTACTCTGTCCCAGGCACTGTTCTAGGCATAAGGGATACAATGAAAACAAAAACCTGGTTCCCTGCCCTCCTGGAACTAACTTTCAATGGGAAAGAAAAATTAAGTAGACAAGTAAATCGTATAAGTCAAGTAGTGGTGTTATTTAAAAATAGTAAGAGAGTAGAGACGGAATGCTTGTCTATTGAATGCAAGCAACTGTCTGGATGCAGACAGCATCTGGCTGTCTGGAGCTACTTTGGAGTAGAGACCTGGATGAAGTTAAGGATCCATTCATGGAGATATCTGCTGAAAGTATTCCGGGTATGAGGAGTAGAAAATGCAAAGCATGGTCTTAAGACTAGAGAAGCATGATTTGGGAGGATTACACTATGAGATAGGAGCTAGTGGCAGGCAAGACAGGAGTCCTCACCATGGTCTATAAACCCCATACCAGCTGGCCCTCTTCAACCTCATCTGTCATTTCCCCTCACCCCCCAAAATAATGCTTCTCTAGTCATATGTATCTATACCTATAGATATACCTATAGGTCATATATATGCATTTCAGATATGAAATAGTATTCCTTCAGTCATCTGGCATACTTAAAGTGACTTTCTCAATAGACTTCAGTCTTTAAAAGCTACTATTTGTGGGATGTTTACTGTTCACCAAACACTATGCTGAGCCTTTTACCGACATCATCTCATTTAAAAATTCATGATTCTATGTAACAAATGTAGTCACATGCCCTGAGGATGACCCATAATAAAAAAATGCTTTATTGGTGTAACAAAATTAAATTCTCTTCCGAATGATCCTATGAGCAAACAATCATTTGGAGGCTGCTAAATGGCAAACGGTGTTCCTATAAAGTTCTGAAACCATCTACCTAACAGGATTTGTTATTTAGAGATGCTGAAGACATTAGGAAAGGAGAAAATCAGTTTTATGCATTTGTCATAGACTGTCCTGGTCACGTTTGGCACTGTTGGTATGGAAAGCCCAGTAGTGTTGACAATATTTGTAGAGCTTTATTTAGTGTGTAGCAATTTTAAAATTAAGAGTTTACTTTTACTTTACAACATATGTTTAAGCTTTGACCTGCACTGTTGTCTCTAAAGTGCTATGGAATTTACCAACTGTTTTTGATTATTATTTTAAATTGCTTTAAATTTACCCTGAGATTTGACATTTATTTTTATTTTACACAGAAAGAACTGAGCATCAGGGATTAAGTTTTCTCATCCCAAGTGCCATAACTAGTAAGTCAGAACTAGGATCCATGTTTCCTAACTCCAAGCCCAGTACTGTTTCTTCTGTGCCAGAGCTGTCAATATACCTACCAAATGGATATG
Organism: Eonycteris spelaea; assembly: GCA_003508835.1. Lineage (NCBI taxonomy): Eukaryota > Metazoa > Chordata > Mammalia > Chiroptera > Pteropodidae > Eonycteris > Eonycteris spelaea. Next base: position 828,646 of record PUFA01000168.1, read on the forward strand.
GACTGATATGTTTATCTATAAGTTATTTTTGGTTAACATTTAAAATTTTCTTCTATATTTTTATTTTTTATTTTTGAAAGGCAGTCGATGAAACTTATTAAAGAAAATCCACTTACGAATGATATGTAGTGAATATCATTCCCTTCCTTCCTGCTGTCCAGTACACCCAGTTCCTCTTCTTGGGAGAAATTACTTTGTTGCTAGATTTTATGTATTTTACACAAATATTTTATGTGTTTATAAACATATGGAAATATATTTTGTTTTTCATCTTAGTTGCTGTATAAATATTAAGGATACACATTTTAAAGACTCTTGATATGCTTGACATTTTATAAGGTGCCTTTGGAAGTCCCTATGAACCATCATAAATAGCCCTAGATGAATTGGCGGAGGCAAGTTCCCAGCTAGGACAGTACCAGAGGAGCCGCCCTGAGTGTGACACCACAGCTACACTGCAGCTTCCCTTGTCCATTCTGGCAAGATGCGTCTTACCAAAACATATGCAGTGAATTTCGAAATTTAAAATTTCAAGTTGTGTTTTTATGTTATACATACACATACAATGTCAGCTAGGTCTACAAGGATTTTTAAAAGAAAATAGTACAACCCTTCCTCACTCATTGACTGCCTCTTGGGAGCAACCACTTTCTTGTCAACGTTTATGTCTCTTAAAAACGTGTTAGTGCCACTGCTTCATTTCCCCTAACATGCTTTATTTTCCCTTGAATTAATGATGTGTTTGCCTCTTTTTGTTTTATTTTTCTGTACACTAGTTACTTGTCCAACACCAAATTCTTTGCCAAGTGTTTAAATCTTTTCTTCAGATGTTCAGAGATGTCAGGTTTTCTATTAAATTCACCTTTCCCAGAGTCCCTCTTGACTTGCTCCAACTGGTCTGGTTTCTCTTTGGGAGTTCAGCTGCCATTCTGGGGTTTTTCTTTATAATAATGCAGAGGATTCTTTGACTTCCCATGTTGCATTTTCTATACCCAATATCTCCCTCTTTGTCTTTTATTTTTGAGGAAAGAACATATTTTCCATTAACCTTTTGAGAATGGATGCAGGAAGGCAATTTTTTTTTCTTTTGAAATATTGCCTTCCTTAATGTCTAATTTTAATCTCTAACTTGATTGAAAATTGGCCAGCTATAAAATCCTAGGTTGGAAATTATTTTCCCTCAGCATCTTGAAGGCATTTTTTCTACTGCTTTTAGTACCTAGGATTGCTGTTGAGCAGTCTGAAGTCACTTCGACTCCTGACCTTTTGTAGGAGGTATACTGTTTGCTCCTTGGTAGCTTGAGAATCCTCTTCTTTTCCCCAATGTTGGGGAATTTCATAAAGTGATTAGAATGGCTTATGTGTTTATCCACTGAGCAGGGCAAACGGTGGGTTAGTCCAACATGGAAACTCTTATCCTTTAGTTTGGGGAAATTTTCCCTTTTTAAAAAAATTTATATAAAATAAAAATATATTATGATTTCTTCTCCTCTGATACCACTTTTCCCTTTATAATCATTTTAGTGAGGCTTTAGAAAGCCTTCTTTATTCAGAGGTTGCAATTCTGTTTTATATAATTTCTGCCCCATAGTGATAAAATTAATGAATAAATTCAAATGTAATCTGGCAAATGTCATGGCTACTTAAAGTCTTGCTTTATGTTTGAAATTCCCGTAAAGAATAAAATCTTGGGTGAAGTTGTAAAAGTGATATGAAAAGGCATTACTTTGAGGTGATATTAATAATGATATTTGGAAAGAAGACTTAAGACCACTCAATCTCTCCTCTATAAGGGTTCATGAAGATGATACATGAACAGAGACAAAGGAAAGGAAAGGGAATATTTTATTACTAGTTGGAGATTTGGTTCCAGATCTTAAAACAGAACTTTAGTACAAGACATTAGAATATAGAGAACACTCAATTTTCCTTATCTAACTAGGCTGAACAAACTAGAATCAAACAGTTCATGTTTTCCATCTCTATTAATTCTAAGATCATACTCAAGTCTGAGATTTGATCATTGAGAGATAAAAAGACAAACATAAAACATATCCATAGCGGCAGAGGAATAGAACAAGACAGATTAGTCTTGAAAGAGAAAGTTTTCCCAGGACCTTACTTGCTTATAAGAGTAGTCCTAAGAGAGGAGCATTGTAGAAGTACAACGAAGAATGAAATGGAATGGTAACAAAGTTGCTTCTGGTGTTCCTGGTGACCAATTGCAAGACTTTGCTTTAACTGGAAAGAAAAGAAACTGAAGACAGAAGATTTTTTCATATCATTTTGGTCCAAATAAGAGTGACCTCCTCAGAGGCAGATGCCATCTCTAGCACTATCACCTAATTATTGTCCTACAACTAGCCAAGCCCTTACTCATAATGGTGACCCACACTTATAGGAGTTAGGAAGGTGACAGAGGTACAGGCCTTTGGCTTTGCCCCTAGATTCCAATATTCTAAGCAGTTATGATTCAACAAACTATACAGAGTTTTTGACAACACCCTTTCAACTCAGTTCTCTCTTTTCTCTCTTTCCCCAAACCTAATGTGGGCCCCGCCTCTCTGGGAGTAGTGTGGCAAATAACATTAGATGTGAAGGAGCTTGTGTACAGCTATCATGACACTGTTTATATTTAAAAATATGGCCTCATAGGGGAGGAGGAAAGAAGGGAGAAAGAAGAAAGACAGGAAGACAAGCAAAAATACATTTATTGAGCACCTACTATATGCCAGGCACTGTACTTCTTGGTATTGACAACATTTGTACAAAATAATCACCATTTTTATGAATGAGGCAATTTGTCATCTGATGAGGATCAAGTGACTCGCTTAAGGTCTCATGGTGAGCAAATGGTGAGAGTGGGACTTGGACACGCAGGGCTGTCAGACCCTTTCATTTCAGAGGTGACAGCACCATGGTGGGGAGATTTTTCCCTTTACATTGTACCTCAAGTCACCTCCTCCTCTTAATGAGACTGCATGTATTCTTTCTGAAAGTACTAAACAACTGAGAAGAAATAATTAAAGCCAATATCAAAAGGAATCCCAACAGACATTTTGTGGAAAAACAAAAGTAATTACACAAATAACAAAGAAAAGTTCCCAATTCTTAAAGATTTGTAAATATCTGTATGCAGCTTTGATGTTAAACTGAAGTGTATTTTTATTATTGTTGGCTACTTAATAAAATGTTATGCTTCTGTTAGGCAGCTAGTCAGACATGAGTGACACGGGGAACAAAGGAATAGAGACCCAGCCCAGAGACTGCCCAAGAACACCTTATTGGTAAGTAGAGCATTCCTCCTGCATCCCCAGAGACAAAAGAGAGGAAAATCATAGCCTTAGCTGGCCTAAGCTGGCTACAGACACCTGCGCAGAAGGCACTACCCTAATTTACCTGCAATTTATGCGTGGAAGTTCCTGAATCTAATTGTAACAGACTGAATTCTGGGTATGCATATTAGACAGAGTTTCACAGCAGCCAGGTGTCAATCAAGATGACCTTACTTGCCGATTACCTAAGAATGTCTTTGTAACCACCCATCATGGCCTCAAGTATAATGCAGACCTCTCCCTCCTTCCCGGGTTATAGCTCTCCATCTTCCCTGGCTGTAACCTGTACCCCTTCCTCCCCGGGGTACATAACCTTATTTCCATGTAGTTAGCCAGTTTTAGGTTTAACTTGTCTTCTCCTTCAAAATGTGCTTTTAATAAACAAATATTTCTCATGTTCATTGAGTTGAAATTCATTTCTTCACCAGTGAAAAGGACCTAGAGGTGTGTGTTACTAGAATTCCAATCAGTCCAATAGTAAAGGTCCTCTTAATTTTTTCCCTTGAGAGTTCTTCAAATTTATCATGACGTTTAAATTGTTAACCTAGCAAGGAAATAGTGGCGGTTAGATATGTCTGTTTTCTCCCTAAAAAAAACAAAGCTGCTGGAATGTTTACTGAACTTATAAATAAAGCACTTGAAAATATTCTCAAAGTGAACATGAACCAAGTCAGATTTTCATTTGGTCATATTTCCTGGTTTGCTGTGCATGTGAGGGTGTGAGAAGAGAGCTGATCTGAGCTGTCCCTGAATTTTCACAGCTCTATTGATTTGACTTCAGGCAGCAATTATCCTTCAATTGCCTTACTCATCCTTTTAAATATGATTTAATCTCACCCCTTTAGAAAACCTACCCAATCCACCTTGAAATAAAATGCACAGCATTCCCAAAGGCTCAGGACCCTGGAAGAACACATTCTGTGCTTTTACCTTCTCTACCTGGCTGGATTCAGTGACTGTGCCCAGCAGAGTGGTTAGTACATAGTCCTCGATTAATGTTAGTTATTATTCTTCCAAACTGCAAGTTCACTAAAGAAGTGAAGCAGCTGTTTCCATCATCTTTCACTGTGACAAAACCAGACTTGGAAAATCTACCAATATTTCTGTAATTATTTGGTTGAAGGCTGAGCAGCTATTTTAGAGACTCCAAAATAGAGTGGCTTCAAGCCTATAGAAATAAATTTCTTTATGTTGTACTAGTTCTAAAATGAGCAGTCCAAGCTGGTGGGGAGGTTTTCTTCCTTACTATCATTCTGTACACAGGTTCCTTTCAACATATTATTGAGCCAGATCCCTAGTGCAGTTGTGTATTGCTCTTAAAATCCCAAAGGCAAGGTTGAAACTGTGTGGGGCCAGAGGACAGACGAAAGAGCAGGTGAAAGTACCACACCAATGTCTTACATTTTCTGACTGGCCATCCTTTGGTGAGAATGTAGTCAAAGTTGACATCTAAGTGCATGGGGAGGTTAAGAAACATCCATGAGCTGGGCAGCTATGTGCCTGGTTTCAATGGAAGACACAAAGTGGATTTTGTGTACAACTAGCAATCTTAACTCCGTAATTTTCATAAAACATTTCCATTTCTACCAAATAACACATCCTTAGGTACTAAGCACCATGCTAACCTATGATAGAAGATTTTAAGTTTACCATAGGCCAATCTTCTGCTTATTGAAAGAATCTTTTCTATAACATCTACTTAAAGGGAGATAGCCATGCTAATATTGCTATATGGCTAAACCTAATTTCAAACACAGCCTTTCAGTACGCAAGACTGTCGCAATAAGGTTGAAAGATTGAACTTAAGTTCATTGAGACAAAAGGCAGGAGAGCTTTTAAGCACTGGGGTGAGCTAGTGTGAAATTACTGGAGGATATAAAACAGGAGGTAAGTCAATGTGATTAGGCCATTTGTATTTGGTAGTTGGTACTTATCCTTATCAAATTAGGATACAGAGTCTGGGAGATAAACGTCCTATCTTCCTTGATAATTTCAAAGAAATGGCTTCCAGGTCTATGTGAAATATATTTCTGGGTTGTAAAGCTGGTAGGAGGCTGAGAGGTTTACATCTCAAAGGGGCAGAGAGAGAATTTCACATTGGCAAGTTTTCTAAAGTAAATGCTCTAAGAAAAGGCAGGTCAGGGGCCTATAATCAGGAAGAAACCTGTGTTAAATTTAGTCCAGTGCCGGAGCCAGCCGGCTAAAGTCGAACAGCACCTAAAAGAGGGGGGTGAAGCCTAAGGAAAAAAAAAAAGACAGGAAAGCTCTTCGGGAGGGCATACAGTCAATGCTGCAGCCTGGAGTTTATTTAGCATAGCCCTTACATTTCTTTTCGAACACAATAGCAAGGCACAGAGAACATTACCATAGGAATGCTGGCATTTACATAAGTTCCTATACTTCCTTCCCTCAGGGTGCAAACATCCTTGCTTTTTGTAAAACATTCCACTATCTCAAAAGGATTTCTTTAGGAGGCAATCCTCCCTTCCAGGGTCAGTAATGTTTAACTTAAATCCCTGCTTCCTAGAACCATTGTTTAAGCAGTCTCAGTAACTGCTTTATGGCTGTAAGCTACGTGACTTCTTTGGTGTCTCAAAATGGCTCCCAACAGTCCAGCTGAGGGGAACATTAAATCTGGCTTGATCACTGCCAGGTAGATCTGCTATCTCCTTCCCATAGAGGCTCTGCCTGTCTGGTGGGTCTAGGAGATGGCAGCTTGTGTTTGGCCTCATCAGTTAAGACTATCAGCTGTGGTCCATCCCTTAGAAATTGGTGAAAATCTCTTGTTGGGATCACCCATACCTTATTGCCTTTGAGAACTGGAGCATTTTTACACCTCTGCCTTTATTTTGACAAGTGCTTGAAAGAGAGGAATTATAAATGCAACTGCTTAGCAAATCAAACTAGATGTTTTCAGATATTAGCATTTAATGGCTAAGAGACATTGCTAATTTTTTCACTATCTTCTATTCACTAATATAGGTAGCTAAATGGTAAGGTATACATATATATTGTATACGCATACAAATGGGTCAGCATATATGTGGTTTTCATCCTCCTATAGGGATCAATATAGCTGATTTAATTTCAATTTGAACTAAGAATGTGTGATTAATATTTTTTCTTAAAATGGTCATCATGCATAAAAACGCTGTCCCTTGCTATAGTCCATTTCACTGTTGGATGTATCCAGTTGTCAGGAAGTTCTATACTGTTGTAAATTAAAATACTTATTTTAATTTCTATCCACTGGGTTTTATCTTTGCCTTCTGAAATAAAAATTTTACTACTTCTGTGAACTAATCCTGTTACATAGACTAGCTCAGGGTCACGAAACAAAAATATCCACAAAGGTAAGCAAGAGTGTAGAACGAGTCTTTGCTACCAAAAGGGGAAACTGCGGCAGGTGTTATAGAAACAGGACCTAAATGGTAAAGGTTATTGGAAAGCCCGCTTTGTTAGCTAGTGTTATCTACCATGACTTTTTAATATAACCCTTCTGCTTACTGACTATACTCAAAAGGGGGTGTAAGTGTGAAAGGCTGTGGAAGGTGATAGTATGGAAGTCAGTGAGATTCCAGAACAGGCTCCAAGACACAGGGAATATAAAAGCTGAAGCTATTGCCATTGAAAGGGCTTTAAGGAAGCATCACCATTAGAGAAAATGAGCTTCTTGGTGAAGAATGGGTGCATGCATGTGTGTGTGTATGTGGTGAGGGGGTTGGCCATGTGAGTTTTGAGAAAATTAGCAATGAGGCAAGTTATTTTGAAAAGTGGAAAAAAAAAAAAAAAAGGATAGGGAGGATACCAAAAGTACAGAACAAGGAATGGGAATTAGGAGATGCAAGGTAGTCCAGAGGAGGTGATAGCCTGATTGACAAAGAATGATTTCAGGAGAATATTAAGTCTGCACTTGGATCATGACTGTGGAGCACTGAGCTAAGAGAGGAGAGTATTTACAGGTTCAGACAAAATGTATTTTTTTGTATTAGATATACTACCCCCTTACTCCATTAAGGATATAGTTTACAGACCTTTTTTTCTTTATGAATCCCCAGAAAGTGACATGTCTTTTCCAATGTCCCAGCAGACTTTTCCAAGGTATGGAAGACAGACAATTCTCCCTTCTAGAACCACATCTTGTCCTTACCCTAGACTTTAAATTGTTTTATAACTTTCTATAGAGAGGAATAAAAAGCTGCATTACTCCTTAACACACTGTGCTTTACTTGATAAAATAAGGAATGTTGGAAAAACTTCATTAAAGTACAAGAACTCAGACCACAGAGGATTTTTAGGGCAGTGAAAACACTCTGTATGATATTATGATGGATATGTCATCATACATTTGTCCAAACTCATACAGTGTATAAACCTAACGCTGACCCCCAAGGTAAGCTATGGACTTTGGGTTATGATGGGTCAATGTAGGTTCATTTTTCATAATAAACATACCATTCCGTATGAGTGACATTGATAACAGGAAGGCTATACATATGTGGGGTCAGAGGGCATTTGAGAAATCTCTGTACCTCGCTCTCAACCTTGTTGTAAACCTAAACCTGCTCCAAAAATTAAAGTTAAAAAAAAAGAAGAGCACCTTTGTTTGGCCAATCCCTTCCATACCTTTTAAGGAAAAAAACAGACTTTCTACACACACTTGTGAAGATTTCATTGTTATTAGTACTTAAGCAGCCATCAAGCTCCTGGTCCCTTTGCAAGTTCTAGAGGAGACTGAGTACAGGAGAAACTGCAACAACAAATCACGAGTTAATTGGATGCCATCCACCATTCTTCTCTTTCTTAGCTGTGACAGAGCTGTCTGTGCAGACTTCTCCTGGGGGAGTGAACCTGTATCCTCCACAACAGCAGGAAACCTTCCTGCAAGGAGCTCTTGCCACGTTTGATTGCTCAACCCAATCCTCATTACTTTTTCCATTGGATAATTAACATAACTGGGATTTCTCTCCCCTCCCAGCAGTAGCAATGAGATCTACATTAAATGTAAGTATCATGATTTACGGTTAATAATCATATCAGTACAGTGATTAAGGACATGAGTTTGAAATTAGAGGCTCAGCTCGTATTTGAGGTCTTCCACTTCTAGCTATATTACATAGATTATTAACCTCTCTGAGACTTACTTTTCTCAATGCTATTATTTAGGTGTGATTGGGATTCCTTTTTGGTTGTGAGGATTAAGTGGCATGTTGCATTCAAAATGCTTAGCAAAGTACACTAGCATTCTAAAGTGGCTTTCCTATTTTCTAGTATAGCTATCGTTATTACCTAAATGAGCCTCACAGTAACCCCATGAGGTAGGCCTGATAGCTCTAGTTTATGGATCACTCATAGCAGAGACAGGAGATGGATCTGTCTTTATAAAAGAGAGCGTATGAGTAGATATGTACTTTTAACGTCTTATTTCTGACCTTATTTTAACTTGGAAGGCATAGAATTAAGTTGGGAACTCAGGACAGGTCTCCAACAACTAGCTCCTCTCCCAAATTTTATGCATCTAAATTCTAATGTATTCCCTCCGCCCCCACCCCACCCTCACCCCAGGGCAGGGCCCACCTACACTCTCTACCATTTGCTTGAAAATTGAGTCTCCTGCTAGTTCTTACAGGGTCATTGGCTGGAAATGGATTCCACCCTTTTCCAGCAAAGAGTCCCCACTGTAGCTCTTGCGGGGTCACGACTATTAGTATCACACCCTTGTTTTGACAAGCATAAATTGAGAACTGGCTGCATAATTTGCAGGGTCCAGTGCAAATGAAAATGAGGGCTTCTTGTTCAAAATTTAAACGTTTCAAGACAGAGACAACAGAGCATTAAACCACACACAGGGCCTTCTGACTGCAGGCCCTGTGTGACTTCACAGGGTGCTCTTCTACGCAGCTGATCTTCAGTTTAGCTAAATTATAAAGTGGTTCCTTTGACTTGAAATAGCTCACTTCATTTATTAATTAATCCATTCGTATTTTCTTGGAGGAGAAAGGGAGCTCAAGGACTGGAACATGTATGACCCAGGAGATATACAATAAGAGGGACCATATATGCTTCTATGAGGACAAAATTAACACAACGTCTTGAGCTCAAAATGCAAAGGAAGAGGGAGAGCCGAATAGCAGGAATATCAGGACATTAGAAATACTACACTCTAGGCCCCAATAAAATCTTTCCCTAGACTTTTTTTTTTTTGTAATGAGGACTTACCCTGCCAGCAACTTTCAAATATACTTTTTGAATCCCATCAAGTAAAATCAGAACCTAAGTGAACACCTGAGTTTCTTCCAGATTTCAAGCCACAGAAGAAGCTGATTAAAAAAAAAAAAAAAATGGGACAAAAACCATGAAAGTTAACTTAGACAATGGCTCTTGTGCCCTGAAAAAAAAAAAAAAAAAAAAAAGGCTTTGTAAAAAACGGATTGCAGACAAGTGTCCTACAAATGAACTAGACATGCTGAGTCTTTCCATAAAGAGGATTTGGATGGCTCTGGGGTGGAAGGTAGCTATAAAGTAAGCCTGCTAAAGGCCCTAGGAGGACAATGAGCTATATACATAAATAGCTTCCCTCTGATGTGGGATATTTTGAGTCAGAATAGGAGAGAAAAATAGCCCATGACCCTTCCTGTCAAGGATAGTAAGGCTAGTTTTAAGAAGAGATTTTTGCTAAAGTTAGAACTGAAACTGAGCCAAACTAAGAGGCTCGTTCTTGCAGCCACCCCCCTGTAAGGCAGTGGCCCCCAACGTTTTTGGTACCAGGGACCTGTGTTCCTATGAGATCTAATGCCTGACGGTTCAGTTGGAGCTGAGGCGGTCATCCTAGCGGTGGGAACGACTGCAAATACAGTTAAAGCTTCCCTAGCTCACCTCTTGCTCTGTCACCTGGTTCTAATGGGCCACTGATCATTACTCATCCATGGCCCCGGGGGTTGAGGACCCCTGGGATAAAACATGGTTAATGCTTTCATCTTAAGCAATTAGCTAGCATCATCTTTGAGAGTTTCCCCAGCCCGTATTTTCCCACAGCCCATACAAGCCAAGTAAAGGAAGTGGGGAGAGGAGAAATGTGCTTCCCCTGGAGAGGTGGCTTCCAGCTTTTCGTCAGCCCAAAGTGTTTCTCTCAGCTCGATACTAAGTTTAGCCTTTTTGTAGCGAAAGTAAAGAAAGTTGAGTTAATTGTCCAAGTTTTGACATTTCGGGCCTATTTTTTTGTTTAAGGGTGAGATGAAAGGTGAGAGGACTAAATCTGGGTGACTTATGTATATTGTCTGTTTTCCCCACAGCCAAGCAGCAGAAAAATCCCTGCCTCTCAAAAGGAGGCAAAACAGAAAAGCAGAGAGAAACAACAGAAAAGAAAAACGAATGACACTTCCAGGATACTATCCAACTTCCCAGACCCAGCCACGCTTCAGTCAGCAGCTCAGCTGCCGAAGTCTCGCTTAAGTAGGATGTGAGAGAATGTGATTGGTCAGAGTTGAGGTCCTGATTGGCTGGAGCCAATGAGTTTAGCTGAATCTGTTAAATCCGCAGAAAATTGGCAGCTGAGAACTGGTGCTGATTTTTTTAAGTTGAGAGTCCCCCTGAGTGTGTTCACCTGTTACTACAGTATGATAATTCGCCTTCCGACATTTATTATCATGATTCACAAGAAAAAAAGTCACAACTGCCAGAAAAGGGCTAGAATCTTAAAATTGATAGTGCAAAAATAATCACAATAAATAGTGGTATTACTTAATTCCACATTAAAAAAAATAGTATAGCGAAGGAGCTAAGTCCTATCACTTTTTGTGTGAGCAAAAACCACTGCTAACTCCCTCCTTTTTAAAGTCTCTTCTTACCAGCCCTGACCTTCTCCCCCCAGAAACATGTTCCAGCAAAACTAGACTGCATAACTGGTGGCCATTCCATCACTTCACGGTCTCAAATGTTCCTCTCGATGGCTCCACTTGATATTAAAACTCACTTTGAAGTCTTAGAGTTTTTCTCATTAATACATCCTTATCCTCAGCTTTGCCCTCAGGAAAATTGGGGAAATCTAATGAGGACAGCTGGAGTGCCTTCATTATTTTTACGCTAATAAAACTACCTTAGTAGAGGAGTGCTTGTGCTGCCAGAGGAATATTCATAAGTTTATGAATCCTCTCCAGCATCTCTTTCCACCAGCATCTCCTGAGACATGTTAGAAATGGAATTTTTTTTATTAAGGTATAACTGATATATAACATTATATTAGTTTCAGGTGTACAGCATAATGATTCAATGTATGTATATATTGTGAAATGATCAGCACAATAACTCTAGCTACCATCTGTCACCATACATACTTACAAAAAGGTTTTTTTCTTGTGATGTGAATTTTAATGCTTACTCTCCCAGTAACATTCGAATATGTAATAAAGTAATATTGGTTATAGTCACCATGCTGTACATTACACCCACAGGACTAATTTACTTCATAACTAGAGTTTGTACTTTTTGATTTCCTTAATGATTTCACCCAGCCCCCAACCCCTGCCTCTGACAACCACCAATCATTTCTCTGTATCTATGAGCTTGGTTTTATTTGCTTATTTTTTAAGATTCCACAGGTAAGTGAGATCACATAGTATTTGTCTTTTCTCTCTGACTTATTTTACTTACCATAATGCCCTCAAGTGCCAACCATGTTAGTGCAAATGTCAAGATTTCATTCTTTTTTTACGGCTGAATAATATTCCATTACAAATATGTGTGTGTGTATTGCTGCAATTAACATGGGGCCACAGATCTTTACAAATTAGTGTTTTTGTTTTCTTTGGATTACTTTCTAGTTCTAGTTTTAATTTTTTGAGTATCCTCCATAGTGTTTTACAAAGCGGCTGCACCAATTTACATTCCTACCAACAGGGTCCCCTTTACTCCACATCCTTGCCAACACTTGTCGTTTCTTGGTTTCTTAATAGTAGCCATTCTAACAGGTATGAAGTGACATCTCATGGTGATTTTGATTTACATTTCCTTGATGATTAATGGTGTTGAACACTTTTTCATGTACTTGTTGGCCATCTATATGTTGATGATTTCATTTGCCGTGCAAAAGCATTGTAGTTTGTTTAGTTTAGTTTGTCCCATTTGTTTATTTATTTGTTTTGTTTCCCTTGTTTATAGAGTCAGATCTAAAAGACATCACTAAGACCGATGTCAAGGAGCTTACCACTTATGTCTTCTTCTAGGAATTTTATAGTTTTAGGTACTAAAGTCAAGTCTTTTAATGCATTTTGAGTTAATTTTTTGTATGGTGTAAGATATTCTGGTTTCATTCTTTTGCATGTGGCTGTCCAGTTTATCCAACACTATTTGTGGAAGAGACCGATTTTCCCCATTGTCTCCTTTGTCTAAATTAATTGACTATATATATATGTGGATTTATTTCTGGGCTTTCAATTCTGATACATTGATCTATGTGTCTGTTTTTATTCCAATATCATACTGTTTTTATTACTATACCTTTTTATAAAACCTTGAAATTAGGGAGTGTGACACCTTTGGCTTTTTTCTACTTTTTCAAGACTCCTTTGGCTATTTGGGGTCTTTGATTGTTCCATACAAATTTTAGGATTGTTATTCTATTTCTGTGAAAACTGCCATTAGAATTTTAATAAGGATTGCACTGAATCTGCAGATTGCTTTGAGTAGTATGGACATATTAACAATACAATTTATTCTAGTATGTGAGCATGGAATATCTTTTCATTTATTTTGGTCTTCTTCAATTTCTTTTATTAATGTTTTCAGTGTACAAGTTTTTTATCTGTTGGTTAATTTATTCGTAGGTATTTAATTCTTTTTATGTAATTATAAATAGAATTTAATTTTTTTAATTTTTCTGATAGTTTGCTATTAGTGTATAAAAATGCAACAGATTTTTGTATATAAATTTTGTATCCTGAAACTTTACTGATTTTGTTTTTTAGTTCTAACAGGTTTTTTTGTGTGTGTGAAGTCTTTATAGGTTTTTATATGTAATATTATGCCATCTGCAAATACAGACAGTTTTATTTTTATGTTTTCCAATTTTGATGCCTTTTTTTTTTTGCCTAATTGCTCTGGGTAGGACTTTTAATACTTTGTTGAATTAAAGTAGTAGGCATCCTCATTTTGTTAGATCTTAGAGGAAAAGCTTTCAGTTTTTCATCATTGAGTGAAATGTTAGCTGTAAGCTTGTCATATATAGCTTTTATTATTTTAAGGCATGTTCTTTCTGTACCCACTTTAATGAAAGTTTTTGTCATAAAAAATGTTGAATTTTGTGAAATGCTTTTTATGCATCTTTTGAGATAATTATATGACTTTCATCCTTCATTTTTTTATTGTGATGTATCATAGTGATTGATTTGCAGGTTTTGAGTCACGCTTGCATCCCTGGAATTAAACCCCACTGGATTATGGTTTAACGTATTGTTGAATTTTGTCTGCTAATTTTGTTGAGGACTTTTGCATCTATGTTCACCAAAAGTATGGGCCTGACAATAAAATGTCAGATGAGAATAAATGCAATGGAGTAAATTAAAGCAGGATAAGAGGAAGAAGGAGTACTAGGACAGAGGTTGTTGTTGTTATTTTAAAATACTTTGGAGAACATTGACGACTTAACCTCTGATCTTTTATTTTGCACATGGTTAGTCTTCTATTTTATATCTGAAAAAATTTTATCATGTTTAAGGCTTCCTGGAGAATAATGTAATTTAAGACCAAACTGGAGATGTATACTAGCTTTAAGTAAGCAAAAAATTTTGACTTGTAAGAGAAGCCTTGTTTTAAACCTTTGAGCAAGCATCTATTCCCAGTAGAAGATTTACTTCTTCATCATGTGGTAAGCTGGAGAAATTCCTGGAATAATTCTTTTAATAAATATTTTTTTTTCTGAGCAGCTACTATTTGTAAGGTGCTGTTCCAGGTCCGAAGACATGACAAACAAAGTCCCTGCCTTCCTGATAATTAATATTCTAGGTCAGGGGTCAGAAAACTACAGCTCACAGGCCAAATCTGGCTTGCCACCTGTTTTTGTACTACTCATGAACTAAGAATGTTTTTTCTATTTTAAATGCTTGAAAAAAATAAAAAGATGAATAGTATTTTGTGATGTGAAAAATATATGATATTCAAATTTCAGTGCCCATAAATAAAGTCATTGGAACGCAGCTATTCTTTTTATTTGCACATTGTTTATGGTTCTTTTTTTTTTGAAGCAATGACAGAGTTGAGCAGTTTCTAACAGATTGTTTGGCTTGCAAAGCCTCAGATATTTGCCATCTAGTTTTTTTACAAACAAACAAACAAACAAACAAAAAAGTTTGCCAGCTGCTAATCTGGGGGTAGCACAGATAATAAACAGGTAATCAATTAATCAAAATAATCATGGAATGCAATAAGGGCTCAGTAGGAAAGACACTGGTGATGAAATCCCATGACTATTTAATAAGGTGGAAAGGAAAGATCCTTTGAAGGAGGTAATATTTGAACTGAGTCTTGAAAGATAAAAATGTGTCAGCCATATAGAGAGCTGGGAGCATTCCAAGTAGAAGCAATAGCAAGTCAATGGCCTAGGAAAGTGAAAAAAGTCTTGGTGTTTCCCCCAAATAGAACAAAACCAACATGGCTGGAGCATTCTGACTAGGCAGGAAAGAGGAGAGGGTGAGATAGCAAGGAAGTCAGGATATATGGTACAGGATTTTGGAGGCCTTGATAAGAAGTATGTGCTTTATTTCAGCAGTAGAACAATAAAAAGCTATTAAAGGATTTTAAATAGTGAGTGATGTGGTGTGATCTACCTGTTTTTGAAGATTCCTCTGTTGTGTGGAGAATAAGTTTTAGGAAGGGCAAGAGTAGAAGTAAGGAGACAAAATAGGATACTATTATAGTCCAGGCAAGAGATAGCAGTGGTTAGGATTTAGATGGCAATGGAATTGGAGAGATGGCTTTGAGATATATTTTGAAGATGGCACCTTCCCAACTTGCTGATGGATTGGCCATAGAGTTACAGGAAAGGGAGGCTTCAAGACTATTTTCTAAGTTTCTACTTGATCAACCAGGAGCATGGTGGTGACATTAACTAAGATAAATTCATTCAAGAAATAGTTATTAAATGCCTTCTATATTACGGTCACTGATTAGGCAATAGGAAACAGCAGTGAATATAACAAACGAGGTCAGTAATCAAATATACATGTAATTATGTAAAATGTCAGATGATGATGAATGCAATGGAGTAAATTAAAGCGAGATAAGAGGGACAGGGAGTACTGGCATGGAGGTAATTATTATTATTATTTAAAAATACCTAGGAAGGTATTCACTGATAAGATGACATTCCAACAAAGACAGGAAAGCAGAAAGGCAAAGAGGAATTTAGTAAATTAACTGGACACATCTAGGGAAAAAGCATTCCATACTGGAAGTGTAGCATGAGCAAAGGCCCTGAGTCAAGTGTGTGTTTGAAATATTTGAGGATAAGCAATGAGGGGATAGTTGTAAATAATGAGATGAGGGTGGTAGAAGAAGCTCAATTTTGTAGAACTTTAAGGGTCATAGAAAGACAAGGCTTTTACTCAAAGTGGATGGGATACCACTGGAAGGATTTGAGCTGCCTGGTATGTGATAGGAGATGAAATATATCAAAAAAGAATTGCACTGGAAGACTCTCTAGCACAGCAAGGGCAGGAACTGAGGTACAAGGTAGAAAGACTTGGGGAGAAGCATGACAGGGAAATCAAGCAAGAGCTGTATTTTGAATTTATTAATCTTAAGACCCTAGTTTATGTCTTGAGTATAAAGCAGATCTAGACAGAACTCAACTCCAAATAAAAGATGATATTTTCATTATCCCAGTTAGAACATCCACTACCCTCAAAATGTTTTGGCCAACTTGTTTACTTAATTTAATCTGAACATACATATTGAAAATCACATATTATATAAAGTAATTTAAATAAAAAGTATAACTTTAAAAATACATAAAATTTACCAATTCTTTTACTGTGTGCATATCTGTTTTTTAATTTTACAGAATCAAAATTTTTAACGTAGAGCAGCAATATTACTCATTATTAGAAATTTTGACTTGAGAACTATTTTATCAAAATCTGCAAAGACCTTAATACAAAGTGATTTCCTTTTCTTGTCCAACAGTATGATTTTTGGGTAATAACTAACTAAATGAATAGATAAATAAATCACTCAATTGTTCAGGCCCATAAAATAACCACCTAGGAGAGTGGATAGGCAAAGTTACTGGGAGGGTAGAAGAGGGAGGCCAGGGAGCAGTCAACACAAGTACGTGGTCATGAAGCTATTAAGCCCAACTCTGGAACGTCCTCCAGCAGCATTCACCGCCCAGGAGCACAGGCAACAGTGTTTAAATCAGAGCAAGAGTTTTGCCAATTTGGCTGAGAGAGAAAAGGAGTTAAAAGTTGAAGGTATTTACAAAGAAGTAGTTTTAGATGATGAAAGGCTAAATGGCTGATGGCAAAAAGAGAGAAAATTCAAAATGACTTCTCTTTTCTGACATTTTGGGCCGGAGGTAAAGGAAAACCTTGGAGGAGCTGGTAAATCAGCCTGTCAGGGCACTGGAACTCCACAACAAAGACTCAGGACAGGACTTGAGCAGGTTTAAGCTCAGCTCAGCACACAGTTCTCATTCCAGGTACAGTGTCCCAGCCTGGCCTCTGAGACCAGCTCTGAAGCGCCATGGGAGGGCCTTAAGACTAAGGGACTGGCCTCCTCAGCCCCACAGTCCTTCTTGCTGCCTCTTCACATCACCTATGTTTTCCAAGAGGCAGTATCCTCTAACTCAAGAACAGTTTTTATTTTACCATCACACATGATTGTCTTTCTGTCTATATTCAAAATCCATAGCAAGCAGGGTTAGTATCTTCATTTACTTTTTTAAAAGATCAAAAAGCAGACAGAAAGAGACTAACAGAAAGGAGCTGGGTATAAAGAGAGAATTTAAAAATACATTGGAAAGCTTAAAAATACACAAGAAGGTGACATTTATTCCTGTTAAGCCATTTTTCTTTCTTTTCCCCGAACAGTTTTTAATGCTGTTCTTTCTTTTTAATTTATTTTTTTAAAGATATTAATTTTAAAAACAGCATAGTTTTCCATTTTATATTTTATTTCTCAATCTCTCTAATGTTCAGTATCATTCTATCCCTTTTATGTGCTCTGACATCTAAATGGAAAGGAAAGCTGTGGATTAGGCCTCCAAGGACCTCAACCAAACCATAAACTTCTTTCACAGAGTTGCTTTGACAATTAAAGAAAATGTACTCACAGAGCCTGGGTCATACTTGGTGTTCCAATAGTTGGTAACTAGGGTCCTGTAGGTAGAGTGTCAAAGGGCAAAGAGTATGGCCCTTGGGGGTGCCAGAGCATGGTTTCAAACCCAGCACTGTTGCTTGCCACGTGACCTGAATCAATTTAGTTAACATCTGTACTTTTTGTGGAAATTACAAAGAACCTAATAACAGTTATTATCATTACTATTATCTTAGAAAATGATGACTATGCTGATAATTATTTTAAACACAAATATCAAACCTAAGTGGGGTATATATACATAGGAGGAGGTTGGTGAATAAACTTCAAATGTCTAGTTGTAACTTGCATGGAAATAGCTTATGTAGATAGATGAGAAAACAACTAGTTCTGTTTAGCTTTCTTTTATCTGAGAAGGTTTTAGTCATTCATCAGAGAAGATCAATAGATGGGGAAATTTGAATTAGGAGAGAGGGTACAGGTAAGGGATGAAATAGGTCAGAAAACCAGGTCACAGGTACAGAGAGTTAGAAGAGGGGAAACAAGTGTGCTGCTTTCTTTTCTGTTTACACCAAGGTCTGTGGTTTACTTCTTTATGAATCATTTGCCTTATTAATTCCCAGGTTCCATTTGGTGGAGGGAGCGGCGAGCGATACCCATTCATTTTGTATTTACAGACATCATCAATCCTCCAGTGCATTTAATCTTTGCTGAGTAATACAATTTTTCCTGTCATTTCTCATGGAAGACTGAAAAAAAGTAAATGAAATTATGCCAACCTTAGTAGGAAAGACAACATTTTATAAGCACAATCATTTAACTACATTAACATTTGGTAATAATTCTTTATAGGAGCAGATATTGTATTTGTCTAATCAGGAAGATAGTATTACACTTATTGACTAATATGTTAAAATTGCCTATAACTTCTGCCTTTTCTACATAAAAGCCTGAATACTGGATTACACCAGGTTCAGTGACAGTCTTGCAAATAAGTTAAGTTTGTAAATAGGTAAACAATAGACTGGAAAAAGTAGGCTTCAGCATTAGAAAGACTAGTCTTCAATTCTGCTTATATCATTTGCTAGTTTTTCAGCATTGGGCACTAAGGCTCAGTTTCTCATCTGTAAAATGGAATAATATTTACAGTCAATTAAGATTAAATGAGATCGTTATATAAACACCTTGTATAGTGCTTGGTATATTATGACTGCTCAATAAATGCTGACATCCTATGTCTCCTCTTTGCCTTAATTCATTCCTTGCAATAATCACTGTGCTTAAGACCATTCAGCTACCAACAGAACTAAGGAGCATCAACCTCAATGCCATCAGACACAGCATTGCCATATATCACTAGAGTGGACTTGGATCTGTTAGTTATCTCTCTTAATTTTCTTGTCTATAAACATAGTGTCTAGCAACCCTAATTGGAGGCATTAGTGGATCAAAGAAGTAATAAATAAGAAAGTACATTTTAATGGTAAAACACTAATACTTATAATTTTTTAGTAATCATCCAGGGACTAGAAAAGTAGTTGATCTTTGCTCTCATAACCTCTTGTGGATTGATTGTTTGTGTTCCCCTAAAATTCCTATGTTGGACCCTAAGCCCCAATGAGATAATTTGGAGGCAGGGCCTTTGGCAGATAAATAGGATTAGATTAGGTCACGAGGGTGGGTCTTCTTGATGGGACTTGTGCCCTTATATGAAAAAAGAGATAGAGAGACTCTTACCTTACATGTGTGTGCACACGTGTGCACTCCTCCCCCCCCCCAACCAACAACAAAACACCACACACAGGCACGCACATACTGAGGAAAGTCTATGTGCAGACATATCCAGAAGTCTACAAACCAGAAAGCTGGTCTCATCAGGAACTGATCCAGGTGCACCTTGATCTTGGTCTTCCTGGCCTCCAGAACTGCAAATTAATGTCTGTCGTTTAAGCCACTCAGGCTGTGATATTTTCATAATGCAGCTCAAGCTGACTAATATATCACCCTTTAAATTTCCAGTCACCAGTGGAAATCCTTTTGAGGGCAGCCTCTAAAGGTTAAAAGGCCATAGGGCAATGGTTCTCAACTTTGGCCATCCATTGGAATCACATAGTGTTTTAAAACCAAACTAAACCAAACAGTGCCTGGGCCCCAGTCTAGTGATTCTGATTTCATCGGGTGATTTGCATGGGGTTTATTCTGAGTATGGAGAAATGTAAAAACTCCTCAAGTGACTCTAATGTGCAGCCAAGATGGAGGAGCACTGTGCTAGTACAATCTAAACTGTTATTTAAATCAGTGCTTCTCAAACATTTAATGCTTATGAATTATATAAGCATCATATTGAAATTTTGATTCAGATCCAGAGCATTTGAAGTGGAGTCTGAGAATCAACAGTACTTGTAACTCCCAGGGGACATCAGTGTTGCTGGTCTATAGGCCACACTTTGAGTGGCAAGTGTTTAGCATAGGTTGGCAAATTAGAGCCCATGGGCCAATGCCAGACCACTGCTTGCTTTTGTATGCCTCATGAGCTAAGAATGGTTACACATTCTTAAATTATTTTAATAAATCACAAGAAGAATGATATTTCTTGAAACATGCAAATGATATGCAGTTCAAATATCAATGTCCACAAATGAAGTTTATTGAAACAATGCCATTCTCATTTATTTTTTGGTGTATGGTTGCTTTTTTGCTAAAATGGTAGAGTTGAGTTGTTGTGACAGAGACTAAATAATCCGCAAAGACTAAAATATTTACCCTCTGGCCCTGTACAGAAAAAGTTTGCCAACTCCTGGATTAGAGGGTGACTTGGACTCACAAGGGAGTAAATATTCTTCTATAGAGAGGTCTTTTTTGTTACTGCTTTTTGTTTTGTGTTTTTTGCTCTCAGATTCTCACAGCACCAGCCTTCTGCCTGTTATCAGCAGACTCAAAGGTACTGACCTTCTTCTCCCTCTTCAAGTCGCTGTGCTGTCCATGTCAGGGGTACAGCACTGTGTGTGTCAGAGTTTCTGCAAAGGGTCATCCTATGAGAATGACTGACCAGACCAGTCATTCTCTCTTGCTCCTGTTCAGCCTCACATCATGCTATGCTCTGAAAGTTTGTGTCTCCCCAAAATTCACATTTTGAAATTCTACCCCCAAAGGGCATGGTATTAGGCCGTGGAGCTATTGGGAAGTGACAAGATCATGAAGGCTCTGTGCTTATCAGAGAGACCCCAGAGATTTAGCTTGATCCTTCCACCACGTGAGGACACAACAAGAAGTCAGCAATCTATGACCTGAAAGAAGGCCGTCACTAGAATTTGAATATGCTGGCACCCTTATGTTGGACTTTCAGCCTCCAGAACTGCAAGAAATAAATTTTTATTGTTTAAAGGCCACCCAGCCTGTGGCATTTGTTTAAGCAGCCCAAACAGACTAACATATACTATGATATCATTAAGGTGTCCTCACAAACACAGGACTTGTCTAATATACAGAGAAAAACTTTGATTTAAAGCTTTTAAAACAAAAACAAATATATTTATTAATCAACAATCTTGTAAAAATGGACATTAAAACTATGTCTTTCTGCCTAAGAGCAGATTAATCTAACCTGATTTAAAATAAAATGATAAAATGTTTATTGGTATTTTTCATTAGTATGGGAGCTCCTGATCTTCATACAGAACCTTAAAACCAATTCTTTCTTCATCATGAGTCTCAGTTTTACCCCTACCATGAGAAAAAATTACTTAAGATTTCTACCCGTCTCTCGCATCAACATCTCAGTATCTAATATGCTTAGAGAAATTTGCAAGCCTGAAGTACTTGAGAACAAACTCAAGTTAATAAATAAATAGGAAAAAATCTGTGAAATGAAAGTGAGAAAAATTACTGCAAGCCAAGCTTTGTTCTCATGAGGTTACAGAGAACTGGCTACAGGAACACCAATAGTTTATGTGTCTGAATTCAAAAAGATGGCAAAAGCTATTTTTTTTTTAGAGAATAATTATTTTGAAAGTACCTTAAAAATTTAATTTATGAAAATCTTGAATCACATCCAAGCAAGTAACCCTGTTTTAGTTATTCTTCCTAATATCTCAAGTCGAGACTGGTTAACATAACTGTCTCTGGTTTAGTGATGTTGGGAAACCATGGCTGTTGGTTTAAATAGTGAGTTCTCTGTTAGTTTGTCTATCAACAGCCATAACTAGTCCAGACATGTTGACCTAAGCTGGCCATGATAGGGCAGCTTCCTTCCAGCTCAGACATTATAAAAATTAATGTGTCAAGAAATACTTAGTTACCTTTTTTTCTCTGAAACTTTGTTTTCACAGGCACACACTGCTCTTTCTTTGTTTAAGGTACTTGCATTGTTAATAAAAAGAATCATTTAAAAATCAATAAAATAAACAAAGTAAAAGCAAATAAATAGAAA
Source organism: Eonycteris spelaea (assembly GCA_003508835.1). Lineage (NCBI taxonomy): Eukaryota > Metazoa > Chordata > Mammalia > Chiroptera > Pteropodidae > Eonycteris > Eonycteris spelaea. The sequence continues at coordinate 850,717 of PUFA01000168.1, forward strand.
TATAAAAGTCATTTATTAGGTTATTCATATCCTGATTTGTTATAATGATACTATGAAATAAGTGTGATTACCTCCATAACAACTCAGTGACTTGCCTGAAGTCATACAGTTATTTCATGGAAGAGGCAAAATTCAAACCCAAGGTTCAATAACTCCAGAAATAAAACTTTAACTTGAATCATATTTACTCCTTCTCACAGAGCGACTCTGAAATCCTACTGTTGGAGTCTATTGTCATATAGAATAGGGAAATTCTGCAGTCTGTGCCCCCTTTTTACAGATTTCTAATGTACATTAGCCTAATAATGGCTCCAGGTTTATTAATGACATTTCTATATAAATGTATTTATATTTGCTTAACTCTGCGTTTCTTAAATTTATTTTCCCGTGGACGCCTCCTCTCTTTTTGCACATAACAACTATTAACAATGTGTGAAACACACTCTGAGAAATAAACTGTTGGGCTGACTCTTTTACATTCTAGTGTTGAGGCTTGTCAGCATTTGAAATCAACTGAGAAAATATTTCAGGACAAAAAAGAAAGAGAGGAGGGAGGTAAAGAAGAAGAAAAGAAAGGAAGAGAAAGAAAAGAAAAGAAAAAAAAGGAAAGAGAAATAAAATAGTATACCCTGAATAAACTAAACACAGGAAGAAGAAAGAAAGACACATTATGACCAAAAACATTCTTTTGGCAAATCATTTGTGGGTTGAGAGCACCTTAAGATAAATTGACTTTTTAATATGCCAGTATTTTGAAGCAATGAAAAAAAGGTTTTGGTAAGCAGCTAAAACATCTTTCAGTATGTTTTGAGTTCCTGATGGAAGGCCAACAAAATTCAAAAGACACCATCTTCCCCCTCCTTGGATTATAGTAAATTAGGTAATAAAAGACAAGAATACAGATACTATCAAATGCATGGAGTACATGACAAGTGCCCTTGGACATGTACAAGACACATGCCACAGCAGTTTACAAGAGACTTAATTTGGACACATGACTGTGGAGGATTCTGATTCTTACAAACTGCTGCTTAGAGTTAGACTTCCAGGGTTCAAACCTGGGGGTCTATCACTTAGCTCTGTGTCCTTAAGCAATTTTCTTAACCCATCATTGCCTCAGTTTTCTTATCTATAAAACAATGACAATAAGAGAACCTACCTCACGGTGTTGTTGTGGAGATTGAAGTGCTTAAAACATTCCTGGCACATGGTATGCTTTATAAGTGTCAGTTACTATTATGTTTTAAATTACTTTTTTGAAATGAATTAGTGAAAAAAATAGAGATCCAAGAAAGAGAGAAATCCCTGGGAATGCCTTGGAAGACTAAGATACATAAAGCTGGATGTCTCATTTTGTCCTGACTGGGTGGGACTCAGGGTTTGAATAGCTAGAGGGAGGCATGTCATTCTAGAACTAGGACTTGGCAACTCATAGAAGGTAACTAGCATGAGCAAGTATCCCAAGGATTGTAGTTAGAGCTGTGAGCAGGTGGGTCTGGAATTGAAATAGAGGACAATAGCCCATAGGAAACATCATGCTAACAAGAGCCCAGGCAAGCTATTGGAATCACCCACCCTGGACTGTGAGTCCAGGCGCTTTCCACTGATCCCAGCTAATAGCACTTGTGTATGGAGAATGTAGAAGAAAAAGGTCACTGTCAAAAGACATAAACTTGGAAGAGAATTATCTTCTAAGGATCGGAGGATTGGTTATGATTTCATTTAAAAAACCAAGAAATATGTTCAGTGAAACTGAAACTCTGTATCTTTTGTTGGCAGAGGGTGACTTATTATTTATCTCCCAGATGTGTTTGAAAATTGCCAACCAATTAAAATGCACAAAGTTAACAAAATTGGTTACTCATTTTCCCCCAAATGTATACTGAATGTACTGTAAATGAGCTTGCTTTTAAAAGTTCAGTGAAGTATACAGATTACAGTTACTGGTAATGACTTAAAACAAGGCAACAAAAATGCCACAGCTGAGTGTGGTTTTTACCCTTTACTTTTCATTCTTGATGTGGCCACTGAAAACTATAATTGAAATGAGTTATGACTGCCTAAATCTGTCTTTGTTAACGTGGAAGTAAGAGAAGGTGTGGAGGTAGAGGTTGCGGGTAGGGGAGAGGGGTCCTGGGGGAAGGAACAGACTGCTATGGATGAGGGAGAAGATTCACTTGTTTCTGGATTCCTCATCGTAATTAGTAGTGGCTAAATCTCTGGGGTTTCTTGACAATCTGTTTCATAAAGACTGAGATTAGAATCTCTCTTATATCAGCTAGTTCACACTGAAATCACATTCCATTTTAAAATACCTCCACTTGAGCAATGTTACCAAACCTTGCAACATAAAATTTACAGTAATTGTAAGAGAAATTTGACTGTTCCTCTATCCACATGGGTCCATATATCTGAAGAACAAATTAAAGGGAAATTCATCCCAGGAGATTTTAAAATAAATTACCAGAGAAAACCGGAACAGAAGGCTGAAAGTAAGACAATAGAAAACTCCCAAAAATGATGCATAAGAAGGCTACTCTAAAAAAACATCTAATCAGAACACAAAAACAACGCCTCTTAGTGTCAATTCAAGTCAGTGGTTCTCAACTGACAGTCACAATTGGAAGGGGCAGGTATTACTGGCATCTGGTGGGTAGAGGTCGGAGATGCTAATAAGCATTATTCTGCAAGGCGTAGGCCAGCCTCCCACAAGAAGAAATTATCCAATTATCCACCCCAAAATGTCAAGCATGCCAAGATGGAGAATTTCTGCTTTATATGATGCAGAATTTCTCCAAATCCAATGTTTTCTAGCTGGAGTAAACGATTGCTGGTATATTGTCCAGGTCTTTCAGACTTTTCTTTTTTTTTCTCATTTTGACAGTATTGGGTAACATAATATTAGACAGAAACTAAATAAAATACAAATGTACTATGTAGTGGACATAACCACAACCCAGGTCAAGAAACAGGATATTGCTGACAACTAGACCCTTGTCCTCCACCCCCACGCTCCTTGCCAGTGAGGGCCTTTTCTCTCTCCTCATTCTCCTGATTTGGTTCCTAGGTCTTCTTTGTAAATTACTGCACAAATATTGACTCTTCGACATTTAGTTTTACCTGTTTTTGAACTTTATGCACATGGACATATACTATGTCTTCTATTGTGTATATTTTCCTTCACTCATCATTTTGGTGAGTTCTATCTCTGCCTTGCATGTAACAGTAATAAACCCATTTTAATTTCTGTGTTACATTCCATTCTATGATCACAGTTCATCCATACTATTGTAATAGGCATTGGGTTGTTTTCATTTGGGGACTATTACAAATGATATTGCTGTGAACGTTCCTGTATGCATCCTCTGATGCTCCCATGCACATCGTTTGTTGGGTTTATACTTGGGAATGGAATTCCTGGGTCTCAGAGTATAAGGATCATCACATTAGTAGATAATGTCAAATTCTTTTCATGAATGGTTGTAAAAAGTTACGCTTCCACATGCTGTACTTGAGAGTACCAATAATTGCACATTTTCTCCAACACTTGATATTGTTAGTCTTTAATCTTCAACATTCTGACAATATGTCATAGATTCATATTATAGCTTTAATTTGCATTTCTTGGATTACTAAGAAGGTTTAGTACCTTTTCATATGTTTATTGGATATATATATGTATACATATATGTATATATGTGTATATGTATATATGTGTGTATGTGTGTATATATACACACACACATACACCTTTTTGTGAAGTGCCTCTTCAGATTCCTTGCCCACTTTTCCATAGGGATGTATTTTTCTTTGTAGTTCTTTATATAATCTTGACATAAGCCCTCTATAGCTTATTAAGCTGAATATATTTTCTCTCCATCAGTGGCTTGCTTTACATTCTTATGATCGGGTCTTTAATGAACAGAAGTTTTTAATTATAATGTAGTCAGTAAAATGTATACAGCTTTTTACGCCCTGTTTAAACATTTTTTCCTACCTTGCAATCATGAAGACAAGCGTTTTTCTATGTTATAAAATTTTTATTATTTTGCCTTTTATTTTAGGTCTATATTCCACTTTGAGCTGATTGAGATATATGGTGTGAGATAGAAGTTTGCTTATCTATAATCTATCTATCTATCTATCTATCTATCTATCTATCTATCTATCTATCTATCTATCATCTATCATCTACCTATCTAATCTATTTCAGTGCATACTCTCAGCAATATTCATTGAAATAACTGTGCTTTCCTCACTGTGTGACATGGTTGCCATAAATCAGATGTTCATACATACATAGATCTGGTCTTTTGGACTTCAATTTAATTCAGTGGTGTGTTGATTTTTGAGTTGATCTCTCATTAACTCACAATGATTACAGCTTTATAGTAATCTTAATATCTGTAGAGTAAATCCAGACACTTTCTTCTTTGAGAATGTCTCAGCTCTTCTTGGCCTTTTTATTTTAATGTGATTCTTAAAATCACCTTTTCAATTTCTATACACCACACATACATGCACATCTTTTAGAAATAATATTACATTGTGCCAAATTTATAACTTTTTCATATTGAGTTTTTCAGCCCATAACAAAATATATCTCTCCGTTTAGGAAGGTTTTCTTTAATTTACCTCATTCATATTTTATAGTTTTCTATATTGGTCTAAGATAATACAAAGGGTAGAATTGTCAACTCAGATACATGTGCAATAGCAAACATCACTAATAATCCAATAGCAAACATTACTAATAATTTAAAGGATACAGAATAAAGAATATAAGACTAAGGCAAGGTGTCTTTCCTTTGGCAAAGCTCCGAACCAGCAACACAGCTCTCTAAAGATTCTTTCTCTTCTGTGGTAGGGTGTATTCTGGTTCAGATTTAACATGTAACGTATAAGGAACGTGTGTGGATTATTGCTAACACAAAAGGAACTATTTTGCTTGGAGATCATCCCCATTTGCACTCAACAAATTACACAGCTTATGTGACATTCTCCAGCCTGTCATGCCCTCAAAAAGCCATATATTCCAGGTTATCTTTCTAAAGGGTAAGTGATGCTAAAAACATTTTATTAGAAAAAAGACACTCATTTATCTTTTTACTGCTATAGACCAGCAGCATGCTTACTGGGAAGTAGGGTTACTAGCATGTTTACCAGGGAATTGACCTGGCCAATCCTCCTTTATGGGCATCTCTAGGAAAGAGTAAATTGTTTACAGGCCTGCTATTACCATTTTTCTCTAAAATATCTTTGTTAGGTATACTTCTAACTATATAATGTTATTGGTGCTATTTTAAATATTATACATCTTTTAACTATCAATTCTAACTACTCATTGTTGGTATGTAGAAATATAATTTTTTAATATTAATTTTGTTTTCAGTAATCCTAAAAACTCATTAATTCTAACAATTTTTCTGTTGATTATATTTTCTAGTGCCTGGTCACATCATTGGCTGCAATGAAAGCTTTTTTTCTTCCTTTCTTTCTTCAATTCTTATATTTTTTTGTTTATTTATTTTTCCATCTCATTTCACTGGCTAGGGCATCCAGTGTAATGTTGAATAGAAGTGGTGTTAGCAGGCATCACTACTTCCTTCCTGATTGCAAAGGAAAATATGTCAATGTCTTACCACTAAGTCTGATATTCACTATAGTTTTTTTATAGACTACATGCATCAGATTAAGGAAGATTCCTTCAATTCTCAATTTTCTAAGAGGTTTTAAAATAAAAGGAGGTTGAGTTTCATCAAATGACTTTTTTGGGGGTACCCATTGAGATGATCACATATTTGTCCTTTATTTTATGTATGTGATATCGTATTGATAGATTTTTGTTAAATATTAAAACAAATTTGTATTTCTGGAATAAATTCAACTTGACTATGATATCAGATATTAATATATCACAAAATTCAATTGCTAATATTTTGAAAACATTTTTGCATCTGTATTCATGAGTGAGATTAGCCTGTAGTTTTTCTTATATTATCCCTTATGAAGTTGTGGCAGCTTCATAAAATGAATTGGGTAGTATTCTTTTTATTATTTTATGGAAGAAATTTTATACATTGTTATTATTTCTTCCTTAAATTTTGAAAAATTGGCTGGGTTTCACAGACTCCTTAATCCAAACTTCCTAATATCAAATGACTTCAGAGCTAACCTAGTGATATAAATTTATGAAGCAGCAGGAAATAGTATTTAAAGTCAAAAATGATAATCGTTACATAATTGGAAAACACTTCAATGCATTGAGGAACACATAAACCTAAAAGTAGAACACACACACACACACACACACACACACACACACACACACACACACACGAATGAACAAGCCAAAGACATTTGCTAGTAGCCACCATTTCCTGAGTCCCTACTTTAAGATTTCAGCATACAGTGAATGCTCTAAAATATTGAGCCTTCAACAACCTCTTATGACCTATAGCTTTAATCATAAATTACTTGTTTTACCTCACTCTACATAGCACATTTCATACTGTTCCTAAACCTAAATATTTCAGAATTTCAATCTGAATGGTCTCTGTGAGATTGAAATTGATGTGGATCGTCTAAGACTATTATTTTTTATGCCCCTCTGAGAGGATAGAAGCAAATCTAAACAGATAAGAACTATTGGCTTTCACTTCTAATTCATGAAACCTTTTTAGACACAAGCTCCATGATCTCTTCTATCCATGCTATCTATACTAACCATAGTAATACCCATACTATTGTGAGTTGCCTACAGCAAACAGCAAGTAAATGGTGGGTACTGCTAAACCCAAATCATCTGACACAGCCAACAGTTTTTCCAATAGAATCCTATTACTTCACTGAAATTCTTGACATTATACATTCAGAGACCATCAACAGTCCTAAATGGAAGTTATTCCTGTTGTGAAGTTCAAGAGAAGTATGCACAATGAGGAATGAGGAGAGAGGAATTCCTACATTTATGCATAAGGATTACACTTTACATCTTCTATGGCACAAAGAAAGAATCTGGGAGTAAAGAGAATGTTTTTCCTCCAACCTGAAGATTGTACTTTCACATTTGCCCCAGAGAGAAAAGGGTTTATCATTCCCTCACTAGCAGCAAATTATAGAACCCAAATGAGGACAATCACTTCTCAGAATTGACAATAATCCTTTTTCATTTTGATGGTCTTTAGCTGCAAAATTCTGTCCTTTACCTTTCTATTAAATAATTTAAAAACTAAAATAACATTATACTAATATATGGAATTGTTTGACAATCCATGTTAAGTTTGCTTCTGCAGGTTTCTCTTTTAACAATCATGTCAATGATTGGCAATGGAAGTAAGGTTACAGAGACAGCCTATACATGTGCTGATGAACCTCTGATAAATGGTGAAAAAAAATCAAAATTTAATCACAAAGCATCTATAATGAGAGTTTTAAAGAGCCTATTCATGAATTGGAATCTTTCTTCACCAGACTGTCTTACCAAATTCTGCAGCAGGCTGTGAAGAGACTATATTTATGGCTCATTAATAAAGATAGGTTTCTAAAAAGCATGTCTTTTACATAATCATAAAGATGAGGGAGATTTTAAAGGAATTATATCATTGAAAAAGTGATTGATGTGTCTGATCAGCAATGATTCTATTCTTAATTCAACTGAGATTTTATATTTGAATAATTCCTGCAAGTGTATCTTCTGTACAAATACATTTTTGATTGGTAGTAAATGTTACTAGTTATTTAGTTTTTAGCCTAGAGTCTGATCTGATATGATCTGTCTTTTATATGGCCTTGATTGGCATTCTAAAAGTTCATGTTTGGAGACTGAAAGAGAAATTGTCTGACATACTACCTGAGGGGATAATGTGAAGAAACTGCACTGGATGAAACAGTCACTCTGGCAATTATGAGATGTGAGAACAATATGCTGCTCTGTATTTGGAGCTGTGAGAGAAATTTCTTTTCTATTTCTACATGATTTATCAAAAACTGATCCAAGAACCTCTTGAGAATTTGTTTACCAGTTTATGAAACGGTACCATTAAAAAAACTTTAATTAATATTTCCAAAGCTGTGTGTGTTACTGAAGAACATTCCCAAGCTCAAACAAATTTGCTCATTAATCTTGATATTCAACCATCAGTCTGCCAGGCTATTAATGATCATCTATAAAATCTTCGTAGTCCCCATTAATACTGCTACTGTTGCTACCACCTACGTCACCATTATCAGCTGCCACTATTGGGGCCTTGTCACGTACAAGGAAACAATGTGCTTTGCATGCATTATCTCATTTCATCCTCATAGTACATGGAGTATGTAGTCTATTGACCTTTTATATGTGAGAAATCAGATTTAGATAAGTTAAGTAACCTGCATAAGATAACCCAGGTAAAAAGTTGGCAGTGCCTGGGATTGAATCAAGCCATTCCGATTTCAAAACCCAAGGTTTTTAACCACTAAGATAGATAGTCTGTTTTTAATCTGCTATAGAGTTAAAACCAGGTGGTCAATCTCACTAGAACTGTGTCTAATGGTAAAATATATAAGTACTGCATTAGGTTTAAAGAATTCTCTTGAAAGCAATGTATCTGAGCTTTAGACTAGCGGGTTCCAGTCAATGTTGTGGAAAGCAGAATTATTAGCTCTATGAAACTATTTGAAAATAGCTTAAAATAGACATTACTGCTCTTCAGATGTGTGTATTTAAAGCCAGCAGTTGATTTAAATGCACTAATAAACACACAGATTATGGAGCTAGATTTCTTGGGTTCACACACAGTTGGCTGACTTTGTTTTAATTATGTCTCATATTTTCATATTTAGAATGGGTTTAATAATAGTAAGTACCTACCTTATAAGATTTTTGAGAGAATAAAATGAATTAAATTTATATAACACCTAAAATACTTCTTAATTCCCCTAGTAAGCACAATGGGTTTCCTTGGGTGTCAATACATAAACTATTTTCAGGAGTCTGCAGCTATTTTTTGGGTTAACATGAAAACATTGAAGACCACTGCTCATTGAAGACCACTTGCATTTTTACAAGTTATTATTTGTGTTCTGGATAATTCAGAATGCTGGAGAAATATCCTGTAGTATGATGCTTCTCTGAAGCGTGTTAGAAATTTATATGCATATAAGTTGCACTTAGGTGCTGAATCAAAGTAAAAAATAAATGAGACTATCTCAGAGATTAACATTTACTATAAAGGCAACATGACAGTCATAATATCAATACAACATAAAAAGGAAAATATAAGAAAATACACCTTTTGTCTTTTTTTACTGTTTCATTTTTATGTTTGGTGAAGTAGACTATTATCATCATTTTTTTGTTTCATTAACGCAGTTTGTATGATGTACTTCTTTCCCTACCCATACGTACATACAAGTAAATAAGTTTCTCATCAAGTGAATTTTGAACTCTGACTTTACATTACTTATTATTTTTCTTCGTGAGTGAAAACTGGTCTATGCTCTGAATGCTTTTTGATAAGCCCCTGTATTTACTTGTGTTTAAAGGTTCTAGTACAATCTATTTAAAGTCATTTCTTGGCAGCCTTGCAGATGATTGCAGATAAAAAAGGCTGAACGTGTAATTTTTTCCCTTCTGGGAAAGTGAGGAAGGATACTGCCAAAGCTAAGTAGAAGGATTGCAATGAAGAAATAATTAAAGGCAGGAAAAATAATTTGGCTATATCACAGCATATATACACACACACACACACCCCTCAACTCAAATTTGGAGATGAAAAAAAATTAAGGCAGTAGGTAGCTCAGACATTAGCATCTCAAAGCCTGAGAACTGGGGCACCATTTTGTACAATAGTTACTTAAGGAAACTGAGTGTCCTATGGGATTTGAACAATGAGCAGGAAGTGAGGTGATATGAAGAAGAAGAAGAAAAAAACTAAACATTTCCTACTTACATTTTCTCTCACATAGAAGAAAATACATTCATTTTTGATGTGAGAATGGAAAACAAAAAATGTACATCTGACATAGACTCTAAAAGAATGTCAAGTCAGTCTGCTGTGTATGTGGCACCAAAGGGGACGATACTAGCACTTTCTCTGTCTCTCTGGCTGTTCTTTACAATGTTTCATGGTTCCCGGGGTGCCATTCTCAGTGTTCAAAGGACATTTACTTTTTCACATTCTAAATACTGTATTTCCCTTTATCTGTGGTTTCACTTTCTGTAGTTTGTTACCCATGGTAACCTCAGTTCAAAAATATATATGGAACATTCCAGAAATGAACAATTCATAAGTTTTAAACCACGGCGATTCTGAATAGCATGATGAAATCTCATGTAATCTTGCTCCATCCAGCTTGAGACATGAGTCATTCCTTTGTCCAGTGTATCCATGCTACATATGCTCTCTGCCCATTACTCACTTAGTAGCCACCTCACTTACTAGATCAGTTAGAGAGAGAGAGAGAGAGAGAGAGAGAGAGAGAGAGAGAGAGAGAGAGAGAGACAGAGACAGAGAGACAGAGACAGAGAGACAGAGACAGAGGCCACATTCATATAACTTTAATTATAGTATACAGTTATAGTTGTTTTATTTATTATTAGTTATTGTTATTAATCTCTTCCTGTGCCTAATTTATAAATTAAGCTGTGTCATAGATATGTATGCATAGGAAAAAACAGTATACATAGGGTTTGGTACTATCTGCTGGGAGTCTTGGAACACATCCCCTGCAGATAAGGGAGGACTACTATACCACAGGACAAAAAAGGTTAACAACTTCTAAACAATTTCTCTACTATATCAGCAAAAGCGCTCTCTCTCTCTCTCTCTCTCTCTCTCTCTCTCTCTAAGAGCAATGGTTCTCAAAATTGAGTGTGCATTAATTTCCTCAAGGTCGTTTTAAAATAAAGCTACTGAGCCTCATCCTCAAGGTTTCTGATTCAGTAGGTCTCACGTAGGGCCTAAGAATTTGCATTTTTAACAGGTTCCCAGATGATTCTGATGCTGCTAGTTGTGGGACTGCACTTTGAGAAACACTACTGTAGAGATTTCTGCTACGGGCCAGGGCTTTCCAAACTTTTCTGTATGTTGGAATCACCTAGAGAACTTTAAAATTACTGGTGTCTGGCACCACCCCCCCAAATTCTGATTTCATTGGTATGAAATCAGACCACTGGGATTCTACAGTGTTCCCCATGTGATTCCGATGTGTAGCAAAGTTTGGGTACTGGTACATTAAGCTATTCCTCTTCTTAGAACAACATCTAGCAAAATTCCAGTCAAAAACTTTAATGCCCTTGTTCCCTCGTCCGTTTGTTTTCACTTACATTTAGCTGGCAAACCCCCAAGTTTAGATCAATCCATTAGCTACATTTTTCATCTTTATCCATGTTGCTGTGTACTTCTGGGGAAAATAAGGCAATCACATATACGGATGCAACGGAGCCCTACAAATTCACTTTTAAAGATCAGCAGGGCCCTCAAATGTTTCTAATTGTTATTTATATGACCCGATTCAGTTCACTTGTCACATGCACGTTCTCTTTTACATATGGGCTCTTTTTCTTGCTCTTTCATTTCTCAGTGTGTTGTGTCATCCACACATCTGTGTGTGTGTGTTGTGTGTGTGTAAATTTATATATTAAGCACTCCCAACAGCTTAAAATCCATCTCAGTGGTACTCAACTGGGGGCAATTTTGCCCCAGGAGGGACATTGGGCAATGTCTGGAGATAATTTGGTTGTCACAACTGGATGCAGAGGACTGGCATTTAGTGAGTAGAGGCCAGGGATGCAGCTAAACATCATACAATGCACAGGACAGGCCCCCAACAAGGATTATTCAGCCCAAAACGTCAATAGTGCTATAGATGAGAAACACTGCTACCTCCATACCATTTTTCCCAACTCTCGGCGAACAATCATCATTTGAACTTTACAAAGAAGAGAAAACTTACTGCTCCTCCAAACTTCACACTCACATGCTTAAAACATGTGGTTTAGTTTGCTTTAGTTTCTGTAGAAAAGCAAATCCTCTATAGCTAACAATCACACAGGTGCTCCTCCTCCAATTCTTGATCTCTCTGATCATTTCTGGAAGCTAAAAAATCTTTAAATGAGTACTCATTTATTCATTCACTTATTAGCATATTTACTTGGAAAATATTTATTATCTACTATGTGTCAGGTATTGTGCAAAGTGCTAGGAATATAATGCTGAGCAAACCAGACATAGTCTCTGTCTTAATTGATTAATTGATTAAGATCTTAATTGATCTTAATGTCCAGTAGAAAAGACACACATTAATTAAATAATTTCCCAAACAAATATTAATTACAAAATGGAATCAATGCTAAGTAAGCTTTATATTTGTGAATTTGACCTAGTATGAGGGATCAGTGTTGGCTTCTGGTTAAGTTTGGTTAGCTGGGCTGCAGGGATGGGAATGGGAGAAGGATGGACTGCTGGCAGAAGGAGCAGCATGCATTGAAGTCCTGAGGCCTGATGTCTGAAGCATGTCTCATTGGGAGAGGTTTGAAAGAAGGTTAATGCTCTTGGAGAACAGATAAGAGTGAAAAAATGCACCGATGAAATGGGAGATCGAGCAAAGACCAATTCTTTAATTCTTTCATTCATTCAACAAATAAATATTGAGTACTTCCTGTGAACCAGGCCTTTCTTTAGACACAGAAGATTTAGCAGTCAAGTATATTATTGTGGGTGATATAGAGAGTAAACAAAAGAAATAAGAAAAATATGTTGTATGTCAGTAATCTATGCTGGAGAGACAAACAGAATGGAGAAGTGGACAAAGGAATATGGTGAGAGTGGTAAGTTTCTGTTTTTACATAGCATAGTGACATTTGGGTAAACCTGAGGAGAAAGGGGGAGCAGGCAATGCATGGGGAAACACCTTTCCTGGAAGAGGGACGAGCAAAAGCAAAAGCCTTGAGGTGATACTTGCCTATTCCATTTGAGGAAGAGCAGAGAAGCCTGTGCATCTGAGGCAGAAAGAGCGAAGCAGGGAACAGAAGGAGGAAAGGGCCAAAAGAAGGACAGAGGGAATTAAAAACATAACCCAACTCTATGTTGTCGAAAAAAACTCACCTCAAATGAAATGATACAGGCAGGTTTCTAGAAAAAGGATGAGAAGAGATATATCATGCAAACATAAATCAAAGGAAAGCAGGAATGATCACAGTGATATAAAATAGACTTTGGAGCAAAGGAAACTGCTAGAGACAAAGAGGAACATTATATAATGATAAAAGGGTAAATCTACCAGGAAAAAATAGGAATCCTAAATGTGTATACACCAAAAAAAAAAAAAAAAAAAAAAAGCTGTAAAATATATGAAGCAAAAAGTAATTGAACTAAAAGGAGAATAGACATGTCCACCATTGTAGGTAGAGACTTCAGCACACTCTCTCAACAATTGATAAAACAACTAAATAGAACATTAGCAGGTGTATAAAAGAACTCAAGATTATCAACCAAGATCTTATTGACAGTTACAGTACACTCCATGTAACAGCAGCAGGATGCACATTCTTTTCAAGTGCTCACAAAATATAAATCCAGATAAACCACGTCCTGTGTCATCAAACAAACCTCAATACATTTAGAATTGAAAGCATATGAAGTGTGTTTCTATACCACAATGAAATTAAACTATACATCAATATAAGAAAGATAAAAGGAATATTTCCAGTTACCTGGAAACTAAAAATATACACTGATCAATTGGTCAAAGAAGAAGTCTCAAGAGAAATTTTTAAAAATACACGGAATTGAATGAACCTGAAATACGAGACATCCCAATTTGTGGGAAACAGCTAAAGTGCTGCAGCAAGGGAAATTTTTAGCATTAAAAAAATAGGAGAAGTTTAAAATTAATAATATAAACTCCCACGTCAAGAATCAGAAAAAAGTGCAAAATAAGCCCCAAATCAGCAGAAGGGAATAACAAAGGTAAGAGCAGAAATCAATGAAGGTAAAAACAGAACAATAGAGAAAATCAATGAAACAGACTTGGTTGTTTAAAAAGATCAAAAAAGTCAACAAACTTCTAGAAAAATCAACAAAGAAAAAAGAGAAAACAAAATTTACCAATATCAGGAATTAAGCAGGGACTATCACTACAGACCTTGAAGATATCAAAAGAATAATAATGGAAAACTACGAACAACTTTACATGCATAAATCTGACAATTTAGAGGCAATGGACTAATTCCTCAAAAATATCAACTAGTGTAATTCACTTAGTGAGAAACAGAGAATTTAAGTAGTCCTATAACTATTAAGGAAATAGAATTCATAATTTTATAACTCCAATAAAAGAAATTTCTAGGCACAAATGGTTTCAGTGGCAAATTCTCCCAAACGCCAATTCTACATAAGCACTTACAGAGAACAGAAGAGGAAGGAGTACTTCCCGATTCATTTTGTGAAGCTAATATTACTCTGCTACAAAACCTAGATAAAGACATACCCCTTTTTTTCTCCCCAAAATAAAAAATGAATGAAAGAAAACCACAGACCCATCTCCTACACACATACCAATATTGAAATCTTTAATGAAACATTAACGAACAGAAGATAGCAACATATAAAAAGAATTATACACCTTTATCAAGTGGGGTTTATTAAAAGGATGCAAGATTGTTTCAATATTTGAAAATCAACCAATGTAATCTACCATGTTTATAAGCTAAAGAAGAAAAATCACACGATCATGTCAATCAATGCCGAAAAAGCATTTGACAAAATTCAACACCCCCATTCATGATAAAAACTCTCAGGAATTTAGGAATAGAGGGAAACAACTAGAAAAAGAGCAAATATAAAAATCTTACAGGTAACATAATGTAGCAATTGCTTTTCCTCCTAAGCTCAGGGACAAAGCAAGGATGTAGCTCTCATCATTCTTATTTAACATAATACTGGAAATTCTAGCCAGCGCAATAGTGCAATTAAAGGACATTTCTTACAACTGCATGTGAATCTACAATTATCTCAAAAGTAAAAAGTTTAATTTAAAAAGTATTTATCCTCACTTTAACATATGGATATGTTGGTACAGCTTCTATATGGTGCAATGATTAGTTAATAAGTGTCCTGCTACACCTGCTCTGCTCTTCTACCTCACCCTCCCTCCAGCAAAAATGAAGAGGAATTTTCACTCAAAAGACTAACCTTATAATCAGCTCTTTATTCTGCTTCATTAGATATGCTTGCCACATAGGCTGAAGGGCAGGGTGACCTTGAAATTAATTTAAGACTCACCTTCTCTTTTGCTTGATCTGTCTAGATAAGAGATGTATTGCCTAAGTTCCCCTCTGAAAGTCTCATGCTCTGCGACTGCCTGTAACCCATAGCAACTCACATGGTCTGTAACTGCCTGAGGACAAATTAACAAATCCGCTCATGCCAGCTCTAACTGGGAGGATAAGCCCTATGAAAGCAAGGTTGCCTCTGAGCTCCGGGCCCAGATCTTCAGAGTGCTAGCTCTGGGACCGCTAGCTCTTCTGGGACTGCTGGAGTAATAAACCTGAGTTCTCCAACTCTCTGAGTGGAGCTTGGTTTCTTGCTGGTCTGCTTTTTCTGCAACAATAACAGAGGCTTATATTTAGAGCTGTTGCTTCTCCACAGTGGTCCATCCCCAACCACCCATTGCCTTAAACTTAACAGGCTATGTCAGCCATTGTGAAATGAAAGTTTGCAATGTAGCATTATGGTTAGAGTTGGCCTTAACTTTACTGAAAATGAAGGAAAAAACTGAGGGATTCTTAACCTCATTTTTCTTGACTTTTTATCTTCAATATTATATTGAGAAAATTGTCAGATACTCAAAGAATGATAAAAAACAATAATACAATATTTAAACAAAATAATTTACACTTTGGAGCTAGAATACAGTTTGTGTTCTAACTGTATATACAGTTTTTAAAGAAAATAAGTGGAGTGGTTGTTTTATTAATAGCTGTATTTTTGGAAAGACTGAGAGCTGTCTGGTTGATGGTGCTAGAACAATGTTTTTATGTCATTCTGGGTCTTTAGAAGCCAACGATGGATCCTTATTAAACACATTTTAAAATGTTTTTAAAGACCAGTCATCATTGCCATCATTTTAATCATCAAATACTTATGGAGAAGTTTACAGTCTGTGCGGCTTTCACAGCAGTGCCAAAAATCCCTAAAAGGCTAAGCAACCCTATTCACACCAGGACTTGTTAAACAAATTTCATTTATTCATGAAGTAACTATTCAACCTATTAAAAGGACATAATCAAAAAGAGAAAATAATGTTAAAAGTGCCAGCTAGCCAGCCCTATTACAATGTAAATATCCTTCAAAGAGTTTATGAGAAAGATGTATAACCAAGAGATTTTTTTCATATGTTGCATATAGTAAAGAAGTATTTTTAAGGTTATAATTCTTAACATGTGAGTAAATTAAAATGAATGAAAAGTAAATTAATTTCTAGAGGAAATAAAAGCAACATCTTACTAATAGTAAAAGGAAACATATGATACACATTTTATATAACTGTAGTACAAAACAACATGGCTAAAGATCCAAATAACAACAAATGTGGCCATAATTCTGCTCTGCTTTATGAAAGAAAGTTGACCTTGAGACTTTTAAAATTGGAAAAAATAAAAAACACCATAAAGAATAGAGAACAAGTAATAGGAATAAAAGCATTTTTCTTGAGTTTCTTTAGTTTGCAAAGTGTACTTTATCATTTCTCACCTGGGTATTAAATCTTATGTCAGGCTGAAGAGCTATTAGAGAAAAGAAAGCAAAGAAACAGCTTCTCAAAGAGCAAGTTTATTACGTACATCTGAACACTTATCTTGTAGGTGCCAAATTACAACAACTACAGCATATAAAAGTAAAACCCTTCACAAAACATGAACTTTTCTCAACCCTCAGAACTGTAGGGAAATTTATGTGTTTTCACATTGAATACTGAAAAATAAATTCTCATTCCCTCATATTCTCTCCCTCTCCCTTTCTCTCTCCCTTCCCCTCCCTCTCTCACACTGGGTATAATTCAATCTCTTTTTAGTTACCATTGCATCTTATAGGCTAATGTTTCCTACTTGCTTATGATCCAGAATGGAGCTATAATGATCACTTTACACTTTACATTTACAGAGCATTTCACATATTTTAAAAGCTTTATAAATGTATTTTATTTATTGCTTGTAGCATATGTCTTATATATGGCTGAAAATGCTGACCTGGTTCAAGGACATCAGCAAAAGAGAAATGAAGTGAATTGTCCCTCCTACAAAATGCAGGGTCCTCTGAAAGAGCCTATAAGTGAAAGGAAAACCATAGTTTAAGACATCATCTCTACGGAGATGACTCTAAGGTTCTTCTCTACATTCCCCTTCTACATTTCCCTCCGGAGTCCAGAAGAGGCCTAGCTTCAGAAATGTATGCCAGGTAGCTGCCGCTGTGTGATATTTCATTTGCACTTAACCCATGTACCTAAACCTCAGCTAATATCTCTTGTCTCTGGTTTTCCCATGTTGTGTGTTAATTTGTGGCACCTATCTCTACAACCCAGATAGGAAACTCAAACCCTTTTTTTTTTTTTTTTTTGACTCTGTGTGTTTTCTTTTACATTTTATCCAGCCAGTCATCTAATCCTACATATTCTTTCTCTACAAAACATCTTGACTTTCTTTCCTCATTGTCATCCCACCGCTACCTTCTATCATCCAGACCGTCATTGCTTGTCATGTAGATTGTGATAATCAGTCTTCTTCTCTGTTATTTCAGGACATCCACATGGTATTGATCACTCTCTCATCAATGACTGCAGCATATCTCCATTAACGACTGAGTCAAACACAATCCTCATCCTCATGTTCAATACCCTGGATGATCTTTTCTTCAGACTGACCTACGTGCACCCGAGCCTTCTACAGTCTTGACTTTTCTGAAAACGCACCCAAGCGTTTTTGCTGGCTCCCGCTCTATTCGTGGATTAACATACCAAACCCCATTGCTCATCTCCTTCTGTTGAAATCCATCCCAGTTTCAAATACCACACCTCCATGAAACCTCTTCCTACCCTCCTCTTTCCCCCTGCCATACTGTCATTTCTCTAATTGCACCTTCTCTATTATTACAGTTATTTGTGCATCTTATCCTTTCTCCTAGATCGTAAAACTTCTTGAAGGCAGAAACTTTAATTTTAATCATCTTATTTTCTCAAACATCCAGGTCTAAGGTTCAATATAGTGGAGATTGTATGTATTTAACTGAAGTAAATTGAATTAAAGTGGAGATGGTGTTGAGAATTTTTAAATTTTATCTAATGGAGTCACCTTTCTCTTATTCAGCTTTTAAAAACTGCTTCAAAAATGTTGCCTAACACATCTTTTAGTCTCCTGGGAAGATTATTAAGTTTGAGTATATGTATATAAAGCTGATTAAAGCTGGGATTATCAGTAATATCAACGAAGAGTAGGAAAACATTGCAAATGCAGTGCTAGTTTGTATCATCAACAAATACTCATTTGTTACCAGTATTAATCCAAACAGAGTATTCAGTGTAAACTAATAAATGGTTGGGTCTAGAACTACAAATAGAAATAAACATTAAAGTTATTACCAAGTTATTTTCTGTTACTGTGCTACAATTTTAGTTTTTACCTATGGTAATAATTTCTATCCTTAATGCTAGAGGGCAATTTTACAATTGTTTACCTATCATTCATTTATTCACTCTTCCTCTTATTTAACAAATATTTATTGGGCAACTGAGCATAGAAGATAAAAAATTATCCCCATTTTTGCTCTTAAAATTGAAAGACAGACCCGAAGCTCACTGTAATAACTGTATCTATAGACATAGAGGTGTTCTAAGGACTATAGTTTATGAAGGAAAGAGAATGTGGGTTTCCCTAGGAAAGACAGAAAATCTTTCAGAAATGCTGAAACATTTGCACAGAGAATTGGAGAAGTTCTAGTTTGTCTCCCCCAAAAAGGGAGGTAACAGCATTCTAAAGGAAAAGGAGATGCATGTGAAAAGGCATGGGGTGGCGAGGCACCATGTCAGACTTGGAGGCTGAGTCTGCACAGTTGGGACCAGAGGAAGGGCAGAAGTTGTGTCTGTACTCTGACTAAGCCACCTCGGGGAAAGCTTGCTAAGACTTTTAGACTGTATGCAGGCCTCAAGATATGAGATATGGAAAGATCCCAAGCAAGGCGATGCTTCAAATGTTATTGTAGAAATATAATTCTATAATATATGGGTAACAAGGCAGACAGTGGTGAATGAATGAACCCATTTCTTTGCAGCAAATCACTGAAAAGTTTATTCCCACTAATAGTGAGTCAGTAGCATCAACAGGTATTTCTTTACTTAGGCTATAAAAAGGATTTCCGTCCAGACTAAAGCTTTAAGGCAGAAGAGAGTAAATTCTATCAAAGTGGCATTCAATCATTTTTTAAAGTATAAAAAGATTCAAGGACTGATCCTGCCTGGGCTATGTAGAATTCATCCCAGATGAGTAAATGCCTGTCTGTGTCCCAGACGAGGTCAGAGGAGGAAATGCCACTTGGGCTTGCAATGATACACAGACCTCAGTCTGGAAGTCCTTTTGGTCTAACCTAAATTTATTTTCTTGTAGTTTAAGTTCATTTCCCCTTTTCCATCCTTTAAAAAGGTAAAGAACAGATGGTCGTAAAACACCATATAATGACCCTTTATAGACCAAAGACACACATATTAAATCATCTCTCAGACATCACTTTCCTGAGCTGCACAATAGAAACTCCCTATCAGTTTTATTCTTAGATTTGCTGTCCTAAATATGTATCTTTGTTTTATTTTTATAATTTTGCATATTTACTCTTTTATTTATTTTATTAAATTTATCAGGGTGACATTGATTAATAGAATTATATAGGTTTCGAGTGTACAATTCTATAATGTCTCATTTGTATATTGCATTGTGTGTTCACCACCCAAAGTCAAATCTCCTATCACCATATATTTGGTCCCCTTTACTGTTTTTACCTCCCTTTACCCCTCTTTCTCTCTAGAAACGCCACACATCTGTGTCTATGAGTTTTTGTTTGTTTTTTGTCTTGTTTATTCATTGCTCTCAGTTTTATGTCACATGCAGGAGTGAAATCGTATGGTTCCTGACTTTTTCCCATCTTTGTTTTCTTATAGCAATTGTCTAGCTCTTTTTCATCTTGCTCAGATGTTCACTCAAACATAAAAGAAATGTTTTCAACAAATATATAATTATTTCCAAGTGCATTGGAAACATTTCTTCTGGAATCTCTAATCATGTAACAGTCCAGTGTCATGTTACATTTAAAAACAAAACAATAAAACAGCAACAGCGTGTTCCTAGTTGACATCTTGAGAATACTAGGATTTTCATATTCTTTTAGTAAATATGTATAGAGCCAATCTTCCCATCTCATGTTGGTAAACTCTAAACTATTTTTTTAAATTGCTATAGTAATTTGCTTCACTTGTTCGAATCCCTTTGTCCCTTGTCATGTAACTTTTTTTTTTTTTTATTTCTGCATTTTTCTCCTTCTTTGGCATTACTTGACAATTATTATTTACTTTACCTTGAGTTACAGTTAGAACTATTTCGATTTTCTGTATCTCTGCACTTTTAAAGATCTTACAACTCTTTGTCCTTTTGAAAGTGCCATGGACTTCCCTTTGTACCAGGCTTTTTCCAGAGCAGGCAGAGGCCTTTGGCTGTGCTACTCCCCTGTCCCACCCCACACACTCATTTTCAAGCTCAATAAAACAAAAACAAAACCAAAAAACAAACAAACAAGAAACCACTGAAGACCGAGTAATGACATTTATTGAGCACTCACTTTGGGCTAGACACTGGGATGGGACGAGGGAAAACTGAAGTGTCTGATCCCTGCTCATCTAGCATATTCTGCATAAATTAGATTCAGCAGAATAAAACTCTAAAGAGTTAAATCAGAAAAATCTCTAAGAATTTAAGTGTAAGAAGCCTTGAGAGTTCCCGTAATAAAGTATAATAAAAAGGCTAAAAAAGATACTAAGACTGTTGTTGTAATCTCATCTGGACCAGAAGTTAGTGAGCCCCAGAGAAACTGGTGATACATAATCATGGCATTGATCTGTACCACAATTCTGAAGTGGGTAATGAACCTATTTTATAGATGAGGGTTGGCGAGTGATTATTAGCATGCTGCACCACTCCAGGGACCTTTCATTGTTTTCTGCAAGAATGGCGCTCCCTAGAGCACAACTGGGAGCTCTAGACTTGGAGTGTAGACCTGACGAGTTCCAAGTTTATCCTGTTAAATAGCCAAGGTCTGTCTGGATTTAAGTCATCTCATTCTTGTGGAGCTAATAAACCCAGAGAGGTGACCAGGGCTTCACAATCAATGGGGTCTACAAGGTATTTGTCATGTCTATGCTGCTAAGGAAGTTCTCTATTTCCTCTGGTCTTGGTGAGGAGATTTTTTCCTCCCCTAGAAATGACTTTGGTGCTGGGCTTTTGTTCTAGGAGATCTCAGCCTTGAGTTTTGTTTGCTAGTTTACTTCCTTCCCTGCATTCTTGTTTAGGTTCCCAGCCATATTTTCCCCCTCTGCTTATTTGTTCAAGAGCAACTGTCTGTGTCATTTCCTTCATCTCTGGCATGTCTTTCTTTTTCTTTTTTTTCTTTCTTTTTTTTTTTTTTTTTTTTATGGCCAAGGATACTCTAAGGACCTGTGATGTGGCCTATGCAGACCTGTGAGCAGAGGGCTTAGGACCCTTGGAAGACAGAGAGCTGACAATAGTGGAGCTGCCAGCTCAACTCCCAAGCCTGCAGACTCTCAGTTCTTGAACAAAAATAGGCCCAAGATTCTGCTACAACAAGCCAAGATTCCACCCTTCTTAGTGAAAGGAGACAGACATTCACACATTCCCACATGCTGTGTTTGTGTAATTGGTGTCCTCACTAACTCAAGTGCACTTTCCCACTTTCCCACCGGGTCACTTTTCACCCACGTTGTTTTTGCTTTTTTTTTTTTTTTTTTTTTTAGTACAGGTCACAGTTTTAAGTATAACTTTACGTTTTCCCCAAAAATCTTATCTCATCTATTATTCTAATGCTATCTGCGTTCAGCTTAACATGGCCTAACACAAATTTTAAAATCATTTTCTTATAAAAATTATAATATGTTCATTACAAAAATTTAAAAAAAGAAAATATGAAGAAAAAAATCACCTCTAATCCCACAACTAGAACATAATAGTTCCAATTTGTTTCTAAGGCATAGGCACATACTGATAAAAAATAAAATATATTCCTATGGTTTTGTTTCAGTAGCTTACTTGTTTTAACTGTTAACATTTTTGGTATTTAAAAAAACATATTTTATAAAAAAATTTATGCAAAGTTTCACTCTGTATTTTTAATTGAAGTCTATTCCATACAATAAAATGTACCAACTTCCAGTGTTCAAATCTATGTATGCTTGTGTAACCACCACAACCAATATGAAAGCTTTCTCATTACCTGAAGAGTTACCTGGTGTCCCTGTCCCTTCCCAGTCAATCTTCAACTTCACCCCCTGTTTCAGGCAACTACCGATCTGCTTTATATCACTATATATGAGATTTATCATTTCTATAGTATTTTCAGTATTCTTTCATGTAGTAAAATTATTACACATGTTAATAATCACATACAATTATTCTCACGTATACTTTAAAATCTGCTTCTTTTTCTTTTTCATTTAAAAAATGCAGTTGACCCAGCCAGAAATTCACACATTACTCTTGACTCTCCAAAAACTTTGTTGTCTCTCATTATCCTCCAGGAAATTGGTTTCAGGAGCCCCCAGAGATACCAAAATCTGTCCCCGTACAAAATGGTGTAGATCAATACATACAGCAGGCCCTCTGCATCTGTGGACAACCAGCCAAGGATGGAAAACAGAACATGTATCAATTGAAAAAAAAACACATTTAAGTGGACCCATGTCATTCAAGGGTCAACTGTATATCATGAACATTTTTCAAATCAGTAATTATTTTTTCAAAAATAGTTTTCAAAGACTACATAGTATTTTGTTTTAAGGATACACCATAATTTATCTGTTACATAAGCTATTATTGTTAATTATCTTTGTGGTTTCAACAGTTTGATTTTATAATTAAAAAAATGATTATTCTTAAATATATATGTTTGTGCACATGACCTAATTTCTGTGGAATAAATTTTTATTAAAAAACTTGCTAAGTTAAAGGGCAGGCAACTTCTAAAGTCTTTTACTATATATTGTGCCACTTTAATCTCCTACGAGCATCATATCAAAATATGTGAAGAAAAATAGTGTTTTGAAGCAGAAGGGAAACCGGAGAAAAATCTGTGACCAATGGGAGGACATACCTATGGAGCTCTTTTAAAATTCACCTGCATTTTATTCTAATTTGTTTTTTATGAGGCCTAAGTAGCTGTTGTTTCTTGTTTTCAATTCTGCAGATGATTCTGTTGCATACATTAAGAATCACCTCATTTTTACAGATGAAAAAACTGAAGTCAAGAGAGGCTAATTAAAGCCTCCTCATTCCCTATATACTCTTTTCACTTCAATGAGGTGGACTTCCCTCATAATTGATCACTCATTATCTAGAAACCAACAACAGTAAACAACCACCCCCACAACTCTACCCCTCAGAAGCCACAGTTAAACAGGTAGGTCCTTCCTTGCTGGACCTACACTTTAAAAAGTACTTTATGGTAATGAAGTTGATAATAGTGCCAGGACCACCTCAGAGGGCTCTCCAAATGAAAAGGACCCCAAACAAAGGGTAATTCAAGAATCTACTTGGAAGGTATAGCCAAAATCTGAAGTAAATCTTCCTTTTAAGGCCATACCGCCTATGTCTGGGAGTTAAAAATGAATTTACAATAACAGAAAACACCCCCCCGCCCCCCACACACTTGTGCGCGTGCGCACAGTAGGTTGACTTTGTTCCCGTTACTGCAGAAATTCCAGGCCCAACCCCAATTCCCAGCTCCAGTTTTTCGCATTCCTCAGAGGAGACAGAAAAGTAAAGAACTGTCTTACTTGAGCTCAGGAAGGAGTCTTTTACCTACCATACCTACCACACTGGGCCTGTTTATTTTCCTCTCCTGCGGTCCAGTTCCCGGAAGTGATAGCTCCTGCTTCTGCCATCTTCCATCGTAGCCGTGGAGTAATCGCTGAAGCAAGATATCTTTTACAACTTCTCCTCTCCAGATGCATGCGGACTGCTCCAGCTTGCTGCCCAAGCTGTCGTATCTATTTTTTAACTTCATTTGGCTCCAGCAGTCATCTTGGAATGAAGTAAATGCTTTTGACCCAACTGTCATTAAAGAAACTATATGCATTGCTTCTTTATATCTGACAGAGATTTCAGTGAGTAGATTCTTTGAGATTTTATCCACTATTGATTACAGTCACTCACCTTGTGACTAGACATGAGTCTGGAGAGCAACCTTGTGAATCTTGACTCTTTTCCTTCAAAGTAACTTTTTTCTCAGGAGCCTCTGAAGGAAATAATCCTGTATATAAATGGAGAGTTGGTTTATCCTACTCAAGAGATCTCCAGGTTTATCTGCCTCCTGGGGGAACCCAATATGACTGACAGGGAGGGATACTACCTGTGCATTCCTAGACACATTATTCAGCATATCATCAATTCCCATAATCACATTTCATTTGCAGGGAATTTGGATTTCAGGAGTAAATTATAAAGCCACAGAAAAATACTCCTTGAGAGGTGCATTTAAGCTTTCGCGAATAAGAAGTTAAAAATATAAGTTTAAGTCAAATCATGTAGGGCTCCTAAAGCACTTTTCAGCATCTATAATACAGACAAGAGTGATTTTTCCCACACACAAGTCCAATAAAGTAGTTTGTTAAAAGGAAACATCTTCATAAATCATGGAAGGAAGAACTGTTTGCAACACCAGCTCCGGGAACAATTCCCTTTGGGAGGATAAACTTGTCTCTTCTCTTGTGTCTCTTTCAGTGCTGTTGACCCCCAGATCTCCAAGTATTGATATATTTAACCCCTTTCACAAATAGACATAAGAGCAGCCTTGATAATCAATCACTTTGCCCTTCCTGTTTGACTGTCAAATTATATTTCATGAAAACTCTTGTTATCTAGTGAACTCAAGGCCCTGTTTGTAGAATGAATCACATTTTACTTAAAAAAAATTGAGAGCATCAGGAAGTAGATGGGGAAATCTTTGTCTATGGATATCCATGAAATTACAAATGGCCATCCGACTAACGTCTGAAAATAAATTAGCTGAAGCAACTTCCTCAATTCCCGTGTGCAAAAATGTTGCTTTCTCTGTTTTCCTTAATTTATACCTTGAGATCTAGTACTATAGGCTTCTCTATGGTGACTAAAGTCACTCAAAGATTTCTCTATTATTTAAAATTCAAACACAAATGAACGCAGGAACTCTACCTTGCCCCAGCAACAGACAGAAACTAAAACATTGCATCATTGGTGAGAAGAGGAAGTAACCAATTTCTCAAATATTTTATTCTAAAATCTTCCTATCTCTCATTTAGAT
This sequence comes from Eonycteris spelaea, assembly GCA_003508835.1. Taxonomy (NCBI): domain Eukaryota; kingdom Metazoa; phylum Chordata; class Mammalia; order Chiroptera; family Pteropodidae; genus Eonycteris; species Eonycteris spelaea. Next base: position 876,306 of record PUFA01000168.1, read on the forward strand.
TAAAGCTTTTAAGCTTAAAATTAAGAATATAAAATTTGGGGTTTAGGTTCCCCTTCCCTCCACCATTGGACAATGTCAGCCACATATCTCCTAGCTAAGTGTATGTGTGTGTGTACGGGGGTGGTGGTGGTGGTGTAGGATTAAGGCAAATGCAAGGGAAATTCCATATGTGGGTGGTATTTATGTCATGTATCACTTCACCATATAAACCTGATTAAGGTTTATGAAGTTGACATAGGATGAGTAAGAGGTGGCCATGACCTTTGCTGCAGCTTCCCTCTGATTTCCCTATTTCTCTGATTCCTTGGGGGCGAATCTGAGGCCTCTGTTGGCTCTTCCAGAGGTTCCCATGGGTAGGAAAATCTGTATTCCTTTGTCTCAAACTTCCTCCAGGAGCCGAAGCCTGCTTTGTCTGGCATAGGCCAGAAGGTGAGTTCGCTCCTAGGCTTCCTCCTCATACTCCTTCCCTCCCATTCACTCATTGACGCTGTCTCTTTGCCTCATTACTTCTAACCTCCGTGGGTCCAACTCTGCTTCACCTCCTTCTACATCAAGATTCCCATATACAAATTCTGTACTTTCTAAACGTTATCTTTATTTAATAGATTTTTATTTTATAACCCTCCTTATCTAACTTTTAGGCATGTTGCCACATTTTCCACATTATTTCTTCTGATTATGACATCCGAAGAATATGATATTGGGATGCACTCTGTAATTGGCTTTTGCTGTCTCTTTTTCTTTGACCAGATAGTGAGTTCCATAGAGGTAAGGAACATCACTAATTTAGCACCCTGTGCAGAGCCTAACACATAGTAGGTGTTCAATGTATGTTTATTGAATAATTAATAAATGTATCTTTTCTGCTAGTAAAGAATGTCAGATATGCCTTTAAAAGACTCATCTGCTTATGGTGTATGTACTCAAGGGGAAAGCTGGAGGCAATCTGCAGTCATTTAAATAACATCATTAATTACTTATTTGCTGTAAAAGGAGATATTGTTTAATCTTTTTCCAAGTAATAACTCAAAGCCTGAAGATCAGGAGACTTTAGACTCTGACAATAAGACAGGAGTCAGCTTAGTCTATCAGAAGCTACTGATTTATTAATATCACAACAGAGCCACAACGACAGTGTTTCCTAAGCTACACTCCAGTTTTGTTTCCTATTACCTGGGATTGAACTACATATCAGGTATTATGATCAAAATTCATTGCTAGCTGTGCATCGAGTACCAAAATGAGAAAAAGCAGCAGAATGTCACAGTCCTATTCTCAATATTTGCATTTTGATGTGATTAGAGTAATTCTAAGCATTTTGTAGGTTTATAGATCTCTCAAGTTTTTTGAGTTATGTATTAACTTCAACTTAAAGTTGAATAAACTAGCACTTGTGTTTTGAGAAATTTGTCCAATGTTACATATGGTAGGTATAGAAAAAAATAGCATTGGAATTCTAAAGATATAAAACTTTGTCTGAATTTGTTGTCCCTTGAAAGGTACTTGCAACAATGATAAAGACTTTAGTAATATTTACAAGAAAGAATTAAAAATATGTTAAACTAAGATTCCAAATACAGTTTATTTTAGAAGACACAAGAACAACTAGACTCTCACCAGCTCCAAAACTGTAAAACTGTGAAAGCTATTGAAAATACTTAGAAGTCATGTTTTTCATTGTTTTTATTTTCACATTTAAATATTCACTGAACACTACTGAGTCACTTATTCCAACTCCCTGAAATAACAAAAAGATGTGACACAATGCCAAACCAACACTAAAGTCAATTTCGCTGAAAAAGTCGTGTTAAAAATGTTTAGTGAAATATTATCCATATTCCAAATGTTAATAAATACCAACTTGCCTTTACTAGGGTGAAGTTAGAGATAATAATGTTACATATTAATGATTTTCTTCCACTAATGAATAGAAGCTAGTTCTCACCAACTAAAGTAACATTACTCAAAGCAGGAACATTACTCAAAGCAGGATTTTAGAATAGTTATGTTAGGTAGATAAGGTCAATATCAAAGATGGATAACAGGTATGGAAAGTTATAAGAAGAAAGCATTTTGTAAATATCCAAGAATATTTTAATCTAACATCTTAATGAGGGGACAGTCTCATTGCACCAGAAGAACAAATATTTATTGGGAACCCTATGTTCAAGGCCAGACACTGAAAAGGCATACAGAAATTTATTTACTAAATAAATATATATTTAGTAAATACTAAATAAATATATATTTAGTAAATACTAAATAAATATATATTTAGTAAATACTAAATAAATATATATTTAGTAAATACTAAATAAATATATATTTAGTAAATACTAAATAAATATATATTTAGTAAATAAATTTATATTTAGTAAATACTAAATAAATATATATTTAGTAAATAAATTTCTGTATGCCTCTTCAGTGTGTGTCAGGCACGTACTAATTCACTTTATGTGCTAGAGTAATAACAGTGAACAACAGAATCAAATTCTCTGCTCTAGTAGAGTTTACATTCTAGTGTAAGAAAAATAAAGGTACTATTCCTTTCTTTAAGGCATCTACTATTTATTTGTGACATGAACTGTTATATTATAAAAAAAGTATAACAGCAATAAGAACAATAGCAACAACAAAGGAACAAGAAATGTCACTCAGAGACTGGGAAAGGAACTCATGGTGTCAAAGAAACCTAAGTTCACATTCAGATTCTGATAACACCTTGAGCAATAGGCATTTTATTAGAGTCTCATGTTTATATCTATTAAAAAGCATAATAGTTACTTTATGAGATTGTTGTTTTTATTTATTTTTTATTTTAGTTGATATACAATTTTATATTGGTTATGTTAGTTTCAAGTGTGGAATATAGTGATTTAATATTTTTATACCTTACAATGTGATCACCCCACTAATTATAGTAATCATCTGTTACCATATTAACTAATTGCAATATTATTGACTATATTCCCCTTCCTCTTTTCACCCATTCTCCCAACTCTTCCCTTCTGGTAACCATCTCTTTGGTCTCTGTTTCTATGAGTTTATTTTTGTTTTATTCGTTTACTTGTTTTGTTTTTAGATTCCACATATAAGTGGAACCATATGGTATTTGTCTTTTTCTGTATGACTTATTCCACTTAGCATAATGGCCTATAGATCCATTTATGTTGTCACAAGTGGCAAGATTTTACTCTTTTTATTGCTGCTTAATATTCTATTGTGTGTGTACACACACACACACACACACACACACACATACATATACCACATCTTTTTTATCAATTCATCTATCAATGGACTGCTAGGTTGCCTCCATATCTTGGCTATTGTAAATAATGCTGCAATAAACATAGGGCTGCATAATGAATAAGTCAAATTACATGTGTAAATCATTTCATAGAGTGACAAGGATCCATGCGTCTTCAATGAGAAGAAGATTGATCAGTGCCTCAAAGGACAAGTAGGATTTCGCTAGACAGAAAAGAAAAGTACATTCTAGGTCAAAAAAAGAACTTGATAAAAGGCACTAATTTGGAAAAGTACAAGGAGTATTTGGAAGAAAGTGAGTTGAACAATTTGGCTACAGCACAGTTCATGGTAATAAGCAGGTATAGAAACAACTCAAATAGGTGGGCCTTGGATAATTCACAAAAGAATTTCTGAGAGTTAGAATAGCTCTCATATATAGACATTGAAACACAGAATGATTAAATGAATATACCAGGTGTATGATTAACAGTAAAAGTAGCATCCCAATATCCATCTGACACTTTGTCTCCTCGATGGCCCGGCCAGTGGTTAAGACAATATCTTATCCTTCTCATCAATTTGTATCTGAACACTCACAGCCTTAGACATTTTTAATAATATACAGCAGATATCTTGCCCGACCCTCTAGTTTAAGTGTTGCATTTATGATGAGAAAAAGAAGCAATCCTAAAATGACCAAGGGGAATGAAAAACAAGGGACTATTTCTCAAAAATGAGATAGTGCTTTGCAAAAAATGAACTGACTTTATGATGCCATCTGGAAAATGCTTTTGTATTCCTGATACAGTGCACTGAGCATAACTTAAAGTTGACTAACCAGCTCTGAAATGTTCTTTTTTTCTGCTTCCTCACATATGGATGTAGCCTACAGGAATAAACGTTATTAGTCCTTGGACAGGACATCTGGTGTGACTCCTTAGCAATAAGGTGTGCAATTCTTGGGTGAATTTCAACAGAGCACATCAGCTTAACTTTTGAAACTTTCCAAGGTTGAGCCAGTCCCTGGTAACTGACCATGTTCAGAAATTAGCGCTTCCAAACCATACTTTAATCAAGGAGATTTTTTCCTCCTTCCTCCCTCTCCCTCTTTCCTTCCTTCCTTCTTTTCCTTCCTTTGTTCATTCTCTCCTCGTTCCCTTGCTTCTTTTCTTTCTTTCTTCCAACATAAAGAATGTCTGTGATGTGTAACACACCATGGTATTTTCAGACAAAAATTCAAATGGATCTGAATTCTAAGATATTATATCACAGTCAGACCTGTCACCTCACAGGGCTGGCAGATGCTCCTCACAGTTTCTTCCAAAGTAACAGCAGTCCTTCCACATAATTTATTGTAATTGAATAATGGGATCATGGGCAGAGAAATTCTTTTCATTTCTCAAATTTAGCAATAGAACCTAATTTTAACACCAGTAGAAAAGATTTAGAAGCTCATAAATGAAAGAAACTTTCATTAATTTGAATAGGAATTAAGCTGAAGTTAACTTTGCTTTATATAAAAAAGTTGCCAATAAAATAGTCTAATTCTTACATAGGAACATTTAATTTGCTGAAGAGAACAAATTGCTCTCAAGCAATTTAAAACACCATTTACAGATAAACAACCAGTGTGTTAAATACAAATCATTCTTCTCTACTTATTGAAGTAGCTTTCCAACAACTTTCTTGACGAGACTTAATTAGCCAAACTTGAATTACTTTATTTAATTGAAGTGAATAGATGTTTTCTATATAAATTATTGTTTTATTGAGAGTGACTCCTCCATTTGGTCTACATGGTGAAAATTAACAAATCTGCTTTTAAAAACAATTATTCTTTCTTTATAATTTACAGTAATGGTCAATATATTATATATTTATATGGAGACTAATTATTTGATTGGCTAGTTGTATGGGCAGTTTTGCCTCAGTCTAACTCTAACTGACTTTTTGGGGGTATACTTAGTCAATCCACAGACAAGACAGAAAGTAAATCTAGTGAGTTTGGCTATATCACATTTATTGAATGTTTAATACGTGCTAGGTCTATGGTCATGCTACCCTGAACAAGCCCGATCCCATCTGATCTGAGAAACTAAACAGGGAGATCACCTAGGAAAACTAGGTGCTGTAAGTATAAAAAATAAAAAAATAATAAGAGATTGTAAACTGACAAGGTCCTTGCAATCTGTGAGGTCAACCAAGTATTGCCTTGCCTAAAAAAATAAATTAATAATAATAATATGTGCTAGGCACTGTTCTAGGGATATATATATATATATATATAATATATATATATATAACATATATATATAATATATATCCATTTAATACAACCATCAAGCTTATGAGGTAGATATTTATATAAATCCTTTTTTCAGATAAGAAGACTCAGTTATAGCAAGGCTAATCTTTCAGTAGCTTCTGTAACAAGGTCACACGGTGGGCCAGCGGAGGGGCTTGGGTTCTAACAGAGACAACCTGACTGCACTTTATATCTAGTTCTGGAAGTTAAAGATTAAACAGGTTAACCTATATAAAAGACTAGCATGTAGTAAAGGCTCATTAAGTGTATTTCCTTTACATTTCTGGCCACTTCTCAAGGTCCTTTTTCTCTCTGAGGTGTCAAGATATTGGAGTGCCTCAGGGGTCTCTTCTGCACTTTCTTTTCTCTGTCCATACATACACCATGTGACCTCCTTCACTTTCAAGCCCACGAACACCATCTCTGATGCTGTTGGAGCCTGTGAAGAAAAATACACTAATCCTGTGTTTTTCCTCTATTCATACACAATACTTCTGACACCAGATGTAAGGGTTTTTCACTCATCAAGCAATTCTATAACACCAGCTGGATGTCCTGTAATTTAAATTCTGATACTATCTACTTGGAGATCACATCAGATCTCATGGATTAAGGGCTCAGTTTCACAAAATGGCCCCCACCCCCTACTTAAGATGCCAGTCACAAGTCCCAGGTTGTCATCTATATTTCTGACTGACAGGCTATATATTGGGGTTCCCATGACTCCTCCCTTGGGTTTGGTTACTTGCTAGAGCAGCTCAGCTCACAGAACACAGAGAAATATTTTTGTTTTTGTTTTTTGGGTTTTTTTTTTTTTTTGCATTTACAAGTCTGCTATATAATAAAGGATAGGATGAATAATACAGATGACAGATGGATGAAGAGATATATAGGGAGAGGTCTGAGCACAGGTGCTTCTGTTCTCATGGAGGTAGGATGCACTACCCTCTTAGGAGATAGATATGGTCTACCCAGACGCTCTTTCTTCACTGTAATATTGGGATTTTTATGAAGGCCTTATCACATAGGCATGATTGATTATTGACTCAATCTCTAGGCCTCCCTCCCCTTCCAGGAGGATGGGGTTTGGGACTGAAAATTCCAAGAGTCTAACCATTGCTTGGTCTTTGTGATGACCAGCTCCCGTAAAGAAGCTATCCAGGAGCCACCTCATTAGAACAAAAGACACTCCTATCACCTAGGATTCCAAGAGATTTAGGAGCTCTGTGTTGGGGACCAGAATTGAAGACCAATATACATATATTTTCTCTTATTTCACAGCTCTCAACTCTCCATATCTAATCTTGACATCTCCCATCTTTCAGATATGCATACTCCACTGCTAACTTATTTACATCATGTCTAACAGGCAACTCAAACTTACACAGCCAATAGCAGCACACTTGATTTTTCTCCTTCAAACCCACTTTTCTAGTCTTTCCCATCCTCAGAAAATGGCACCACCATCAGCCTTCTTGCTCAAGATAAAGATCTTAAGGTTCATGATCTCACACCAAATCCTTCTACAGGTCCTCCAGATTTTCCTCTACTTTTCTCATTTTGTACTTACATAACCTGGTCCAATCACCCTCCCATTTGTTTTCTCCAATAACCTCCTAACAAGCCTCTCAGCAGCCTCTCAGGCTTTCCATGTGAATTCCTGTCTGCCCAGAAGCAGTGTGCTCTATTTAAATGTAACTCCTCTCCTTAAAATCTTCCAATGCCTTTCCCGTGGTGTTTAAATTAAACTCAAAACTTTTTACCTTGGTTCATAAAACCACTCAAGATCCAGCCTCTGCCAAAGTTGTCAGCCTCATTCCAATCACTGCTTTCCTGTCCACTATCTCCAGCTGCTCTGATCTGAGTCTCACATTCTCAGGCTCATTTCTATCTTTGGACCTTTGCCCAGCTTTTTCCCCCTCTGGAAATAGGTTCTCTTTGATCATCCATTGGCTGGCTCCTTTATATCACTTCAAATGTCCACTTCAAATGTCACCTCTGGAGAGGCTTCCTAATCACTCAGTTTGAAGTAGTTCTATCACTTCACCTCTTTAAATTCTTTACATTGAGCCATTTATAACCTGATGTTGATTTTTATTGTCTGCCTCTCTTTTCAACAACAACAACAACACACACACACACACACACACGCATGTGTGCATGCACACCTAAAACACAAGCTTCATGAGAATGGGAATCTTGTCTTTTGTATTTTTCTTGCTCTGATTTCAACACTGGGTGTGTAATAATCAATAGAAGATATTTATTGAATTAATGAATTTATTAAATTGTAGTTGCTGTGTATTAATGGTCCTTCTTAAGGCTGAGGACAACTTTCATGTCCCATACCTCTTACCATTTCCATGATAGGACTGGGTTTGATACAGTGGCTGCACCAGATAGACTGAAAGAGGCAGAAGGGAAAGACAACCTATTGCAGAAGCTGAGCAGCTATCTAGACCACTACACACTATTCAGCATCTGGTAAGTGCAGCTCTCAATCACAAGTGATACTTGGTAAACAATATATTCCAACTTGAAGTAACAGTAGTCTCTATTTGCAAAAACTTAGTGATTGAAAATTTCACCAGGCAACATTGGGAAGTGCACGCAGGCAGGCATGACAGTCTCTGAGCAGGAGCCCAGCCACCTGACTGGGGTTTAGAGACCAAATTTCAAGCCCAGGAAGAAAAAAAGAATGACAGACACCAAGGGCAGAGCCTCTGTTCTAGGAACAAATGAACATTAAATTTGCTGACAAAACTGAGAAACCCAAGTTCAAAAAACAAAGCGAAGTTTCATATATTAACAGAAAGCACAAAGAAGGGGTGTGGCTCAACAGTCAAGCAAAAGCCCACCCTCAGGGCTCAGGGTTGGACAGGTATAGGACAGGAAGCCAAGTGCCTGGCTAAAAGTGAACTCGAGAGTGAAGGAGGTTGCAACGTGAAGCTGTGTTCCAAGCAGTGGGCAGTCCAGTCAGAAGGGCTCTATCGATCGCCTTTCACTGCATCATAACGCTGTCAGACACGATACTTGAAAGCCCATCTTTCTGCCTGCGCTCTTGATCAATATGATAGATCTTCCCCTCAGAGGTCTGTCTGAATCCTATTATTCTACCTACATGCATGTGGAGCTAAATTAATGATGATGACTCATGGGCTTCAGAGCATCTGTAAACTGTTATTATCATCATCCACACTAGTACTTTATTGATTTCCTCTATTAGGCACGGATTCAGTTTATGACCAATTTTTTAGGAAGCCAATAGGTTAACCTCCTTTTTCCTTTCTACCAATATTCGGGGTAAATGCAGACCCAATCAGGGGTAGTTTGTCTCTGTCTAAGCGCTAGACTAGTGACAAAGTGGAATTAGATATATCTAGTAAAACCTAAACCCTGTTGATATTCTTTCCTCAAGGCTCAGGGCACAAAGAAGTTTTCTTGGAGATAACTTCATCTCACCGGTATATGAACTCGATTTACCAAAGACTAAATAAAACATTACAACTTATTATAAATACACAAGAACGAATTTAGGTCTGGTCTCTGATCACACTTGGTGTACAGATTGCTTAACAACTCTGATCAAGGATGATTAGGGATATATTTCACTCCTGCTATTCTGAACTGCTGTTAACTTTCGTTGTGATGTTTTCTTATGAGGTTGACAGGGGGCTTATTGACTCCCTCTAGTGAGTGATTCAGTGTTTAGTTATTATAATTTCAATCAGGTTTTTAATGCCCTTTCTGCAGACTCACATGTCTTCTTCCTCACAGTGAACCTCAATCAGTAGCTGGCACACAGTGAACATTCAAGAAATAATACTCAAAGAGTGAATGAATGCTCTTTCCTTGGGAGTGTTAAGTCTCTACTATGCACACATGGGATGTCTGTGACCATAGCCCTAGCCCAGAGTTTTGTTAGTGTTGTAGAAATAAAGAAGGCCTGGGTGTTGCAGCAGTAAGAAAATTTGACAAAGCAATTTTTAATAACTGTTGAATAAGCACAAGTTCATTAGTTCTGTGAGGCACATATAGAGACATACACATATGTAAATGCACAGATAGACATATGAGCATGGGTATTTAGTGAATGTATGTATTCATGCCAAGTATATGCATTACATTGCTCATCTACATGGAGGGCTAGTACTGTGAGATGTTCATTCTTGATAAATCATCTCTTCCACACAGCAAAGAGTCATTGGTTGTAATCTAATTCATATGCAATGCTCTAGGGAAGGCAAATAATTTTAAGTTTGCTTTTCTTTTCACCTGTATCTCACTTCTTCACTTTTTCAAACACAGATCTTTTCTCAAAATTCACCATTTGTACAAACATTTTGGGAAGGAAACCAACTAGAAGAATTTAAGCGTATTTGGATGTGAGGGAAATATCTAGAGTGCTTCCCCTGTAGGATCAACAGAAGGATTTGAAATGGATGAGATGCTTCTTTGTGGGAAGCAGCAGTGATGAATGCCATTAGCAAGTAAGGGGGCTAAATACTGGAAGATGTAAAAGCAGCTTTCAACCTAAACTAGTTGCATAATCATCATCTAGCCAATCACCTACTTCATTAAAACATCACCTCTTATTTAACAGGTCATTTAAACATTTTTCACTTTTTAAGAAAGTTCCAATTATGTGCTAGACAGAGAGATTATAACACTATTTTTCTCAGGAGACTTTATATTGTAAATATTGAGTGAAGAATGATGAGCAGGAAACTTTAGATGTTACATTCTATTTAAGCATCTGTTCAGCCAATATGTCATTACGTATTAAAACCTGCTTCAATCACATTTGGTCCACTGTTAATCAAAACCAAAATTCCTGCTTTGCACAATAGCTTTTTTAGTGTTGTTTTCAGAGTTTGAGTCTAAGAAAGCATATTTTAATGATTATCAAGTGACAAGCCCTTTTAAAGGTTTCTGCTGTGGAACGTCCATATTATGGATTTTTATGGTTAAAAGGTGTTAATCATTACAAAAATAATCTGAAAAGCTAGGGAAACTAAGAAGCTAACAGTCAATTATATAATCATTCTTTTCCTCTAACTTGTTCAATCTATTAAAAATAAAACTATATGATATAAGGACTACTGAATAAAAATAAACAGAATACATTAATCTGTCCTCTCTGTTTTTTCTGATTTTTCTTATATCAGATTGAAATTTTTTTCCTCTAATCTATAAACTTTAAATTTTTGTTTTTATACTGTATTGTTTTAAAGAAAAGAAATCAGCAGTATCTTGATCTATAGGATATGCTGCCCTTGCTTACTAGTCAATAATGATTTCAGAAGGGTCTCACAGATGAAACCAAATGAAAGTTTTCTACATTAAGAGCCATCAGTCCTTTATTTCAAGATTTAGCAAAAAAGGTGTTTATTTATTTGTTTGTTTGTTTGTTTCCTATCACTTGGGCTTGCTTCTGTCATCAATTTTTACAGAAATAATTAGGACTTTTTTTGTTACTCTCTAAGTAGATTTTTCTAGTTTCTTTTTGTAGAAAAGAGGAATAATTTTATGTTGAAATTCTCTGAGCACTCACAGAAAGTGTGATGGCAAAATGGAAGTGACAGGAGCCTGTTCCCGTGAGAGAGACATGTATGCAGAGAGTTAAATCTGATGGGGAAAGGGAATCGAAGCTCTTTAGCAAAACACAGAAGCCCAAGAGAAGGTGACAACTGAAAAATCAAACCTAAATATAAACATTTTATTAAACTTGCATTAATGAAAAGTGCTTGCTTTTTCGTTTGAGGCATATTTTTTAGAGTCAAAGAAACCCATGGATTTTATTTCTATTGAAGATGACTGAGGATTTGGGGCAAATCATCTTTAAACTGAATCGTTTCTGCCCTTCTACTTAGAGAGTAAAAAAGGTATTGTTCATGCACCATGGAGAGTCCCAAGGCTTACTGAGCTCTGTAGTTTCCTCAATTAAAACTTAAATTATCCACCCATATACTGTTAGCTAAGGATCACTTTATCTCATTTTTAAGGAATCATCTCTTAAGTGGAAAATAAAATGCATGTAACATTAATAAATATTGCTCCTCTCTCAAGCTCCTTCTTGCCTAAGGAACTGTATAATTTCTCAAACATGATGTGTATTTCTAAGTCTCACTAACAGCAAGGAAAGAAAATGAGGAAAATTTATGCATATACACAGAATATACACAGAAGTACACACACACACACACACACACACACACACACACACACACACACACATATACCCCTCTTGGGTATAAATACTAATGAAGCAAGGATGTTTTGGTGGTGTGTGTCTAACTCATTTATTGAATAATTAAAACTTGTTCAGATGCAAGCAGACAGCAACTTTATTATTTTTCACGGCTTTTGCTTTAAACCCACTCTTTCTGTCTCTAAATAAACTCTTAGTTCCCATACCACCTTCTGCCATGTTTAGATATTAACAAATTGTGTTATAATCCAGGTAATTCTAACATTTATCTTTAAATTCTTATCAATTTGAAACTCCCTCCTGCCCCCAGCTTGCACCAGACTCAGTGACCAAGGAGGATGTGGTCATCTTTCTTTCCACAAACTTGCCCTTCCACCACTCTCTACCCCCTCACCAGCTATCTCTAACTCCACAGGGGTGGATAGGAAAGGAAAGGGACAGAGACAACCATGTGTGACTGACAGCTGCATAGCTGACTCTGAAGTCCTCCACTTAAGATGGAGGTCAAGATACCAGCTTTCTCTCTTGGATGATTTTGGTGGATATTTAGGACCACAACCATTGAGGATCTTGCACCTAAAATCCTCTGAAGATAATGCCTCTTCAGCTGGCTTCTCACAACTTTCCCCTGAGCCTCTAACTTTAGAGATGGCCTGAGATGATATTTAATCTTACCTTAGAGGCTTTATTTTTGCCTGCAGAAGAAGGTCATAGCACAAGCTTGGAGGAAGAGAACACATAAGGCACCAAAGAATAGCTGGCATATATTCTCTCATCAAACTCCATCATAAATTTCAGCCTTATACAGACAAGGGAACTGGTTTCAGAAGGTTTTGGTGAGACCAGGGCTTAAGTAATTTTGTTTGGTTTTCATATCATTTCCCAGATTGAAGGAGGAAGGCATTCTTCCATTTATTTTTGAGGCAGTATTGCTCAATGTGATGACTAAAGGGATTATGCAGTATTGCACAGTCATTTGAATGTTTAGCTATTTTACAAGCCCTTGGAAACCTAGCCCTGGCAAAAATCAGTGTTCTCATGTAGAAAGAGGTGGTCATAGGGAAGGTGCTAGTTTCAAGTGGCACGGAAGACAGAAGATGTCAACAGAGAAAACTTACTGAACAAACACAGGAGACTGTTTATGACCAGGTGGAAGAAATACCTGAGAGTTCAAAACACAAAGATGCAGGGTCATGGATTTAGCAACAAGTTTGATTTTTAAGAACTAGAGCATGAGTCATCTCTGATGATGCTTAAATGAACTACAAGCTGAGCAGAGGAGAAAAAGACAACAGCCAGCCTACATGGCTGGTCGGTACAGAGATTTTTGGAAGGATTTCAAAGATGTATAGATGTGTGTTGATTGATACCTTTTTTATTTTGTGAGTTTTTAATATAATAAAAATCCTTTAAAAAACAGTTAAATATTTGTGAATTTTTTATTTGTACATACATGTTTGTTTATTGCATTAAATTCTTCATAGCACTTCATAACCCTGTATTTTTATAACCAAGAATAAAGAGGCTTCAGAAAGTATTTTATTGTGTTCAGTTAAAAAAAAATACAGAGACAAACATTAGGATTACTGAAAATTGTTAATATATTAAACTGAAGGGTACATATAGATCAGAGGGCATTTTGAGGGGGCAGAAGAGAGCATAAGTTTCTTCATTAAACAAGTTGGAGAAATGAAATAGTAAAATGTACATATTCATGTCCAGGTGTCCTTAGAGCTATCAGGCTCTGGGAAAATATTGATTATAAATATTGACCAAATGAATGGAAAAATCCAGCTGTTTATTTTTCCAAGTTCGTACAATAAAATATGTTTCAGATCAGCCATTAATCAGGTGTTATTCAAGAAAAAGTTATAAATGGGTATGGGGTGGTGAAAGGAGGTCATCAAGAGGTCATAAAAGTTGCAGACAATAGTTTATACAAAAATATATTTATTATGATGTATTGAGTGACTTACAAAATTGCTGGAAATGTTGTAGAAGCAGGCTCTAGCTTGTGACTCCAGGGACCTCTACAAGTGATGGGGCAGCTTCCACCTGAGCTTTAGCAAGCCATCAAATTAGGAAGCTGCTAACCAGTTTTACATGGCCTCTCATAATTTACAAGGGCAAAATTAATGCCTCGTGCCTCTCTCCCCATGTAACTCCAAATCTCAAACTGCACCAGGTTGGTACAACATAAATCATATATGTAACTCTAGCTGCAAGAAAATTAAGAAATGGAGCTTTTAGCTTTCCAGCATCTCTATTTTGTGAAGACACAGAAGAATAGAATTGGAATGGATGCCAAACAAGCCAGTGCATAGAATCCACCAGAGCTGGAGTATATAGAAAACCCACTTCATCTCTTACCTTATATTGTTTATTTATTCATATTATAATATTTATTAAATGCCTGCTATCTTTTAAATACCATTCCTTGGTTCCAAAAATAAGATAAGATAAAAAAAAAGAAAATACCTGAGCCTTTTTCTCTTTATTTCTTTCATTCCTGTCTGGAAGTGGAATTTGGGGTAATATGATTTGGGGCAGATTGTGCCTTCTGCAAGAGGTAGCTTTGGCCCTGGAAAATAAAGGCATGCCAAAGAGTGGTCCAGACCAGAAGAACAAGGCGCTGGGAGCTGGCTGCTTAGAACTGGCTGCATTCTCAGCATTAAGGGTGGAAGGTGACAGGGATCATGAGGCTACTGCATTTTCCAGCTCCATGAACCAGGGTGAAGAGAAAGAGATTTGGACACAATCCTGCTGAAGATAAAATTTATTTGTCTATATTATCCTTTTCATTTTATCTCAGAAGCTAAGCTTGACCATAGCAGCTAAAGGGAAGAAACGGGAACACTCAATTAAGAAGAAATGCCATGCAAAACCTTAGATGGTAGGGTGCATTCCTGAAGTAATCAGACAGCAATTGTATATCTATCTACCCCAGGCTGGGTAGTTTGGATTGCTGTGAAAGACATTGAGGAAAATCATCTGGTGCCAGTAATTCACTGATACATTCAAGTGGACACAGTGTCTCAAAACATAAAAGAAAGCCAACTATTTCACAAGAAGATTTTTCCTATAAATGTTTCATTATTCTAGTTTCTGGCTTAGGCTGAAAATACTTAGAAGAAATTTGGATGCTATTTCCGGAAAATATGTGGAAAACATAACAAAAAATAGTCAAAGTTTGGTCATATTTTAGAGTTTGGATGAAATAAATTATTACTTTTAAAAGACCAGCTTATTCATTAACATCTAACTTGAATTTTCTTTTTCTTTTTTTTTACTTTTTGGCTAGGATTCTTAAAGAACTCTGTTAAATGGAATTCTCCAAAATATCACCAAAGTGCTGAAGCTTATTAATACCTTCACATCCCTTTTGTAAGATAATGGAGATCTTTTTCTCACTGTACAGCTTGGAAAACTATGGAGACAGAAAGATTCAGTGGTGGGTCTAGTGTCACACAGTAATAATTGCTAGCTTTTACTGATAAGCTGTCATAGGGTAGGTGTCGAAAGTCTTTTACTTTCATTATACTTAATCCTCATAACACGGCCATAGTAGACATATCTGTCCCCTTTTATGAATTGGGAAACTAAGATAGGTAGATGCTATAGCAACTACCAGCACTTGCAAAGCTAAGTACTAGAGCCAACATTTAAATAGGCTTGTGTAATTTCAAAGCCCATGATTTTTTTCAGTACACCACATAGCTATCACCAAGACACAGCACAGTTATAACCAGAACACCACTCTGGTATCACCAGAACTGCTAATAGAATCAAAGTCTTGATATTTACAGCAGCACTTTACTGACTTGACCATAATAAATACACACGTAAGCATCTTTTTTTTTTTTTTTTTTTTTTTGCACTTTCATACACCACCTACCTATGTCCTTCTCTCCTTGGAGTTTCTACCCTCTTCATATTCTTTCTCCTATTTTCCTCAATTAAAAAGTCAGTTGCCAGGCTGTTCCTTGCCTTAGAAAAATATACTGTAGCCATTTGGATAGATGAGACTGTTCTCTCAGAATACTAAACTTTCTTGTTGCCCATTAATGTTTATACAATATCTTGATGCATATAGCCTCTGCTGACCAAGAGCTGGCATGAACAATGAACTCCAACATCATGCTTATTACAAGTGGTGGCCTCCCTAGTTGGACAAGTTTAGACCCACAAGATCATATTTAAATCATTTAGTTGGAACTCAGAAACCATTAATTTTTTGTAAACTGATATTCAACTATTGTCAGTGGTCAAGGGCAGGGATGGGAAAGAATAGCTCTTGGTAGAGCAGAAGAATTGCCATGCCCTATGGCGGGTCCCAGTGCTCCAGCTTTAGTGGGTCTTCCCTGTCTTATTCCAACAGCAAAACCACATCTCCAGATTCTCCATGGCAGGAGACTGTCCAAACATCTATCTAACACCCCAACTATTACAGCTGCCATCCAAGGGACTGGCTCCCAAATCACCCAGCTCTGGGAGCTGATTGAGCTTGACATTCATGACTTCCCCAGGACCACACAAAACAAAGAGGTGGTTCTATTTGAACACACGAGCAATTCCAATAACTATTTCCTCTGGCTCAGCACAGACTGAGAAGGCAAAACTAACCAGCTACCAGTTTCTCTCTGAGAGGAGCAAGGCTGCATATCTAACTTCCTGACTTTCTTTCCCCTCTGCTCACTGAAGGTTGAGCTTCAAGTTAGCCTTCACTGGAGAGCAGATGAGTCAGGCAATCATAGTCACTTGGGAGCCTAAATGGGCATATTGGCACATTTCCCGTGCCTTTGGGACACTGAAGGGCCTTGGCACACCTTTACCTGCTGGAAACCACTAAGGACAAAGATGGCGGCTCTGGCAATCACAGAGGTTTGAGGGCCATCAGAAACTCAGCTGTGCTGACTGAAGAGGTTAACCTACATGAGGCCAGTCTGTAAGATTAAGAAAGCTGGCTGTTTTATATAATGCACAAAACCATACAGAGTCAAAAATAAAAAAAAAATATAATAAAAACCCTAACTTTATACCTCAAGCAACTAGAATAATAACAAACTTAGTAGAAGAGCAAAAATAACAAAGATCAGAGTTAGATAAATGAAGTAGAGGCTGGAAGGACAGCAAAAAAGCTAAATGACGTTAAGAGCTGACTTTTTGAAAAAAAGAAACAAATGAAATTGACAAAACATTAGTTGGAGTAACTAAGAAAAAAGAGAGAAGACAAATAAAATCAGAGATAAAAGTTTGGGCATCACAAGTGTAACACAGAAATAGTAAGGATCGTAAGAAACTACCATGAACAGTTGTATGCCAATAACAGACAACCTGGAAGAAACTGATAAATTCTTAGAAATGAAATCTTGCCAAGAATAAATCATAAAGAAATAGAAAACCTGAACACACCCATTACCATGAGGAGATTGAATCAGTCATCAAAAACCTCCCAACATAGAACAGTCCAGGACCAGCCAGCTTCACTAGTGAATTCTACAAAGCATTTAATGAAGAATTAATACCAATTCTTTTCAAATCTTTTCAAGAAGAAGAAGAAGAAGAAGAAGAAGAAGAAGAAGAAGAAGAAGAAGAAGAAGAAGAAGAAAGAAGAAGAAGAAGAAGAAGAAGAGAAGAAGAAGAAGAAGAAGAAGAAGAAGAAGAAAAAGAAGAAGAAGAAAAGAAGAAGAAGAAGAAGAAGAAGAAGAAGAAGAAGAGAAGAAGAAGAAGAAGAAGAAGAAGAAGAAGAAGAAGAAGAAGAAGAAGAAGAAGAGAAGAAGAAGAAGAAGAAGAAGAAGAAGAAGAAGAAGAAGAAGAAGAAGAAGAAGAAGAAGAAGAAGAAGAAGAAGAAGAGAAGAAGAAGAAGAAGAGAAGAGAAGAAGAAGAAGAAGAAGAAGAAGAAGAAGAAGAAGAAGAAGAAGAAGAAGAAGAAGAAGAAGAAGAAGAAGAAGAAGAAGAGAAGAAGAAGAAGAAGAAGAGAAGAAGAAGAAGAAGAAGAAGAAGAAGAAGAAGAAGAAGAAGAAGAAACACTCCAAAGCCATTTTATGAAGCCAGCATTACCTTGGTATCAAAGCTAGATAAGGACACTACAAGAAAAGAAATTTACAGGCCTGACGGTCATAGCTGTCATGTTCCTGAAGACTACAAAATAGATGCAAAGCTTGAAGCAAGCAAAACTAAATCATTTACTCGTTAGGCATAAATACACATGTGGTTAAACATTATTTGAAAGAAGGCGATTGATATACACAAAGTATTGAATGAATGTTATGGAGAGGGAGTAGACTCTTCTGGGCACATAGATATCAAGGTAACTGATAAAGTTGTTTTCTTTTTGGTGGTTGGTGAGTACATAAGTGTTTGTTTTAATGGTATTCTCTAAACTGTTCATGTGTTTACATATATTTTTATTTAGTATTTCAAAAAAAGGAAGTATTCCTGCAACAACAATTTAAGAGATTAAATGCAGCTAATTTTCATAATAATGAAAAATCTACAGAACAAAGAACTACATTATGAATTGCAGAAATTTATCTGTTTCTATTGTTTCATTTATTTTATACCATTAAGATGTCCTGAATTATTTTTTCAGGTTTTGTTTTTAACTTCTCTTTCTCAAATTCACCAATCCGCTCATGTTCTGACACCTATAATTATGTCCTAAGGTGTATTTAGTTTCAAAATAACAATTAATCCAAATAGGAATATATGTGCGGATTGTCTTCCAAATTACTACTAGGATATTTTCATTAATCTTTTCTCTAATTTTGAAGCTAGCATTATTTAAGTGCCCTAAGCCAAAGATATTATTTGGCAAAGGTTTTCATAACCAAAGATAGCTTCATCAATAAGAAAAATCACAAGGGTCCCAAGGCTCAAAGACATAACTAATTAATCTGTTGAATGTCATTGCCTGGTCTCCCAAGTAACAGTGAACTTCACAATGAGATACTGGCTGGCCTTCTAAGCCCAATTTCCAAACTCTTTCCTACATGTCTGAATTTACTCCTTTAGCAAGGAAGGCGCATGGTGAAATGTTAAAGTTGCACAGATGCATTTATTTTTTTTTTAAGATTATTGTATAAAACACATACACATATCTAGCTGACTCAGTGGCTTCTCCTCATTGCAACATAAGGCAAGTAACAAGCTTTTTTAAAGTGGTATTCACAACAAGGTTTCATTATGATGTTTGTAAAAAAAATCAGGGGAAGGAAGCTATTATAGGAGGTTTTGTCTGAAGAGTGGTCACTGAAAGGCTATAAAGCTGACCAAGAACACCTGCTTCAGTGACAGTGATTCAACTTATTCTCTGGCTCTCTAATTAGAAACAGATGCTAAGATTGCTGGAGCCAAGCAGCAGATATGTTTACTACTACTCTTAAGTTTTTTGAAAGTACAGCATACAGATAGACACTTGCTCTTCTTTGAATGATTGTCTTGTTCTCCATAACAGTTGTTTAGCAAAATCATCAGGGAATTATAATAACTTAAGTTCAGGGCACACATGGTAGTGTGCCAGGAATACTAGCCACAGAATAAATATAGTACATCATTAAGGAGTTTTAATTTTACCCAAAAACTTGGAGGTAAAAATTTAGGTAACTTAATCTGTTATGAAACTTAAATCATTTTTACAAGAAAACAAAGACATATTATAGGAGGGTAGTCACAATTTGCTTGCTTCTTTAAGGATAAAACTTTAAGTATCAAATGAATTTTATATTTTTATCCAACTCCTTTAGGGCTTTCAGACCCTGTAAACTATCTCCTTTGGTTATCTGTGTACCTTCCCCTGTTCTGTTGGAAAAGATTTGAAATACGCTTTCCTAAATTATTACTGAATTAGAAGACACTAAATCTTCTTCAATGATGAGTCTGTGTTAGTATATAAAGGAATAAGCCAGAGCACTCCAATTGACTGTTATTGGGGATTGACTTTTTACTAGAAAATAACTCTTCATTTTCCAACACTAGGAATAATTTCACTTCCAAAGTTCTGTACACTTGTGCTGATAAATAATTACGGGAAGTGAGAGAAGCTTTTTTACCTAAATAGTGGGCATGGAAAGAAGAAGAAGAACTTTTTTACTCATTGAAGTCAAGAGATAACCGCTCTTCTTAGCAAATGAGTCCCTCCTCATAGATAAAGTCAGCTTTGAGGTACAGCGAGGCATCCCACAAAATATTCTATGTGGAGAGAGGGGTGGTCTGCATCAGTGTGGTAGAGGCAAGAAAATAGTTTATTTGGATGAACCCATGGTTGCCACACGTTGGGGAATGGCAAGATGTGGCCAGTTACTGGTCAGGGTTGAGGAATAGATGATAAAGATGAGCTGAGATGCTAGCTGTGGATCAACTGATGAAGAGGACTGACTGAAAGAGAGAAACTAGCAAGAACAATTCTTATTTATTTAAACAAATTATTCAAGGCAAATGAAATGGTTTGGGAAAATTTTTGAAGTAGTGGTGCGTGTGTCTCAATTTCTTCATTTAAAATGGGATAATGCCTCCTTTTAGGGGCCATGTAGGTTTACAGAGATAATTCAAGTCATCCAGATAGTGTCTGATATAAAGCAGATACTCCATAAACAGAAGCTACGGTTACTGTCATTGATATTTAATTGTATGAAATCTATATTGGCTTACATGTGGCAAAATAAACCCAAGGGTTTAATGATCCATGTAGAAAAAAGTGTGCAAACTGTCAATAAGACACCAGCTATGAGCTGTAAAATTCGATGCCATGGGGACCAGTCAACATACCAGGTCTCCCGTGGGCCAGTGTGCAGCCACAATCAATCAGGAGATGTTTTCTTCTTTCTTTTTCTCACCTGCTCAGTCCTCAGGTGGTTTCTAGCAATCACCTCCACTGAACCTCAGTGAAACAGATGTTCATCCTTAAAACTCCCAGAAATCTAAGAGTGATTTTATTTATAACAAAGTATCCCTTTTACTAAGGATACCTACCTATCAAACTATATAAAACCCTGTAAACTCCTTCATGCTGAGAAGGTCTGCTAAATTGTTAATGGCTCACATCTGCTTTGCACTTGCTCCCAGTCACAGGTCATTATTCCACTCTTGCTATTTCCTCCCCAGTCACAAGAATAGCTTTAAAAGCCCAAGCTTGTAGGCATAATGTTCTTATACTAATACTTTTCAGAATTTAATGTGTATAAGAATTGCCTGGGGATCTGGTTAAAATGCACATTGTGACACAATATGTGTAGGGTAGGACTTGTGAGTCTACCTGGAGAGCACACCTAGAAGAGTAAGGGCTTAGACTAGAAGAAGGCAAGTGAGTTATGTTTCAGTCTCATCAGCTACTTTCTCATTTCTTGAATTTTCTATTATCTATGAGTATCTCAGTGAAGCTCCTACATTGGCCCCCAAGAGAGTCTTACCTAGCTATAATGTTTTATGAGTATTTAAACACCCCAAAAGCCCAACTCACTCATGCTTCGGGGAGTTCCAGATGAACACTGGGTCAGTAAAACCAGTATGTGAATTTTGCTGATTGGTAAGGTCTACCCTTATACCTGTTTATAGGGAAAATGACATGCATATTTTATGGTAACACTTTGAATTTTGTGATTACAAAAGATTAAGAAGAAGTCAAATCCAAAGAAAATTGTTTGTCAGCTACTAAGAATTTAGCTGAATCATTTCTTCATTCTTCATCCCTTTCATCTTTTGAAAAAACTTGCCCAGCCAACCACAAAATGGCTCTGGGAGATTCAGCTCTCCATAGAACAAGGAGACAAATATTCTCCTCTTTACAAGACTGCCTTTTCTTTCAAAGGTATTTATTTAAAATTTCTCTTTGCTATTTACACATCAACCCTGAAGTTACTTTCCAGCAGAATGTATATACATTTTAATCAGCATTATCTCAAGAGGAAAAACTATACTCTAATTAATGGCCCAAACAAGTGTGCTAAGTATAACAATTGCCTGACAGTTATAGCTTTGTGTTAACTATATGATTGCTGTTTGTGCTTTGTTTATTCAAAAGTCATGTTATTATCATCTTCAGATAATCATCATTTACTTGCAGCATTCAGAACATAAGTGAGGTGGTGCCATATAGGCCAGTGGCTTGGTTTAACATGACGCATTGCAGCATTTTAGCCACCAGTGCAAGGAGGTCCTGTTTACTTGGTATTACTCTGTGTGATGGAGATTCTGATGATGACAGGTTACATTTTGTGACGCTTTAGGGAAATGTAACAAATTAAAGGGAAATGATGGTATGCCCAATATATTCTATAAGACACAGTACTTTCCCTGTCTCTATCTTATTTTTCCTATATTTCAGCCTCACATGAGAGAAATCACCTCTGGCTTATACTGAATACAGCATGCAGAAAGAATATTGAAACATAAAACATCAGAAGGCAATATCATTTACCAGTGCTGTGCTGAAGCCTAAGGCAAAAGGAGAAATCAGTAATACTTATGCTGTCTTTATTTAAAATTTTCACTATGGATTTTTGGCTTTAATTTTGATTTTTAAAAATATCATTAAAATATTATCTTCAGTTCCAGTTTTTAAATACCCTCCCCCCAAATTTTATGCCCAAGATCAGCACCTAACCTAAGTCTCGGCCATTGGAGAGGAAATAATCTATTTAACAGCCAAGAAAAGAAGAAAACTTTAAAGATTGAGTTATGTCACTACATGTTGAGCAAGGAGAGAAAAAAAGATTGGGTTTTCATGAATTGGAATTCAAAGCTAATAGGGTGTGCATGTTGATTTCTGAAGCTGCAGTGAGGAGAGGAAATATTTTGAGCTCTTTCTCAGAAGGCTCTTCTGTGTCTTAAAATCATCACATAAAAAAAGCCTTTGTTCAGATCTGACTTTATACAATAGTTTATATGGGTCTTCTTTACCTTAATAGGTCTTCTATGTTGTAATTTGCAACTTCTATCAAAGTTGAACTTTTAATGCACATGATTTAAATGCTGAGAAGCAAGTGTGGTAGTTACAGAAGGTAGACGTTCTACCCAAATGCTAGGCATAGGATTGCTATATGCTTACTTTTCTTTATTATGGCAATTGTTGTCTCCTTTTTCATTTTCATCTTGAGATGTTCCTTGGCACAAACATAGCTAGTAAGTTGTTTGGAGGAGAAAGCACAGGTTTCTGACTCAGTTTTCATGATGCTGGACAAGTTAATCTCTAAGCTCATCGAATCTTTTATATTATATGGTGGGAGTAATGTGACCGACACACATGGCTTATTAGGTTGTTTCCAAAATAATTCACATGATGTTGTTTGGAAAACATACACTGCCATATTATCATACACTGACCATGAATTTCCTAAGGTATATATAGAAAACACTCATCTAGATTTATTCATATGTAGAAATTATAATTAAGAAATACACATAGTTGCAATAAATATATAATAATTTTACCTGCCATCTCTCACCATCTCCTCTATTTAGTCAGTAGAAATATAGATGGGCCCAATCAAGTTTAGTCAGTCTATACCTGGCGTTAATTTAGTGACCAAGCCAATCCTCTACCTCCCAACCGGGTTATTGCAATGGCCTCTCCCTGCTCAACGGGCTCCACTCCTCATATACCTACACTTCCCCTCACCTCACGTCCCCCCCTGCTTACGATTTCTTCTCAACCTGGCAGCTGGAAGAATGAGTTTTTAAATGTAAGCCAAACCATATTATTCTTCTGTTCAAAACCCTCCAATGGTCGACCATCTTGCTCAGCATCAAGGCAAAATTTTTTACAATGGCCTGTAAAAACCTCCAGAATCTTCAGTCTCGTTATTTCTCTGCATTCATCTTCCATTACCTTCCACTTGTTTCTACATTCCTGACACTCTGGGTTCTTCATTGTTCTTTGTCCTTGCCCTCCCTGTGGGCAAATTACTTAAGTTCTCAGTGCCTCAGTTTCCTTATCTATAAAATGGGCATAAAAATAAGAACTTCAGAAGATTTTTGTTAAAATTAAATTAGTTAAAATACTTAGAAGAGTTCTAACACACAGTATTAGAATGGTCGATATTATATTATTATTATCATAATTTGTATTATCTTTATCTGATTTTTTCAAAGTCTCTAACGATTTGGTTCCTAAACCGATAGTACTCTTCAAGAGGGTTATGTTACTTTGTTGCAGATTCATATGTAACATATTTAAGGACTTTTCCCTGCTGCCCCATCATTGCAGAAAAGTAAAACTCAGAAACCTCAAATATTATAAAGTTTTCATGGCTTTATTGTTATGTCTTATGTGCTTACAGTTTTCCCTGAATTTTCCTTTCTTTATTCTTTGGAGAAAATTGTTTTGTTTTTCTACTTTCTCTTATGTTCTTTCTCTCCATTTCAATTTAATGGCATTTTCCATTTGTCTTCATATTCATAATTCAATTTCACCCCACACTTGGCACTCTACCTTCCACTCTGTCTGCAATTCTTTCCCCAATTTCCACTATGCTTTACTAATGCTCTCACATGGCAGCAAGGGAAAATTTCTTTAAATTTGTTAGAAAGTCTGTGTTTTGGTGGGAAAAGACTAGCTTTCCAGCCATACTGAAAATAGAGCAATTCCTTGAAAGAATGTATGTTATGGCCAGATAGTAATCCCATGAATGGAATTTGGATACAAGCTAAAGATGTCATCATAAGGAAAACAAAGACTCACTCACCCGGTCCAGTGTACTAGGTCAGAATAAGTCCAGCAGCTGGGCTCACTTGATTATTAGCTTCAAACTGCAGATCCATCAGTTCTTATGTTTTCTTAGCCTGGGAGGGATACTAGAGTTTAGGCAGGAACTAAACCTGTGGGTGGCAGTAAAGCATCCCCAAAAGTGAGATTGGCAGGACTGGGGAGGGTAGTGAGAGTTGGTAGGGACAAGATGGGAGCATTGAGCTAGTATGTTCACTCATTGTACTGTTCCTCTTTTAAATAGGAAGGAGAGAGCTATCTTACTCAGTTTCTATTTTGTGAAAGAATTTAAGTTTGATGATTTTAATACTCAAGTCTGCATTCAATTTTCAATAGCACAATTAAATGAGAAATAGCCTCCTCAGTGGCTCACACCTTTAAGGAGCCAAATGCTTTGGCTCAAAATACTTTTACCAAAGCACAAGCAATAGCCTGTGCCAATAAAATCATAAGGACAGGAAAAGCAATTGAGAGAAAAGAGTGTCTCTTGGATACAGGTTTTACAAATTCAAATGCAGACATACCTTGGAGATATTGCAAGTTTGGTTCTAGACCACCATAATAAAGAGAGTATCTCAGCAAAGTGAGTCATAAGGTTTTTTTCTGGTGGAGGGTTTTGCCTTCCATTTGTAAAACATACAACACCTGTGAAGCACAATAAAGCAAACTGCTGTAAAATGGGGTATGCCTTTAAAGGAGAGTGAAATTTGCAGTATTCAAGACACCAATCTTTGCTGTTTCTGCTCATCGAGCCAGGCTTCAGTTTTCTTGTTCCAACAATGGGCATAGTAATTACCTAAAGGGTTGCTGTAGGCATTAGATAAGAAATGTCTCCACTATAATATCCAACACATGGATGTATTAATTTCCTATCAATATGTAACAAATTGCCATAAACTTGGTGGCTTAAAATAACAGACATTTATTATCACACAATTCTGTCAGTAAGAAACCCAGGGTAGTTTCTCTGTGCAGGGTCTTAGGAGGATGAAATCAAGGCATTGGTCTACCTCATTCCTCTCTAGAGACTCGGCTAGAGAATTCCTTTCTAAGCCATTCGAGTTTGCAGAATTCAGTTCCTTACTACCTTCAGCTGGGTATTGGCTCTCAGCAACTAGAGGCCATGCCCACATCCTTTTCACATGTTCTTTTTCATATTCAAAGCCTACAACAGAGAATCTCCCTCATATAGAATTTCCATCATATTTTCAATGTCTGTGACCTTAGAAAGGGTCACCTGATTAGATCCGGACCACTAGAATAATCTCCATTTTGGTTACCTCAAAGTCAATTGATTAGTAACCTAATTGCAAGAGTGATATTCTAGCATATTGATAACCATCTTAGAATTCTGCCTACGTCAGTGCCCATTAAATGATGGTTATTGCTTTTTGTTACAGGGACACAAATTAAGTAGACTCCCTAAATAGGGATGACACTTCTAGTCAATAAGAGTTCTATATTGTATGATGAGGTATTCCATAGAAGTAAAACATTGTGTATAGATTCTCATAGGAAAGACCACCTGGAAAAGAGAAGGGAATTAGAACTTCTTAACTCAGAGGTCTGAGAGGTGGCTTAATGATGACCCAATAACCATGTGTGAAATCACAATGGCTTCAGATCCACTCTGCACAGAAAAGGAGAAAACATTTACACTAGAAAACACCATTATGGGATTATCTAGAAGGAAAAATAAAGTTCAATATAAAGATTGTAAAACTAAATTTAGTTGCCAAGAGGGCTATTCAGTTTCTGTGTCTGGAAATTTTCTAAACCAGGGTAAATTACCTATATTAGAGATGGTTTGGATCTGGTTCTGCCTGAAGCCAAGGGGGACACTAAGTGTTGTACTTGTTCCTTCCAGGTCTATGACTCTGTGCCTGAGGGGCAGTCAGCCTATTGAATCAGTGTTCTCCCCAGAATCTATCACATTGAACTGGATCTGCGAGAAAGACCAGATTTGAGTCAGGATTCCTTGATTCAGACCAAAGTAAACACTGAAAAGCCCATGTACTGCCAGCATAACTTTTGACAGCCATAACAGAAAGAAGAAAGAGTTGTAATAGAATAACCACAAAAATAACTTCTGGCCCTCCCTTCTCCCCACCCTCTCAATCCCCACTTGGTGATATGAGGGGTCAGAATTGGATGTTTTGCTCTCACATGTTATTATGCTTGAACCTTTCCAGGCATGTACAGAGCTCACTGCTCAGGAGATTAACTTTCCAAAGCCAAAATGCTTGGCTAACTTGAAATCTACTTGTGGAATTTATTATTTTTATCACTGAACTATGAAAAATAAATTCTACAAGTAGATTCCTAATACCCTCACCCATCATGAAATACCTCTAACTTCTTTAAGTGCCCAAGAGTTAGTGAGAGCTGAAAGATGTATCATTAGCTTAGTGTATTTATGTATATTCTTCTCCTTTTTTATATTTTGGATTTTTTATATCTGGGATTTTTGACTTGAGAAAGAGAAACTGTTGTTATGTTATGTTGTTATGTTATGTTGTTATGTTATGTTATGTTGTTATGTTATGTTACGTTATGTTTGTTATGTTATTTCTCTGGATAATGTGGTTTTCTCACCAGAATCCTTGACTACTTTTTAACTTGATAGCAAAGAGAAATGACGGTAGTTTCCTTTGACATCACTTAGACCACACATATAAACCAGTAGAACCAGAAGACACTGTGTATAAAGAACAAAACAACATTCTTTTTGCAGGGGAGGGAAAATAAGTGGACAAGAACAAAGAACCTAATAGGTTCCTCCTGAGAATTTTCAGCATTTGGAAAATGAATGGCAACCCTTGGATAAATTTTGAGAATCATCTTAAAAGTGAACTTGTTATACTAGTTATTTCATAAATAACATATACACAAAAGATGGAAATATATACATCTTTTATGGAAGTATATATATTTATACTTCTATCTTTTGTCTATATACAGTTGTTTTTTTCAATTGAGATATAATTGACATATAACATATTAGTTTCAGGTGTATAACATAATCATGCAATATTTGTATGTACAGCAAATTTATCATCTCAATAAGTTTAGTTAACATCTGTCCATATATATAATACAAAAAACTTTTTTATTATGATAACTTTTAAGATCTATTCTCTTGGCAGATTTCAAATGTGCAATACAATGTTATTAACTATAGTCATCATGTGTGTATTACATCTCCTTATTTATTTTCAACTGGAAGTTTTTACCTTTTGACTCCTTCAGCCATTTTCCTCACCCGCCCCCCCGCCTCTGGCAACCACCAATCTGTTCTCTGTTCTATGAGTTTGGTTTTCTTGGTTTTGTTTGTTGGTTTAAGATTTCACATATCAGTGAGATTATGTGGCATTTGTCTTGCTCTATGTTTTTGATTCTAATGAGGTACATGATTTTCTCCTACTACTGAAAATTCAAACATCTGGTCTTGACTTCAACAAGTATTTATGACTTGTTGATTTACTTATGGGCTAAAAGAATATTCTAAGAAATGTTGTCCTTGCCTTTAAGTAACTCATTAAAGGGTTAAAGAAAAAGGAAGATTAATGTGAACATGACAGTCAGTAAAAATTTGTGAATACTTAAGGAAAGACTTTAGATAAATGATCCAACAACAAAAGGAGAGTTATAAATATATCTCAGACTAATGATTTAATGAGTGTTCTAGAATATATATTTTTGGACAGTGGGTCCAAAATGGAAAAATTACTAGCTAGTAGTGGTAAAACATTAAAGCTTGTAAAATATCTTTTACTTAGATCACCTTACTTAATGGAAAGATGGTCAAGTTAAGAAATGTTTATTGAGAGCTAGTGATGTACAGACACATTGTGAGGCACTCTTCAGGTACCGTTAATTTCTCACATTGATCCCATTAGGGCAATGTCACCTTAGTTTTATAGATAATCTCCCAAAACCTCAAAGTCTTTAAGTGATTTGTTGTTCTGATTACTATTGCTGCATAAGAATTTGCCCCCAAATTTAGGAGTTTAAAACAACTTTTTCTCTCTCTCAAGATTTGTTAGTTAGGAATTTGAAAAGAGGTTGGCTGAGCAATTCTTAGTTTCTCTCTCAGGTTAGTTAGCAGCCAGATGTCAGTGGGCTAAACTTTCCAGTGGCTCACTCATATGACTGGCAGAGGTTGCTGGCTGCCAGCTGAGAACTCAGAGAGGATTGTTGGCCAGAAGGCCTACATGTAGCCTCTCCAGCACAGTGGTCTCAGGACAGCCGGACTTCTTACAGGATGGCTGTCCTCCCCAGAAGGAGTGTTCCTCAGGACCATGTAGAAGTGATGTGACCCTTTCTGACTAGCCTCAGGAGTCCTAGCACCAAGTCTGCCATACACTATCAGTTGAGGTAATCAGAAGCCCACCTAGACTTTCCAGAAGGGGACATAAACCTGTATTTTGATAAAGAAGTGTCAAAACATGTGGGGTCATGTTTGAAAATCACCATACTCACTCAAAAACAGTCATTAAGAGCACACTAAAATGTATTACAAACCACAAAAACTTGATTGTAACTCAGGGTGTGAGTGAAGGAGTTTTTAAATTTGCAAATGACAGAAACTTAATGCTAATGAATGTGAATTAGATCTCAGGAAACACAGGATAAATCTGGCTTAGGCAAAGTGGTACCAGGTACCCCTGAGGGAGTTTTATCCTTTTAAACTGCAGCTGCTTCTCTCTGAAAGTTGGCTGCTTGTCATGTGCTGGTGGACCATTATCTTTACAGTAGTCCTAGCACCAGCCAGTTCCTCCCAGAAAGAAGGGACTTTAGTTCCTCGGTTCAAATTTGATATTTTGTGGGAAATGTTTGGATGTCTGGGTTTTGTCACATAGACACACCTGTTCAATCCCTATGACAGATCTTACCTCAGTCATGTGGGTAGATCATTCAGTCATTACTAGAAGCCTGGAGTTGGATGGAGAAAAAATAGTGAAGAAATGTTCACTGTATAGGAATCAGGAGAATTTTCAGTAATTAGTAAGCTACCAATTTCTTTCTCTAAGAACTGCTATGGGAAACTTCTGTAAACCTTTCACAGAAATGAATCAGTCTTTAGCTCTCTTTGTTGTCTAGACAATCCATGGAAAACTGACTGAGAGCTATTTGATTTAGCTGATAGTGTAATAAGCCAGAAGTCAAAGCTAACACACACACACCCACACACACACACACACACACACACACACACACACACACCCCTATATATTGCTTATTGAGTCTTTTCACTTGATTATTTCATTTATCCTTAGAATAGCTAAGTATTATAGGGCAGGTTAATCTTTGCTTTGCAGATAAGAAACCTGAGATCTGGAAATTACAAGTGACTTAATCCCAAACACACAGGGAATAAGTGGTAGAGCTAGGGCTTAAATTCAGATTCCCCTTCCTAGTCCAGCCCACTTTCTACTTTGTGGCAGATTCTCCTGAAGTAAAACTTCAGGTTCCTTGATGGCACGGTAGATGGGAAAGCTCTCCTCCATGGGTGTGTGTGTGTGTGTGTGTGTGTGTGTGTGTGTGTGTGTGTGTGTGTATGGGCGCGTGCGCACACATACACAGCCACTCAGCTATTTCATCTTGGAGTAGCTATCAGTTGGAGCATTTGGGTTTCCATAGATTAAGTTAAAAATGCCATTTTAAAAAATATGATTCATAATAAATTTCTCTTGCTAATATTATCCTTTTGGATATGTCATCCCCTCTCATAGATGCAGTCAATGGCTCCCCATTGCACACAGGATAGAGGTCAACCTCCTTAGCAAGGTTTACAAATCCCTTCATGATTCTATTACAAACCACCATTAGTCTTGTTCTCTTATCCTCGCCTTACCCTCTCCAATAGGCTAATCACACAATCTAATGTCTCAGGGGAAACTCAAGGCTTGCTCTGTATATATCCTGTTTACCTGATCAGCTCTACTACTTAGGGAAAAGGGCCTCATATAAGCCAATAATTGAATTGACTTCCAGGACAAACATTGGGCACCATGCTTTCAGAGCTAGAAAAAACAAACAAACAATTTCTTTCATCTTTGAACACTTTCTATACAGTAATATTTCTCTGGAAAATGTAGAAGCAGTTGGATTTAGAGAAAAAAATGCAGCAAAGAAGGATGCAGCAGTTTTCATTTGTGGACTGCTTATGATTTCAGGCATCCAGTGCTTCAGTGGGCCCCAGGTGGTGGGGCAAGGATATGCTCCAAAACTGATTAAAGGCACCTTTATATGTGGATAGCTCATATAAGTTTTCTGAACATGTGAATCAACAAGTATCACATAAATACAATGCACAAGCTTCAATTTTCCTGGTTCCCAACAGTACCAGATTTGGTCAGTTGGGTTCCACAGAACAGTGAGGAACTGACCTTGGATAGACCTCATGAGTTATCTGCAGCTCCTGAAGTCAGACGTGGTAGGCTCAAAGCCATTTAGTAGGTTCTCAGAGGCTTGGTTAAAGTGAAGCCAAGAGGTCCTCAAAGTTTTCTATGCTCAAATTGAAAAACAAGCTCTAAAATATTTTCTTTTCTGTGAAAACACAATGAAAAGAACATATAACCACTTCTGTCTCAGTCAGGACTGTTTTCTTGAATGCGTTGATAGTCTTGAAAGTAGTGGAACATCTACCTTCTCTGTGAGCCAATCTACAAAAGGAAAAATATGAATCAGACATGCAATGGGGAACAGAAATGCACGCGGAGAAAAGAATACTTCTGAATTTCCATATCACTTTTCACTTACTGGTTCCAATCCTTGGCTGACCCCCTGCATTTATATCAATTTAGCATCTTCACCAATATTTCCAGCCTATGCTTAAACAACTCTAACAACAGACAACTCACCATATTTTTTTGCTGCCATCGCTGAAAATTCTTATTATTTTCTGTCCTTCTGAAACTCTCTGGGTCCAAAGAAAGACAGGATTTAGTAATTGTCCCCCTTCCTCCAACTGGTAGAAGAAGAGATAAGGAGGAAAGAAACAGTATTTTTCTGTATTTCTGCCAGCTTCTTTTGAATTCATTTCTTGCTGATGGCATATTGTTTCTCACTTCCTTTCCAGGACGACTGTCACAGAATTATATCCATTCTCTGCAGTATTGTAATAGAAAATGTAAAACAAACCTACAGCCTAACTGGTTTGCATGTAGTCTATAAGTAGAAAGAATGGATAATTTAAAATAGAAATGAATGCTAATATTTCCTCGTATTTCCAAATTTATGCTTTAGGCTTTCTACTTAATTGAATGAATCTCTTAATTTTTTAGGTTGTGCCAAAGAATGTCTTAAAATCATGGACTTTCAGATGAAATCAAAAAGAAGAACATTATTTAAAGTGTACACTATTGTAAATAACCCCTTTTAGAGTCTCCTGCCTGATGCAACTTGGATGACTCAATAAAGCCTGAAAGTAGGTTTTCAACCGGTAACAATGACACCTTACTGGCCTTCAAATTTAGTTCTCAAATAATGTTGTTTCATTCAACACTATTTCATTATAACGTTGGTGAGAGAAAAAAAAAAAATCAGTTCCTGGCCTGGGCCACTGTCTGTGTGGAGTTTGCACATTCTCCCCACGCTGGTATGGGTTTTCTCCAGATCCTCTGGTTTCCTCCCACATATCCCAAAATGTGCAAAACAGGAGTGTCTTAATTGTCCCAGTCTGAGTGAGAGTGGGTAGGTGTGAGCAGCCCTGAGATGGAAGGGCCTCCCGTCCAAGGTGGGTTCCTGCCTTGTGCCCTGAGTTGCCAGTCATGACCCTGAACTGAAATAAGAGTGTTGGAAAAGAATTCTACTTGTTTATATTCATCTTCCTTAAGTGTATGTACAGGTCACATTTATTTTAATGTTTAATATTAGGAGTGTTTTGGGTCTTTATTTAGAAATTTCCTAAGTTTTTGTAATCAGAAAAATGCTGTAAGAACTTCACCCTTCTTTATATCAGTTAACCTATAGTAAAAATTGGTTTCATCATTTTACTTAAAATCAGTTTCCAAGAACCTATTGATGATGTTGAGTACTGACTATACTTAACTCATGGTTAGTGAAACGTCCTTTTGCCTGACGTGAAGTGAATTATCTCCCTCAGTCCTGCTCCACCACCTCCATCCCTTCCCAACCTCTCAGGGTGAACTGGGAGGCCAGATATGGGTGATAACATTGTAGGAAGGGCCTGAGTAGCATGTGAATGAAGGATGTCATGAAAGGTGGTGGACAGGTAGAGAAAGCTCAAAAGAACAGAGGCCTCTGGAGCCAAATTGAAATTTAACCACATGTCACGGTTGTGCCCTGCTCTAGAGCATCGAGATGGGCATTGGAGCCCCACTGTCCCCCATGTCTATCTAAAATGGGTCATCTTGTACTGGATAATGGAGAACTGAGCCTACCCAATGTGAATAATGATGTCTTCTTACTGATGTCTTCCTTAAAAGACAAAGGGTAAGAGATTAATCTTCAACAGCCTTCTTAGAATACACTTACTAGGTGACCTTGGTATTACATTTCCTTCACTCAGCTCACCAAAACCATTTCTCTTTAAATGAGTTCCTACCATGGTTACTACTATTGGCTTATTATTTATAAAGCTGTCTCTATAGTGGTACTTAGTGTGGTCCCTGCATCAGCAGCAGCCCTATGATATGGAACTTGTTAGGAGGGAAAATTCTTGCCCCACCTTCAGATCTGCTAAATCAGAAATTCTGGGTTCAGGGTTAAGCAATCTGTGTTTCAACAAGCCCTCCAGGTGATTTTGATGCCTACCAAAGTTGGAGAACCACCGCTCTGGAGACCATAAACTTGAGTCAGGAAGTCCATTTAATCCAGTTCCTTGAAATAAAACTCTTCCCCTTCAGCAGGCAATGATGAACTATACTGGAGCTTAAGGCAAAAGTTAGAATCAATAAATTGATTCTGCCTTTATTTAAAATTTAGATATTTTGTTTGTCATAAATCTTTTGGCCTTAGATTTGACTTCTAAAAATATTTGTCCTGATTATTGATTTTTTTGGTGACCCTCTAAATTTTGCACCTTGGGGTGAATGTCTCACTTGCATAACCTGCCCCCACCCTTTGGGAAACCACTCGCATCAGGGAGAGAGAACAGACTTTCAGAGCAGTCAACTTAATGCCACCCTGAATTATAAAGGACAGCAAGATGGTCATTCTGGAAGTGGCTTGAAAGACTTGCACCCCAGTTCCACAGCCTAGAACCTTGTGCACACAAACCTCAGATGGCCCTCAGCTGTGCGCAGTCAGGGTGGAACTTCTGTAGAATGGCAAGGTCAGAAAATATTTTTTCAGGAATTTAAACAATACTTTAAAAAGTGTTCATAACACCTCTCAGACCTCTCTCCCCATGAGCACAATTACAGCCAGAGGTGATTACTAATTCATTTGCTTCTGAGTGAACTCATGTTAATTAGAATGAACTAACTTGATTTAATGTGAGGGTCATGTGTACCCATAGTTACTCTCCATTTTCTTCTGCAGTCATGGCTGATTAATCACTGAACTGTGACAAGAAGGAGGTAATTCATGCTGCAGGCCCGAGACACATCTCCACTTTTAGTTTTATCTCAAAAGGGCAGAGTTGCCAACGAAGACTGACACTCCAGTGATCAATAAACCAACGACCTTATTTCTTGTCTTCCTCCTTTCCATTCCTCTTACATCCCAAATTGCAGGAGAAAGAACAAATGAACTAAATGACTCTTTCTCAGTAAGTTTTTTTTTTGAAATAGATACAAACTCAGTCCCTCCTATACCCAGCTAAGCTCATTTCCAGGCATTGAAAACTTTGAACCTACTAGCTTGTTCAAGAACCAATTAGGATTCAGGCTGATAGCATATTTAGCAGGACCTGACTCAGCAGCTATTGGATTAGTAAATACTGTGATGCTCTTTCCAGATCCTTTCTTTCCATCTGATTCACTCAGTCCCTGACTTCTGGGACAATCAGCTCTTGATAGCTCAGCTGTGGCCCTTCTCCAGGATCGCCTTGCCCAAAATTACCCTAGCTCCCAGAGGGTATCCCACAAACAACAATATGATGGAGTATGCGGACAAAAGGCCTAGTCCCTTTGGGGCTCAATTTGGGACACAGTGAAAGACATCTCAGCTCTGAAACTCTCAACAGAATCAGCTAAAGCCTCAATTGCAAATCAGATTCTTCTTCTGATCAATCCTGACTTCCTCAGTTCCTTAAAGTTATGTCTCCTGAGAGTCTCCCACACCAGCCCACCCAAGTATCCACCTCAGTATCTGCTGCCAGAGAATCTGATCTAAGATCAGAAGTGGTTCTAAGAAGCAGACTGTAAAGGGGATTTGGGAGACACCATTCGCTGGCTGGCTGGCAATGAGGACCACATCACTAATGGTAGGTGGAGAATGAATAGCCCCTGGAATGCTGTAGCAGTGCAGTAGTTAAAATTTTCCTGGCGGTGATCTGGGATAGATTTCAGTCAAAGAGTATGCATTGGCTGATGTAATATTTCTGATGCTGAAGAACTATGAAGAAAATGATAGCTCTAAGAATCATGGAATGGAGTGATTGGTGAAATCCATCTGACTTTATCACAGGCCTAACTGGTGAGTCTAATGAGAGTATGATGGATATCACCACCCTGATGTTTTAAAATATTTCATGGTGACAATAACCTCTAAAGATTTCTAGAGATGAGGTATTGTTTCTAGTTTACAATTTTGACAGGTAGGGGCTGTTACAAGGGCTTTCACTTAAGTCATTCCTGCTATAATTACCATCACCCTATGGTTAGAGAGCCAATTTGGGCATAAATTAAGCCTATTGGGAGTCCACTTTGAACTAACTTTCTATTATAAATGATCACCATGAGGCCCTACTTTGACTGTTAGGTCATAGTGGCATTCTGAGTCCCCAGAAATTAGCATTAATTCAGAACTATTGTCTAATAATCCCTCGAAGACCAGGGGATCATCCCTCAGTACACTCTCATGCTAGCAAATGCCTACAGGATTCTTCATACAGTAGGTACTTGTAATAATGGCACAGGGTATGTCCTCAAGTTTACTTGGCGTATCATTCAGTCAAAGGGCTCTGAGTCTGTGAATTGACTAAGATCTGGAGACTCACTGAGAGGCCAAGGTTCTTCACTGTGGTGACTCAAGGCAGGTTTTAGGTTCTGAATCTAGAGCTTTTTCTATTATATCAGTCAACAAATTCTTTAGTAAGTTACCAATCTATTAAATCCTAGGGACAGAATGATCAACTAGCCCCCTGCCAAATACCCTTCACAGGTCAAAACATTTTGATTGCTGGTACATCTATGTTACTCTTTGTGGTAAATATTTCCACCTTGGCTTTGTAGCTAAGTGTTCCACCTGGTCTAACATCCTTAGAAGTCACTCCTCCATATGTTTCCCAGGGTTTCTGTCCATGCAAAAAAACAAAACCATGCAATTATTTCAGTAAGCAAGTTATTTTTTTTCTGGGTTATAGTATATCCTGGCCTTTTAGTACATGATGAAATTTGAACATGGGTCTAGTGGTCACAGACTATGTGTGTCGAGAGGAATGAGCATCCATTTTCGAGGCTTCTGCCTCAGATGAGGTTGTCACTGGATTTTCAGGCAAAGGTAGATTATTCTCATATACTTGAGAAGAAGCTAATTCTCTTGGTATGGAAGGCTTAGAATGACATGAGGAATCAAGATTGTCAGCTTTATCTGGGTCCAACCAGTTGTCTCATTCTAAATGTCATGATTCATTCTTTCCTAAATTATATTGTAAATTTCACTTGAGAAACTTGATGAGAGTGAATTTATTGTTGTAATCAGCAATCCACATAACTAAATGTTGCATTTTATTTTAAGCAATTTTAGCTCTGTGGCTGTAAGAAAAAAGAGACCCATTCAAGACTGTCATAGAAGCTCTCTATGCTTAAGGTAAGAGTTAAAGGAACTAAATATATTGTTTTCTTTTTGTAAATGCTGAAGTGCATTGAAAAAAATTATTCCCAAATCACAGTCTTTGTAGTCATCATTACTGCCACAAAATTCAAGTGTAGCAACCTCTTGGACTCTTAAGGCACTCATTTCAGTTGATGCTTCATCAAAATCAAACACAGGTTACAGTTTGATTAATTATGATGCCACTGTATGCCATGGATTACTATTATCCTGCTCTCTATTTTCAAGGAGCTCGGCACTGCACTACAGCATAAGGACATGACCAAACCAACCAATCCTCAAATCCCTCCACCAATTCTTTTCAGTCAGGTTCCAGTTTGAAGACAGAAATCACACAGGAAAAGTTGAAAATAAAACATTATTCACTCTAATGGGGAAGTAACTATAAATATGTAAAAAGAACTCTAAGGAATTCCCTAGGGCTGAGAAAGAATACCTAAAGAAGAAAGAAACCTAGAAGAGAGGCTCTCCCTGCAACAGCTGAGACAGAGACCTTGTCAGGGGTTGAGGTGTGCTTCCCATCCACTGCCTAAGGAAGCTCGCTGGGTTGCTCCAAGACCAGACAATCAAGAGACAACCCTCTGAGGTATGACTGGTTAATGCCAATGATGGACAAACAGAGAGAGTATGGGGTGGGAGCCCACTCGCTGGCAAGGCAGCATGAGGCCTGAGGAGCATGTTGTCTACATTGAGAGGTCCATGAAGAGACGATTGCCTGGTCAGGGTTAGGCTAGAGCTGCAAACTTGCCGGGAGTCTGAGTGTTCCAGGAGGGTGGCTGGGGAAGAGTACCACCGGATTTTCTTCACACATCACTGGAAGATTTAGAACTGAGAGGCAACAAATTGATAATTTGCAAGGATCCCTGTCTTTGAGTCCCCTTTCTTGCTTTAAACTTGACCTTTCAAACTTTCCCTTGCTTCCCTCCTCCCCTTAACCACCCCACTGTGACCTCGATCCAGCCACACATACAACTATACACAATCACTGCTCTAGTTTTCTGAGTTCAATAACTCAGTCACCTGAAAAGGGAGGTTAGTAGGAAAGTAGAGGAAGAGAGTCCCAACACATTAGCATATTATTTTTTTAATATATAATTTCATTATGTGATATCAAGACTAAATCCAGTGGTAAAAATTTAGCTGTGATCTAATTATCTTTTTCCTCTATTCCTGTACTGTACCACAGATAATACAATTCTAAAAAACTGAAGATGTATTTTCTATTCATTCTGATTTGCAGCAGCAATGATTGGAATTTAGCTCAGAAATATTGTTACAATTACCTGGTTCCCCGATGCCCTGTTGGAAATGTTATCAACTTAACAAGAGCGATTCTCCTAATACTGGCAGCCTATTTATGTAAGTCCCAGAGGACTGGTGGGAGTGTTTGCCCACACAAAATCTGCACTTGAGCTTGCCCTAGTGCAAATCACTTATTTAAACCTTATAACTATTTTTGGGAGGTCATCATCAAGAAGAGCTTGCAGAATATTTCTGTGACAAGTTTTTTCTGTTAAATTGTGTTCATTTCAACTACAAATAAACATTTTCCAATTTGAGTCAATAAGCGATATGGAATTTTTAGCCATGGAAACCATTCTCTTGGACTCTCAAGCCAAACCTCTGCTATTTCTACGTGAGCGAATTGTATAGCAATTGTAGTGTTATATCAGGAGATGATGCCTGACAGAGTTGCTGTAGCAGGTTAAAAAAAAAAATACTGGGCTCAGTGTTCTATGTTGTGGCTTTTATGGCTGTGGTACCAGTGAGGGCTAAATGCATAGACTTTTTTTTTTTTTTTATTCACTGCTCTTTCATTTTAAATGATGCACACAATTTGTACCAGCTAGAATCTCTCGATTGTAATTTACAGAAAATGTCTGGCAGTCTTAAGCCAAAAAGAGAATATGTTAGAAGGGTAACTGGGCCTCCAGAAGACTGGAAGCCCAGAGTGAAAACATTGGTGGACACCAAAGGAGTTCTGGAGGTCAGCAGCAGACACAGTTGATCTGCTGCTGCCGAGAAGATAACCTCCAGACAGCCGTGAGACCCCATGTCACTCACTTCAGACTCACAGTTACAGGAGAGTGAGTCTGATTGACTGAACTTAAGACACATGCCAGCCACTGACTCAGGGGAAGTAGAGAGAGCAAATGGCTTACTTTGGAGAGAAGGGCACTTGTTTGTTCTAATCCTCCAGAGTGTGGGATTTCTAAGAGATTTCAGGAGCTAAGAGGAATGGAGGAGTGAATGCTAGACAAAGAACAACAAACAGTCCTTCGAACAGTCCTGTTCATTATACCCCTTTTTAGGTAACTGGGAAATACAGGTTCCAGAAATTGTTCATTGGAGTCAAAGGGTGGTATGTATGCAAAAGGTCAGCTGAAGTAAAACACTTTCTAATTGCTTGTTTATTCATTCAGTCAGTTATCTCTTCAACAAACATGCAGTCAACATAGATAAAGAGCCAAACCTGTTCTCGATTGTTTGAACCTCACTGGCACCCATTTACCCATATGCCTGCCCTTCTTCCCTCATTCCTCTCATTCTTAGTTTTAACAATTTATATAATGGAGCTGAAAAGTCCTCAGTTCTCAGTTTCTTGTGGACACCTCCCTCGGCACCCTCCCCTCAACCTTCCCGTTTCCAGCCATGGTCATTTGGGAATTGGTTTAGAACCATGTTCCAGGAAGGACAGGAAGGGAAATGAAGTAAACTCAGACACATTTTTAGGACTTCTTTAAACAGTTCTGGCAGATATTTTAACACAGGACATTGCATAAAATATATTTTACGAATTATTTTCAGATTCCAGTGACCTGTGTTCTCCTTGGCCCCAATTGTCAGAGCTAATTGAAAACTGGTGTTGATGCCGTGTCTGTTGGTTAAAGTGGCAGCCACAAGCACTCAGAAGGGCTGTGTCAGGGAGAGCGTCAGGCCTAATTCAGCTTCTGGCTGTGCCTTGTATGAACTGTGCGATCTGTTCTCTCGCTTTTTGAAACACAATAAACTACAATGCGCACATAAAACATTCGCATGCATATGCACACACATGCACATATAGATAAAAAGCAGTAGTGGATAGCAGTTAAGCATGTGGACTCTGGATTCAGATGGGCCTGGAGTTTAAATCTGGCTCTTAATCGCTGCACAACTTTCAGTAAGTACACATTAATTTCTGCAGATATAAAATGGGAATGATTATAGTACCTATTTCATGGGGTTATTGCAAAAATTAAGATAAAATACATACAAAGCTCCTAGTAATTGCATAGTATATAACAAGCACTCAATAATAAACAGTAGCTATTATTACGTATATATATATTCTTGAACTAGTAGCTTTGTAGCCTTGAACAATCCCCTTACCTCTCTGAGCTGCCTTTACAATTTAATATTAATAATCACTTCCCAGGTTTGTTGTCAGGATTAAAGAAAAAGAGTAGCTACCATTCATTGAGCTGTTATTACTGTATATGAAAGGGCTTTATACAATATAAAATACTAGAGATAGAAGATTTTATTGTGCACAGCATATAGTAAGAGGATTCTCAACAGAATGAATTCACATTCATTTCACAATCATCTCTGATTAAAATGTCACTTGGGAAGTATAGACCTTTCATTCTGAAATGATCCACGTTGCAAACAAAAGGTTAAAAAGCAAGTCACCACTCTGACTTCGCAATCAAAGGTAATCAATCTGCCAGCCTGTATTTATGAGGAAGACAGGGAGCAATGACAACACTCTGAAATGAATTCACCTTGTTCAAGAGACACTTTTCTGTGGAACATTGAAAACTAATACTGTGAAGTCTCTGGCACAGCTGAATTCTCTCTCCATGTGAGAGGGGACACAAAGTCACTTGGGAACAATGCAAGGGTCTGATTGGGGCGAGGACAAAGATCCTGAAAGGAAAATAGTCATTCAGCCAGTAATTCAACAATGATGAAGTACTACTAAATACCAGGTCACTGAGCTGGCTTTTGGATTTGTGGGGGTTAATTTAAAGAAGCATTAGATGCAGGGACATTTCATGAAAAGCTTGTGGATTAAAGGGGCAGTTAAGAGAGCTAAGTAATAACTGTGGAGGGCCAAGAAGCAGGCCACACAGTACTGGAGAAATCCAGAGGGATTGCTTGTGTTTACAGAGCAATTTCTTCTGCTTGGAATAGTGTTAGGAAGCAGAAGACATACCCCTTGTGCACCTAGATTTTCCTTCCTCCCTGTCCTGAGGAACAGGTCGGTGTCATTGAGCAGAAGCTTCCTTCTCTTCACTCCCAGAACACAGTGGATGCTGTGACTAACTTGGAGCCATTTTTCTCCTGTGAGTTGCCCATCATCTTTACTCTAAGCTAAATAAAAGTGCTGGTGTGTTAGTCAGAGCTTTCCAGAGAAAAACCAATAAGGTATGTCTTTCTGTTTATCTAATTATACACACACACCACACACAACACCACACACACACACACGTGTGTGTGTGTGTGTGTGTATTTAGATAGAGAGAAATAGGATATATATATGAATATGTATACTTAATATGATATATGTATATGTACATATACATATATATATAGACACACATATATATATATGTGTGTGTATGTGTATATATATATGTGTGTGTGTGTGTGTGTGTGTGTGTATACACACACATATATGAGAGAGAAAGAGAAAGATTTATTTTTATTTTAAGGTATTGGCTCATGTGATTGTGGGGGCTAGCAAATTTGAAATGTGTGGAGCAGGCCAGCAGTCAGAAAATTTAGGTAGGAGGTGATATTGCAGTCCTGAGTCTGAAATCTGCAGAGTGGTCCTGCAAGCTTGAAACTCAGGCAGGGTTGCTTTGTTGCTGTCTCAAGGCAAAATTCCTTTTTCTTTGGGAAACCTCAGTCTTTGCTGTTAAGACCTTCAACTGATTAGATGAGGCCTATCAATATCCTGGAGAGCAATCTGCTTTATTTAAAGTTAACTGATTGTAAATGTGAATCACATTCACAAATATCTCCACAGAAACATCTAAACTAATTTAACTAAACAACTGGGCACCATAGCCTAGTCAAGTGAACACAAAAAATTAACCATTATAGTGGGAAAGAATAGGGACTAATTTTGCTTTGGGTGGTTAAGAAAACTCATAGAGAGGGTGATTATATGAGATTTCATCTTTAAGAAGTAGCAGTATAAGTTTGTTCTCTAAGAAAACACAGAAAAAAAAATCCTGTCAGAAGTAGCCACAAACCCACAGAGGCATGACAAAGAGAGTATGCTCCAGGAAGAGGCAATTTCTTGGTGTGGATGAGCAGTGCAGCCCACAAGGCAGGGGGAAAGGAGACTAGGAAGGCTGTGTGGCACATCCAATTGTCAGAAGGTCATTTTTACCAGTTAGAATTTGTTTTACACACAACTGAAAATCATTTAGTCTTTAAATATGATTGTGCTTAGATGTTACCATCTAAGTCCTGGAATATGGGTCCCAAACTTGAGTGCATACTAGAATCACTTAATAGTTAATAAAAATGCCAATTCTCAAGACATTCACCTACACATTCGTAGTCTATAGCCTCTGTCTGAGCTCAAGCCATTGAAGAGATTTTTAACAAGGATCTAATTATTCTTATGCAGATATTTTGGGAACCATACTTTGAGAAGTACTGTACTAGAAAGATAACTCTGGCAGCAGAGTGTGAAATGAACAGAGAGGAGCAAGACTCAGGTTGTGCTCAATGGGCTTTACTCCTGGGCATGACCTCTGCTCAGATGTCTTAATCCACTGGGGTTCAAGGGAGCCACTGGTGGCATTATCTGGAGATGGAAGACATATGGGCTCACAGTCTCTCTCCTCACCTGGATATCATTCTATTACATATTAGTGGTATAAAGTAATGTTTAATTGCTTCAATGTCTTACAGAATTGTCGGGAAAACCATCATCTGACTTTTTACTTAGAACTTATCTGCTCAGACATAAGTCCATAGAAGGGCAAGGATGGATGGGCTATCTAAGTAACAAAATATGCCAAAAGCAGATTTCCTACTCCCTATCCAACTCTGTCTAAGATTTTGTGAATGGGTAGAACTGAATGCCTTAAGTCCTTTTTATAGAATGAGTTTGCTCCCAGATTCCTTAGCTCCTGATACAAATAAGTTCCTGATATTTCCTTTCCACTAGTTTATCTCAAATAACTAGATGTTTCTTAATCTCAGTGAGGAGTAAGGTTTCAGCTCTGGTGGCTCCTCCAGGCCCACATAAATACCAGTAATTCTGTATAGTATGTGATCAGTGGATTTGTCCCCCTGTCTTTTCCCTATATATTTTCCTGTCTTCTTTTTTTTAAAGAGTGAATCTGGTCTAAGTATAAATCTGTAGGCTCAGACCCACCATCTAAGTTGGTTTGCTACAGTATCCCTAGGATGAGACCTCAGTACAACCTGACTGACCAAGTTTGTCCTCTCTCATTCCTAACATGGTCACCTACTTTTGCTTGGGAAATGGTTTGCTGATGGGCTCTCTAATTTCTTCCTTGAGACTAGAGCTCTGCCTTGAACTATATCCACTTACTTGTGGCCCTAAATCACAGTGTAGCACTCTCCAGCTCCCTCTCCTGGATTCTATTTTAAGCCATCGGGGTCATCCATCAGAGTATTCATGTTGTGATTTGCCTCCTTGTGTGCCTGACACCTGTCTGGAGCCAGACCAAATCACAGCTCTTGGATGGTGATGTTGGCCTGAGTTAAACCATTTTATTTTATTCCTTAAGACAT
Source organism: Eonycteris spelaea (assembly GCA_003508835.1). Taxonomy (NCBI): domain Eukaryota; kingdom Metazoa; phylum Chordata; class Mammalia; order Chiroptera; family Pteropodidae; genus Eonycteris; species Eonycteris spelaea. Next base: position 919,509 of record PUFA01000168.1, read on the forward strand.
TGTAATTTGTGCTTCTAGTCATCCCACTTTATGGTTATAATAGTCCCTAGAACAAGCTCTGCCTTTTCCCAGCTCCATCCATTACAAGACTTTGGTGAAGGAGTTAATGTGTTTCCATTCTAAGACTTAATATGACATTCATTACACGAATGACCAAAAAGCTGTGCTAGTTCAAAGATATTAAAGTTTAAGATAATATCTTAAGGCAACTCACTATTCAAATCTACATAACATTTTATGAAAGACTTTAAGAAAAATCAAAGTTGTAGGTTGTTTTTCTGGAAAGATTTGATCAGAGCTACCTCTATTCCTGCTTCTCCCTTTGAAACTGGGCAGCATGTCAGTTCCTCTGCAAACCAAACAATCTTAAATTCAAGGGAGGGGCAATAGGAAGCTCCAGTCAGTCTTCCTAGTCTGGATCATGTGCTCCAGCACAGATGTTGCTAATATCCTCCCTGTTTATAGATTGTTCCTGTGCATCCAGCTCTTTGGGTTAGGACCAAAGAGAGATGGGGTCAGTGGTAGGATTTGGGTACCAAAACCTCACTCTGAACTCTGAGATTATGCATGTGAATATAATTTGTGAGCCCCAGAACACTCTTCAAATTGTGATGTCACAATTGTTTCAGACTCAGTGTAAATGCACCAAGAATGGTCGAGTGTCCTTGATAACATCGCTTCTTCACTGTCTCTCTACAAGGTTTTGGCTGTGCCCCTTAACTCAGTTTTTAGGAGAGAAAAGATCATCACTTTCAATGCAGTCCTTGAGAGGATATGGAGCAAGGAAACATTATTAATAAATGCTATGAACTCTTTGGCAGGAAGCAACCATATAAATACTGAATTTCATTATTACTTTCCAATGTTCACATTGGGAACATGTCTGCCCTATCACCTTAGGGGCAGGGAATAAGTGACCATTTTATTAGCATTTCTTATGCTCTGCCAGAGACTCTACAGAAAAGCTGCTGCATTTTGATAGACCATCAATCTCAGCTCTTGGGCAATTTCCTTCCACCTATGCTGATGTGGAAAATCAATCTTGATTCCCAGGAGGCAGAGAACTGTTACCAAAGGTCACAAAACAATTGTGGTTGCTTTTCTGCAGCAGTGAGTGTAAAAGGACTTCTACCAGCCTTGGAAAAATTTATTTCCCTGCTCTGCCTTTAGCTCCTCTCTTGGTCAATTTAGGAGAAGGAATGATGGTGCCTAAATCACTGATGGTAGGAAAGTCAAACAAAAGGGCTGTCATTTTTTAAAAACTGTAACAGAGGTTAAACTGAACTTAGAAATATGGAAAATTATGCTCTTTCAAGTTGTTCACATATCTGCCATGGGTTCAGCTTAAAGCCAAATCCAGTATATTTCAGCTCTCTTAAACACTCTAATTTCTGACAACAGACAATATCATTCCAGCAGGGCACTTATAATCAATTGGGGCTTCATCTCCATGCCTCCTTTACTCAATTCAGTAGATTGCCAATTTCTGTCATTTTTTCCCCTTTAGAACATCTCTCATGGCTATCCTTATTTTTACTTCTTTCTGGTGAAATAAAAATAGATAATTATACCTAGAATATTGAAATAACTTGCTTAAAAAATCTCTACTTCAAGACTCTACCCCTCTAATCTGTTCACTTGACTCACCATTGTGGGCCTGCTTTGTGCCACACATTTTTTCACACACCTCAAGAAGTACATATTATATGACCATTTAACTGAGAAAAATATCGAGACTCAGAAAGGTTAATATGTAGAGCACTCAAAGTCAAATACTTAATACTTTGCAGGTCATAATTTGAACATGAATTTGAAAATCTGGTCTACAAATTGCCACATTGGACATTTCATGTATTTTGCCACTTCTAAACCATTGTTCTTATTTCTCCTTAACTTGAAATGCTATTTTTTTCCCCAATGCTTTTCTACTTATTCAATTCATATTTACCCTTGAAGGCCATGCTTCATCCCCAATCTTCCTAGAAAGTTTTATGATTTTCCTGATTCCTAATGATGTTTCCTTACTCTGAACCCTGGAAACACTATTTGTGCAAATGGCTGGATTCAGTTTACACCGATTTGGTCTCACTGTATATGCCCTCTTGGGTTGCACCTTGACAACAAATCCTCACTTCCTATAAGGCATCACTGTCTGGACAGCTTGACATTACTTGATGATTTCCTAAGCATTACTTCCTGCATTTATACACTTCCTCCTTTTCTCATGGTATATCTTTCATCGATTTCCATGAGGCTCACTCATATGGAATCTCTTGAAACACTTGGAAAGGAACTCTCCTTTTGTTCTTATTCCAATTCATCCTTAAATCATATTTTTTTTCTTTATGTTTCACTCTACTTGTTCCTTCTGTCTTTTTCCAAAGCTTCCATCCCATTTAAGTCATTTTTACTTCATCTAGATACAGCATCCAGCATCTAATCTCTATTTTAATTTAATTTTTCAACATATACCAGCCAGACAAGTTTCCTTCTGTGGTGCTATATTCTAAACAGTCCTTAACATGGTTCAGCTCTTTATTTCATATTCTCTGGTTCATCAGTTTGAACATGTATGCAAGTCTCATTTGATAAGACTGGATTATAACTTGCATATGACCTTTTGCTACTTTTGCATCAAATGGTTCATGCTTCATAGAAACTTGTTGCTTGGGTGAACACCATTCTCATCGCTTTATTCCTCTCCTTGAAGTTCTATATAATACTCATTGCCCATTTTAGTATCATATTTCTATTTGCTCAGCTCATTGTTAAAATCTAAAATCAATTCTCTGTCTTGATGTTTCTCAGTCATGCTTTGCCAAACTCCTTCCACATTTGGTCTTATCATAATCTCACTGCTCCCAAAAAGTGAATTTGTATACTCTAATTTATCCTAGCTCTATATTTTACCTAAGAGAGCCTGCATTTTTTCTCTCCTGGATAACTTATTGCTATGAACTGAATATTTAAACCCCTCAAAATTCATATGTTGAAATCTAATCTTCAGTGTGATGGTATGAGGAGGTGGGCCTCTGGGAGGTGAGTAGGTCAGGAAGCAGGAGCCTTGAGAATGGGATCAGTGCCCTTATAATAGAGACCTCACAGTGATCCCTCACTCCCTGCCCAGTGAGGATACAGCAAGAACTACTTCCAAGGAAGTGGCTCTCACCAGACACAGAAATCCACCAGTGTCTTGATCTTAGATTTCTCAGCCTCCAGAACTGTGAGAAATAAACTTTTGTTGTTTGTGAGCCACTCAAGTTTATAATATTTTTGTTATAGCAGCCCAAATGGATTAAGACACTGAAGTTCCAGGCAGTATATTCCATAGAAGTTGTATGCTTATCGCACTCAGTGCAAAGAAAAATGATTGATTACAAACCAGAGTGAAAGATGATAATACAACATAAGCACACAAGAACAAAAAGTGACAGAATTTTTATTTTATGTATGTTTCCTGATAACTCAGTTAGAAAATGTCTGAATTGATACTTGGCTCATGAATTCAATCCTCAATCCAAGTAGAGCAGAGGCATATTTTTACAGGGGTTAAGTTTTAGAGACAGCAGTTAAAGTGGAAACTACGCAGAACATTTCTTAGAAAATGTTGAACTGATACCTAATCCCTCAGGAAGTTAGGCATGGCCATTTTTTTTTGTTTTGTTTTGTTTTGTTTTAAATTGGAATCTAGGTGAAGTGTTTGTCTTGTGTTTAGGACACATGTAGAAAAGTTGTAACTTTAAATAACTAGCATTGTTCAGCTCTGCAAAATGCTCACATTAAGAAAGGCACATGAGAAATGATACTGGCTTGGAAAGAACAGATTTACATTTGTCTTCAGCATTGTCAGGAATGGCGAACTCTGCTCATTTATAACACCACACAGAGACTTGGTTGCTCCTTTTTCCAACACACCATGTAGAGCACATAGCAGGTACTCAATAAATGCTTGCAATCAAATTCATTAGTGTCACTCTTGGATTTGAGAAATCAAGATGCCTCCCTGATTTCTGCTTTTCCCATTTTCTCACCTTTGTACCATCAGGCACCTGACTGCAGTAGAGACTCCACATTGCCATGGCCCGCACAGCGTGGCAGAACGCTTAGGGCCCAGCCAGGCAGGAGTATTTCCTGCGTGGTCTGGGAAGATGGGGACATTTGCACTTATCTTCTTCATTCAAAGCCAGAAATGTAGAACTGAAGGCTCATCCAATTAGATCCTGTAGGAAAGTGCTTGCTAAGGAGAGGGTAATTTATGGAAGCACTGCCTGTGATAAAGCTCTTTAATATTATCATAATTTTATAGGTCTTATAAAAAGCACATTACCCTCATCTGTGTGATAAAAGCCCATGGAATCTTTTAAGTTTCCTAACTCTGAGCAGTATTCATGCAGCATCATACCCTTAAATTTTCATTAAGCTAGAAAGAAATGTATACTCTCATCATTCTATATAGGCTGTCACAAACTTTGAATGGAAGAGTCCCAAATATTTACTTGTAAGTCACTTCTTTGAAATTTGGAACTATTTCCCCATAGGAACAATGTAACCCATGATAGTTCAGGTCCCAGGCCAGCAGACAATGGCTTTTTTAACAGATGATGTAGGTGAAATCACACAGATTAAAAATGCTAAGCCTTGAGTAGTGCTAGACTCAGCCTTAGCTCTCTGGGACAAACACTTGGCACCCAGCCCCTAAACCCCTGTTCCTAAGAAGAATTAGAGGCTGGGAGGTCTCTCAGTTAAATCTCAAGACATCAGGAGAAAGGCTCAAAAAGAAGCTGGAGGGTTGAAATTTTCCCTTTCTTGAAGAAGCAGCTAGGGAGGACTTGGTACAATGTGACTTCTCATGCATATATTTAACAGATGCTCAAAATTGCACAGTAGAACTTTTCTTATCTTTCCATGTGATTTTATTCTCTGGAAAGAACAGAAACTTTGAAATTTTCCCTTTCTAGTTGGGCAAACTTTTCTTTTTAGTTACCTTTTCTTCATATGGTGCTTGCATTTCCTCATATGGCAAGTTGTAATAAATAAAATTTAGTTGGGGCACAGTGGTCTTTTAATACATTGTAGCTAAAGTTTTTATTACAATGATGCTTTACTTACTAACTATATAAGGATTTTAAAACCTAGGTAGTTTTCATAGGCAGGCAGCTTCACCGTTAGTATTTCTTTAAATTTAATGTTAGATATTAAACTAATGTACAGTCAGCTCTGGAGAGGAAAGAACAGAGTCATTTGGAATGCAAAATATGCATATGCACCACCTTAGCTTGAGGACAAGTCTGCTGACCTTGCTAATGATGAGCAGCTTCTTTAAATGAAAGAGACCGCCCTGGTCAGAGTACAGGCTCTGAGTTGTTTCTCCATTAGGCGCCTGGGTTAACCAGAACCCTGTATCTTCATGAAGCGGCCTATTACTAAGATCGTTTCTGAGATGAAGGCACTGAAACCATGACTTTGTCTCATTCATCCTCAACGTGATCTTGCCTCCTCCATTGACCTGCTGGAGATGCTGCCCAGGCCTGCCTTCTACATGCTAAATCTAGCTTCACAGAATTTTCAGCATAGCCTCTTTGACTCACAGGATTATCAAAACTCTCCTATAAATAAAACTCTTGGTTTCTGATTGTCTTATATCTGGGAGTCGTAGAAGCTGTGTTTCCTGTCTTGCACTATGCCTGCTGTTCAGGATTCTAAGTCTGACTTTCTTAGTTCCCTGCTAATCTGACCATTTCTACTAACTTCTAGACAGGGCTATTGTAAGAACAACAGTAAGAACCTTAGGAATTGACAAATCAGTGTAGCTGAAGTCGATGCTTGTGATTCTCCCCATTTTGCTGTTTTAAATTTTATACTTGGTAACCAGTAATCTCCTGAGGCACATAGATTACAGATCTAAGTCATGAGGTGGTGTAGCATCGCAGACTGCCAACTGCCCACAGGAAAGTGGACTCTAATCCTACTATAATTTAGTATGACCTTGATCAAGTACTTAATCTCAATGAACCTCAATTTCAGTATCTGAAATAGAAATGATAATACCTCCTAAAACCATCTCTATATTGTTACCTGTATCAAATTAAATATAGATAATAATGAATTTGAAAAACATGTGGCATAGTAAGCAAACACAAGGAATTATAATGTTAATCATCACCATCATTACAGACCTATTCCATAGCCTTTCAGTTGCTCTGAAGAAAAATGCCATGCTGACCTCCACATATGCCAGTTACTTTCCCAAAGGAAACACTGACCTTTTTGAAACAGTTTTCTATTTCTTGGTCTATTGCATTCCCTGTCTAATGGCCTGTGTCCTCCATTGTCAGCAGTAATCAGCTTTCAGCTTTGTTTCTAAACTTCTAATTCTATTAAATTTTATTTTGGTATATATTGACGTCAAATGTTCATTGAGCATCTGCTGTATGTGTAAGACACTTTACTAGTTCTTGGGAATGCAAAGATGACTAAGGCACAATCCTTGAACTTAAGGAATTTATAGTTGCTGTAAGGTTGCTATAGGAAAGGGCTTAAAAAATAGGAGGTTCATTGGGATATTCTCAAGGGTCATGTTTGGGAATCACGTCCACTGCTTTCACTTCACTCTGTTGGCTAGGATCTAGCATATGACCCCAGTAAAAAAATAAAGAAGACTGGGAAGTATATTCTTTCTGTCTGTCTATGAAAAGAAAAATGAGATAGAATATGCTAAACGCTTAGCATTGTCTCTGTCATATGATCCTCTAATAAATATGGCATTAGCTGTGTGTATACATGTGGATAAGGCAGCAGAGAGGATGCAGTAATTTAAATCTGTTGAGGGATTGGGAAAACTGGCATTAAAATGAGCCTTGAAAGAGTGTCCTTTGCTAGATGAGCAAAGTAGAGGAAGGGTACTTTTCTTTTTTCTTTTTTTTTTTAGATGAGATAAACCAATTTTATTATCTATCATTATGTTATACAGAGGAAGAGCACTTTTCATAGAGGAATAATGTGGGCCATTTCTGAGGCATGGAAATGCACATGCTTTTTGGGAAGACAGAAATTTGTACAGTTGAATTGCATAACTTCATAGAATATAGCAAAATATAAAACAGGAAAGAGAGGTTGAACGTAGATGTCTAAGGCCCTTGAATGTCAAGTTAAAAATTGAATTCATTTTACCATGCCATGGGAATCTATTAAAAATTTTTAATGAGAAACTTTGACATAATTTGAAGAGAAAAAGTCCTCTGATGGCAGAGTAGAGAGGAAAATTGTAGTTGGGAGATAAATTAAGAGATAAGAAATATCAATGATTTTCAAATCTAGCTGCACACTAGAATTTCCAGAGGAACTTCTAAAATACACATATATGTACCCTTCGCTGGACCAAATCAATCAGAATTTATGGGGCAAACACTGTATTGTTCAAAGCTGCTTACATATACTCCTGTAAAGCCAGGGCTGAACATTACTGATCTATATTAATGAAATTATACATGTTTTGAGAGCAGTCATGTTTATTAGATATTTTAAAATTCTGAATTTGGCAAATAAGAGATCACGATACTTTAACTGGTTGACTAATACATATTTCTGGTCACAAGTAGAGTTTTCCTAGTGCAGGCTAGTGTGAAACCTTGGTTTGGGCTCCATGCAGGAATGACTGACTCTGGAGAATGGTTTATGCTGCATGGAGGAGCACTTACTATGTCCAGACACTGCATTAGGCGTTTTCACATACTATTGATGTTATTCCCAAATGCAATTTTGTGTGTACATTGTTTGATATTATTAAATGTAGGGTTCATTAACAATATTCAAACACCTTCTAAACTCTTGTCTATTTCGACATATCTCCTTCAATAACATTAAAAAAAATCACTCATCAGTGTACTTTGAAGTCATTCCTTAAAATTCCATCATGCCTTCCTCCTCCAGGAATTTATAGGGTTGTTCCAGTTTTCATCCTTTACAAACTCTCCATGGTTCTCAGAACCCCAACCCTCCTGGTCACCCTCTTCTTTTTCCTGATGGCACAACTGTCACCCTACCCCAGGGTGATCTCAATCAAAAAGATTGATATGCATTTTCCCTTTAAGGATGGGGTCCCCCAAGTCTGGGGTCCTCCCTGGAAACTATTTAAGCAGATGAGTCTAGGTATCCTTGAAGTGTGCCTTTTCTCCTTGGATACTCCTTGATGTCTTCAACTTATCTCTTTAGATGTCCTACTGCTGCTCCATCACAGGCTCTAAGCTCACTTATACTTCTAAATAGTTCCCAACATCCACGTTTACCATCTGGTCCTAGAATGTCTTTCTTCAGCAACTAGATCCATTTGCGATTAGACTGCAGCCTTACTCTGTCAAAGGCAGTATCTCTAAGGATTTCTTAGGGAGAGTTGCAGTGATACACAGCTTTAATATAATGAAATTCTCCCTAGCCTCATAATTTCACTAGGGATATAGCCTGGTTGTGCCATGTGGTCTCATTCTCTGCGCTGTCCCTCAGTGCTTGGATGCTGCACCTTTGCATGGTAGCAAAAAGTCCTTCATTTTTTTTAGTATCTGCAGTCCAATATGCAAGTATTAACATTTCTCTTTACCTACTCCTCACAGGTCACAAGAAACATGTACATATTGGTTGTCTGTAACACCAACAGGCATCTCCAGGTTCCCCACAGCAATAGACAAATTAAAACTCAATAAGTCCCTTGGTTACAGCTGTATTGCTCTATTAACTTGCCAAACTCTTTTGTGGGCTGTTGTGTATTCGAAACTTCATACTGTAGTTATAAGTATGGGGGCTTAATAAATATGGTTTAAATAAAACAAAGTCACTAAATTTCTTACCTGAATTCTGTCAATGATCCCTGGGGAAATGTATTCACTTTATAAAAAACAGCCACTTCCTTATGAAGATAGTGCCAGATGCCGCTTAGGCTGCAGAATTTGCAGCTGTGTGTTAGTGTTCAATAGCTTGTGACTGGTTTGTCACTTCTCTTTGGCTTTTTTCCCCTCCTGGGAGTGTGAGATGTGGGAAAGAACTGCAGCTGTTAGTCTCCAAAGCTTTGCAGAGGTAACTCAATGACTGCTGCTATATTCAGAGGTTGCATATCAGCTGCAGTGCTGAGCAGCTGGAAAGGAAGCTCCTGAAAATTTTAACTACGGTTATTCAACATGTTATGGGTCTTCAAGACCCGAGTCTTTTGAGAAAAACATGAGTGGAATACAAATTGTTGACATCACACTTATATCTCTTGCAATCTTTCAACACTGCTTTCAAAGCAAAAATGTTTCACTTCACAGGAATCTGAAGCTGCCAAGTATGAAGTCTGATGTTCTTATTTGCATATCAGTCCCAGAATGCTTTTCCAGCCTCAGCTCTTCTGAGTTTGCTGTTTTAGGCAGAATTTTTTAAAAAAAGGCTGAAGTGCATTGTGTTTTCCAGTTTTGTGTAAATTGTGCCTCTGATATGCAAACCAGAGAAGTAGGAGGTTTTCCCTTTGCCTCAGCTTAGTGTGACTTCTGATGAAAAATCAAGAGTTTGGGATAAATAGAAATGGTATTATGTTCACTCATCACTCCTTTGAAATAACCTTTGAGTGCTCGGATTTTAGTTACTTCCAATGGGTTTTTTATCTCTCATTTCAGCTGCATATATCATAGTTTCAAAGAGGTTGAGAGCTGGAAAGGATGTTACAGATCTCATCTAAGGCATCCCAGTTAAAAGGATCATCATCACCTGTGCAATCACTCAACTGGTTACTGCTGCTTGCTCTGCTCTCCATTAAGTGCCCTTGTTGACATTTGCCTCCAATGACAACTGAGTGAAAATGTGGTCAGCTGGGGCCACATCTCACTGACATAGACTGGCTCAGTGACCAGTAAGTACTTTTGACTATTCTACCACCAACTGCTTTGTGAATGCATAGCTTTATAGACATGAAATTTCATGTCTCTGCATGATAAAAATCTCATGACTCTACATCCACAGAAATAAAGCATGGAGCTTTCATGATCTTTATTGTTATTGAAAAGGGAAGAAAAGTGAGGCCAGAGTGGGTACAGCTTCTCCAAGATTTTATGGAAAGTTGGTGGCAGAGTTATGATGTAAACCCAGGTCTCTGATTCTTAGTTCAGAGCTTTTTCTGCATACCATATAAAGTGATCAGGAGAACCTTCCTTGTGCCAGGCACTGACCTAGGTCTGGGGATACATCAGTAACCAATAAAGAGAGAGAAAGAGGGCTACTTCTTCAGAGGACTTACACTCCAGCAGCAAATACAGACGTAAATTACAAGAAACTAGAATCAATGCGAAGTTTTATCACAGTTGTAATAAGTCAATTTTTAAAAATTCTCTAAATTCTAAGTAGGAAAGGGAAAATTCCCCTACATTTATTTTTGTTACAGACATCTAGATGAAGTGTCTAGTGGGTGAAATATGACCCTCGTGACTCAAATGCCAAAAAGAAGATGATTTTCAGCTTTTCAGGACAGTTGATTAATTAATTCAGTTTACTGGTCACCTTTATATGTCACACATTGTATTAGCATTGGGAATTCAAAGATAAGAAGGAATCTCTAGAGGGTGCAGAGCATAGCGAGAGTTCCACGAATGAATGGATACTTAGGATGAAATGTCATGAATTCTGTAGGAAATAAAGGTTTGTGGGAAATGCTATGAGAACATTAGTGAAAGGACAATTCAGGAGGTGGGGGTGGGGAGGCAAAGAAGACTTTGTAAGGTAGTGATATTCAGGTGGGCCTTGAAAGATGTGAAACAGTTCACCAAAAAGAGAAGAGGTAGTGTGCATGAGCTGGGCTTTAAACAAGAAGAACAGCATGAGCAAACTATAGGTGCAGGAAGTTTGTTCATGGTTCTCAATTTGGGTCTGCAGTCTACTGTTTAAATCCAACTGTACATATTCCCTGAAAAAGGAACAGAGCCCAGAGGAACAACCTTTTCTCAAAAGTCTGTGTGGTAGTACGGTACAGTGGCTAAGAACGCAGGCTCTGAAACCAGACTTGCTGGGTTTAATTCCAGCTTTGAAAAAAAAAAAGTGCTTTGTTACCTAAAATTTTCTCTTAGTTTTCTCATCTTTAAAATATGCATAGTAAAAGCATAAGATTTTTGTAAGAGTTAAATGAATAGATGATGTGAAGTACTTTGACTAGTTCTTGGCACATACTCCATGTATGTTAGTGATTATCACTTGGGCCACGGTGAGAAGTACCAGTATTTAATGTTTCTGGCTCCTGTTCATGGAGGGTATGTACCATAATCTCATTTCCTAGGGGTCTTGAAAAAAATGGCACTGTTGATCATGGGTCAGTCAATAGACTCTGGGAGAAATGGAGAAAATGTTCTTTGTTGCTCGAAACTGTATGATGCTACCACCTGGAGATGGAGCTGAGGAGGTAGAAATGTGTTTTTCTCCTTCCCTTTTCTATTTTAGCTCACTGTTTTTACCGACACCTCCTTACATAAAATATTTGAGTGCTCAGAAGAGGGGAATTTGGTAAATGATAGATCTCATGTGGTCACTGACAGCCAGTGCTCTACCACCCTCCTTATCTTCTCAATCTCTCCAAAGTAAGTTTTCGTTTGGTTCGGTCTGTGGTATTCTTACCCCCGCCTCTTACTAACATTGTCCATATAAAGTAAGATGCTTTCTGTCAGTCTGCCAGATCCCCAGATGAATTCTTCCTCGGCTCCAGAACAAAAGTGTCATCATAGTTGTCATCCAAAGCCTAACTGTGGTCGGTCTTCCTGGACAAGCCTCTTCTGTTATCTGGACCCAGAGCTCCTCACTCAGCTCCGCACTCCATTCCCTTTCCTTAGAGCTCCTTCTCTCCTTCCTCCTATACTCTCCTCAACATCATCATCCAATGTGCTAACCCAAATTGTCACATGACCAAAAACACATTCTATAAAAGTTGTATTGGCAATGATCTCCTTTCTGCCTCATAATTTACATCAGATGGAGCTACTTTTCTTTAACCAATTTTTAAGTTTTTCATAAACCCATTATAACAAACAAAGTATAAATTATTATCTTTTAAAATTCACTTTTACCAACAATAATTTCCTTCTCTGGATAGAACTCTTGAAAACCTGGTAACTCAGCTTTCCCTAATGGTTTTCCAACTCCACCCCGGCCACCCCTCACACTCCCCACACACCACACACATTTACTCTTTAACCATTGGCTCTTCTTAAATAAATTTTAGCACAACCATTAGCCTCTTTTTTTTAAATTTTGAATTATTTATTTATTTTTTCCTAGATTGGGGTATTTTATTTTCATTGAGTTTTTTTAAATTGTTTTTTTAAAATAAATTTATTTAAATTAGTTTCAAGTATACAGTACATTGGTTAGACATCTATAATGTTCATAAAGTGATCTCCCAAATCACTCGCTCCCTCCCCTGGCACTTGACTTAGCCATCATATTAATGCTAACTGCATTCTCTCTTACATGCTCCCTGTGTCCAACTATCAACTACTAATTTGTATTCCTCTAACCCTTTACCCCATTTTCCCAGCCTCCCAACTCTCATCCCCTCTGTCCATCACCAAATTGTTCACTATATTTGTGAGTCTCTTTTTGATTAGTTTGTTCTTTTTGTGCCTTAGATACCGCATATAAGTGAAACCATATGGTAACTATCTTTCTCTGTCTGACTTATTTCACTCAGCATAATAAACTCTAGGTCCATCCATGTCATTGCAAATGGTAGGATTTCATTTTTTTTAATGGCTGAGTAATATTCCATTGTATATATGAACCATAATTTCTTTATCCAATTGTCTGTTGATGGGCATTTAGGTTGCTTCTATATCTTGGCTATGGTAAATTTTGCTGCCATGAATATTGGAGTGCATAAATCTTTATAAATTATTGTTTTGGTTTTCTTTGGATAAATACCCAGAAGTGCAATTGCTGGGTCAAGAGGTATATTCATTTTTAATTTTTTGAGGAACCTCTATACTGTTTTCTATAGTGGCTGTACCAATTTGCAATCCCACCAACAATGTTGAAGAGGAGTGATGAAAGTGGGTATCCTTTCCTGATCTTAAGGGAAATTCTTTTAGTCTTTCCCCATTGAGTATGATGTTAGCTGTAGGTTTGTTAGATATGGTCTTTATTATGTAGAGTTATGTTCCCTCTATTCCCACTTTGCTGAGAGTTTTTATCATAAATAGATGCTGGATTTTGTCAAATGCTTTTTCTGCATCTATTGATATGATCATATGGTTTTTATCTTTTGATTTGTTAATGAGGTGTATCACATTAATTGATTTGCAGATATTGAACCAAACTTGCATCCCATAAATCCACTTAATCATGGTGTATGATATTTTTAATGTATTGCTGAATTCAGTTTGCTAATATTTTGTTGTGGATTTTTGCATCAATGTTCATAAGAGATATGGCCTAGTTTCTTTTTTGTAATGTCTTTGCCTCATTTTGGAATCAAGGTAATGGTGGCCTCATAAAAGGAGTTAGGGAGCCTTCCCTTTTCTGAATTTTTTGGAATAATTTGAGAAAATAGGTGATAATTCTTCTTTGAATGTTTGGTAAAATTTGCCCATGAAGCCATCTGGTCCAGGACTTTTGTTTTTGGGGGGTTTTTGATTTCTGATTCTATTTCATTGGTGGTAATCGGTTGATTCAGATTTTCTGTTTCTTCTTGACTCAGTCTTGGAGATTGTATGTTTCTAGGAATGTGTCCATTTCTTCCAGATTGTCCAATTTGTTGGCATATAATTGCTTGTAGTATTTTCTTATGATCCATTGTATTTCTGTGGAGTCCGTGTTATTTTTCCTCTTTCATTTCTGATTTATTTATTTGAGTCCTCTCTCTCTTTTTTCCTTATGAGTCTGGCTAAGGGTCTGTCAATTTTGTTTACCTTTCAAAGAACCAGCTCTTGGTTTCATTAATCTTTTGTATTGTTTTTCTAGACTCTATTTCATTTATTTCCACTCTGAGCTTTATTATTTCCTTCCTTCTATTCACTTTGGGCTTTTTTGCTGTTCTTTTTCTAGTTCTTTTAATTGTAAGGATAGATTGTTTTTTTGAGCTTTTTTTTGTTTCTTGAGGTTGGCCTTTATTTCATGAATTTCCCTCTTAGGACTGCTTTCACTCTGTCATAAATTTTGAATCGTGTTTTCATTTTCATTTGTCTCTAGGTACATTTTGACTTCCTCCTTGATCTCATTAATAACCCATTCATGTTTAGTAGCATGTTATTTAGCCTCCATGTGTTTGTGTATTTTCCAGTTTTTTTCTTGTAATTGATTTCATTTCATACCATTGTGATCAGAGAAGACAGTTGATATGATTTCTTAAATTTATTGAGACTTGATTTGTGTCCTAACATGTAGTCTATCCTTGAAAATGTTCCATATGCACTTGAGAAGAATGCATATTTTGCTGCTTTGGGGTAAATTGCTCTGAAAATATCTATTAAGTTCATCTGTTCTAGTGTATCTTTTAGATACATTGTTTTCTTGTTGATTCTTTGCCTGGAACATCTGTCCATTGGTGTCAATGGAGTATTAAAGTCTCCTACTATGAGGGTATTACTATTGATCTCTCCTTTTACGTCGATCAATATTTGCTTTATGTATGTAGGTGCTCCTATGTTGGGTGCATATATGTTTACTAGGGTTATGTCCTCTTGATTTATCAATGCCTTTATTATTATGTAATGGCCTTTTCTTTATCTCTTATTATAGCCTTTTTTAAAAGTCTATTTTATCTGATATAAGTATTGCTGCACTGGCTTTTTTCCATTTCCATTTGTGTGAATATCTTTTCCATCCCTTTACTTTCAGTCTGTGAGTGTTATTTGATCTGAAGTGGGTCTCTTGTAGACAGCATATGCATCATCTTGTTTTCTTATCCATTTGGTTACCCTATGTCTTTTGATTGGAGCATTTAATCTGTTTACATTTAAAGTGATTACTGATAGGTACATTGTTACTGCCATTTTATTATTCAATTTGTTATTTCTATTTTCTTTTTACCCCTTCTCTTTTTACAGAAGACCCTTTAATATTTCTTGTAATGCTGGCTTGTTGGTGATGAATTCTTAAGCTTTTTTCTGTCTGGAAGCTCTTTATCTCACCTTCCATTTTAATCGAAAGCCTTGCTGGATAGAGTATCTGTGGTTGTAGATTCTTGTTTTTCATAACTTTGAATATTTCTTGCCATTCCCTCTGGCCTGCAAAGTTTCCATTGAAAAGTCAGCAGACATTCTTATGGGGGTACCTTTAAGTAACAGCTTCCTTTCTCTGTTGCTTTTTAAGATTTCTCTTTGTCTTTGACCTTTGGCATTTTAATTATGATGTGTCTTGGTGTAGGTCTGTTTGAATTCCTCTTGTTTGGAACTCTTTGTGCTTCCTGAATTGTATGTCTAATTCCTTTGCCAGGTTAGGGAAGTTTTCAGTCATTATTTCTTCAAATAGAGTCTCAATCTCTTGTTCTCTCTCTTCTTCTTCAGGTACTCCTATGATTCAGGTATTTTTATGCTTCATGTTGTCCCAGAGGTCTCTTAAACTATCCTCATTAAAATTTTTTTTTCTTTTTGTGTTCTGATTGGGTGCATTCAGCTACCTTGTCTCTAATTTGCTGATTCGATCTTCTGCTCATCCAATCTACTGTTGAATCCTTCTAGTGTATTCTTCATTTCCATTATCGTATTTCTCATTTTTGTCTGGTTCTTTTTTATGGTTTTTATGTCCTTTTTTATGCTCTCATTGTACTCATTCATTCTCCCCATAAGTTCATTGAGCATCCTTATGACCATTATTTTGAACTCTGACTCTGGTAGGTTGCTTACTTCCATTTCATTTAGCTTATTTTCTGGAGTTTTCTCCTTGTTGTTTCATTTGTGGCATGTTTCTTTGTTTTCTCATTTTATTAGCCTGTGTTCTTTTCAATGTGTCAGAAATATTTATTTCATCTCTCAGCCGTGGCCAGATGGCCTAATGTGGAAGGTGTCCTGCATGGTCCAGTGGTGCACTCTCCCTGATCCCTTGTGCCAGGAGCTCTAGAGGTTACCTTTGTGTGAATTGTGTCTGATCTTCTGTTGTCACCAAGCCTTTATTGTTGTTAGTAGATCAGTGGGTGGGGTTAACATTTAGGCTAACTAATTGTGGGAGTTGGCTGCACTCTCAGGTTGTTGTGTGGGGGCTGACTCTACTGAGTGGGATTTGCCTTAACTGTCTCATGTATTTGTTGCAACCACTTTTTGTGTGTATCACTACTGGAACCAGTCAGGAGTTGCTCTATTGTGGTCTGGTGGCAGCCTCCAGATGTTTGGTTTTGTGGCCCCTTAGGAGGGGCTTCCCCATAGGCCAAGGTCGACCACTGCTTTTGATTACTCAGGGCTATCCGGTGAGAACTACAAAGCAATCTACTGATGATTGTTGCCTATGCTGGATATATAGGTAAGTGGAAGATATAGCACTGTATGCAGCTCTCGGTTATCCCCCATCCCTGACCTACAGCAGTTTAGCAGAGGGACCAGTGCTCCTCAAGTCCTGATATGGCCTGTCAGCTGCCTGTAAGTCTCTGAAACTTGATGAGACTCTGAGTAATACGTGTTGAGTGGCACAGGGACACTGGAATCTCCTGGGTCTAGTGAGTATATTTCCCCCTGCCATGTAGTGTGAGTTTACGTGCCACGCTGTCTTTATGACTCACTGTACAAGTTTCCACTTGTAGCAAGGTCAACTGCTGCCCACCCTGGGCCTAAATGCACCACCCCAGAGCAGGGGAAGCTGCCTATCAATGTGCAACAGGCACTTTGTGTACTGGATGGGACAAGAGCTCAGGGAGTCAAGGGCCGTCAGGCCAATACAGACCCCTGCAATCCCCTTAAGAGATATTACAACTCATACAGGCAACAGTGGTCTGTCCACAACTGTTTTCTTTGAAATGAGCTCGAAATGCATTAGCCAAGGTCTGTTGCTTGCATTAACTGCTCAACTCCAGAGCCAAGAGAGGTACAAGAGGTTGCTTGTCAATGGGCTGCAGGTACTTTGTGGCTTGGGTGAAATGTGATTCCAGGGACACAAGGTCTGTTCAGCCAATACAGCCTCAGTTTTGCTGCAACTTCTGTGCTTGGGTGTTTCCACTGAAGGAAATTGAGTTATCAGGTGTCTGAAGAAATATCTCCTTCAAGGCTTGAGATAATATGGGGAACAGTACAAAGTTTTCATTAAAATGTATTTTTGGTGGGGAGAGGGGAATATGGATTGGAAGCATGTTTTATTGTTTATTTCAAACTAGAAACTAAAATCTAGAATCTCTACTGTATTTTATTAAAAAAAATAGGCCCAGATCACAGTGAGACCAGCTGCCATCAGGAGTGTTCCCCCAGACCCCTGTGCTCCCCAGACATGATACTGCAACTCTTGTAGGCATTGATTTCTGTGCAATGACCACCCTATGCCAGTCAAAGTTTGTTGCCTGTGTGGGTTAGGCGATCAGGGAAGGGGAAGGACAGAGTTGTGTCAGTTCACTATAAATGGGCAATTTGTGGGTAGGGTGGGGTGGGGTTACAGAGAGACAATGGCAGTCAGATCAATACAATCTCAGTCTTGCTGCAAATTTGGTAACTGTTGTGAGTTCCCGCAGATGACCCAGATCACAGCAAGACTGGCTGCTGTCTGGGACTGGCCCACAGGTCCCTGATATCTGCCCAAGTTCGTGTTGGCAGCAGCGATCTGCCTGACCCTATCTCTGAAATGGCACTCACAGTGCTGGTCTCTGTTGCTGGAATTAGAAACACTGCTCATAACAATGGCTGCTCCACTGTGGATACTTCATTTTGAATTACTCAGATCAGGGCTTTGCAGCCAAGCAGGAACAACTGCCCCAGCAGTCTGCAGGTTAGGCGGAATGGGCTGATTCCCTCAGACCCCAGCTTCCTAATGGCTCCGTGGGAGGGGTCTGCACAATCAAGCTGGCATGGTCTGCAGGTTACCTTGTAACAGGGCTGGCTAAGGCACAATGGTGGATGTCTTTCCAGCCCTCCTTCTGACTCCAGGTAATGGAGATATTTTCAGAATGAATCCTGTGCACGCCTCAGACCCATCGCCGATGTCCTAGGTAAGTCTCCACCAGTCAGAAAGCCTTTGCATGGGTCCTTCAAAGGGACGTCTAGGGGCTTAGTCACCTACTATCTCACCCAGACAGCCAGAATCTCCACTAGTTTCTACAGTCAGAGTTATTGGAATCTCCTCTTCCCTGGGCTGGGACCCTGGGCTGGGACCCTGGGCTGGAGAACCCCCAGATGAGACCAGGACCCCCTCTCCTTCAGAAGAGCCTCTGTAGCCTCGCTGTTCGTCCCAGTGATCTTTCACCATCTGTGAGTGCGGGTCCAGCCTGTTTTGGAACTTTGCCCCTCCTCCTGGCTTCAGTGTGGCTCCTTTATATTATTAGATGTATGTGTTATGATCAACTGGAATTCAAGTATTCTCCACGTTGATTATTTTATAATTTGGTTGTAATTTCAATGCAGTCCTGAGAGAAGACGAACCCGGCTTTTACCTAGTCTGCCATCTTCCCCCACTCTCTACTATTAGCCTCTTTATAAATTAAAATTCTTGGTCTTAGCTACTTTAGGGATGACTCTAAATTGATATATAATTTTGTAAAGATTAAATGTTTATCCCTTTAGAGGATTTTTAAAACATGCTTAAATAAGAAAGATCGGTTGACTATCAAAATACTGACAATTAACACAACTGCATTTCATCAGCAATATGGAAACACTATAATCCTACAAACATAGTCTATATGGAGAGATAACTTTGTTTTGTGCTTTATAGAAAGCTTCTATGTTTATTTTCCACAAAGTGGTGAGTACTGCCTTACAGAAAAAAAAAATGCAACTCTTTATATAACATAAGTTTTGAAGAAGTAGCATCTCTGAAATGATCAGGACTCACATAACTGGAAGAAACATCATTAAAGGAATTGAAAAAAAAATTTTTTAATTCTTAAACCTAGTAGTTCTCGAAAGATTTGAAATCACATTTTGTCAAATAAAAACTTCAGCATTCAGCATCGTTCTTCCATTTTCTAAATGTGACTTTCAACACTTACCTTAATAGCTTCTCAGGTAGCTAATGAACTTCACCATGCTGTGAAGTCAGAGATGTCACACCACACACTCTTAAAAGAAAACCAGATAAAGAATTCTAGCACATATGCCCTTCTCATAATTTGCAAGCCCCATCAGTGATTTCCAAAATTTGGTCTCAAGACCAGCAACATTAGCACCACCTGGGGGCTTGTTAAAAATGCAAATGTCAGGTTTTATCCCAGACCTATTGAATCAAGACTCTGAGCCTATCATTCTAGTTTAACTAGCCCTCCAGATGATTCTTATATATCCCAAAGTCTGGGGACCACCACTACTAATTGATTTACAGAATTTGCTAATTGACTGAATGCTAGGAGAAGCAGAGGGATGTATGATGTCTCATAGGTATCCGAGTGCAGTTTAATGATTAGCAACTTGAACCATTGATGACTCGGGGCCTCATGGTCAATGCCCTCAATATTACTTAGGATCTTCATGGAAACTGGGTTAATTTGCAGGTTATATACTTCTTACCATTCAATTGCAATGCACACTAATTTCCTTTTGTCTCCAATATTCCATAATGACATCAATGGTGATTTCTAAATCCTCATTTTTTCTTTTCAGCAGCATTTGACATAAATGGCTACATGAACCTTTTAAAAACACTCATTTATCTCCAAGTCTCCTTTGTTAGTGGCACAGAGGCTCACTCAAATTAGGATAATTTAAGGAATATATGTTCACAAACAAAATAATTACCAAGATATGAGTAGACTATTAAAAAAGGATAGGGGCGGAACTTGGGGCCAAAAGAAACAGAGCTCATGGGAAAGTAAAAATGCAAATCCTGTCTCACTCAAGAGTCAGAAACTCTGAGGTTGAGGTCCAGCACTCAGTTTAACAATCCTTGTAGATAATTCTGATGCATTCTTGAAGGGGAGAGCTAATAAACTCATCATATTCCCTTCTTTCTAATCTCCCATTAGGGCTCCTTCCCATGAATCAAACCCAACCAGAAGCCAGAGGAAAAGAACAGGAGTCAGTCAGGTCCATCAAGATCAGCCTCCTAGGCCAGAGATCTAGGTGGAGAATGTTGAAGGAAGCATCTAGAGGTGCAATGCAAGACACTCAGCACAAACCTACAGTAGCCATTTTACTTCGCTGGCAATTCTGTTGGTTATTCACTATCCCTTGACTTGTTAATCAAGGATGCCCAAAGGCTCAATCTTTGAAACTACTTCCTATTTACTGTCATTCCCCTTTGAGATTTCATACAAACTCCTGGCTTTAAATGCAAAATCACTCTATATCCTGCAAATAGCCAAAGCGCATCTCTAGCCCCAACTCTTCCCCTGAACTCTGGACTATCAAGTCCAACTATTTACTTGACTCTTACAAGGATGCTTAACAGGCACCCCTAACTTAATATATTCAAAATTAATTTCCAGATCTCTTCACAGCCTAGTCTCTTCTTCCCACATGATTCCCCATCTCAGATCTCAGTTAATGGCAACTCCATCTGATCTTTCACTAGCCTGAAACCTTAGCATCATCCTTGATTCCATCCTTCATCTAACATCCTGCATCCTATCCATAAACAAATTTCTTGGCAGCTCTATTTTCCAAATATATCCAGGTTCTGAGGACTTTTTACCTTCTCCACTGCTACCACAGTATTCTAGACATCATCATATTTTGCCTATGTTATTGTTGCATTAATCATCCCCTCATTTGCTCCCTAGCCTCTGTCCCTAACTGCTTCAGTCTATTCTCACCATAGCCAGAGTTGTTAATATTTGTGTAAAATCATTTCATTTCTCACCTCAAAATCCTATGGAGACTTCCTGTATCAGCCAAGCTAGGTTATGCTGCCGTATTGGAAACAGAAACATCATCTAATAGTACCATATAATTTTATTTCTTTCTCAGGCACTACATCTAGTGCGGGTCATCAGGGGCTCTGCTCAGCATAGTCACTCAGGGAAACAGGATGATGGACGCTTTGTCTTGACATATAATTTCATCATCTCTGCAGCAGTGGGAATAGGATGGGAAAATACACAGTGGATTTTAAAGATTCCACTCCCACCTAGAACTGATACATTCCACTTCTAATCTCATTTCATTGGCTAAAGCAAGGTGCCTTTCTGTGTAACAAACTGCTACAAAATCTCAGTGGCATGGAAAAATGAACATTTGTCCTACGTCTGCAGGCAGGCTGGGAGTCAGCTGATCTAGACAAGGCTAGGCTAGGTGGTCTGTCATCTGGATAGCTCTATGTAACAAATTTCTTATCCTACTCCTAGAGACTAGCCAGGCCATGGTGTTTTTTGTTTTGTTTTATTTTGTTTTTCTATTGTGATAGCAGAAGCCCAAGAAGGCAAAACCCACTTGGCAAATACATCTCAAGTGCTCACTTGCATCATGTAGGCTTATATCCTGTTAGCCAAAGCAAGTTGTGTGACAAAAACTACAGCCAAGGGTTAGAGAAGTATACTTTGTCTACAGTGATCATGAGTGTATACTTTGTCTACAGGTCATGAGTGTGGACGCAAATGAGATGAAGAATTAAGACAAATAATCCAATCTCTCACACATGGTCACACTTAATTTTAAGGGAGCAGGGAAATACAATCCTCTTGTGTGCCTAGAAAGACAATTAGGATTTTTTTGCTAAACACCACTAAATGGTTTTAGTGGTATAACACAAAGTCCTTACAATGGCCTAAACGGTCCAATAAAATCTGGCTTCTACTAGCTTCCTAACTTCCTCTTCTGCCATTCAACCCAGCTGACACTATTATAGCCCCATACCAAGCAAGCTCCTTCCTCAGGGCCTTTGTACTTACTATTCATCTTTGCCAAAATTATTCTTTAATTAGATATTTGCATGGATTTCTCCCTTATGTTCTTTGGGCTTTTATTTTAAACAAATGCCTTACCTAAAACTCAGTTTCTTTCTATGGCTAATCCCTTTTCCCTGCTTTTATTTATCCATAGCCATAACACTTCAATCCTTCTCACGTAGTATATAATTTTACTTATTTATCTGCCTTCCCTCATTTGAAGCTCCAGTGACAGAGATTTGGGTCTGTTTTGTTCGGTATTCCCAGAACCTATCATTGTGCCTAGCCTATAGGGAAGTAAGCATTTAATACTTTTTGTTGAATAAATGACTGAAATTCTGGAAGTTGACATTTTTAAAAATCAGAAACAGTGATCACAGTTGCATTTCAAAAGTTGATTGAGTTGCCTTTAAGCTCAATTCAGCCTTGTCTGACTAGCTGGTCCCTCCACAGTAACCTATTTCTCAATCTTCTCTCCAGACAATATTATTTGGCAAAGGAGACTATACAAATAAATGGGAGAGAATGAAAAAAAAAATGCATAGATGACAGAGGCTTTGTTCATCTCTTTTGTGACCAAATCAAAGTTGTGACAGAAACAAGGAGCAAACAGCAAGAAAAAAATCACCTGGGATCTAGATGAACAATCCATACAACTAGGGAGAGAACTAAGAAATCACCCTGCAATGGGAGGACGTGGGACCGGATAAGGCTGCGAGGCTGCCTGTTCCTGAGTAGCTGAATGAGACAGAGGCTGCAGTGGTGGCAGACGCTTCTTAAAGGAGCTGTGTCTGGGAGCAGATTTTCGTGGTGAAGGACCTACTTGCTCTGAGCATCCATGATGGGTTGGCTATGTGGGGAGCAACAGGGACCTACAAGGGACACTGAGTTGTCAGAGTGAGAGCCAGAGGTGAGGATCTCTCCCAGATGGAAGTGCCGGTGGTATTCTTTATTCCCCTGTTAAGCCCTCCACCCTCCCAGTGTGCAAATGCAGTACCACCATAGCTGAGACATCATCAAACTGGATAACAGAGGTTGCTCTGCCTAGAGGATTTCCTGAAACTCCTCCTCCCCCAACTCGCAGCCCTACCCAAGCCACATCCAGGTGTGTTCTTGACAGGTCAGGTGCTCCTTGCTGAGCAGCATCAAGACTCACACTAGTGGCAGCTGGCCTCGGTTTCTGGTGTGGCCTTTTGAGGCAACTACATGCACAGCATCTGTGGCTTACTTGCTGAATCTTAACAGGTTGACCTAGAAGGGCACAGGCTAGGGCCAAACTTGGGCTGTAGCTGAACCCCTCTCAGGATTGTGCCACTGGACACCTACTACACAAAGCCATGCTAATAAGATTGGGAAACTTAGCAACTTTGATTAGTATATAGAAATAGACACAGAAAGGCAGCCCAAATGGGAAGACAAAGAAGCGGAAACCATATGAGAGAACAGAACAGAGATCCAGGAATAAAAGAATTAAGCAATCTAACAGAATTCAAAACACTGGTTATAAAGATGCTCAATGAACTTAGGGGAAGTATAGATGATTCGGTGAGAACTTTAATGAAGAGATAAAAAACATAAAAATGGGAATGGAAATTATAAAAGGGAGCTAGTCTGAAATTAACACATTATCTGAGATGAAGAGTATGTTAGATGGAATAAAGAGTGAATAAAGAAGAAAATTAAACAACCAATATAGAGAATGGGGAAGCCAAGGACATTCAATCAGAATGACAAGAAAAAAGAAGCCAAGACTATGATAATAGTTTAAGGAGCCTATGGGACACTATTAGATGTAAAAATATTTGTGTCATAGGGATACCTAAAGGAAAACAAACACTGAAGTTTTTTTTAAAAGAAATAATGATATAAAATTTCCCTCACCTGGAAGGAAATAGACATACAACCCCAGGAAGCTCAGAGAGCAGAAAGAAGAACCCAAAAGGCCCACACTGAGACACATCATAATTAAAATGCAAAGGTTAAATACAAAGAGAGAATCTTAAAAGCAGCAAGAGAAAAGCAATTAGTTACCTACAAGGGAGCACCCATAAGACTGGCAGCTGATTTCTCAAAAGAAACATGCAGGACAGAAGGGCTTGGCACAAAATATTCAACATGATGAAAACCCAGGATCTATGACCAAGAATACTTTATCCAGCAAAGCTATCATTTAGAGTCAAAGGACAGAGAAAGAGATTCCCAGACAAAAATAAGCTAAAGGATTTATCAACACCAAGCCAGTATTATAGGAAATGTTAGAAGGACTTCTTTAAGAAGAAAAACATGTATCAAAAATATGAATAAAGAATGGTAATAAATACATTCCTATCAATAAGTACCCAAATGGAAAAGAATTAAGTGCTCCAACAAAAGATAGAGTGGCTGAATGGATAAGAAAACAAGACCCTACATATGCTGCCTATGAGACTCACTTCAGATTAAGAGACACACACAGTACAAATGGGGAAATCCCAGAGAAAGCCAGGATTTTGTCATTAATATCATTCTCTAAAGTTCTCACATGGGGATAAATTTCTTCACTTGGGGGCATTTGGCAATATCTGGAGACATTTTTTTTTGATTGTTGTTAATGGGGGAAGAATGCTATTGGCATTTAGTAAGTAGAGGCCAAGAATGTTGCTAAACAGCCTGCAATGAACATAACAGCCCCCCAGAACAGAGAATTATCCAGCCTCAAGTGTCAAAAGGTCTGAGCATGAGAAAACCTGTTCTAAGGGGAGTGGAAAGAACCTGATCACAATGGTTCTGAAAGTCACTTCAGATAATCAATGTTTTACTGCCTATCAGTGCTAGAGTGTAAATATTACAAGGGTAAGAATTGAGATGGTACATTATTGGTTCATTCCTAGCACCTTGTACAGAGCCTGAAATATAGTAGGTCCTCAAAATATAATTGTTAAAGACTCACAAATATAGAGGACAATCTGGTGATGGCCAGAGTGGGGAGGGGTTGTGGGGCTGGGAGAAAGGGTGAAGGGTTAAAGAAGTACAAATTAGTAGTTGATAGATGGTCATGGGATGGGGAGCACGGCATAAGGAATTCAGTAGTAATATAATGCATGACTCTATGAGGCCAGAGGGATAATTAGGGAGATCATTTTATAAGCTATATAAATGTCTAACCAATGTACTGTATACTTGAAACTAATAAAAAATAAAATTAAAAAAATAATCATTGCAAAAATTAATGAAAAAGATGTCATAAACACTAGATATATTCTAGACTCAATATTATGAAAATTAAGCTCTGCCTTGCTTCCTTTATTCTATTTTAAGATTGAGTTTAAACCTATACTATACCTATACTATTTATAGCTCTAGTCTATTTAAACCTATACTAATTTATAGCTTTTAGTCTATTTTCAATTTCTATGAGAAATAAAGGAAAGTCATATTAGCCCAGTCTAGTGCAAAAGCTCATATATTTCATTAAAATATTTGCTGGAGAAATATATTTTCCTATTTGTAGAACAGGAAATGATTTCAGTTCCTGTAGAATCCAATGGGGTGAGTTTGAGGTACTGGAATTCAGAGAATTATTTTTAGTTTGTTTTTGAATCCATTTTTGGATAAACAGTTGACAAAAATATTTCCTTTTTGTGTGTTTTTTAAAAAATATTTCAAAAACAGATTTATTTGTATGCACGAGCTTTTTTTTTTTTTTTTTTTTCAATTAATACACTTGCTGCTGGGTGTTTCCTGCATTGCAGACTTCAGATGAATACAAGCTGTATTTCTCAGCAAAGTTAATTTGTTAATCTGTACAATTTCTTGTCGGAGCTCTATATTGCGTTTGAGTGTCTTCATTTAGGTATGTGTGTATACAGGGACAAGTAATTCATCACACAGAACTTCAGTTTTTATTTAAATAATTACCAAAATTGTAACTGGTGTTGAGATGAGGTATAAGTGGGAAGAAATAGTTTTTTTAAAAAAAATAAAATGAAGATTTCAGTGAATAGCTAAGGCAATTTACTCCTATATATCGAAGGCACACTTCTCTGACACAGAAACCAACAAAGAAAAGAAAAGATAAAACCCAACCCCAGGATCTAGGATTTAGTGAAAAGAATGTGAAAGTTTAAAGAAAACTACTGAATCTCACACCTCTGACCCTCCTAACATTACTAACTTCCCCATTGAGGTGAAAGACTCTAACATTCACTTAGGAGACTGAGCCTGGATTTTGGAGACATTTGTGACTTTTCCCCTTACACTCTAAACTTAAAGTTTTGCTTTTCAAATATATCCTGAAACTGCCTGCTTCTCATTTCCTCTTTTTCAGCCTCCTTAGACGAAGCTTCCTCTCCTTGATGAATCTGTTTCCTTAAGCTTCTACTCTACTATATATACAGTCAAATATATACAGTGAAAAAATGTTTAACAACTTATATTATTTCACTTACTTGCTTAAAACTAAGGTCTTCTCAATGCACCCAGAATCCAACTCCTTACCAAGACCAATAAGACCCCATATAAATTGGTCTTGCCTATTTCTTCCACCTATTTTCTTGTCATTGAGGCCCTGACCAATTCTACATTAGCCCTCTTGCCGTTCCTCACACCTCAGGGCCTTTGCACTTGCTATTCTCTTTGCATAGCATGCTCTTCCCCAATATATTTCCACTCATTATTTCCTCACTTCCTTTAGATCTCAAAATGTTGCCTCCTTAGAAGTCCAACCTTCTTTTCCTTTCTAACTTGTTTTTGCCTTATAGCACTTAGTATTTAAAATTATACATGTATTGATTTTCTGTTTCCACTTTGGTGCAAATTCTATGAAAGCTAGAACATATGTTGTTCGTTATCTTGTTTATTGTTCCTAGTGCCTAGAATTGTTCCTGCCTTATAGTAGATGCTTATTATTAATTAAAGGAATGAAACTTGACCAGAATGTTCAATGATGACCTCCGGGTCCAAGCTTGGGATTGTAGATGAGAAATTTTGTAAAGAAATTCTTTAGTTTCCCTTCTGTCCAGTGACTTGGACAGATGGTGCTGCAGTGTGATTAATGATATGAGTTGCAGAGGAACTGCCTGGAGTTTACTGCTTGTCAGCCTTGGGTAATTTACTTGGCTCTCTGTGCTTCTCTTTTTTATCTTTATGAAACATAATACAAATAATAATGTTCCTTTATAATGAAAGCTTTATTCTCTTATTCTTTTATTATTTACCTTTTAAATAAATGTTATTTGTTCTTAAAATATTTTTCAACTTCATAAAACCTATTTATCATTGGGTTATTATGAGAAATTAAGTAAATACATGTAAGCTTCAGAAAAATTTCTTGCACATTGTAAATACTCCATTAAAGGGTGCTGTTATTACAGTCAATATTTTTTTGCAGCTTCTGTATTTGAAAATTTGCTACTCTCTAAAATTTTACATAACTCTAATATCAATACATGCAGTGTTTTTTTTCTGCATCTGGCCATTCATTCATGACCACACACGCAGAGTGGTGAAAAATTTGAGTTGTCCAATGCAATGTTCTCAGCTAAGGTTACACTCTGACCCTTTGTTTCAGATCTCATAGTATCCTTACATTCTACCTTACGTCGTGTTTTCACGTTTTGTGCCTTTTGTTGGTGATTTTGCCATTTAAAATGGCCTCTGTCCGTAGTGCCAAGTGCTATATGGTGTTCCTAAGCACGAGAAGGCTGTGACGTGATGAACGGTGAAAACACATGTGTAGATAAGCTTCACTTAGGCATGAATTATGGCGCGTTGGCTGTGAGTTCAACATTAATGAATCAATAATATATATTAAATGCAGTATTTTTAAACAGAGGCACACATAAAACCAGGTTATGTGTTGCTTGATTGAGGGAAATGAGACCAGAGGCCTCTAGTAACTGAACTCTGTATTTCCCCTAGGGGCTGTGATTCAGAATTTGCTAATTCAGTGTTTGTGATGATTCTATAGACCATACAGTAATTACTATGTATAATGAGAATTGACTGTCCCTTTCTTCTTCCACTCACTGAGAAACTTCTACAGAAAGTAGTTTTTACTCAAAGCCTCCATTTCATCACACTTGCCTCCACAATATTTTATCATCTGACTCACACCTCCACCACAGGGCATTCTCAGAAGCCAAGAGAGGAATTCGTCTAGACATCAGGACCCACCAGACCCTCAGCTACTTTCTGCATGTTGGTGTCGCTCTTCCTTCTTTCCTGTTACAGTTTGACTTTCCCTGGATTTTTTTGGTCCATGTGGAAAGAGCATGGCTGCCAATAGGCACCAATTTTTACATCCTACCATCTTTGTTCTATATATCTCCTAAGATAGACTGAGGTCCCAGGTTAGGTCAGGTGCCCCTATTCTGGACATTCAGCTGAGGGAGTGTGCTTGTGTGGTATAGGAAGTGGTTATTAAAAGCTGCAACTCTGTGGGTGATGCCTAAGCTGCATTGTCTGGTATAGTAGCCACTAGTCATAATGTGGCTATTTACATTTAAACGTAAATTAATTGAAATTAAGTGAAATTCAAAAGACTTCAGCCATACCAGTCACATTTCAAGTGTCTCAATAGCCACATATAATTAGCAGCTACAATATTGGGACAGTGCATATATACAACATTTCCATCATTACAAATTCTATTGCACAGTGCCACTATACATAAAGTGGCTTTTCCCACAAAAGGAGTGGAGGTGAGTTAAGGAGGAGGGTTTCTCTGCAATTAAATCAGTAGGTGTCTCCTACAACTTCTCTGCAATACTCTATATAACTGGCTTGGTCCACTTGGAACATTTTCTTCCTCTGGCACTCAGGGTATTTTTATACTCTTGCAATTACCCACTGTGATCCTTTCCCCCCTCAATCTTCACCCTCTCTTAAGTGACTCAACTATTCCCGTGACTTTTAATAGCTACATGTTGATCACTCCCAAATTCACATCTCATTCCCAGACCCCACTTGTAAGCTCTAGACCCGTAGACCTGACTATTTAATATCTCTGACTAGATGTGCCAAAGATGCGTCATTGATATCTCACATTGAATTCTTGATCTACTGCAAATCTCCTCTTCTCCCCATGTCGCCCATCTCAATAAATGTCATCTCTATCTGCCCAGTTATGCCAGAAGCCTTGGAAAAATCCTCGACATCTTCCTTCATCTCCCTCTCAACACCCAATCCATCACCAACTCCAATCAATCAAAATATTTCTCTAACATAGTCACTATTTTTTTTACATGTCTAATGCCACATCTAAACGCCACTCTCCCACTTTCCTCCTGACTAATATTTATTTAGCTTTCTGTTTCTGCTCCAATGTCTCTTAAGGAATCCTCTCTGCCCCTGGTCTAAAGTCTACCTTTTAATGTCATCCCGCATTATGCCTTTACTTTTAACAAATATAATGGGTTATTTAATGATTTGTTTAATATCTACCCTTCCTTTCCTAGTTTGTTAAGAGAAGGAAACATGGCTGTTTTATTCTTTAAATCTGTCATGTCTGGCATAGTGCTGGGCTAAGTAGGCTAATCAGCCTTTATTAAGTACTTAACCAAACTTTTGGAACACATATTTGTGATCTTTGTAAATTCTTTTTCCCCCTATTTTTTTCGGTTGTGAATGTCCTTCAGATTCTATTCTTTATATTCTCATGGTTTCCTCTCCCCCACTCTGAGAATGATTCCTAGTCAACACTACAAGCCTTGGCTTGTCTAAGAGATATTATCTTTTCTCTCAAAATTAGTCTCTCCTTCCAGCATCCCTAATTTTCCAAGGGTAAAATGTTCTCTCAAAATTCCAACTCACAAGACTCCTTCCCCTAGGACACCCCCGAAGGCTGACTGACCTCCCACTCGGTCATTAAGACCTTTGAATTTTATCATTAATCTTTCTTTTTAAAAATTTTATTCTTATTTATTTTTATTATGATGATATTGGTTAATGAAATCCAGGAAGTTTCAGGTGTACAATTAGTAGTAAGGTGTGTATGTGTGTGTGTGTGTGTGTGTGTGTGTGTGTGTGTGTGTATTGCATTGTGTGTTCATTGCCCATGGTTAGATTTCTTTCTGTTACCACATATTTGACCCCTTTTACCCCATCTACCTCCCACCTCTCCCTGCCACCCTCTGGTAACCACTAGTCCATTGATCATGTCCATGAGTCTCTGTTTGTTTGTCCTGTCTATTTGTTGCTTTTAGGTTTATATCCCACACAGTGACATCATGTGATTTTCAACTTTTTCTGTCTGGCTTATTTCACTTAGCATTATTATCTCAAGGTCCATCCATGTTGTCACAAATGACAGTATTTCATCTCTTCTTATGGCTGTGTAGTATTCCACTGTATGTATAAACCACAGCTTCTTTAGCCAATCATCTCTTGTAGTACACTTCAGTTGCTTCCATGTTCTGGGCACCATGAATAATGTTGCTATGACCATCGGTGTGCAAATATTTTTCCTGATATGGATTTTTAAGTCTTTGGGGTAAATATCCAGTACAGAGATTGCTGGATCATATGGTAGATCAATTCTTAGTGTTTTGAGGAACCTCCATGCTGTTTTCCATGGTGGTTGTACCAATTTTCAGTCCTACCAGCGGTATATGAGGGTTCCTTTTTCTCCATAACCTCTCCAACATTTATTACTTGTCCTGATTATAGCTATTCTGACAGGTGTGAGATGGTACCTCATTGTGGCTTTGATTTGCATTTCCCTAAAGGCTAACGATGTTGAGCATCTTTTCATATGTTTGTTGGCCATTTGTATGTCTGTTCAGGTCCACTGCTCGTTTTTTATTAGGTTTTTTGTTGTTGTTATTGAGTTGTATGAGCTCTTCATATATTTTGGATATTAGTTCCTTATTGTAGGCATTGTTTGCAAATATATTTTCCCATTGAGATGGTTGTTTCTTTGCCTTGTTGATGATTTCTTTTGCTGGGCAGAAGCTTTTTAGTTTGAGGTAGTCTTATTTCATTTATTTTTGCTTTTACTTCCTTTGCCTTTGAGGTCAAATTCATAAAATCCTCTTTAAGTCCAAGGTCCTTGAGTTTAGTTCCTATGCTTTCTTCTATGCAATTTATTGTTTCAGGTCTTATATTCAGATCCTAAATCCATTCTGAGTTAATTTTGGTGTGTGGTGATAGACAACAGTCTAGTTTCATTCTCTTGCAGGTGGCTTTCCAGTTTTCCTAGCACTATTTATTGAAGAGGCTTTCATTTCTCCACTGTATGTTTTTTACCCTTTTGTTGAAAATTTTTTTGCCCATACAAAAGGAGGTTTACTTCTGGGCTCTCAATTTTTGTTAATTTTTCTTGCAGTCTTACTCTGTACTAATAGCACCTCCTAGAGATTTGCAATGTACAGTCTACCCAACCACAGGGAGCCTACATACTGTCTGTATCTCAGGCTTCATTTCTGTTCTTATTATTTCACCCCCAGAACTTTGCGGAGCTTACCAATTCACACCCCTACCCCCATCCTTCCTGCAGATTGCCATTTTCCAAAAAAGGCAGAATTGTTTTGTTGAAAAGGACCTATAGTGAAGAGGAATTTTCCATTCAAAAGCCTAACCTTATAATCAGCTCTTTGTTCTTTTCTGTAAATATGTGTGCCACATAGACTGAAGGGCAAGGTGACTTCAAAATTAAATAAAGATTAATCCTCCCTTTTGCTTGTTTTGTCTGGATAACAGATCTATTGCCTGCGTTCCTGTCTGAACATCTCACGCTTTGTAAATCTGTAACTGCCAGAAGACGAATTAACCAATTGACCCATGCCAACTGGCCAAATATAACTGCATGGATAGGCCCTATAAAAGCAAGGTTGCACCTGAGTTCGGGGCCCAGATCTTCAGAGTGCTAGCTCTTCTGGGAATGCCGGTATAATAAACCTGAGTTCTCCAACTGTCCGAGCGGTGCTTGGTTTCCTGCCGGCCTGATTTTGCAACATTTCTGCAATGATAGAACATCTTACCCTTCTGATTTTGTAAATGAGGAAACAGGTACAGAAAGTGGCAGAATTGTCTCTAAACCCAAGGCCTTCTAACTTTCTCTCTAATGCATTTTGACACTTGCAGTCCCTACTGTGCTCAGAAACCCTTGTGGCTTCTTCTCCTACATGTAAAAGACAAAGAATCCTTTGCTAGCTATCCACAAGAGAATTAGTGGAATCAGGTGCTTATCT
This sequence comes from Eonycteris spelaea, assembly GCA_003508835.1. Lineage (NCBI taxonomy): Eukaryota > Metazoa > Chordata > Mammalia > Chiroptera > Pteropodidae > Eonycteris > Eonycteris spelaea. The sequence goes on from PUFA01000168.1 coordinate 951,624, forward strand.
ACCTTTCCAAACATATTATCAATTGTTCCCCTATAGATTCCTTCCCTTTATGCTGCATTACTCTCTGGTCTTTGAACACCTCACATTCACCTTATGTATTTTTCTGGGGGAATATTTGTTCTTTTTGTTTATCCCATCTAGAACATTTTTCTCCAGTTTCGTCCTCTGTGAGCACCTTGTGTTTCGAACCCCAAAGCATGCCTAATTTATAGAGTATTTTAATACCTTTTGTTGTTGAATGAATAAACGAAACATTTAATCAGTTATCCCTGTATTGAATGTAGCTAAATTTCCTTTGATAGAAGTCAATAAATACCACCACCACCATATTCAGAAGTTTGTACCAAAATGGAAAATATTGGGAAATATTCACTTAATGTGTTTAACTCTTGAAAAGTGGTGATCTCTTAACAGCTGGCGATTTTAGCCTATGAATTGCTCATTTGGGAAATAAGATATTTGATCTTATGTTCTCCTCAAATGAGCTCTTGAACCTTTCCAAAGTAGACATCCATCCTGATGCTCTATGACTTCAAGATTGGTGGTTAGAGATGAGTGAAAGAAATGTGGAAGTAACAGGGAGAAGAGGAAAGGCTAGAAGATTCTAGAAAAAAAGGAATTTGTAATATGTCCTTGACCAAAGGTAGAGGTTAGAGAATATAGCCCAGACTTTAGTTCTTAAAGGAGAATCTATATTATAGATATTATTTAAAATACAAATTGAATCCAAGATTAATGTTAACATTTGGTTCCTGGCCACTAAAGCTGGCAAAAATACAATTTAAAATAATTTAAAAGTCAGATGGTTTTATTAGAGAATGAAGATTTCTTGGCCCATAACTTGCTTGCCAAGTATATAAACCTTTATTATGGACTCAGCTCCACTCTCATCTAATGTGACCTGCTTAAACTGTTTTAGAGATCTCTATAGAAATAAAGTTTATTTTTAAAAAGATACAAATTAACTTGCAAATTCAAAACTATAAATGAACAGTAAGCATAATGTCTTAAATTAAGCTGTTAGTTGTTTATCCCTTGTCGATGTCTATTACATTTGGGAGCTAGCCCAGTGTGTTATGTTAAATTCTCAAGGCCTGTGTAGTCTTTAATCTGATCTTTAAAAACAACAGAATTTAAGTGAATGTCAATAAATCCAGTGAATTATAAATATCCTCTCTTTCAACATATTTAACCAGAGCTGTCCATAAATAAAATAGCATTTCCTAGGATTTCAGGCATGAATACAAATATATGAATTTTAATTTAAAATTGGCTGGTATGATTTTTTCTTATATAAAAATCCAAGCTATCTGAATTAACTACTATGCACAGCATACTTGATCCTCCCCCTGTCTGTCCCCTGCACTTTGACTCACACATTAGCTGGTATTTCCAATGGTACAACTGATTCTTGCCACATAATACATATATCTCTACTGCCTTTCCCAAACAACCTAAAACTACTAAATAAAGTGGCAGCGTTTCACTCAACACTATGTAGTGCTGTCCTGTCTCTGGTAGCATAATGATAAAGACTAAGCTACAAGCAAAAGCAGAAGTCCTTGCCACAAGAAGAGCTCTCTTTGCCCCAACCCCACCAACCCAAATTACAAACCAATTCTATAGGAGTGTAGCCCTTAAACTGGTCTCCCTAACCTGATAACATTGACCTACCAGCTGGGGCGTCCACCTAGACAGGAAAAGGTGCAAGGAAGGGCAGAGAAAAGGGAAATCGCCTGTGATGTTATTGATTTCAGCCCCCAAGGAAGAACTCTCTTAAGTGAGCAATGGCAGAGGAGAATATATTTCATTAAAAGGTCTGAGAGGGAACAAGCAGTCAAACAAAGAAGCAACAACAGGGTCAAGAGGATAACAAAACCCAAGTCCCATCCTTGGTGCCGGGGATCAGGACGGGGACAGAGTAGAATCCCATTGTCAGGGAACAAGGTTTGTGCTCTTTCAATATTCTAAAACCAAGCCCTCAGAAATCCCCCCAACTTGTCACTCTGAACAGCTGCTTGCATTTGTAAAAGCAAGTTTGCAACATTGTACACCTTTTAAGGCTGCAATTGAGTACTAAATAATGGAGTAGTTTTGTTCAAAAGCAACATTTATTTTTCATGAATATAAGAGGCATATTACATTTGCTATAGAAAATGCTATGTGAGGGAAAGGGTGCATGTCACCAATATAGAAAAAAATTTCTACTTATGAAAGCGTTCTGCCCTATAAGAATGTATTGAGTGAAAAGCATCGTTTCAGGTGAATGAGCCACACAGAAATGCAGATTTATTAGGGTTTGTTTTGAGATGTGATTTGTACAGCGAGTTTTTATTCCTTTGATGGCAATGAAACAGATTTATTGGCTACATGTTGGAAGTACAATAGATAACAGATAACCAAGGGAGAAGTTTTAATAAAACGCTCAAGAAAGAAAAGAGAAAAGTGAATGAATATGCCTGCTTACATTTCAGCTAATAAATAAAAAGTACAGGTAGGGCTTTAACTGAAAACCATCCTGGTTATTACAGCCTGGAAAGTTTATTGAAAATTGGTTAGAACACTCCAATTTTTCATACTCATGGATATGATGTAAGCTGAACAAGCTAGTGTGATACAGCACATTTTTATTTTGGTACAGGAATCCTATATCTTCATAGGAAACTTGCAAATGGTCATAAAGAGGAAGAGTGGCTCCTGATTATTAGCTCAGCTATTCCTGATTGTGCTCTGGGATTTTGAACAACTGAACAATAGAGTATTTAATTTTACCACTCGCCCCTTGAAGTAAAAATACCAGACACTTTTAGGTAAATTTTGAAGGTATATCTTTAATAAGCACTGGCCTTTCATCTCAGAGAGCTGAGAAGAAATGAGCTAAGGACAGTTGAGAATTTGGTCTGAGAGCACCATGCTTAGAAATCCAAGCAGATTAGGCCACTCATCTGACATAGGGACTTAATGAGTTCCTGTCACATACCTCTCACTCAAATGGTTTTAGTCAGTAAGGCCCTGGACTCATGGAAGAAATTGGCTCTCCTTTTTTCTTTCAAGGCAGCAAGAAAAATATGGTTCTTTCTGAGTAGCCCCTGAGCTCTCTTCATTTCAGTGTTGCTCTCTTAAGAGTCTTGCTTTGGAGGATGATGAATCACTTTCTACTCCTGGAGTCAGGCTCCTTTAAAATAGACATGAAGGAGCCAGAGAGAAAAAATTACTCTAAATACCAATAATAACCACTAATGCAAAAAAAAAAAAAATAGTGGTGGGCAGGGCCAAACTTGTGCTCCCATAATTTGTACCATGACTTCTTAGAACATGCTCCACAGATCTGTAAAAGAACTAGAGACCCCAGATCTGATTTCACTTAATTCAGAAACAGAAATTCAGAACGGCGGGTGAGTATATGATAGGGGTTTACATCACCAAATCTGAATTGCTTTAATACGCGAAAGCTTTTAGGCTATAAATAATCCATGATGGCTTGCCAAACAGAAAAATGCCATTGTAAATCCATGTCTGTATAGCAAAAAGACAGGAACACAAAAGTAAAATACATAAAATCAATTCACGCAGTTTGGAGAATTTGAATCCATTATTAAATATGGACCCTATCAAATGTTCTATCCAATTTCCAGTTGTGTGTTACTATTTTACTTTTTTTTGACTTTTAACTGCCCAAATCTTTCGGTGAACACTATTTTGAAGGGCTCATACAGTGTCACAATGTTATTTTCCAAAGGAGTTACTTCTGTGGAGGGGTTTTTGGAAAGAAAGAATTCAAACTTCTGCTATAGTTTATAAATTGTCTCGTGTAGGATTATAATAAGAAACCTTCTGAGAAATTTTTTTCTGACTGGTGTTAAATGAATTTGCATGCCTCAGCAAGATGCATAAAAAGAGGACTTAATGGCTTAATTTCTAAAGCACCTATATTATTATGGCATACTTTTGAAGGCATACTTTTGGAGACAAAGTTAAGTGTGTAGTGTATATCATGGGAAAAAAATAGTTTGGTTTGTGCCTTTTCCCCACTTTTCCTTTTATATAATTAAGATGTATCCATAAGAAAAGCTCATCTGTTGGTTTTTAATATACAAGGTGCTTTCTTTAAAAAAGCAAAATCCAAAATTGTTTCATGATTCAAAATTTAAAAATAAATTAATCTTCCAAATATTCCAAAGACATGTTTCATGTATTTACTTATCCCTTATTTTGTCAAAAGATTTTAAGAGTCTAAATAACTCAACTTTATGTAAGCTCTGGTGTACCTGGTTATATATACTGAATAAACCAGATGATCTATTTACATGTAGACATGGATATATCCTCAGAGATTATTATTAAATGCAATCCTATATTCTTGGATATAGAGGTTGATGATACACCTTTCTATTTGCCATGGCACTAACAAAGCTAGGCTGAAACTCAGCAACCACTTGTATTCATTGCTTTGCAGGCTAGTAGTAAGTTCGGTTGCTGGCAGGAAAAGGGTCTCTTACCACACCCTTCTTAAACTAAGGTTTCTTCATGCTTAATGTAAGTACGTGAACATTCTTTATCGAGGTGGTCTGGAGCTGCAGATACAATCACACCGCTCGTGGTGATCCAACTGGATGTCAACGACAGCCATGTGCTTCGCTCTGTCCCTCCTCCTGAAATAGCCAGGCTCAAACTTTAATACCTAGGACAAGAATATATTCTTGTTAGAAATCTCCTGGAATATAACTCAACAGACATCACTTATTCTCTTTGTGACAACTGGTTATTAACCCTTTGAGAATCTGATAAAAACTATGGACTCACTGTTAGAATGCACACATGTTAAGTATTTTTACAATCATCAACTCCCTGAAATGGAGGGTCAACTGATCACACAGTAATGCTCCCTCATTACCTACCTGTAGTACCTAGATGACCTCAGGTGTCCTAGCAGGTATTTATTGATAGTTTTCTAAAGGCCTGCTTTGTCCCAAGTGCTGTCCCAAATATTGTTGTATTCTTCTGTCCAAAACTTATATTATGGATAAATAACATTACAGAGCATGTTAGTATTTTGGTAGGTAGCACAATGAATAAAGTCAAGAACATAATATGCTGGTATGGCTGAAATTTTGGTTGATGTACAACATTTTGCCCTAATAAAAGGTCACTAGCAGCCATAAGCAAATGAAAATGTGTCTATGTTCTTACATATTTGTTAGCATATAATACCTTTTATAATTCAAAACAGATTAAACTCTATTAAAATCTCTGTACATGAATGCCTGTGTATTGTTACAGCATTTTTACATTAATAAAGTATATCATTAATTTTTTTTAATTAGTAAGTTTAAACATATATTTTTGAATTAGTATGTTTAAATAGAAGCTAACTTGCTCCCCTGCTGTGGCCTTCACTGAAGTCAAAGAGTCATCACATGAACAAATACTTGAAAAATTACATACTTGTTTTCACATATATGATCAGTTTGATTGCTTCTTCTTATATTCTTAGGTTCCTGTTAGCCTTCACTTTTAATTTTGTTCTATTTTCCTCTTAGACTCAATTACAATATATGTAGCATTTTACAGTTTTTCAAAGAATTTGCATAGATGAGCTTTCTTTGCCCTGAGACAAACCTTGTCATATAGTAGAAGAGGTATCCTTATTTCCATTTTACAGATTAGAGAACTGAGACTGTAAGGAGGCTAAGTGCCTTGTCCAGGGCCTTCTGTTGCCTTAAATCTGGGAGCAGGGCTTTTTCCTCTAGGCTCCTAGAACACTCTGGCCTAATGTCTCTACAACATGCCTATGATTTCCTTTTGTGTCCCATGCGGGAACTACAGAGGGAACTAATACACATTGCTTCATATATGTTGGTCCTGGATGAAGGTTAGATGTGAAATCTTGTTTTCACATCTGCATAACTTTTCATGGCATCCCCACCATTCTTTACAATGGATTATATTCTCAGAAATTTTCTCATCCTCACATTACCTATTTCAAGTCATAAACCATCTACCAGGAAAAATCAGCCTAGCGTCCTTAATACTCACGCCATGATAGTCAGTATGCCGTTTCTTCAGCACTTAGCTATGCCGTCCTACGGTAGTTTGATGAGAAGAATAAATCACTGCCTTTGTTCAATGTTCAATCAAGATAGGGAGCCTGGACTCTAACAAAGAGTGGAACATAGAGTCCCATTCATAGCTGAGCTTTGAGAGAATATTTATGAGGACAAAATTGAGGAGAAAAGGAATAGCCTAAGGGAGTTCGTGAGTGAGGCACAAAAACTCAAAAGTATTTGTTATTGGTAAAGCTAGTCCAAATGACAGTTTTGATAGCTAATTACATTGTTATATGTTTCTCCTACGATACTGCTGCACTTATAATATATATCACATAATTTCACATGATTTATTATGCATTCTCTTTATTAATTGGAATATTAATGCTTTGAGGGCAAGAATAGCAAAAATAATCACTAACATTATTGCCACGCACTTTGTAAATGACTTTGCAAATATCAAATTATTCAGACTTCATTGCAACACTATTAGGTACATTACTAATTTTGTATACAGATAAGGAAAGAGAGGGATTAAGTTATACACTCAAAGTCACAAAAGCTAGTAATTGGTGGAACCAGAATGAGACTCCATGTGCACTCTCTCATACCCTTACCTATGAAATCAAAACTTTTGTTTGTACAGCTCAGCAACATACTGGAAACACAGCAGCTGCTAGAGAAATGCACCTGGGTGAATGTCGTTGATGAAGCCACCAATGCAGAAGTAAGTGAATATATGTGTGTGTTCTCTCCTTTTTACCCCATCCCTACACCTCACCATCCCAACTTCAGTGAACACAGAGGACAAAACAAAAAGCCAGGAAATAAAGCAGAGTCCTAAAGAAAGTGACCCATGCTTTGGACCCTTTTAAACCTTCATAATTTAGAAATAAAATTTAAAGTACTGGGAGCAGAGTTACAATGACATTTTCCTTTCACTGCTCCCATGTTCTCTAGTGTTGGGTAACTATAAAAATTAAAAGATGTTGCTTCCCCATGAAAACTATAAGTAAAAAAAGCAATGGTTGAAAAATGTAATACCTTTTTGGGTATTCAATAGCCTTGCCCATGACAGATATTAAAGCCCTACTGTGTGCCATGTTTGCTCAGCATGCCTTGGAAGGTGTTAGAGGTTAAAGTCCTACAGCTTCACCAAGAATTCCTCCCATGTGAATTAGCTGCTATTGTTCCAAGACTGCCTGTAAGTAAATCAGATCTGGGGGTTGGCAGATGCTGGGAGGGAAATGATTTCTAAGATGAGTGTATGATAAACATTCTCAGTTTAAAGAAAGCCATTATGAAAGCCTAATAAGTTGCAATAACTGGCACCTATAAAATCAGTGCTCTGTTGATTTGTTTTCCCATTTGATGGCAAACAAGAATGTGCTTTGGGATGACAGCAGAGCCTGGGCAGTTTTACTAACTCGTCTCCTGATTGTTCAGGGATCTTCACTGTGTTTTATATTAAGCAACGTGAGCACAGCATATATGTGTTTTGCTGATAAGAGAAAAATGAATTGGCAGACAGTTTCCCAGACGAGACAGGAAAGTACTGTTTGAACAAAGTGGAAATTGGACTGCTTTACTGGCTGATCACAGCACTGATGTTCAAAGCTTTCAGACCATATAATAGTCTTTGGTTCAGGTACACAGCATTGAAAGGAGACGAGAGCAAAGCTGATTTGAGAGACTCTGGAAAGTTAAAAGAAAAATGAAAAGCCTTTATCTGAGAAAGCAAACTGGCTAGTTATGGGTTATCTGGTCACCTTTAAAGGAAAGGAACCATTGAATTAATTACAGCCACTGTTGGACATTTGCTAATAGGAACCATTACAAAATGATTTCCTATTTTCTGAGCTATGATTCACAGCTGCAAGCATGCACACCGAAATAAAAATTCACTAAAGAGCAGCCAGCCATTTCTTATCACCTATGGGTGAAAATAGAAACCTCGACTCCTCTTCACCACCTGGAAAAAATGCATGAAGCCAGGGAAAGTTGACTTTTACTAAATGGAGAATGACTGAGCCAGTTGGTAGCTTTCATACCACTACACAAAGCCAAAGATGCTCAGTTTGCAAATTACCATATCATGAACGATATTTAACTATAGCACCAATAAATCACCGAATGAATCATTGCCACAATGCTATTACAGTAATAAAATAAAACCAGGCAGAAAAGCTATCTGTTGAGTTGAGTTCTTGTTTATCGGGAATAAAAAAAAAAAAAAAAAAAAAAAAAAAGTTGTTAAGGACTTGTAGTAGTTCTCAAATTAATGGTTAACATAGGAACACAAGTACGTATTTCAGGACAAATGTATTCATTGTATGAATCTGAATCATTAAGAGTTTATTTAAGAATCTACCAACTTCCAAAGCAAACAGTGTTCAGTACACATACAGTTTCTTATCTTAAAGAAAAAAATGAGCCTGATATTTTGCTTCCATTTTGACATCTTTCATGCTTATATATTACATGAAAAATATGCACAGAGTTAAGGTTTTAAGGGCTGAAAGTCCATTTTCCTGAAATTTAAGTGACTATAAACAAAAATACTTTGAGAAGAGATGATATATTACTTTCTACCTGGGTAATTGCTTGCCTTGCAGGCAATGGTTGCACCAGAGCCTGGGCCTCTAGTGGAGGGACTGAGACCAAGTCATAAGACATACTACTCAGTAAGAAAGACACAAATGACAAGAAGTTCAGCAACATTTTAAGTTGGAAGGTGACCAAAGCCAGGCTTATAGTGAGGGTCTATAAAAGTCTCATAAATTTTGAAAATGTAATCTTGACATCTGTCGACATTTACTTCTAATAGAACTTTTCTGTGAGCACCCTGGGGTTACTATGGGGTATATTTAGCAGCAGTCCTTCCTTTACAGAGCTAAATAATTAAGTGATTTTGATAGTACCTTAGAGGGTTAACGACTACATGCTCAGCCTTCCCATTATGGAAGCCCAGCTTGGCACCAAATTTCAGAGAATGGCATTAGCACTGAGTATCATTCTGACACAGATAAGTCTTGTCTACTGCGGAGTATCATCATACCCCAAGATAAGTTTGCGAAACTTTGGCAGGAAGGCCTGATGTGAAGCTAGATCTGGAAGGGAAAGGATGGGCTCATTTTGTACGTAGTACTTAACTGGAAAGTCCACCCGCATGGTAGGTGAATTATCGCAGTGTCAGGAAGTCAAAAATAAGAAAACCAGCCCATGCTCACAGAAAGTTCCGCTCATATCCATTTTGTGCTTAACAGTCTTCAGATACTGTTATTCACCTAGCAGTGCCACGAGGCAAGCAGCAGGTGTTACTGATGAGTAAATTAACTTTTCCAAAAAACATTAACTGTTCTGGATCATATCTTTATTCTTTTGCATAGACCTAGCATTTCAATCACCTATTTTTTTATAGTTCTTACACAATTTTAGTAATGATATTTTGGGAGTAGGAAAGAGTGTAAAAATTAATGGCTATCATGTAGTTTCAGGTCTGTCTGGGAACTCAAAATTATAGGTTGAAAGTGAAGAAACCTGAGGCCTCGAGAGGTTTTAAGTGGCTCGCCCTAAGTTGCCTTCCATGTGGCAGAGCTAGAACCAGAATCCACATCTTCTCTCTTCTAGTCAAACAATGTTTTGCTCTATTGCCCTGTCTTTAAGAGGAAAACATAAGGAAAGCCTGAAAAAAGCTGTCTCGTGGTTTCACTCAAACAAGGAGAAAGGGAAGAAAGGAAAGAAGCAGAAAGATTCTATGCAAGTTCTAGAAATGATATTTCCAGAAAAAGAATAGCAAAGAGATTTTCTAGGCTTTTATTATGATTAGTTATATCATAACCCCAAATCTTACTGCCTTTATCACAGAGTAAAAACTCTGAGAAAAAATAATTTTTTCTTGTCTCCTTGGTCTCAATTTACAATTTTGGCTAAATTTGTTTCAAAAATGCATGCTTAAAGCATGTATAAAACTAAAAGTACTGTTCTTTTATCGAGTCTGAAGCTCAACATTGTATTACCTCTAATTAACCTTTTGTTTCACATACAATATCTGCTTATATCTCTAACTCTTAAATTAATAAGTATTTTTAATATAAAATTTAATACATAATATAAAATTCTACATAAAAAATCCTCTAAAGTTATTTTTTAACGTTGTACAGAGACAAAAATGATTCTAGATGGTGTAAATGTGTCAGAAACAGGCTTGTGTGTTTAATAGGGTTGCCACTAGCCATGTGTTGTTATTTACACTGACGTTAGTTAAACTTAAGTAAAATTAAAAATTCCGTTTCTCAAGTGCATTATATACATTTCAAGTGCCCCACATCCACATGTTGCTAGTGTCTGCCATATTGAACAGTGCAGATATGAGGCATGCCCAACACTGCAGAAAGTTTCACTAGTGTAGGTGGTCATACCAGCATTGTGACAAAATCACAAGGAAGGACAAAGAAAATTAATTTCTATATTCTTCTCTCTGTTGCTTCCTAAATTTTTAGCTATTGACTAAAAACTCAGAGCATAGACAGGAGACCAAATGATGAAAAACAGTAAGTGTTAATGGAAAAAGTCATCATATTTCTAGGGAAATCCTATTCCTTTATTATACATTATCAAGGGAAGATGAGAACTGACATTTAGCATCCTCTAATTGTCTATGCAATATGTTTTCTGGAATCTTCCCTATTTAAAAATCACTAACCAAGATATCTTTTATAGCCTATATATTCTAAGACACATAGAATGATTGTTAGGAAAAAGGAAAAATACTGTAACAGGATACCTGCAAACTTTTGAGAATAGAAAATAATAAACATGCTAACATTATATTGCACAATGAAGAATGTTCAAACCCCTACAGGAGAAGTAGCATGACCTGTGTAAAAAACAATGATTTTAGCTTCATTAGGAGCTTTATAATTTCTCGGATTTCACTCCTTAAATGCTGACCATTGAAATATCTGTGGAGAGTTACACAGGCCTGCCTATATGATGTGTTCGAGGCACCCCTTAAGGATGCTTATCTCTCATAGAAACTCATTTCACATCTCATCAGTTATAACTAGGAGCTGGGGAAGCTGGTTTCTCATTTCTCTGAGTTAGGAATACAAACACAGAACTAACAGAATAAAGGATGATGAATTCTCCCACAGAATAAAGGATGATGAATTCTCCCTCATGAGCCTAGCTCAAGCAACCCCCATTTCTGGAAATGAAGCCAGCCTTCTGCACGTTCCCACAGGACACTCAGCAGAGTGAACACTGTGACATATTCCAAGGGTATTTTAGGAGTTTAAGGGAAATATGCTAGGTGTGTTTATTCTAGGTATGCAGGTATTGACTGAGCTCGTGATGCTGTTTTGTCCCTTTGTCCAGCACTTGGCAGAATATAGAGCTCTGCAGACTCCCAGAAAGAGATGCTTTAGACAGTAGTTTCAAAAGGATTTTAAACTCATTTTTAAACATTTTAAACCCATTCATATGACTGAACAAAGAGATCAAAGGCTTCCCCTTCTAAATATCAATTGTGAACAAAAATTTACAGGTAATATATGTGCAGAGATAAGAAAAAAACTAAGAAAAAGACTGTCTGGGAGGCAAGAGTCCTTGTGGGTATATGTTTAACTCTGCTGTTTCTGCAACAAGAATTTAAAAAATCAAGCCATAATTTGGACCTGAGCAGAGTCAAGATAAAAATATAGCATTCCACAAATACTTCAAAGGCTGAATTCGAATGTTTTTCCTCACAATTATGACTAGTTAGAGATCATGTCACTTCCTAGATTATTTTAACTTTAACCAGATTATTGCATTCTGATTTCATTCTCAGGTTATGACTAAACATTACAAAATTCAGCTTCTGAGACACAAGGACAATGTCCAATCTAGAGTTCATCAGGTCATACAAAAATAAAATACAATGAGCACGATAGCATTCTCTAGATACAAGTACTTTTTTTCCTTTCAAAACTGTAGGGTGGAGTAAGAAATTCTTGTGACTAAGAGAATATGTTCTATGTAGGTCTAAAACAATGTGTTTCCCCTGTCTAAGGTAAGCATGGTCATTGTGGCCTATGACTCCCTGTACTTCCCAAGTGGAAAATGATGGTTATGAGGTATTCATTTTCATTTAGCTTAGAAGCTACCTCCTAACTTATCATTATTGTTTTATTGTTTTCAGGATAACAAAAGAGTTTTATAAAGCTGGAGATTTTATTTAGGGAGCACTCTATATTCTTTTGGTTTGTAGGACACTGATAAAAAGCAACTAAATAATTCCTCACAATAATGTCTGCTTCACATTTTAGTTCATATTTTTAAAATACATTTCTGTATAATGTTTCACATCTTTAAAAAAGCATTTCATATACACTATACTATCTGATTCCCAGAACCACTCTATAAGGGATTACCTGATATATTTTCTTAGTCCCATTTCACTTATGTGAAAACTGAGTCTCTAAATTTTAGCAACTCACATATGATCCCACAGTCAGGAAGTAATAGAGCTGCTATCAATGTGAGGAGCAGCTCTAATTCCGCTTAAGCCTACTCTTTAATCCTTAATAAAGTGCTGTATATTTTAAAAGAGAGAGCACAGTGTTACTAGTGATAAGAACATAGACTCTGGAACCAGTTGGTTGGAGTTTAGATCCTGACTCTGTGATTTTTTACTCATGTCACACTGGTCAACTTACTGATCCTCTGAGGCCTCAGTTTACTTATCTATGAAAAGGGAATAAAAATAGCATCACCCCCCAATCCAACAGCACTGTTGATAAACTGCCGAGTGAGCTAATGTTACTCATGATAATGTCTGGCACACAGTAAATGCTCATGAGTGTTTATTATTTTTAAAGGTTACTGCTCTCTCCTTAAATTTTTGTTTTTCTTGTTTCTTTATATTTACTTTTATTTTTTGTATGCAAAATACAGAGCTGATTATCCAGGTAGCACTCAATAATATTTAGAAAAAAAATAGTATTTCTAGAAGAAAAATGTTTTCATATTTACTGAATGAAAATATATTTTCTAACAATTCATTTATCTTTACACTACTTGACTTTTTAATGATTTGATTGAATTAAAAATTGGCTGTTAACATTTTCTTAAAGCAGTTTAGATTTTGCAGCCATATCCTGTAAATGAATACTATCATATTTCTACAAGGGGCTAAGTAAACTCTAAAATTACTGCATGATATATTTTATTATATAGTCTAACAAGGCTGCTGTCAACCCACATGGTATATTATGAGGATTAAAAATGGAGTCCCCTCTTCATCATGAAGGACTTAGATACTCCCCAGGGCATTTAGCTTGGCAGATTTAGCACAAATATGATTTCAGCTCCCAATCATCCCCCTGGCTGGGTGCCCTTGTGCAGTGAAAGCCTGAACAACTGTATGCAATGGCCCTGTCGCCTAGCACCCTTTGAATTACATGACTTTTTCAGCTGAAAACTGCTAAATGCTGCACCACAACAAAAACATTTGAGAATGGCTTACCTCGTGATACTTTTTCACGGTTTTCCCTGAATTGCATGTGCAGGACTTCCAGTTGACAGTTCCACAGCCACAATTTCCTCCACAGCGCTGCACGAGGAGACAACGTGGAAAGAAGACCACATTGGTCAGCTTCAGCTCCTCTCTTAAGTAGACTGAGTAATTCCTGGGAGTGCAACTGTAACGCTTGACATCATCATTGAGCCTGTCCAGGTCAACTGTAAAAAACACACACTGTGTAAGTAAGTGCACAATTGTAAGCAAGCACACTTGGCACGTGTTTTGATGGACAGAATGGGAAGATTCTGTGAGGGCAATCTTAACCCAGGGATTGAATATGTCCTTGGGATCTCAATTACTACCCCAAACACCAAAGTTTGAAAATCTAATTTCTCTTTTGATCCTATCTGCCCTTCAAAAAAAAAAAAAAAATCAACAAGAACAGCAATAAAGGAAAATCAAAAAGCCCTCAAAAACTTGGCTAACTCTATATCTTGGCTCAAGTTTCCTTGTACCTTTATTTAATGCAAAAAAAAAAAAAAATGTTCCGAGGAAAGAAAATGAAATGTTCAGCAATTTAAAATAATTGCCTTTATCTTTTAAAAAAATTGCTTTTTGAGTCCAAATAAATCCCAACTCTAAGCCATTACTTAAATATAATTTGAATTATATCAGGGACACATTAGGGACTATCACTCTAATATATTTAACTGGCAATGAAATTTTACAAGTAAATGTGAGAAAGAAAAAGGTTTTAGCTTCATTTTAACTCCAAGGTCAATCAAAAAGTCAAAGGAAATGGCATTTTGGGGGTTGTGAATATGATGCATATTTGCACTTTGGATCCTAGATGGCAGTATAGCTTAGTGGTTAAGTGTTGGGTTCTGCAGTAAAGCTATAGATGGCCTTCACAGCATGGCTATACCTCCTTTTAGTTAGAAAGTTACTTAACTGCTCCGAACCTCTGCTTCCTCATCTGTAAAATGTAAATAGTATAACTTTATTTATTTCACAGCAATATTTGAAAGACTGAATCTAGTGTGTATGGCACTCAATTAATGCTGGTTATTATTGTTCATCTTAATGAATTGTTATTTTTCCTGTATTTTTTTTTAAGTTAAATGGTCACAAATTAAAGGAAGAACAAATTTCAGGCCTTTCTCTTCTATTTCACTTTTGGCCATTATTTATGTACATGACTGTCCAGGTGGCATGGTTCCTGGAACTTTTATGAATGAAGAGCATCACCTTAAAGTTTCAAATTTTAGTCATAAATATTTACTGAAATTAAATTGTATTGCTGTATTACATACATTACATTTTAATTACTAGTCTCAAAATCCATCTAATCATCCATCCACTTGGCATTCAAATCTTCTGACTGATGAGCACATACATGACTATCTTTTCAGAAGAATGCAATTTAGAAGAAAGTTCCTTGTCTGCATGGGTCCCACACCATATTCTAGTGTACTTCCCTTGTCACCAGACAGGCCACCACAGGAGGAATCTCACAAACATTAGGCAGATATCATCAGGGTGACTCTGGACTCCAGCCCTAATAAGTGTCTTAGTCTTAAACCAAAAATGCTTGAGGAACAGTAAAGAGTGCTCTGTTAGGGTAGAGGTCAAAGTCTAAGGATGCTGTCAGTAGATAGCATCCAAGGGAAACCGAAAGAGAAGAAGGCACGAATTAGTGAAGAGTCCACTTAACCCCATGAAGTCAGCTGAAAGACTGGCCAGTTGGGTGGACGATCCTTGAATAAGGAATTAAATGGCAATTGAATCAGTGCCATGCTCTGAGTGCCTTTTCATATGTGCAACTATGCCTTGATTCTCAAGGGCAGGGCTTTTTACCCAACTGTTACATGCTGAGCCCAGGAAACTGCGGGGGCTGAATAAATGCTAAATAATTATTGTGCGTAATTTATTGCTGTTTTTTCTTCCTTTGTAAAGATTTATCATAAGTTTAGCTATAATCAATCCAGATTTAAATTGAATGAACTCTGTCTTGGGAAGAGAAGCATTTTATCCCTGCTAAAGCCCTGCAAATAACTGCAAGCAAAGCAGGAAGGATTACATAAATGGATTAAGAAGTGCAGCAATCATCCATTACGAGTGTCACCTTGAGATAAATACTGATGCTGGCCTGTGCATTACTGGGCTCACGGACAGGGCTGATGCAGAGGGCCAAGTCTGCTGCTTGTGATAATGGGAATATATTTTGTCTAACATCGTGGGGTAACGAGGTGCAATTAGTAAGAAGTTGTGTTGCAAAAGAAGTCAGAGAGGGATAGGTAGGAAGTAACGGTACTGAGTCTCTCTTTAGTTCAGCCTCTGCTAGGCACCTTATACATATGACTATATTTCATTTTTCCCCACCCTTTCCAGGTGGGTATTACTTACTCAAAGTGAAGAGTAACTGGGAAAACTGGAACTGAAGTCCTTTTCCCATTGGCTCTATAGTCTTTACCACATCAAGCAAAGTAGGGGGATGGCAGGTGCCCAAAAGCTGAAGGAAGAACACTGACCCCCTGGTGCCGTATCAAGCTTTTCTGTAGGCTGTTGTACTAGGACTGGCGTGGTGAATGGTTATACCCTTCTCTCCGGAATATATCCAAGCCAAAATTACAGTATGCCCTCCCCACAGGGATATAGCTAAATCTCAAAATGCCCTCAGCAAACAAGAATAAGGCATACATGCCTTACTCACCTTGAAACCCAACTCTGCACGTTTAACAGTTTACTGACTAGCACTGGTTACTTCCATTTCCTACTTGCCATGAAGAGATTTACAATGCTGTCAGTTTTATGCATCAATTCACTAATGTGACTGAGAACTGTGGCCCAGTGTGACTGCTGTAGAATCCAGCTGCCCTGCTTATCAGGGGATTGAAACCACTGAGGCACTCAATTTAGAACTAGAACTAAAAGGTCTTTCTGACTGGACGCAAATAACTTCAAAGCACGATTGCAGACTTTCTGCAGGGGATATTGAGTTTCCAGTCAAAGAAGAATAATTAGCAGTGCAGCAGAGCAGGGAGCCAGACAAGGGGCTGAGCTGCAATTAAGGTTTCCGGTACTTGGTACTTCGGTAGGAAAGGGGACTCTGGTATGAGCCTGCTGGGAGAGAGGGAGGCCAAGAGGTATAAATCTATGGAGAAGGGCTGCCCTTTCCTTCCCTGCTTCAGTCTCCATTGCAGAACATTATAGGTGTAGCAACGATGTTGCAAATTTAATTCAAAGGCCCATTAATTTCATGTAATTTCCGTAGTTCACCCAGGTGTATATAATGTTATGTAATTCCTCTTTTGCTGTCCTTTTGGATTTGAGCCTTCTTGCATTTTCATGGCTCTCTGACGTCAGTTAAGTTTTTCTGGGGTGTGCAGTGACAATCTGTTGGAAAGGCTTGAAGGCTCCAGTGTCCTCAAAGCCTTCCTCTGTACACGTTAATCCAATGTAGGGCCCAGCACAGTGCAGCAGGAGCACCCTTCTTTCTGCAGCCCTGGCCTCACAGCATGCCACTGAAGTTCCTTGGGCTTTGATAGAAGTTCTGGGCTCTAAGCACTGTGGGGCGGGAGGGTGTGTGTATAAAGCAAGGGTACAGTGGAGAAGGCTCACACTTGTTCGGTTTCTAATCTGTTAAGGCTTAGATGTGGGAGGAAGGAGAGTCGGAGTGGTCTTTTTGATCCTGGTCATCTTTATTTCTAAGTACAAGGGAACATGAGACTTTCTGCACATACATGATTGCATATAAGCTCCACAAATGCTAAATAATAAATACCATTATTACCGTTCTTTTCATGGTTGAGAAAATTGAGCCTTTGAGAGGTTAAGAACAAAACTCTCCACAGCTACACACCCAGTCAGTGGTAGAACCAGAGTTTGAATCCAGGTATTTTCATGTTTCATGTACTTATGAAACTCAAACTGAAGATTTGAAGAAGAGTGCAAACAGCAGTTTCCACGAGCCATGTTGAAACCTTCCACTAAAGGGACACTTGCTGCCCAAATGACTTGGCTTCCTAGGTTAGTTGGTTGGCACTGATCTGTCATTTTCAAGATTTGTCAATTACATACACCCAAGCATGTGCTCTTGTGCATGCATATCCGTCTACTGGATTCTTCTGGCTAAAAAAACAGGCGACTATGAGAGAGCCTACCTTTTTCTTTGGTATTGAGCAATATAATGAGTTTCATCTTTTTCACCTGAGCTGAGGGGACTTTATTTATGATTTTCATTTTTTTCCAGATTTCTTCTTGAAATCAGAACAAAATGCTCTCACTTACCTATAGTCTTTGTCCTGAAAACCAGTTGGAGGTCCATGTAATGAGCTGGATTGAGTGATAACAATAATTTGTCTTTAGGGAAGACAAATGCTAGAATCTAAGAGATTCTTTCTATAGGACAGATAAAGCCAACATGTATTTTCAATTCTTGGTTGAGAATGTTCTTATTCAGAGGGCTGACTTAGGTTATATACAGATTTTCAACTGCGAGGGTGTTTGGTGCCCCTAAACCCTGCATCGTTCAAGGGTCAACTGTATCATGCTTCACGTGCATGAAAAGTGTGGCATAGGTGGTGATCAGCTTATGATAAAATTTTAAAAGCCTTTTATAAATCAATCATTTCAATTTTTTTGAGAATACAAAAATTCATTGTGGAACAATATAATATCCTCACTTTGAATATAGGAAAGTACTTTTTAAACTTCCACATGTTCTTAGAGATAGGCAGTAATCATTTTGTGGCAACCAAATCAAGCCTTATGGTGCTAACATTCTTTGTAAACAACTCTTTTAGCATGCACACACCAGCAGCCTATATATTAGTACATGTTTAGCACATGACATGATGATGGCAAGAGAAAAGCAAGTGCTTGAAGCAGAACCATGCTTTTCTTATCACCATGCTTTGTTATTGTTTTATCTTCTCTAGCATCACAGTTTGATACCTCATTTTAATCTTCTATGGCTCATGTCAAAAAGCGTGTCCACCCTACATCTCCTCTGACCCCTTTGCTTATACTCTTCATACATTCTCTGCCTTACAAAGTGCTTACTTTGTAGACCTTGCTTTATCATTTTCTTCATTTAGATGCTTTTCTTCCAATAATGTTCTAAGAAGCAAAGAGTTAATCATCTCTTTACCCCTTCTCTCTGAGTGCTTTTCCCCTACTGGAAAGACTAAATATAGGTCATTCAAGTCCACCTCTTCTAAAACCATTTGGTTTCAAAGATTAGAAGCAGATTACTGCCAAAAGAAATATGTCTTTGTAGTCTAAGCACATTTACTATTTTAGAATATTTGAAATAACTAATTAAACCAATAAAAAGATAAAGTTACTATACACTCCTGGACAAGTGTTTCTGATTTTTTTTTTTAAATAGCTATCTTTTGTGACTGAACAGATACCCACAAACAAGCCAAGATTACAGAAAGTTGGGGACATTTATAGCCCAGATTTTCATTGCAAGGAATGAAATGAATAAACTACCTGAATGAATCGAACTACTGATGGTGTTAGGTTAGAAGTGAGAAACTGGGGTTCCAGAACCAGCTCTCTCTCAGGATGAATTATGATGAATGAGGATTACTGGTACCAAGACCCATGAGATCTAGAAGCAGTGCCACACAGGGTGGATGATGGCATGAAGAAGGCTGGTCTCTAACACATATCTCAAGCTACTCAGAAATATGTCCTTTGCCAAACAGGGAATAATGTCAAAATCTGTCATGTAAAGTGCTAAAAATTTGACTAATGTTACAACACTAAATTTATGGTGCTTTGGGTGGGGGTGGTTGGTAAGAAGAATATATCAATAATTACAGTATTTTTATATTAAACAACTAGGGCTCTTATCTTTTTCAAGGTTCATGAATTCCCAGGAGGAGTCTGTTCATTTTTATGGACATTACAACCTAACTGTGATTTTCAGACTCCATTTTCTATAAATCAGTACATAATTGTGAAAACTGCTTTTACATTTCAATCCCAATTTGGAGATACAAATAAATCTGGAAAGAACAATTATTTAATAACTTAATGATGGAATATCAGGATATTTTAAACTTAAAATCATGAATTCCATGACTGATTTGCTGGTTTAATTTCTAAGGAATGGAAACATTTACCACTTGTATTTACAGAAGTCAATCTAAATCACAGTAAAAAGTTCCCAGTTAGACAATTCCTAATTTTCAGGGTGTAAAAACAGATAACCAATAAGTGAATGGAAATGTACTGGATACCTACTATATGCCTGATACAGTGAGAGATGCTTTCACAAACTCAAATCTCATTGAATGCTCACAACAAACACTCATCTTAGAGACTACTATTTCTCCTCGATAGATGTGGAAACTGACACGCAGAGGAATTGTGGCTTGCCTAAATTCAGTGGACATATAATTGACATTTGACAAGTATGTGCTGAGAAGCGAATGGATTAATCCATGAATATTGGCCAGGCATGGAATTAGACAGGAAAGCAGCTAACACCATAATAAGGGAATTCTCTGAATTCTAGAACTCATGACCTTGGGAGATGTATGAAGTACATTTATGAAATGAAACATAAGAAAACAGCTTAGGAAATAAAAAATCAAGGAGATCTTTAAACATCTCTCTTTCTCTCATTTACTGGAATATGAGTCTCTGGTCTTTAAACACCATTGGGGTCCCCCGTGGCATGGGCTTTGCAGCCAACAAACTCAGATTCACATCACGGTTCTCTATACTTTGTAGCTGTCACAAAACCTTTCTGATTTTGTTTCTTTTACCATGTAAAATGAGAATAATAATACTCTCCTGCCAAGGAATTTATTAAGATTGAATGAGTTACGAGTGTTTGAAGGATAGGGCCAAATGCAGGCTCTCAGTAGGTATGCCCCCACATTATTGCTGAAATGAGTAAAGCGGATCAATGAAGTAAGGTTAAGAACAGATTCACCTTAACATCTGAGATTCTGAAATTGGTGATCGGCAAGGGAAAAAGGTCATGCCCACCTTGATCTAAATATCAGAAGGCAATGATCCTGTATGCCAGTATAATTTCATGGACCCTAGCACAGTCCTCTGTAAGTAAAGATATTCTGTGAGCCAGATCTCCCAGCATCAGTAGTTTTCATATGACTGTACATTCTAGGGAAGGTGTGCTTTCTTCTGAAGTCCACTGGAGTAAAGAGGAAAGAGATTCTGGAGGCATTCTCCAATGATTACAGAGAAAACGGGCATGGGAACCATAACACAAACCCATTTGTCTTTTAGAGTGACTGTTGTGGAAAAGGCATATCTGCCCACCCAGACAGTAAAAGTTACCATTGCCAAATGGATTTTTCCAATCGATTTGCATTTGAATCATATGCCTAGATGGGAGAAATAACTTTGATGACAAAAATAGGATTAGCATATCCACAAAGATGGACGTCCTCAACTATGAGAAAAGCAGAGGCTACTCTGGCAGTAGGAGGAAAAACAACTGAGAGGATCCTTGCTCCTGCGCTGAGATTTTCTTCAAACATTTTATGTGTGTTGCCCTTGTAGACACATGCAACATGATAAACAACTGTATGGTTTTCATTAATGCTTTCTGGCAATCTGAGCGAGTGGGGAATCTAGATACTTAACAAATCCTATGGGTTATAAACAGTGGCTACATTCGAAAAGAAAAGATTTGTAAAAGAAACATCCAGACAGCAAAATGGTGCCATAAAGTTTCTGGGTAAATAGTATCATAGAAAAGTTTAGTACTTGGCAATTATTTTGTAAACTTTTAATGAGTGTACTGATTATATAGATAGTTAAATTTGACAAGATTTGGATGTTCTGTAGGAGGCTCTCCAGATTACTGATAATTATCTTAGAGCCTTCCATGGAAGAGAGCAGAGGAGTTCACAGAAATATCTTGCTTCTGTGCAGAGTTTTGTATTCAAGTAATAATAGTAGCTATCATTTATTGAAGGCCCACTAGTTTTAGATACTCTGTTATTATTAATTCTGACAGACTTTGCAAAGTGGTTATAATTAGAGCCATTTAACAAACTTCAGAAAATAGAGGGTCAATAAGTGACGTCTCCAAGGCCACTAGTCTTGGGATTTGAGTTAGAATCTTATTACAAGTTTATGTGATTACAAAGCCCATGTTCCTCCCACCACAGCATTCTTTCTTTTGCTCCATTTCTGTCAAATATGCAGTAAATAATTTTAGTATTGATAAAGGAAGCTTTTACTTGGTGTATACCACGCGGTTCAGGAAACTCAATAAAGCTAACCCTCATTCAACATTAGACATTATAAAAATAAGCCCCTTTTGATTTAATGTCCCCAGTATCTATCTCTGTTTTAATTTACAGATAGGTAGTTACCGGAGAATGATATCTCAAGACTGACTTATCTGACTAGTGTCAGCCAAGGGCTTTTTGCAAATTCTTACCTAGCTATCAAATAGGCAGTTAAAGTTACAAACATTCAACTTGTGATGACTTCAGCTTTTTTCTAAAATGTATTCATATCTTAATAAATTCTGAAATTACTTTCTACATTCTACTGCACTACTAAAAGAGCAAAACTGTATATTCCTGGTCAGCATGCAGGGGCATGACAAAGAAACAGCTATAAATAACTAATTTAAAAATAAAAGATATTCTGACCTAAGAGAATTCAGAACCAATTCAAATATTTTTATACAAAACATATTTATTTCATTTAATGCTCAGTTTCTTCTGCCTGTTAGTTACCTGTAAATAGTTTGCAAATTAAAAAGTCGGATGTTTTAGATCTTAGAGAAAAATAATATCATTTAAAAAAATCATATAATCTGCATTGGATCTTGGTAATAGGTTCATAACTATCTAAGAGTATATAACATCAAACCATTTAAAATCTATAAAAATTATATTCTCAACCTTATCTTTTGGAATCAATTTAATATCAATATATTTGCTCTACTCAATATTAAAATACAATTTTTTTAAGAGGAATGCATGGCAACTTCTTTGTAAAGCATAATTATAGATCAAAACTATTAATTTGGAGTGCCTCAACAATTATCTCCATATTTTTATTATAACACTTAACCTGTGAAAATAGCCTTTCCCCTTGCTATTATGTGTTGGCTGTTTCTATGCTAACCACACTACTGTCCTGGAATGTCAAGTTGCCCTAGAAAAAGTAAAAAAAACAGATCTTACATTGTTAATTTTTATAAATTGCTTCTCAATTAATGCCCAGTCTAGTAGAGTTTAAGGCCAATATTTCTTAATCATTTAGAAATGTCAAATTTCATGTTATGAACTTGAATATATAAACACTGCCTCCAAGTTCAAACGTATGTGTTTTAAAGCAATCATAAAATAGTTTCAGTTAAACTACAATGTTCATACAATGATTCAGAGGGTAACATACAGCTTGTAAAACATCAACATGATTTTTTTACCTAATATATGCAAATCTGTGGTATCATCAACATGTGGTATCATTATCAGAATAAGTAAATGTAACTTGAAACAATTTTTTTTTTTTTAAATTTGGGGCAGCTTTGAGGTTAAAAGAATAAGGCTGAAATTATTGGCAAAAATTCGGTTTGGGAATTGCAGTTAGCTACAGATTTCAATTATCCATGCTACTCTTTTCTCTATTACCTCCTAGATAACTGAAAGTTGAATATATTACTTATTGCATTATCTTCAGTCTAGAAGCTCTTACAGACAAGTTGGAGCTTATCCACTACTTGTGAAGTTAAAAAATGTAGACCTTATGCACTGAAGTTCCGGCTTGAACACTTGGCAGTGTCATACGTGTCTTTTCTCTACCTCTTCTCTCAACCTTTCAGTGTCCTCTTGCTTCTCATTCTCAACTCTCTTCTTAAAGAGAACTAAAAATTCACTGTAACCCAATTTCCCTTCAAATAAACAATAGAAGCAGAGCATATAATGTAATTTTAAATATTAATTGTTTCTACCTCATTACAATAAGTTCTTCATCCAATGTGCTTGTATTTTATTTTAGAGTTTATAAAACTCTGTGTTTGCCCCTTTGACATTTAAGAGTCATCTTAGAATCTTACTCTCTGATATCAAGAAAAATGTCACTTTTGATCAATTTGAGCAAATCAGGAGCATGGTAGCTCAACAGACAGTCATAAATGAATTTCCTTCTGCATATCAATTAAAAAATTATATACCTGATAATAGGAAACATTTTGTGGATCTTTAGTTAAGTTTCATCTTTATTTGACACCTAATGATGCCACCTAATAAATAATGGGCCTCTATTTTCTATAACTATTTATTTTTTCTGTTTTCATTTTTTATTCACTGCTCCCTTTCTTTATACATCAGAACACAAACCATGAATTTATATTTTTAACTCTAAAACCTGAAAAATAACAGCTGAAATATTAAACCTGATTTCCTTTGCATTCTTTTGTGAACATGCAGGTAGTTCAGCATCACTGGAAAGATAAACAATTAAATCAGCACAGTTAGAACAAGTGCAGAGACAAGTGGTGACTTTGCCAGTGTTAAATGAAATGGTACAGATCTGTTTTAGGATCATTTTAAACAAGAGATTAAGAAACGGAATCTAAGTCAACAGAGGAGAGATTGTTTATTCTTTCAAAAAAAAAAAAGTAGAATGTCACCTTGAATGCTCTTACATGGCTTTTTCAGTAACCAAATGCATTTTTAATAAGGAGCTATGCTCCTTAAACTATGGTATGGGTTTCTATAAACTTTAGAAATATACTAATGCTTGATTATTAATATTTTCAATTCCATGAACATTAATTGAGCATCTAAAATGTGTCAGAGACTGTGCCAAGTGCTAGAGATACAGGATGAATGATCTCTAAAACAGAATCTTTTAACTCTAGCTCTTCTAGGAACAGATCTCAATTTCCTAGGTACCATAAAATAACATCAACTCTTAGCCCCACCCTCAGAAATTCTGAGTCAGTGTGTATGGAATGGGACTAGGCATTTGTAGTTTTCAAAGCTCTTTAGGTGATTTAATATTCAGCAAGAGTTGATACACTTAAGTCATAAGTCATAAGACCATATTCCCTTAAAAAATCAAAACAAAACAAAGTACAATAATAATGCAGTAGCTAGACTTATAAATGTGTGGCATCCAAAATACTCTAAACTTTGGGGTGATGCACTTCACAGAAAGAGGGCAAGGGACAAGGAAGTCTTTACCACTGAAGTAATGCAAACATATTTCAGAATTTTATGCAGCTATAGCTAGTTAACATTCCTTAAACAAGTACTATGTGTCAGGTACTTTTGATGGCACCATAACAATGCTCAGAAGCAGGTGTTACTATACATGTTTGCAATGAGGAAAGTGAAGCTCAGGAAGGTTGAATGACTTGCTAAAAAATCACAAAACTTGTAAGTGGCAGGGTTAGGATCTGAACCCAGACACCGTGCCTCAAACTCAACATTATTTCTGGAGGAAAAGTAATAAATTTAGATCATTTTTAAATTTTAATATTTCCTAAATAAATAAATAAATAAATGCCAATAAAGAGGTGCTCCTTGAATAGTTGTAGTGGTTAAGATATATGATGACAGATTCACATTTTATCATTGCTTTGTCCAACATACTTTTTAATATTTTTTATTGAGATTTCAAAACAGTATAAATATTTTATTTTCCTTCAAGTTGACCTAAGAGATCCAAAAAGAGCAATGTCTTACAGAAAAGCAATTTCTCCTTTGAGTTAAATCCAATCTGAGCCCTGGGGAGATTTAGTTGGGGAGTTACAGTGATGTGTCTATGGGATATCTCTACAACGTTAGGGCCCCCCTTAGCCATGCATTTTAAGGACGTAAGATTATTACCTAAACCATAAGCAGCAGACTCAGGCAGGAGTTAACTAGTCGTTTCGGTCCACATGTTCTAATAGGTTGTGCTTACCAACATAAACATTATCTATTAAAGCAGCCCGGTCCACAGTTCTTTAAAGTACCCCTGATTTTACACAAATATAAGAGACAAGCTGTGTTTTAGCTAGATGCCTTCACATCTATGATGCAAGCCAGCCTGGTAAGACTTTTAGAGAAAATTTTAATAATAACAAATCTTATCAAATAAAACAAGGATATAACCAACTATAAATTATAGTTTTATTCAATAAGAGGAAATTTAAAGTTATTTCTCTATTAATTTGAGTTAAACATTCAAATGAACATTCTCATCCTAAGATCATATCACTCAGATATAGGATGAGGATATTTACTTCTTAAGAGTTTAAGTATTATTATTTTAACTTATGATGTTTATTCCGCCTGAATGTTCATCTCTTCTCGCCTCATTATACTTTCCTGAATCTCAAAGTTGAATGTGTGCCTTCATATACCTCCAAACTGTCCCAGACTTCTTTGCTTCTTCAGGGAACATTTATATCCCATGAACCACTCAGGGCACCAAGCATATAGTAATTCCTCATAACAAAATTGTATAATGGACACTGAATGAGTAAAGTTGAAATCTACAAAGAGTTTTGATCTTGGCTTTACCAGGAGCCTGTCTACCAACACTGAGTCCTGGGCTAAATTAATATTCATTAGAGAGCACAATAGACTATTACACAAGCACTGCTGCTGGAGGCAAAAGCCCATGATTCTCTTTTCCTCTCCATTGCTAACTAGCCACATAGGCTTCGGCAAATTGTTTACTTCACCTGGCTTTGGTTACCTCCACTGTTTGCAGTGGGGTTAATAATGTCTTACTTGTCTAGAAGCACAAAGCTCGTTTAGATATAAGGTCTTTTCTAGCTCTACACTATGACAGAGCTTTGACTAAATCAAATCTTTCTTACTCCAATATAAACAACACAGTGGGCAAAACATAGAACTTTATAAGAAGGTGCTGTGCAAAGATATGTGATAACGGACTGACGATAACCATCCGATTTAAGTGAATTAAATACATCGCATTGCTAATCCTTACTTATTATTACTATTAACACTCTCATCTGCTTATGAAGAACCTCTAATGTTCTGTTTCTTACCTTTTGGCTTCCTGTCATGGTATGACCTGCCTCGATAATGAGGGGTGTCCAAATATAGATTCTCAAGATCTTCTTGCCATGATTCAGGATTGAAGTGCTTGAGCAGATCTTCCACAGTATCGAATTCTGCAACTGTTTTGTCCAGAGCATCCGCAGTGAGTGTGGGATCCGTTACTGATGGAGAGTGATAGGATACCCCCTAAGAATAATATACAGCTCAGTGTACTCAGAAAAAGCCCATTGCTATGAAACACAACAGTCATACAACTATATGGAAGGAACATAAACAGGATTCTGATTATAAGACATCATATGTGTAAATATTATGCCATAGTACTATTTCTAAATAAGAGCAATTAATTAATAAATGACAGTCATTCACTTTTTTTTGCAAATCAAAACCAGGAAAATCATAGAACTTACACTTCATTTGAACTGTAATCATTAAAAAAGACATAGGCTAGATGGAAATATTAAAACTAAGTCATCCAATTTCTTGGTTCAGTGTCACAAATCATCCATATCCATATCAACAACTAATGGTGAGCAATTAAGTTCTGAACTCCTTCTATGCAAATTTTGCATAACCCATTCCATTCTACCATATTTAGCCTATACATCCCCTCTTTACAGGTCACCTAGCATTGCAAGTGTTGTGTGAGCAGAGTTTGAACCTATTCTGAAGACAACTTGATAAAATTTGACACTTTAACCAGCTTATTTACTGTCAACAAGGATAATCAGCCATGAAACTTGTTCTCTTAAGAGTGAAAAATTCACATGGGAAGCACATGTTTTGCTTTGTTTTTTTTTTTTTTTTTTAAGTGCTGTAGCTTCCTAGTGATCCCAGTTGCCATTAAAACATTGTCAGGAATATTTTTTAAATGGGGAATCCAATATCACTAAAAGTCTGGAAGGGATTATGTATTTTGCCATAGAATATATCCCCACATAAGTTTCCAAGTGCTTACTTCCCTAACCCTTGTACAATCTAGAGGTAAATGAGCCATGATTCAAGTATCTCTGTAAAAATTCATGACCCATTAACAAGGAAATAGAGAGCACACGGTCTCAAATGATTTCTAAATGTTTTAAAGAAACTGCCAAACAAATAAGATTGCCCCAAGGGCAAATATCTCCTATCATTATAGGAAAATGTAAACTTGTGTTCCTGAAACCTAATTGCAGTATCCTCCTGAGGAATAATATGTGCTACAGAGTCACAGACAGCAAAGCCCACATTTATATGTTCACTCTCAGGTAATGTTTTCTCTTTTTAGCCAATCAAGGCCCAAAGATCTGTAAGAGATTTGATGATCACTTGCTCTGATAGGAATGGTCCCTCTTTAGCAAAACTAAGTGTGTAAGGGCATTAACCTACTACTAGTGGCATGTAGAAATAGTTTTCAAGTATGCGCTGTGGGGGACGGGGGGTGCAGAGTCAGGATTTGGGGAGTAGGATGGGAGACATGAAACAGATTGGTGAAGGTGTTAGGTCAACTCTTTAGGGCTGCGCACATGCACATGAGTGCATGTGTGAGTGAGATTTGTAAGCTGAATGCTGATTGAAGCACCCAGTTCTGTCTTTTTCATCTCTCTTGGAATCAAATACTAGAGGTGAATAATACTTAGATTCTGCACAAAAATCAAAATTCCCATTCAAATTGTACTGTCTGGAGAATCTACTGTCTACCTGGTTTATATTTACTAGATGATTCATAATTAATTAGCCTTGTATCACAATAATGTGTATCTAAACACCCCCCCCCCAAAAAAAAAAAAAAGGCAAAATGAGCTGGCCTGGCCAAAATTAGATGCATGGCAGACTATAAAAGCTTTGAAATTAAAACGCTTCCTTTAGTTTTAAAAATAAAAGAAAGTATAACAATTGAGACATTCCAACACAAGTGAAAGCTTCTTACAATGGCTCTCGGGAACTCCTGGCAAAATGTTTCCTAGGGTCACTCCTAACTATGCTTAGGGTGTCATGTTCATCCAGATGACTCTTCAAGAGAAAGCTGTAGAGGGGCTCCTAGTCCCTGAGGGGAAAGTTTGGGTTTGCTCTTCAGACTAATGTTAAAAGAGCATTAACATTAGTCTGAAGAGCAAATCCAAACTACAGAGAAAATTGTCTTTATATATGAGTGGTTTGTCCCTTAAGATTGTAATTTCTGTGCTTAGGTCAGGCATGGGTAGACAGCTCCAAGTTGTCATGTCTAAGAAGCTTGAGAAGCTGGAGGACTGCTTAACAGAATAGTACATTAGGTCCTGGTTGCAAAAGCTGCTTCTGTCATCTACCTTCAATTGTCAGTCTAAGGCTGATAACTGTCTAAGCCTCCTGCCTAGCCTTGTGGCTGCACGGCCTCACCGGCTTTATTTTAATTTTCGCCTGCCTGACAATGATTACTTACACCTAGCTATGTTCAGAGTGTGCATTCTGGACTGTCAAAACCAAACAAATAAAACACTCTAAATGTCACTATTAGAGACCTCTCTATCTCTGGATCCAGATCATGTTGTTCTAGTCCGGCAGCCACATCAGGTAAATTAAATTGTCACAGAATCCAGAGCTAAAGAATCCTGCCATCTGAGGGAATTAACAACAACAACAAAAAATCCCCCAGAGAACAAAAGATAGCGTATCACTTTTGGGAAAAAAAAAAAAAATCAACTCCACTGACTCAGCTACACTGACCCACTTTAGTACCATGGACAAGCTTTCTCCATGCTCTTGACCTTTTAATGAAAAACTGCATTTATTATCTTGTATTTTATTGCTACATAAGTGCTACTCAGGATTGGTGAAAACAATGTCTGTTCTTTCTGTACAAAGCAGATAAGTAGAAAGAATACTGAGAAATGACTAAATTTGGAGAAAAAATTAGGGGCATGAACCATTTTGCAGTTTCAGAGTGAGCTATGTTTTATTTCCAAGTCAAACTGAACACAAGCCTGGTCTGCACTTATGTTATCTTACTGTAAACATTGGGCTTTTTTACGTCTGAAAAGATCCTTGAAAAGCAAAGGTTAACAGCTTCCCTGGAATATTCAAAAAGCTATTTCAAAATTCCGCACTTGAGCTTGGCCATGGACCTGTTTGATACATTTGATGTGTCTGGACTGTTCTTTGGTTAGAATGTTCTGCTTTGAAACTGATAAATACTTTGGCCATAGTCTACCTCATGTTCTTACAAGTATTAGCATTTCCTGAAAACTTTCTGAAAGAGGAAAAAAAGGCATCTAATATAGCCCACTATAACCTAAATGAAATAAAAGAACACATGATGCTTGAGATCTGGCTTTTAGTCAAGGCATAGGTACTTAATTCAGCTGACATTATTCTGGGTTGACCTTGCTACTCCATCAGTTTTTTCACTGGCAACAGAAAAATAAGTTACTTACTGAGATAGAGCTTGTGACTGACTCCCAGTTGGTCTCTGAGGCTGCCGCGGGTTGGAAATCTTCCTAGAAGGCAAAGAAAGATCCATGTGAGTCAATCAAAACCTTTGATCAATTCACTATATGCAGAGTTTCAACATCTCAGCCATCCGAATCTTTTTCCAACTAAGTGACAACAGAAATAGGGACTGTACTCTTGCTGAACAGGTCATGTTTGTGTTAAGCACTCTTCTCAAGAACCCTTCTCATTCAAGGCATGGACTGCATTCACATTTACTTATCAGCACTGCTGAGATGAAAAATGTGTAGATAGGAGTTCAAAGTTTAGCTCAGCCATCTACTGGCTGTTTGACCTTAAGTAACCTCTCTAATCCTTCTCTTCCTTATCTGTAAAAAGATGGTATGGGATGCTTAAATTACAGGGTTGTTTTGAGAATTGGATGAATTAATTGTGCGGTTATAACTCAAACTTAATAAAGTGCTTAAAGAATAATAATAGTTATTATCAGTATTAATGGTTAGTTGATTTGAACTAGGTTCTGCATCATGGTCAATCCTGCCTGTTGAGCTAGTCTAGAATATCAGTGATCTTTTCAAAGATAAATTAACTGACAAAGTGCTATTCCTGACTCTATCAAGAAATGTCAGGAAGAATGGAGGGGGAAGACAGTAACTGTGGGAATGACAAAGTGCTACCCACTGAAAGAAGGTAAAGGGCAGACCTGAGAGTTATTTATCTCAGAGAGTCATAAAGGATACGTGATAGCAATGGACCTCAGAAAAAGAAACTTCTCTTAAAAGGCAAGCTTCTCTCCAATATGTATGTATATGTGACTTTTATGTTAATTACTCTAGCACCAATAAGTTTAAAAAACACAATGGGAAAAAAAGCTGATTCTATCATTTTTACATGCTACACATGATTTCTTGATCATGTTAACATAAATTACTTGGTTAACTTCTTCCGCCTGATTGGGGAGCAGGAGGTATTTTTAAGATATTGACAAGAAAAATTCAGCCACTCATATATTAGGACTTATTTACCCAGGTATACTTACTGAATGAGAGCTAAGTATCAGGACTAAATTTCTTTAACACTTTGAGGAGGTGGAAGTACATTTGTTAATTGCTCATGATGAGGCTGGTTTATATATAAACATCTGTGTTGAAGAAAATTTTAGTTATTTACCAAGAAAGAACAGAGCCAAATGTGGGGTTCAAAGAATGAGCATCTATTGAAAACAGGCTAGACATCATTATTCTTGTCTTAACTTCATAGAAGATAGGAAAGAAAGAGAAAATGTGGTCTCTGTAGTCTGAAAGATAGACTACACATGAAAAGGACACTGAATTTCCACAGCAGAAGGATATGTGAAAACAAATGAAAGTTGGAATTTATGAGTCTTCATAAGCTAGTAAGCAGGTGAAACTGGATAGGACAGCCAATGACTTCTCTATGTCTTGAAGAAACTATTGGTAGGAGCATATATGCTGGATAAGACAGACACAAACGGTTCTTAGATCATAGAATTTTCATTTTCACTCATTCATTATTTATTAGTCACCTCCGTGGGATACATTCTAAGCTGAGGGTAGAATCACAAGGAAATGAGAAACTATCTTTATTCTGGAGGAGTTCAAAATGTAGACACATAAACAGGTAAAATAAACTCATGCACGTGTTCTGATACCAGACTAATCAGAATACCACGGAAGGTAGTAGAAAATTCTACCTGGGGAGGAAGTGGGCTTGGAAAAATTTCATATTAGAAGATGACTCTTAAGCTGAGTCTTGTAGACTCAGATAAATAGATTAATAAGTAGATGTTTACTTATATAAAAAAAAGTAGGGTAGAAGACTCAGTCAAAAAGAGAGTGATTGGTGAGATTGCAAATTGGTAAAGCCGCTATGAAAAACAGTATGTTAATTAGTGTCAACAAGTCAGTGCAAATTCAGCCCTGATTCCCTTACCTCCTGTTTGTGAACTATAATTGTAATATGTTCCATCTTAAAAGAAAAGAGCTGATACGTTGGTGACTTTGGTTCTCTCAGTCCATGCCAAGAATCTCTGCATTTTGGGTACCTAGGGGGTACTTATTGAGGGTACCTAGGGGACTTATTGAGGGCACCAACCGAATTATTACTGGAGTTTGGACTAGAACCCTGTTGTGCATCTCATAGTCACAGCTATGCATCTCATAGCTCTTTCCAACCCACCAAATAATATTATATATCATCCTATAATTACAGGTATCTTAAACTTCATTGCCTTAATCTAATAAGAATTAATATATTATTAAAAATAACAACATTCTCAGCTTATGTCCTTTCCTTTAAAGTAGTTTACAATTATATGACAATGAAACTCATTATTTGGCATTTTAAAATGAAATCCTCCCTCATTCTCTGCATTTTACTATTTGGAGTAGTTTTGAAAACATAGATATAATTAACAGATCTCCACTTTTGAAATAGCTTTGTATGCATAGTTTGGTTTGTATGAGAAAAGTGTTATAGATTAGGGAGGTATGCAAAAATAAAATCTTAAAGTACATGAAAATGCATGTACTTTAAGCATGGAAGATATATTTCTAAATATGAATGCAAAAGTCAAAAAACAAAAATTGATATACCTTACACAAAATGTTGTACAAATCCAAAAAAATACCAAAAACAAAATTGAAAGCATTATGACAAACTAGAAAACATACTTGTAACAGTTTAACAAATAAATAGTTACCATTCTTAAAATAAACTCATAAATCAAGTTTACAAAAGAGTACATTCCATATCATACTATTTTGCTATAAACGTGTATGGATATCCAATTGATAAGACTAAAAACGTATTCACAGAAAAACTGACATCGTTGGCACTAAATGATGGATGATTTTTATTCCTTTCTTTTTGTCTATTGTGAAAATTAATAAAGGAGACCTCAACCGAGATTGGATTCAGAAGTGCCTGCAGGAGGAGCTCTCATGCTGTCCCATTCATTTTTGGTTGCCCCAAACAGGAAGAGTCATGCTTTGCCCACAGGAAGATGTTTTCGATTCTATAGTACCACTCCAGCAGGAGGAATGAAGATTTTCTCCTCCCCAGGGAATAGCCCAGCCATCAAGAAACTGTCACAACCCACCTAACGAAAAACCACAATATTTCAAACTCCATTTCCTCCAATGAACTCTTCGTTTATAAAAGTTCCTCCCAGTTTCCTGTTTCCACTATAGAAGAATGTTCTTCTCCTTTGTTCTCTGGACTTGCCTGTAGTTTTGTCATAGTCTGTATGTCCCGAATTGCAATTCTCTGCTATTTCTGAATAAACTCATTTTTGCTGCTAAAATCACTAACTTTTATTTTTAAATTCACCTATATACATATGTGTGTGTGTATATATATAATATATATATATATATAATATATATATATTCTAAAATTTTCATAATAAACATCTTGTTTTAACACTAAACTTCTGAAACAACAATGGAAAAGAAAAAAAAGAATCCAAGTGAGTATGAGCATTTACCCGTATGTGTTATGTTATTATGTTGAATGGTATTACCCATATATTCCCCGGTAAATAAAAGCCTTCTTGTGGAACTGCTTCTCACCAATTACGAAAAAGATAATTATCAAAAAATGTAACATAAAGAATTCTAGAATGATCACACTTGGTTCCACCTCAATCATGAATAATGCAACACAAACTTTTGATGTCTTTAAAAATAGTCATGAAAACATGCCATGATTGTCAGACAGGTATTTGTCTGGCTGTTTGAGAACAGTTTACTCACAGGCTGAAAGCAAACATTAGTGAGGGATAAATAACACTACAGATAACTAATATTTTGAATTATAATTTTTGCCCATTAAAGACTTGAAGATATGAATGGAAAAATTTCCACATTTTAAAAGAATATCACAAGATATTCTTCCTATCAGTCCTCTTGAGCCCATCCTAGAGGGCAGGTAGTATAAGCTAACAAGCAAAAAGTCCACTCATACCTCCACCAGGGGTAGCTTACATACATTTAATCATTGCATACCTGCAATGGATGCTTAAACAAACCCCTCTCCTATCCCTTGATAGTGGAGCTGGGGACACTTGTCTTTTGAGTCTCTGAAGACAGTTGTTGCCAGGCCAATATTCCAAACATTTGGGATGATTAATTGTACCACCTGTTTCTGGATCTCAGGGAGGATGGCTGTTCACTTTTATCCTAGGTGATTATTCTGTACGTAATGAGCCATAAACTGTTCATTACTCACAGGAATGTATTCAACCATCTCTTAAAACAAAACATATGCAGTTACTTGGAGTTTTTAAAAAGCTTTCAACCAAAACAATCTAACTTACCAAGGAAGACTTATTTGGGAAAAGTTTTAAGAGACATTTGTCCAACTATTTTCCATAATTTTGAAACATTTTCTTCTGTTTGCTGTTTTATATTCATTTCTCAGAGGAGGAAAATAAAAAAGTTCTTTCCTATTGTATCTGTGTTTCTTGACTGAGCTAATGCTTAGGGAGTTTCTTTTAAAATGCGTAAGAAACAGAGAAATTTGTCAGAATACATACAACAATAACAAATGTATACACTATCAACATTTATTCCTTCAGTGAATTCTGCATTTGTTCATGATACTCTACTCTGGTCAAGACTCACTGACAGAAACCCAAATAATGCTAAATGTAGAGGCCTGTGCCCTGGGATCACTCTATGGGGAAGAACCTTTAGAACAAAGACTTTTGATACTCAGTACATGAATTTCTGGCATGCAGTCTAAGAAATGTACGTGGAAGTAATAGCATAGTGATGTCCTAATGTCCAGAGGAACAGAATAAAGCAAAAATTAAAAACTCTTAGGATCAAACTCTATGATCCAACCTTTACAAGTATATTTCATTGTATGCTCATCATCAAAACAGCTCTTTTTCAAGTAATGTGAGAAAGGCTTTGGCTGGAGACCAGCTTTTATTGGCAACAGCATTTAATACAAGGATATCGAGAGTTCAAGAATCAATAATTAACACCAATCAAAGAGCATCTTTCAAAGTTAGAGAATTTGCCTCTAATTTTAATAACATATTCTTAAAGCTATAAGGAGTCCTGAGTTATCTTTGGAAATATAATTTTAATAAAATATACAATATATCTTTAATAACAAATAGCCTCATAGGTAAGACACACCTGCAGATTAAGTGATTTAAGAGTTAATTTTACAACTTTTTAAATTAATCATTATGGACAATAAAGTACAATGTTTTAATTGAGAACTTTTAGGATTCATCGATTAATAATCTGTGTAATTTTAATGCCAATATCAAGAGATTTTTTAAAAGTTTATTTTTTATGTTATGAGACAAGGAACTTATGTTTGTAAGTTTCTGATTTTCAGACTGAATTAGTCTTGGAAGTTGTTCCCAATAGGATAAACAAAGATTAGAGCAAACATCATCCAATGAATAAAGAAGAAAGTTGCTCTGTGAGCAACTAAGAAGTCATCAACTCGAGGGGGCCGTGAGAGCCACACTTGAGAGCTAGAGAATCAAGACATGATTGCAGATAGAGAAAGGGGGTCTATTTGATTGAGAGAAGAACAACCTGCTATTCTTGCTTATGACTAAGACTTGAGGAAAACACAATGATCTTGGAGAGGAGAGATGGATGGTCAAGAAGATCGATTAAAGCCTGTGTTTACCAAACAAGGATGCCTTAGTAAGGGGCCATGCAGAAAACTGCAGATTGCAAAATATAACTTTGCTAACAGTTTTCTTTGCATTTGATACAGACCAAATAATAAATGAATATTTAATTTACATCTCCAAAAATACTGCCAAGGTCTCTCTACAATGTGTTGTTGAAAAGCTAGGTGTGGATTTAAATTCTGTGGAAAGCCCTTGTAAATAAAGTTTAGTATTAAGAAAATTCCATGATTAATTATTTGGTAGCAACAGCTGCCTTTTATGGAGCAGAGACAATGTCCTGGGCACCAAATGAAACCATTTCTGTACATTACCTCATTCACCATTTCTTCAGCTTTAAGAGATGAGGAAGCAGGGAAACAGATAATTAAGTAATTTGCCCATGGAAGCAACTTTTTTAAAAATTAAATTTATTGGGGTGACTTTGGTTAATAAAATCATATAGGTTTCAAGTATAAAATTCAATAATACATCATATGTTGTTTGCATTGTGTGTTCACCATCCAAAGTTAAATTTCCTTCCACCACCAAATATTTGACCCTCTCTACCCTTATCTATCTCTCCATTCTTCCCCTTCCCTCTCGTAACCACTAAACTATTGTCCATGTCTATGAGTCTCTGCTTGTTTGTCATGTTCATTTGTTGCTTTTAGTTTAATATCCCAAATATGAGTGAAATCATATCATTCTCAATTTTTTCTGTCTGACTTATTTCACTTAGCTTGATAATCTCAAGATATATCCATGTTATTGCAAATGGCACTATTTCATCTTTTCTTATGGCTGAGTAATATTCTATTGTATATAAGTACCACATTTTCTTAATCCCATCATCTATTGAAAGACACTCTGGTTGTTTCAATGTCTTGATCACCATAAATAATGGTGCTATGAACATCAAGGTACATATATCTTTACAAATAAATGTTTTCAAATTTTTGGGTAGGTGCCCAGAAGAGGGATTGCTGGGTTGTATGATAATTCTATTTTTAAATTTTTTGAGGAAAACTCCATACTGTTTTCCACAAAACGGTGGCTGTACCAACTTACATTTCCACCAGGAATGTATGAGGATTCCT
Source organism: Eonycteris spelaea (assembly GCA_003508835.1). NCBI lineage: Eukaryota > Metazoa > Chordata > Mammalia > Chiroptera > Pteropodidae > Eonycteris > Eonycteris spelaea. The sequence goes on from PUFA01000168.1 coordinate 988,382, forward strand.
TTTCCCCACAACCTCTCTAATGCTTGTTATTACTTGCCTTGTTGAGGACAGCTATTTTAACAGGTGTGAGGTGTTATCTCATTGTGGTTTTGATTTGCATAGCCTGTAAGATACAGCATCCATTTATGATTAAAAGACTTAATCAAATTGATATAGAAGGAAAATACCTCAACATAATAAAGGTAATAATTGACAAACCCTCAGCTACATCATGAAAAACTAAAAACTTTCCCTGTAAGATCAGGAATAAGACAAAGTTTCTCCTATCACCACTATTATTCAATATACTGTTGGAAGTCTTAACTAGAGCAGTCAAGCAAGAGAAAGAAATAAAAAGCACCTAAATTGGGAATGAAGAAGTCAAACTATCACTTTTTGGAGATGACATGGTTCTCTACATAGAAAATCCTAAAAACGCCACTAAAAAACTGTTAGAAGCAATAAACAAATACACTAAATTTTCAGGATACAAAATTAATGTACAAAAATCCATAGTGTTTTATATACTACCAATGAATTTTCAGAAAAAAAAAATTGAAAAAAACAATTCTTTTTGTAATTGCAACAAAAAGAATAAAATACCTAGGTGTAACCTAATGAAGCATGTGAAGGATTTATACACTACAAACTATAAGACATTATTATAAGAAATTGAAGAAGACACAAAGAAATGGAAAGATATTCCATGTTCATGGATTGGAAGAATTAACATAGTTAAAATGACTTTAATATCCAAAGCAATACACAGATTTAATGCAATCCCCTTCAAAATCCCAATGGCAATTTTTAAAGAATAGAACAAAAAATCATCAAATTTGTATGGAACCACAAAAGACCCCAAATAGCTAAAGCAATCCTGAGAAAAAAGAACAAGTTCAGAGGTATCACACTGCCTGACTTTAAATTATACTACAAAGTGACAATAATCAAAACAGCATGTTATTGGCAGAAAAACAGACACACAGGCCAATGGAAGAGAACTGAAAGTCCAGAAAGGAAATCTCAGATATATGAGCAAATAACGTTTAACAAAGGAGCCAAAAATATACAAAGGAGTAATTCAATAAATGGTGCTGTGAAAACTGAAAAGCCACATGCAAAAGAATGAAACTAGACTGCTCTCTGTCGCCATATACCCAAATGAACTCAAAATGGATCTAAGATCTGAATACAAGACCTGAAACAATAAACAGCATAGAAGAAAACATAGTACCAAATTCATAGACTTTGGATTTAGAGAAGATTTTATGACTTTGACCTCAAAGGCAAGGGAAGTAAAAGCAAAAATAAATTAATGGGACTCTATTGAACTAAAAAGTTATGCACAGCAAAAGAAATCATCAACAAGACAAAGAGGTAACCATCTGAATGGGAGAAGATATTTACAAATAACGCCTTCAAAAAGGGGCTAACATCCAACATATGCAAATAATTCATATAACAACAATTTTAAAAAAATTTAAAAATGAGCAGAGGACCTGAACAGACATATCTCTCAAGAAAAAGTACAAATGGCCAGCAGCTATTTGAAAAAATGCTCAACCTCACAAGCCTGGTTATTAGAGGCTCTGCAAATATCTGAACCTGAGGCTGACTCTCCATGCTCTTTCATCTCTGCTGAACTATTCCTCCTTTCATTTATAAAGAATCCTTTTATAAGATAAACAAACACTCCTGATTTCTGCTAATACAGGTTTTCATACATTCCTTAAACGCATTTCAAAAGAACATTTGATTCGCTTCACCAGTAGCCTGAAAATTATTAAAGATTGTACTTTTGATATTGCTAAACTAATCTTAAAGACTATTTATACTCCCAAGCTGAAATGGATGGCTGAGGAAATTATTGTGCTACCTTAGGAAAATTGCAAGTTTGAAATGAAAAGAAGAAATATTGACCTGAATTATTCATATTTTCATTTCCTTGCACTTAGAACAATGTTTGGTACATAGTGAACACTTTTTGTTTTGTTTTTGTTGTTGTTGAGGGAGGAGATACTGTTTTATACTCAAAAGCCATTTTCATTGGACAACTCTGTGCCGAAATTCAGACTCTTAAGAACTGCTAAAGTTCTTTCTACTTAAATGGCATTCATTATATAAGTGGAATATCCTCATTTTAGCCAAAAACTAGTTACATTATTAAAACAAATATTAGAGAAAATGGGAATTACAAACACTGTGAACATTAGGCCATGTCACGAAAATCCGTTAGCTAAAATTATTTCCTCTATGAACTCAAGTGCTTCCATTGCTAATTAAAACTTCTAAGATCTGATGTTAGGGAGAAAAATACCATTTGAAGTCCAATAGACAAAGCCATGGTCAACACAGCTTAACACAATAGATATCAGGAGAACAAAGCACTCATGAAACATTATTTAGCAAACGTATGTTTATAAAGAAAAGGGGAACATCTTATAAGAATATCAGGGGCAAGTCAGTCATAGAGCATTCAAAAAGCTGTTTCTTACTTTTTAAAAAATGTGAATATTGCCTAGGGATGTGATTTTGTGTTGTTGGTCACACATTTTCCTTGTACACATTCATCCTTACCCTTATACTTGACAAGTAAGCATTCATCAGAGCTGCCACCCATCATCATTATCTGTAGCATTAGAGGTTATATATCGAATGTAAAATATTTAACAGCCGTGTTGATATTGCACAACTATGTAAATTAAGTAACCGTTAATTCAGAGGACAACCTTATTCTTGACCTGACTATTAGGGGATTTCCAGACCCATTTGCGTGGTTAAACTAGAGAGTTGGTTAATGTAAAGTTTGAAACGAAAGTATAGAACCCAAACCCTTGCAAAGCACTCCTGACAGAAGGTGAGATTAGCACATTCTTGACCTTGCAGTTCCTCTTTCCACTTCCCACTCAACTAGCAACTAATCAAAGCAGCTTGCAGGTTTCGAATCTCAAAAGCAGGCTTGCTGTCTGGGCCTATTAGCTGAATTTGTTGGAGCTGAGTGACAAGTAACACAGGTCACGGGTTTTATTCCGATAAGAGCTGGTAGAGCTTTGCACAGAGAAAAGCTCAATACAGTAGCCAGACTCTGGTTAAAGCCAGTGAAGGAGACCGGGAACAGATGTGCAACTCAGTCAATAAAACTGCATCTTCACTCCTGAGTAAACAACTCAAAGTCTTCTCCCACTAGTTGGGAAAATCACTTTTAAATGGCATTTAAAGGAGAGATCCTGTGATTTGAATCCTATTGCTCACATCTACGGGCTTTCACAGTTCCTTTTTACTTTTGATTATCAGCAGTTAACAGCAGCCTTTTTTATTTTTGCCTGTTATTACATAGCAGTATTCGTAAGAAGTTTTAGTGAGTGAAAACACTAGGTTTTGCACAGCAAAACTTTAATACTAGATTGGCTCTCTTTTGCTTCCTGCTGTACGTTTTTGTTATTATCACATGCTGTGCACTAAGTGAATGCAACTTCACTGCTGTATTCATCTACGCCAAACATAATTGCAAAGGTAATGTTTGCTGTCAATAAATAAAACAAATAAATAAGAGGACAAACGAACAAACAAAAAATGCAATGTATTCCAAAGCCAAAGAGAAAATACTCTAGAAACTGGGTAAACTATTACTTCTCTTTCACTAGATTGGGAAAAGTCAGAGCTGACTGTTTTGTTGTCTAGGCCCAAAGATTAGCTGCAATAGTCCCTGCAATATGGAATTTTTTAGGCATATTTCATATGTCATACTTACACCTCAGACCTATTTCTTCAGAGTTTTATTCTTTATTTGACTAAGGTGTTTGAATGACCAAAATATGCAACTCACTGTTCTAGACATTGGATAATGCATAGATGCAAAGTTGTACAATTGCCCTTGAGAATTTATTTAGATTCATTCTAATTCCCCACCCTTGTCATTCTCTTTCACAACAGCAAATTAATTTTCTTAATGGCTTACCATTACGTGAAATTATCTTGCTTATTTACGTATGCACTTATTTCTGAGTCTGTTTCTCATTAGAATGTAAGTCCCTGGAGGGTAGGGCATTTTCTAACTTTTTCACTGCTCAATGCACAGCACTTATGACAGGATCTATTAACTAACATACATTTAGTATATACTAGTAAATGAAAGAATAAATAGTCACTGCATTACTTAGGAGTAAATATGATTCAGCTTTGGCTATTGTGTGTCAATAAATATCTGTGGAATGAATAAATTAATACTATAAGGCCTACATAAATAAGTGCTTCATTAGGGCTATAAGCAAAGTTCTGTTGGTCCGCAGAGGAAAAAAATAATTTAAGACCATCTAAGAGGTTCTGGGGAAGGTCTTAGAAGAGGTGGCCTTGGAGTTGACCTTTGAATGATAATTAGAGTTTTTGGTAAAAGAGTAGACAGGTGGAGGGGAGAGCAGGCACAAAGGCAGAAAGTAGCATGATCTTGGACCTATGAGTATGCCATGTGCCCAAAAGCACTGGGCTGGAAATGAGGCTGAAAAGGAAGAATCAGAACAATCAGAGAGTCTTCAATGCTAGGCTTGGCATTCCCCCCCCCCCCCCGTAGGACACTTAATCATCATTCAGCAAGTACAGATTTCTACTATTGCTGACTACACAGTTCAAGGTGCTGAAGACACAGAAATGAAAAGAACATCAAGGTCACTGCTCTCTGTGAGCTTTCATCCTGACCATCTTTTGCCTACATACAAGGAAACCAAGTCCTCAAGTGGTCAAGTGCAGATCTGGTGCCTAAGGCCTAGGTCTCTAGACATACTGTACTGCATTCAGTAACTCACAGAGAGCTGGTTAACAGAGCCACATACCCCTCACCCCTGTTCACATTACTCCCTTTCTGTACATATGAAAAATAAGAAAAAAAGTATTTTGTCTTCTTGACTTTAGTGATCTTAAACAACGTAATGGAGTTCCTAGAAAACAAATAATAAACAACCGATAGCTATTCTGAGAATGAGAATAGTGGGAAAAAATCAAAGATAAGAATTCAGTTCTGTAGATTTGAAAAAAAAAATTAGAATATCCATAATCTTCTAAGGCAACTTTAGAATTAGAAGTGATTCCTTATTTTGGTAATCAAAACCTTAAAATGATAATAGCATTCTCCACTCAAATACAATTTAGTTTTATCTTATCCCTCAGCAGGGTATAAAATTACCTTTCTTCTTCAAAGAAGAGTTAAAATGTTTGCCTGATGAGAGTATTCAATAGATGAGAATCCTTTAAGTACTTTGTGATGACCCCTAAGGTTGGTCAGCAGGGATTGATTTGGTGGGATTACTGGAAACTATCTCTAAGCCCAGCAGGGGTTATAGAGATGCTAGAATACAAATGGGCCTGGATGGCTTTCATCAGCCAATCTCTAAGTACAGACAAAATAAAAGTAAATTCCATGCCTTTAAATGAAGAGCAGAGTTACTGAGGCACTCAGTTTGCTATTCACCTTTCTGAATCAAGGATTGCAGTAATTCTGGTTGGTAGAAAGATTTGATATTCAGTGTGCTAAAGCATTTTTAAAATGTGTCTTTGGTGACAGCACTCAGAATCTAATTCCACATAGAACATTGTGTGACCTTGGGCAAGGTAAATTCTCTATGCTGGAGATTCCTGATTTGTAAAATGTAAAAAACACCCCACCCTCATTTCCAGGTTAGTCGAAGATTAAATTAGATAAATCATGTGAAACTAACTGGCCCAGGTGGACATTCATTGAATTCTTTCCAAAACTAGGAAGATGGCTAAATTACCATCCCTGCAAAATTGGGAATCACCTTTTATAAATTCTGGAGTCAGATTCTCCGGATTCAATCCCAAATCTATCACTGACCAGTTGGAGTTCTTGTACCAATTGCTTAATTTTTCTGTGCCTCAGTATTCTCATTTAAAAATAGAGACAGTAGTTAATTCCAATCTCAAAAGAAAGTATTGATGAGTAAATAAATTATTATATGTAAAGCTGTTAGAAAAGTGCTGACGTATAGAAAGTCTTAGACTTAATACATTTCATATTTCTTTCCTTGGAAAAAATGTTGATTGATCCATCCAACCTACAGTGGCCTAACACACTATCACCTCAAATGCACGTTAAGATTTTGACATTTTCAGAAAGCTTTAACATCTTTCATCTCATTTCACTCTCCCTACCACTCACTATGTGAGCTGGGCACAGACACAGAAACATTAAATAAAATAATTATTTGGTTCTTCTCAAAGAGGAGATCTTCTGATTTCTGACTGATAATTTCTGCAACCATCAGGCAAAGGGATATATAATCTCTTCTTGGGCTTTTTTCCTGAGAATGGAATGCATTCCTCCAGCTTCATAACTATCTCCAGTAGCCTCCCTACAAAAGTAGTTCTGCTCCATCCCACAACAAATAAGTGAGTGCTTACTGCTTACTAGACACTGTTCCAGCATTGGAAATATGTGGTAAACAAACTAAACATGGTCAATTTGGTCATGTGAGGAATAGCCAAGATGGGAACAGATGCATGTAAAAGTATTTTGCCAGCTGAAAATTACTATATATATATATATATATATATATATATATATATATATATATAGTAATTACTATATATAGTAATATATATAGTAATATATATATAAATATAATATATATAGTAATATATATATATATATATATAAAATTGTAATTTATGCACTCTGGAAAATAGTAAACAAAAAATATTTAAAGAGAAAGGACACACTTTAGAAATAGTTGAAGGAATTTAAATATAAAAGCTATATATGTATACGCAAACTATAATTTATGTAGGAGTTCAGACTATTTCTGAACTAGATCACCTTTTAACCAGTCTCCTATTTCTTGGCAAAACATGTCTACATCCAAACTAATTATTGCTATCTCTAACTCATGAATTGAAATTTATAATATTGGAGCTAGGAGAGACTTTATATATCAATGACCAGTGCTTTCGACTTACAGACAGTGTTCTCTCACTCTATTGAGTCTCTCTTTTCAGGGCTTCTCCCAGTGCCCTTCTGGTAGGAGGAGTGTACTTCCTGCCCCCTTGACATCAGGTTTGGCCATGTGACTTCCTTTGACTGATAAAATGTGAGAGAATAAACACTGTGGGGTTCTCCTATTGCTCTTTTCTCTCTTCTGCATGTCCCAGGTGGTGACAGCTAATCCTTTAGCCTGGGCTCCCACATGAAGAACATACAGGGAGCACAGCTATAGGAGATTAGAAGCTGATATGTAATATAAATGAGAAGTCAACCTTTGTCTTTGTAAACCACTGAAATTTCAGGGTCATTAGTTATTATAACATAACTAAGCAAATCATGCCAATTTCAAGAATGAGTGTCTAGAGCTATTACTTTCCAATGGAGACACATTTAGCTCATGAGAAAACTAGAACTAGATTCCATTTCATCTGACTCCTAGTCCAGATGTTTTCCACTCTAGCATATGCTTTAAAAAAAAAATAATAATCATTCATTAACTAGCTCTTCAGACCTCAATGATTTTTAGTCACACATTTTCTTCTTCACCAAATGCATTTGTGGCAAGCCATAACCACTGCCCTAGTCTGTAGAAGCCTCCCAATCTCTACCCATCTCTGCTCCAAACCTATAAATACTGATGAAAGAGAAGGACAAACATGTTGGTTTCAGAGGCAAATGACAATATTGGGAGGGTCAGTGGATGTCCTTTGGGAGGTGCACAGGGAGCAGCTGAGGTCCACCTGGAAGATAGCCAGAGGTAGTAGTACTCTTGGTTCAGAGTGGGAGTAAGATATGCATTCACCTTAATCCAAGCATTACTTCAAAATTTATCCCAGTCTGTGTTCCTATCCAATAGTAGTTGCAGTACAGTGTACACTTCTCATAACATTTCAGCTGATATTATCTTAGATAATGTTTACATTTATATTTTTAAAAGGTGCAAAGCGTAATCCCTACTGGATGTATTTAAAAAATAGTAATTCTTCTTTCTTCTTCCAATATTAGATCAATAAAATGAATGTAAATTCCCTCAAAGAAAAACCACCGGCATTAAAAAAATCCTCTGTAATGGCAAACCTTATTTTTATATAAAACGATACAGAGGCTGTGACACACAGACACTGAACTTCATTCACTCTGCTCTCTTTGCATTTGACATGTGAGAAAGCCAAGGGAAAGCTATCATTTAGGATGACTTTTTAACAACCCTCTTTTAAAGTAATCTTTTGAAGATACAGTAAATATATACTATATAACTCTAATATCTTCTCTTTCATATAACAGATCAAGTTAGGGAGGATATTAGGGGTCATCTAGTTCATAGTCCTACAAAATGCAACAATTGTTTATCATCATCATCAAAGGTTTTAAAATAAATTTGACAGTTGTAAAATTCCCCAAAGTTTTGCACAATATTGTGTATATTGTTATGTTAATAGTATGCTTATGGGTAGAAATAAAACAATTAAATTCCAAAGCTCTTGTTTACATGAGGAAAAGAACCTGTTACCTTTGGGAGAACCCTGACAGAGAGGGTGGGGGTTGGGCACCATCTATCGTGTTCAAATGCTGACCATAGTAGTCTCAACCTTAATGTGAAATTCATTGCCCTTGAGAAGTCTTGGTGAACTCCTGTCATTCTGAGTGACAAGTTGAGAGGAGGCCTCTTTAGTAATAGGAATGCGTGCTCTGAGAAAAATGGGAAACCCTGACACTTCAGCAGCTCCTTGATATCCAGGTTTGGGGAAAGAAAAGCCTCTTTCCCCACTGCCCCACTGCCCCTCGTATATTGGAAAGGAAACAGTGGCAACATTCGTGGCTGGTCTCAGATTCTCTTTCATAGAACCTGATTCAGCAAGTTGGCAGTACTAAGTGCTCCTGACTTCAGCACTTAGCTATTTGCAAAAAGAAGAAGGGAAAGTAGGGGACCTTTCTCATATTTCCTTATGACGTGGAGAGAGAACAGTGCAATAACATTTCATATGTAATAGCCAGAAAGTATTTGGGTCAGGCAAAACCATCTAATTAAAATTGTTTTATTCTTAGCTATGTGTAAGATACTTTTTCTATTGAGTTATGGAGGATAGAATGAGGATAGAAGAGGAGGAAGAAAGATTGCTTAAAGCAAAATAGTATCATTTTTAACCAGTCTCAAAGAATACTGGGGTGAGAAAGATAATATTTGCTTTACTGCTTTATTCTTGTTCATCCTCTGTGGGATTTGTCAACCTCTACAGTCACTATTCAGCCAATGTATATATTAGATTTCATCAGGATAAATTTTTTTAAAATCCCCAACTTTCCTGTTTTTGGTGGCAGATACTATACTTTTAAGAGCATCAACAACAATGAAAAAGCCATAAACTTTTAGAGAAGATAAGAATATAAGTTAACAAGAATCTTTGCTCTCAAGAGAACACTGCATTATCTTCTGCCAACTTCTCAGCTTACTGATGGGATAGAAAGCTGATGATTTATTGTGCACACAGTAAAGAATATTGCTTTTGGGAACTGTTTTAGCCTGGGTTCCGTATTCTCTTTAAAAATAAAAAGGAAACTTTAAATTGGATTTCTAAAACTGATTGAGTGTTTTCCGTCTAAAACTATTGAGTAGATTAAGTTTAAAAGGAGACATCATAAACACAATATCACTTCGAAGAGCTACTGTTCTGCAATGCTTTTTAGATGTATGCACTGCTGTAGACAAAGACTCTTGAAGCCTTCCCTGACCACTCTCTCCTGTTCTCTGCGGTGCTTCCCTCCAGGCCTACCTAAGGAGAGCTCCCACTCTGAAAACCTGCTAGGCAGGGAAATCCAGTGTGGGATGCCTCTCACCTGGCTCCATTCTGGCGCTTCTCCCTGATATTTTTAATGCAATACAATGACATGGTCCAAAATCTAAAAGTTATAAAAGGGATACCACTCAGCAGCCATCAACATTATTGATTTCTTATGTGTTCTTTTACAGATACTGTAAGCCTGTACAAATAAAAAAAAATATGTATATAGTGATCTCTGAAATTCAGGCCACCAAGCTATTATTCCCTGCTCTTATTCCCTATATTGTTGCTTTCACTGAAATCTTGGTCACTTCTCCACATTCACTAAGGACTGTGGCATCTGTGTTCCTGTATTTGTCTCCAGCTCTTGTAACATCACCCTGGATGGTGTCAGCATACATGCAAATAATGTAGAGACTATCCTTAGTTTACAGGTCTTTGACTCTTTCCAATCTAACGACCCTTCTTATATACCCCATTCAGCAACTCCCTCTTGATCTGAAATCTTAAATGTACAGTGTACTCTGTGACCATGCCTTCTATATCCTTGCATTCCCTTGAATTCCTTGCTGCTGTACCTCTCTCCAACTCCTCTGAGGCCTCCAGACACTTATATTTCCATGTTTCCCAAGTTATCAGCCCTCTGTTGATCTGAACACAATTCATCGCTTTAAGCCTTCTCTGTCCTGTGGCACCTACTCTGCAAAAGCCCAACTCTGGAGCAATTCAATCATTTGGCAACATCTGGACTCTTTCATCTGTGTTTCTGCTGGACAAAAATGAGAAACCAGCATACCACATTGCTTTTTTCTCTTGTATCTTTACCCTTTCCCTCTACTTGTGTGTCCTGTGCAACCTGTGAAAAAAATTTCAGTTTATTTATTATCTGAAAAATTACTTCCTTGATCCTATCTGGGTATCATTTCTTCAAACCTGTGTCTCTTTACACTCAAACTTCTTGAAATACTAGTGTATACTTGTTATTGACTGCAGTTTTGATTCATGCTTCATCCCATGCAGCCTAGTCTGGTGAAAATGCTTTCATTAATATTTTAATAGCTTCTGAATTACCAAAGCCAATGCACCCTTTCCAGCCTGTGTTTTATGGGACCTCTTTCTTAACATTGTTGGTGACTCCCTCCATAATTCTCTCTTCCCTTGGCTTTTGTGATACTATGCTCTAGTGGTCTCATTTTACCTCTTTACCTATTTCTTCTCTGGATTCCCTTCTTTTAATGTCTTCCTAAATGTCAGTGCTCCCCAGGACTCTGATATTTGATACATAGCACCTGAGTAAATTCATCAAATTTCTTGGCTTCAGCACTAATTTATGCATGAATGATGCCTGAGTTCATATCCCAGGCCAAGAAATCTTTGCTGAGAATCTAGATCATTTTGCCAGGTTCCCGCTGTCCACCTCCCATTGGATGTCCCACAAGTTCCTCAAACAACATGCCCAAAATGCTACCCATCAATGTCCCCACAGAACCTGCTCATCTTCCTGTGTTTCCTTTCCTAGAAAAAATATCACCTTCACCTAATTGTGTATATCATATACCCAGGAGTCATGCTGAATAATCCCCAATTAGTCACTAAATCCTTCAGATCATACTCTTTTAACCCTTCAGAATCATGTTTTCTAACCAATGCTTTAATTCAGGAGTTTATGACATCTCTCCTTGATTACTATCATAACCTAACTAGCTTTTCTTGATTCTTGCCCACTTGCAATCTGTCCTGCATTGGCCTGAATATTGGTCTTCAAAAATAGAATAAAAATAAAAAGTGCTGTACCATCCATGTAACTTCTAAGCCTCAAATCCCTCCAAGTTTCTGTCCTTTGATGAGTACATCAAAACCTTCATGATCTGGCTCCTGTCTTCCTGTCCATCATCATTTCTAGCCATTCACTTGTATTTCCTCAGGCTTTCACAATTATTGCATGCTTTATCAGCCCTCTTCAATTTGCAGAAATTGCTCCCTTTGCTTGGTAAATTCTCTCAATGCTTTCCCATTTAGCTAACTCCACCTCATCATTTAGAACCCAAATGAGATCACTTCCTTTAAGAAGTATCATTACTTCTAATGTAGATGCTCTCACCTCTGTGTTTCCAGAGTATACAAAGACTTTTACAGGATACCTTTTCATTAACTTTTATGCTCACATAAGTCAGTATAGTGTCTGAGGCATATGAGGCTCTCAATAAAGACTTAAAGAATTATGGGGCTCCTGGGATATGATTCTTCATAAAGATCTATAATCTATCAGCTAGGAATTTAATTAATAAGTTTAAAGACCATGTTTTCAGGTGGCAAACTCATTTTTAAGTTATCTTTATTCGTAAAGGTGGCTTAAAGTTAAAGGTTGGCATATGGGTTAATTATTTCTATTTTTAAACATTTCTAAATGTGGGATAACTAAAGTTTCTAAAAACCGCTTTCTTGGCAGCAAGACAGCAGCTGACATTTAGTTTTATCTCCAACAGTGTTTTTCTTTTTGGTAAACTATTGAGGTATTGCCCTTCACATGAATGCTCTGAAGCGCAGGGGGTAGTAGGTGACTAGGTCAATTTTTTTAAGGCCATGTGAAAGAGTACTTTCTCTCTATTTCTGTCCTTTGATATCAGAGCTAATCCTTCAGGGGCTTTAATATTGAAATTCAAGATACAGTAATGATTCTCACAGATTGAACTCTGGTGGCAGGGTCGAAGTCTTTTAAAATGTATTCATGGCCAATATTTGGCTTATTTTAAGGTGAAAAATATAGACTTTGGTAGCAATAAAATAAGCAGACAAAACAATAGAAGTGGTTTTCATGATATTAATTCTGGAGTTGACAAACTCTACAATTTAAATGTTATGGAAAAGAAACATTATTTTATAAAACAAGACACATTTCTATTTTTAAAAAGTAGTCTTAGAAATTTGAAAGAAAGTAAAATTTCCCTGATATAGTGATCATGCCTAATTGATTTGAAAGAAACAGAAAAGATGGCTGTGCTAAATAAACACACTATATTTTTCAGAGGTGTTAAGTTATTTACCTGACAAGTGTCCCTTAGTAGCTTCGATAACCTGGATAATGTACATATATAGGGTCCTTGTGGGAGAAGATTTAGCAGTGTATTTTAGACATTCTTTATATGGAAACGTTGATATTACATTAGATACAGAACATCTCAGAGTTGAAAGAACATAGAAATTAGTGAAATTATTTCTCTAGTAATCAATGATTAATGCAAAGTGTCTGTTATATGTAGTAGGGAGTAAATGATTTTTGATAAAAAGTTGCTATAACTTCTTTGGTATCATTGAATCTAGCAATGTAACTACTTTATCTGCAATGTCAAAGTGATAACAAGCTATGGGGGGAATTGTTAAGATATCTCAAAAGTGCCAAAACACAAAAGCACTGCATTCTGAAACTAGGAATCAATGGCTGATCTGTGCAGTATATGGGTAAGATGGGAATTAGATTACCAATCATGTTGTCAGTACTTTAATATAAGATGATAACAAACTTGTGGGAATTTAGAGAACTGACTGATTAAGAGGCTGAGGAAAATAATTTATAAGACAACATTATAAAATCTAAATATATTGCTCATTGACAAAGGAACTACGTACTTGATGTACACTACATATAAAATATTTGAGAGCGTGACCTAGGGGGATATGATACAAATTTCCAAGATTTCAAAATGCGTCACCATGAAGGGAAAGAATTGTTTACGATGCTCCCTGGGGGCAATAATGAGAAGTCAGGGCATGAAACTGAAACTGAAAATGTAGGCTCTGTCTGTACAAATTTTCCCCAATCTCAGTATCTATTAAATTGTGAAATGGCCTCACAATGGAAGTAGTGAAAAAGCCATTCTGTAAGCCATTTCACACCAGAGTGGACAAAATATTCAAACATATACCTTTGGAAAGAAATCTCCTCCACTGCTGTGATGCACAGTATAATGAATGACCCACTAGAGCTTTCCATTTCTGCTTTCAGGAGTGTTATGTGTTTTTCACTAAGCAACTGCTTCCATTGTGAATATATTCATCATGCTTTAGTTTTATGTTTATTATTTCTCTCTTTTATTTTTCTAAAAGGCCTCTAGTTGTACATTTTTGATTTGTTCGGACAATATTTTAAGAAAATCCTATTTGTAGTTAATATCCTGAGCTCTCTATAAGTAAACTGCTCTGAGAAAAAAGCAAGAAAAGCAGTTAGAATGTTAATCCATTTTGTATGCATCTTGAAATGTATAGATCTAATCCTAAATTCATAGTCTTTGAAAGCTGATGAGGAGTAGAAAGAAATTTTTGTATTTTATTCACTGTTACAAATCCCATATTAGAAATCTTCTCTTTAATCATTCATAAATACATAACTTTTCCATATTTTACCAAACCCTAATTCTTTTGCTTATGGCCACTTGTTAATACCAATTTTCTCTTATGTGACCATTTATAAGTGATAAATTAAAGGCAATGGACATAAAGAAAAGAAATATTTGATACTTTTTGTACATTGAAAATAGCTGTGTAATCATCTATACTCATCTTGCATATGCAATGTATATTCTTAAATCTCATAAAATAAAATAGTTGGGTAGGTTAAGAATTTATTGTAAATTTTAAACAATTGTCAAAGAAACAAAAACCTATGGCATTATCTTTTGTATGTGTTAATATTCCATCATGTGTAAAATCCATTTAAACATATTAAGGAATTCTCCCATTACATAGCTGTTTCTTACTTCACAATTATTATAGCAAAAAGAGCACTTTAGTTGCAATATTTGTTAATTATATTAGTTTTAGATTGCTCACTTTGGAATTCTCATGGTATGAATATACAGCATAAAGCATGCTTACAGTGAAGCTTGAGAGAGGGTCATAGAAGTGAAGAAATGGTGAAGAGAGCTTGTACTTTAAGCAAATTTCCCTCAGCTTTCTCTTACCCTGATAATCATTCCCTTTCCTGCTTTCCTGTTTAAGTATTAATCAATCTGCTGCTGTTCTCCATTTTTCCTCAAACCCCCTTCTCTAAAACACTCCAGGAAGTCACAGTGGGAACTTTGGGCAGGAAATTGTATAAATGGTTCACAGCAGATTCCTCAAACTCAGCACCCTTGATACTTTGGGAAAAATCATTCTTTTCTGGGAACAGCAGAGGTGTAGCCTATGTATTTTAGAATACTGACCAGCATGCCTGTTTTCTACCCACTAGATGTCATTAATAGCCCCTCCCAGTTTTGACAACCAAAAATGTTTCCAGGTAGTGAACGATATCTCAGGATGAGAGGGAGGAGAGGGCAAAATCACCCCTGGCTGAGAACCACTGCTAGAGCAAGGTGGCTGAGGGCAGGAGGAGCCGCTTGACTCACTCATTTTTTATTTTCCAAGGTCTATACATAACACAGTTTCAGGAAAACTGGGCTGGGATTGGTTGCAGGAAACAATAGCAGTCAATATCCTGGCCACATGGGATCAGAGAATGAGATTATGAAACTCAGTTTTGTGAAAACTCAACAAGATGTATAGATACGCACGGCCTCCCTGAGAGGAGGCACTTTATACCCCTATGTGCAAGTGATAGGTTTATATCTACTTCTATAAGCCAATGTCGGGAGGTGCAGTGAGTTAGTGCAAGTATTAATGCATGTTAATACACACACACACACACACTATATATATATTCACAGTAAGATAAACATTAACCTAGAAACCACTAACAGCATCAGTGTGAGTACACTTCCATTTTATGGACTACAGTGTTCTCAACTGCAATGTAAAGATATTGTGTGGAGAATTCCAGTTTTTGTCTGTCTAGCTTCAACGAATTGGCCAATATATAATAAATTTTTATAAAAGTCTGGCAATAACCATTCATATACACTGTGTCAATTACATGCAAGTAGCTCTGCCTGTCTTTAGGCATTACAGAAATCAAAAAGACAGGATACTTGCCTTCCTGAGATGTTAGGGTTAGGCTAACATGTAAGCTATTAAGTGTCATATATTGTTATAGATGCATAGTAGTGGAATGCAAATGTGTTATATGCAGGAGGAAGTGGTCACTTCTAACCCAGGGGCTAGAAGAGGCCCCAACTTAAGAGCTGATGCTTGGGATGGAGTTTTGAAAGATCAGAAGGTGATTATCCTGCACACACATACTATGTACTGGCCTCTGTGCCAGGACATGTTATCTTTGGTCTTGACAAGGATTCTGCAATTTACTATTTGCACTTTATGAGAAAACTCTGGGTTAGAGAACGGAAAGGCCTCACTGAAGGTCGTACACTGAGTAAATAGCAGAGTCAGGATTTGAATTCCAGAGCCTTTGCAGAGCCTCTTGTAAGCAAAGGAAGCATAAATTAACTTGCAAAGCCTGTAAAGAAGCCACACCTATTCTTGGAAGTACATTATGCTCAGTTTAGTTGGAAATAGGATGAGATGGGCCAGGTAAAGGATAAAGCTAAGGAGCAGGCAGAGAGAAACTATTAAATGCTCTGTTGCATACTAGTGTTTGGATTTTATCACAAATAATGGAGAGCCCCTGAAGAGTTTTAGAAAAGAAATAGCATATTTGTTTGGATTGAGCCTTAGAAAGGTACTTAGGCTGTTGTGGGGGAAGAGGGGTTCAATCCTACCAGGAGTGAAACAAAGGAGGAAAGAGATTCTTGGATATTGCCCAAGATAGAGGTTATGATAGCTGCACACAGACAAACAGAAAAACAGAGGGGTAAAAAAAGGCTCTCAGAGAGAGATGTTAAGGAGTTAGAAAGGTAAAAAGGGAGTTGCTCAGTAATGAAGAAAATTCATAGCACTTTTCCAAATGGAAAGGGAAATATCATTATTCTTAATGTTCCTTTCTGCTGCCTGAATTGCACCAGGGAGTGGGAACTAAATGGTGGGACATCAGAGTTCTGAGGAGTGGTGCTCCTCTCTCCTTAAGGGACTGCCATCTCCAACAATGAAGCAAGTGACCACGTAGCACTGTTTGGCTTTCTTTCATAATCCTCGTCCTGTTGTAACTGACAATACAACAGGTGCTTGAACAACATTTTGTTTTGTTCAACATTGTTTCATTATAACATTGATGATATGCCATAGGAACTTAATTCTTGTTTATATCAACTAGCCCATGGTAAAACCTGGTTTCATTATATTTCATTTTGCTTAAAGTCACAGAATCCATCAACTACATTAACTGAGGACTTACTATATTATTAAGTATTATTTTAACTTTTCTCCAAAAGCTGGGCTAGGTCTCCAGAATCTCCCAAAGCACCAAACATACAGTTAAGTTCTCTATAGTTATTTGTCAAATCAGCCACTTCAAAGCTCTCTTGATAGTTTTAGTACAGTATGTGTAGATGAATCAAATAATATATGTGTTATTTTGTTCTATTTTGATTCAAATATAACAAGTACATCTAGAAATGAACCTTAATGGCAACCCTTCTTCACCTATAAAGACTGGGAGGGACAATTACCTTCTCTGTGTTTGAGAATAATTTTTCTTTTCTTTAAAAATATGGTTGCTGAGACCACCAGTTTAAATAATAAGATGAGGCAATAGTCATTCAAACTGAAATGTATTGAGAAGCGGAGTTTACAGAAATTACTATATGATTTCACTCATACGTGGGATATAGAACTGAAAGCAGCAAACAAACAAGACAAAGAAACAAAAACTCAGAGACACGTAGACAACAGTATAGTGGTTACCAGAGGGAAATGGGATTTGGGGAAGGTAGAAAAAAGTAAAGGGGATCAAATATATGGTGACAGAAAGACATCTGACTTTGACACACTGCAATACACGGATGACGTATTACAGAATTGTACACTTGAAACCAATGTTTAACCAATGTTACCCCGATAAATTAAAAAAAATTAAAGCAGAGATGATGGAATAATTAGGAGAAAAGAAGGCCGATACTGCATAGCAAATGTGCTGAAAATAAACTCACAGTGAAAGAGAGGATGGGGTGGTGGGGCTGCTGTAGCTCCTGTTTGGTACCATATGACATAAATGTCATAAAAAGTGTCATTCTCATTGCTAATAGCTGAGCAAACAGGCACTGTTAAGTGTATTTTCTCTAAGCATTTTTTTTTGTTTAATAGCAAAATAAAAGAAATTATTTCTTAATAAAAGGTTGGAATAATGGTGTCTTTGAAATGAAATCTAATTTACTAAGAGAAGAAAATAGACAATGTGTGGAAATGGTGTTTATAAGGTAAGGGAGCTTTTTGTTTTCTTCACCCCGACCTCGAATGTATCAGAACATGAATACTGTCTTTCAAAGTGGCCACTCTGTGTGCGAACACCCTCCTCTAATGCCTCCACATAAAACATTAACTAGTGGAAGATGCGAACTAGAATGCTGTTTGACTTGAAAGAAGTGAGAAATTAAGAGAAGTTATTAATTAAGAGATCTCTTTTTATGGGGCTTAAATATATTTATCTAGGTGTAAAATTGTGAATTCAGTGGTAGAAACACTTCAGCTTGCAGAGCTTTTTAATGGGATTAAGAAGCACACTCAATAGTTTATTAAAATATCTCAAAACTGTGTAGGGCACTCACATTTCACAGAGTGTTTTTCCGTATCTTATCTCATTTAATCTTACTATGTGCTTGGTACATAGTAGGTGTTTTAGAAAGGTTCACAGTAAGTGTTCCAGAAGTTTACTGAGCAAAAGCATTAACTCATTCAGGAACATTAACTGAGTAACTACCACTTGCCATCATGAGGTCTGGAAACACACAATATAATTAAGGCTTGTCATTGTCTTTGAAGTGACATATAAACAAGAAATGTCAACACAGAACATAAGTGCTTTAAATAGCTGGTAAACTTAATGGTATTGAAGAGGTAAAATGAGTAGCAAATACAAAATAGGGGATGGTATAGTCAGAAAAGAGGATGAATTGTGTTTTATAAATTAAGAATTCTTATCAAAGGAAAATGTTCTTAACAGGGCAGCACACCGGAATGTGCTGAGGAACTTTTTAAAATAGAGTTTTGCATTCCCCTGAGATTCTGATTCACTAAATCTGGGATAAATTCTGGAGATTTTATATATATATATATATAATTTCTTTAGATAGTTCTAATGCAGAAAGTTGATTAAGAATCATTTTATTGGAACTGTGATGCTTCATGCTATCTAAATTATACTCTATGGTTTAAGCCTGAAATGCCTTTGGCTGATTTTCCTCCTTTTAGCTTTAGGATTTATTGCTTTTAAATGCAAATAACTTGAGATGGGAAAGGCTTTAAGCTGTTATCAGTCAGTGACTCATTTAGTTTAGTTCCCTCTGCTTGGACTGAATGATTCTCCTCCTTGGGTCAGCTACTGCTTCCTCCGTGAATCATTTCCTTACCACCTTCTCTTTCCCTCAGACACAATTACTTTCTCTCTTCTTGCCTCCCTCAACCTCTCAGCTTGTATTTTAGTTACTGCTTATCACATTGTGTCTGCCTAACTTTGTTGTCATAGGGCAGGTTTCCTATCTTATTTGTATTCCCGGGACCTAGCTTGCAGTCTGACAGAAGATCCACGAAAACCTATGTGAATAAATGAGTGACCAAATTAATTAGAGAATTAATTTACAGCTTTGTCTACATAAAAGATCTGGTGGTTGTTTGATTTGTGAGAAAAGAACATTTGGGCAGAAGTGGTGTGGAGTTGGGTGGGTCATAGTTGTAGATGATTCCAAGAGGAAACTGAGGACACGAAAATGTAGCTCTGCTTTGCCATTCTGTCTACAGCTGGCCTTAGAAATAACCATTCTATTTTCGTATTGATACATAGCAGATATATATTTTTTTACACGAGATACTCTTACAAAAGGTGCAGAAGAAAATAGAATTATTTTCAGTTGTTTATTCTAATTGTACCATTAAATCAAAATTAGTTAATGGTCTGAAATTATAATTGAGAGCTCTGCCATTATAACTGTGATTTTCCTTCAGAAATGACTGCTTGGTTAAGATTTTAATCATATTATTGTATTTTTTAACAATTAAGGAAAACCTTCCCTATCTAGGTTATTCTCCATGACTAAATGAAATAATATCTGTTACTCATTCATATTCCTTTTTTGTCTGTTACAGAGATATTTATTACAGAGATTAACATACTAGGGGTTTTAGTATCTTTTTCTCCTTGTAAAAACATCCGATTTTAGCATTTCGGAAGAAGAAAATGCCAGTACATCACACTGAGTACTTGCGGCCTTGAACAACTATACATTTCCAGAGACCTGGCCTGTCCTTGAGCCAAAGGAATATTTTAAGGGCTGCTTGCACAGTGTTTTGTAAAATTACATGATGAATGAATGTCTTTCAATAGTGGTGATATCAAGGAATTTTTCAAAGCCCAACATACTACTAAAATTAGAATTTTCATATAAAGGTATATTTTAAGAATGTTTCATGAACAGTTCAAAAGGAATGAAGGGAGAGTACATCTATGTAGTACATATGAATAGAATGAGAATATTTGGTTTCCTGTTTTCTGAAAACTGACTCATGATATGGGTTTCAGCTGGGAAGTGAAATCAACTGCATGACTGCTCCTAAGCCTGACCTTACTCTTAGTCCAAGGATTTCCCCAGTGTTTATCTGATTCCAAGATGCTGTAGATTGACAGTTTGTGTCTGCCTAAAATAATATGTTGCAACCTAATCTCCAATGTGATAATTTAGGATGTGGGGCCTTTGGGAGATGACTAGGTCATGAGGGTGTAGTCCTCATGAATGAAATTAGTGCCCTTATAAAAAAGGCCCCAGAGAGCTCCCTCTATCCTTCTGTAATGTGAGTTATAGCAAATACATGGCCATTTATGGACCAGGAAGCAGACTCTCACCAGACAACAAATTTGGCAATGCCTTGAAGTTGGATTTCCCAGCTTCCAAATCTGTGAGAAATAAAGTTCTATTGTTTATAAGATGTCAGGCTATGATTTTGTTATAACAGCCTATGTGGACTAAGACACAAGACCTCTTAAATGACCTCGGCCATACCTCATTTGATTTTAACCTTTCAAAGACATTTTAATAAAAACAGTAATAATGGTAGTTTCTTCTGTTACAAAGAATGTATATCAAACCCATATATTTTAAAAGTTATCCTCAAGCAGCCTTATGAGGCAGGTGGGTCCTTCCCATTTTACAAATGAAAAAAAAGTAGTCTGGACAATTTAAATGATGTATCCCAGGTCTCACAGATAATATACAGATTTGAAATTGAATGTTTCTGACTCATATCTCCTCTATCCACTACAGAAAACCTCAAAAAATCAAACAAATGGCTTTGGAGAACCTTAAAAACCTGCTATCTCTTGAGACCTCAGCAGCATCCCCAAGGAGTGATAGACTATCGGAATCCCAAAGATCTTTTTACAATTATTAAGAAGCCCTAAGTCTTTAAAGGCTTCCAATGTTCTTCACGAGGGAGGGCAGCTCAGCAGCTCCATCAACAGAGGACCCGAACTATATCTTCTATGATGTCACAATTACATTCCGAAGTAAGAACCACTGAGGTCAGGCTCTTACTGGTGTGGTTATATGTTCCTTGAAGTTAAAACACAGTAGAGACAGATTTTAGAATCAAAATGCCTCATTCTATTCTGCAGTTCCCTGACATTTGACCCCTACAATGGCCCTCATGCTTCCTTCCTCACCCTAAGCCAACTTTACCCCCAGCCCCTCCAATGACCACTGAGTCCCAGAGCAAAGCAGCCACAATCTGTTGGTACGTTGGTATGGATGCAAGATTAGAGTGAGAGAGAACAAAGTCCTTGTGGTCCCTAAGTCTGAAAAAATATAGTCAAAAATCTATTAGCATATCTTCTCTTTAAACATCATTGCCTATTGCTTTTATTGCTTTTACTATAAACTATCAGATGCATCACAGGCACTCCGTGAATATTTGTTGGTTCAGCTCAAACATTTCGAGACCTGCCTGGTATAATGCCCTGTAATAGACCCTGCAGGAATAAGTCACTCTCTGCTCTCAAGGGGGTTTCCTCTAACAGAGACAGAGACACATGTACATAGGTCTTTATGGATTAAAAAAACAAAAAATGGAAAGAAAGGTACCAAAGTATACATAGTAATTGTATTTGATTGATAGAAACATATTTTTTTTTTATTTTTCCTTTTCTATATATTTTCAAAAATATTTGGTATATATGTACATTATTTCTTCTTTGAACAATCATAATGTTGATAAAGAATAGCAATCTGGGTGCCTGATGAATGATTGAGGAGGTAAAGACAAGTAGTACTTTCGACATGAATATATCTTTGACAGGTAGAGAAAGGCTTGGATTCTTGAGGAAATTATTTATATATATGTTATATATATTTATATTTATATATTTTATTTAATAAAATATACATTTTATTTAATATAAATATGTATATTTGTTCCCGGGGATTACAGGTGGAAAACCATGAGGTTGTTGGGCCATCATGGAACAATGGTGTTTGTATGGACTGAAAACTATGCATAAGGAGAAGGGAGAATTGAAGCTAGACTGTTAGGTTAAGATCAGAACATGGAAGACTCTCAGTATCAGAGTGCGGTGTTTGAACATTATTCCATAGGAAATTGGAAGTCATTCATAAGTTTTCAGCTGGAAAGTGATTTATCACAGCTCTACTTTAGCTGGCAACCATGTGCAGGACAGATTGAAGGTAGAGGAGACAGGAGGTAGGGAGACCAATCAGGAAGCAATTAGCAGGGCCCAGCCAAGAAGCAATGATTACTTGATTATTTATTCATGGAACTCTTTTTCAGAGGTGGCTCCATGCCTTTTCAATCTCTTTTTAAATTTTTTTCTGCCTGTCTGGTTTTGATTTTCAATTGCAAAATAAGGGAAAAGTCACTCTGTAGCTCAATTTTCTCACAGGTGAAAGAAGCAATGTTGAACAGAGGTCAGCCTTAATCTGTCACATTCCCACCGATAAAGGGAACATTAGGGACAGTTATTTTCAAGGCTAGATGAGTCCTGTCTTTATGATTGATTTCTGATTCTTTTGTTCACCTGAGAGAGGAGACTGGAGTTTCCCTAAAGTTCCAGGGATCTTCACCTTCCCAGTCAGAACGGCTGAACCTTAGAGAGATGGGGCAGGTCAGCTAGTTCTCTTTAGAACCAGATTGAGTAGGATTAAGTTCTCAAGGACATTTACCAATGATGATCGAAAAGCAAAAACATAAAAATCACTATGGGCTTGGATACTTTGTGGGCACAGAAACCTTTGTTTGCTCATCTATAGGAGGAAATCCTGCTCTCCATATTCCTGCCTCAGCCCACAAATATGAAGATGTCAACAAACATTTTTGGTCTCTTTCATCACACATTTCTTCCCTTCATCACTTCTTTCATCCTCCCTCCCTGCCTCCATCCCCACCCCATTTCCACATTTATCCCATGGGCTACCTGCTTCTGACTTCAAAAATTGGGGAGGATCTCAACTCTCCTCTACTTCCTGGCTCCATCTGTTAAGCACAGCTGGGCCTGGAGTTGGCTGTCCTCACTGGCTCTCTTGCCTGTTCGTGATTATTTGTGACCAGACCCGTAATCCCCCATGTAGTGGGAGAGCTGGGTCAGTATACACCCAGTCTGTTTTATAGATCCCGGACCCCTCAAAAGAATCCTTGGGTTGAATTTGCATCACAGGAGCAGTACATACAACTTTGGCTTTGGTTCCCAGCCAAGTTCTCAACTCTAGATTTACATGAGAGTCCTAAGCTTTGGCATTTCTTAGACTACTATTAATAATCTGTTTGCTTCTTGTATCTCTTTTGCAAAAATAAAGGATAGCAAGTGGTTACTACCCTTTATCTGCAATATTTTGAATTGTCATCAGGATATTCTGAAATGCCTTGTTTTTCTTGACCTTGTGCCTTTATTTAGGCAACGCCCTCTCCCCAGGTCCTCTTTCCTCTCTGACTCAGTCCAACAAAGGGAACTATGCCTCTCCAAAAGATGTCACTTTATAATGGGATTATTTTAAGCTGAAAGCAATTGAGAAGAAGCAGATACAAGAAAAGCCCTCTGCCTTCTCCCTAACTGCTTGGGAGTACATACATTTGTAAAGGTGTCTCCCCAGGAAGGACAGAAGTTAGTCCAGACAACTCCAGACCCCTCTCTGCCCAGAGAGGCACCAGAGGAATCTACATAACAAATTTTACTAATCCTTAGCTTTTATTAGCTTCCACATATATTTATTAACCTTCCCACAATTTGCTACCCTAGAAACTCAAAGTTCTTTTCCTTTGTCTTGTCACTTCTCTAAAAGTTTAGTATTATTTTAAAGTGTTATATAAGCCCAAGTTCTAACCTCCGCTTTGAGTTACTCATTGTTGAGTGCTCCCATGTGTACACGTGATGAATGTGTTAATAAACTTGTTTGCTTTTCTCTTGTTAATCTGTCTTTTGTCAGTCTAATTTGCAGGGTCCTAGACATAGAACTAAGAGGGTAAAGGAAAAAATATATTTTCTCTTCCCTTACACCAGCAATGCCCATTTTTGTGAGGTTAAGTGTTCTTCTTCCCTGTGTACCCAGAATATTCCATTCACATTTTATCACTGCAATTCACAGCATTTTATAATTGTTTGTCTTTCTCCCGCACAAGACTATCATTTTCTTCTTATTATCTATCGTGAGTCTTTAGAAATCCCTGTTGAATTTATAAGTGAACATTAGGTAGAGATGTTTTTTACTAAGGTTCACTTCTTCATAGCTTTTAAGAAATACTGCTCTGTTTTAAGCATATCTTTAATATGCAAGCCATTTTCTAATACAAATACTTTTTCCTTCATCTTTTTTCATTTTCTTGATATATATACATATATATACATATATATACATACATTATATACATACATACACATACATATATATATATACATATATACACATATATACACACATATATACATATATACATATATATACATACATATACATATATACATATATATACATATGTGTGTGTGTGTGTGTGTGTGTGTGTGGAGAGAGAGAGAGAGAGAGAGAGAGAGAGAGAGAGAGAGATGGTCATTTAAAATCACTATAGCTTTCTAGTTTTCAAGGATAAAAGTTTACTTGTAGCATGTCTGTTAAGTGCTAAATAAACAGGATACTGGACTGTCCAAGTGTCATCAAATAATATTCCTCTCGAAGCTGGAGATGTGTTTATTTAGCACGTGGGGAGTCATCTGCTCATGTCTTTAGCACATGTGGTTTATGAGGAAAATTAATTACCGTAGTAAAGTATCATTTCAAACACATGCTTGTGTTGGAAAGGACTAGTTGACATGGTAGAAAATATTTCAAAAGTCAGATAACATGCAGAGGCAGTATGTGTGGGGTTCTTAACTGCATCTAAGGACTCATAGGACATTATAAACGAGATTCAGGGGGCTCCCTAAATTTTATGCAAAATTTTAGATATATTATTTTTCTTTGGGAGGGTCCATAGTTTTTGTATCTCATGAATAATCTGTATGTGTAAACTCTGTGACCACAGGCAAATTAAATAACCTCTCTGGGACACTGTTTTATTTGTAAAGTTACTTAACCTGTGTTCATTGCCTCACTTGTCAAATAAGAGGGTTGGCCTAGGTACTAGGTCTCTAAGATTTTGCAGCTCTAAATTCTATATATTTGTTAAAACCAGTCTATATACAATGCATGATTCAGTAGCAGCAGATCATTTACGATATGCCAGGCACTGCATTAAACATTTCACATATATTGCCTCATACATTTAATCTTTATAGTAATCCAAAGGGTTAGATATTATATTTTTTTATTATTTTTACTTTATAATATATTTATCATCATCACCATTATCAACATCATCAGCATCACCATTAGGACTGTGCCTACCAAATTATAAATTCTATGATGGCAAGAACTTTGGCTGTTTTGTTCACTACTCTATATTCAATATTTATCACAGTGCATGAAACATAATAGGCATTCAATAAAAAAATCTGTTGAATAATGCATTGAAACAAATGCACAACTAGCAAAAATGCTCTGAATTAGACAGAGCCAAATAGTACTATCATAGGATTTCATTTCACCTTACATTTTTGTCTCTCCCTACTCCCTTAATCCTTTTTTCAACCTTTTTCTCTTCCCCTCCCCACCCTTCACCTCCTGTAAGAGCCCAGCTTTCTCTTTCCCCATACCCGTTACCATTTGCTTCTAGACCTAGATATACCTGTTGTCAAATTATCCTGTGTTCCAGGACTACATTAAATTTTATTCTTAACTGTCTCGTGAACTTTATTATAAAGTTCTGATTACATATTCAGGTTTTAGGAAAGTAATCTGATTATAATAACTGATTCACTAAACCCTGCCTATAAGACTCCTAGTTCATCAAAATGATTTCTGTAAGTGGTGAATTTTAAAACATTTGTAAACTGTTAAATAAGAACACATAGCTATTCTTGCCTATTAAATGCTGCAACAAGATTCTGTCCTTAAAGATGTGGGCTTCAACCAAAACTCACTGAAGCTTCTGGGCTTGCCAACATGGTGGCCTATCACGATGACATTTACTCAGGGTGAAGTCATATGGTTTTCAACTTTTTTTGTTTGACTTATTTAGCTTAGCATGCTATCTCGATATAGACGTAGGGCTTTTTGAGCATGCATTTGCCTCTCTTGCTCTGCTTTCCTCCTATCTGACCCTGATCATGTCTCTGGATTTGTCCCACAAATTATTCTGTCCCACACTTCCTTTGATATCTTATTGATTCTTCCTTAGTATCTGTCCTTAGCTGACCCCCTGGTTTTTGCTACCTAAAAAAGTTTACTATGTTTCGTTACTGAAAGACTTGAGAGTTATTCAAAATAGAGATGGACCGAGATGAGGATAAAAATCTGTTTTCTCACTGAGCGAGGTGTTAGGCACTGTTCTACTTCCTTCTCTTACCTTGGCTTTCTTCCAGCAGCCTAAATCCCACGACTTGAAAAGAATCATCACCCTTGAAGGAAAGACATCTTCTATTTTCTATTTCAGGGTCTCAGCATTTTCTGTTATTTGTGCTTAAAGCACTTTTCTCTCATAGTTTCACATGGGTGCCTCCTTCTAACCTTTTGAGTCTCAATTCAAATTTTACATGCACAGATCATCCTTGACTCTGTAGCTGGAGTGAGCCCCATCCCAATCATTCTCCATCACACTACTCTGATCTTCTAGCTTTTACTGAACTTCCAATGATTTGTTAGCATATGAGTACTTATTTCCCTATTTATTTATGTGTTTATTGTGTTTCCTCCCACTGCTGTGCGAGATCCTGAGGGCAGAAACTCTGCCTGTCTTTCTCACTGTGTCTCCAGAGGCCAGGACTGTGGCTGGTCCAGCTAACAATATTACAGCTCTTCTAGCTCCTGAACCTCTAATGGGATATATTTGAGAGGAAGAAACTGAAGTAAACAGTTTCTGCTGTGGGGATCCCTGCCTCACCTTGATTCTCCTTGGCTCTAATATAGTCCTGCCTGAAGTGGCTAAAACATGTGGATGTTCAGAACATTCAACAATTTTTATCTGACTATGCAAATAAAGATGGAATTTTCACACATTTAACAGTGAAAATGAATAGGGTCCTCCTTTGTTCTCTAGCTTTCTTTGAAAATTCAGTTTAGAGGAATGAGTATGAATTACCCACCATAATTTTGTTTTTGATGATTTTGTTTCACCATCTGGTAAGTTTTAGGGGAGCAAAATTAGAATCTGCAAAAGTTGCTGTAATTGAGATATTATCTTATTCAACTCCTTGGATCTAGTTTTTTTCTTCTCTTCTTTTTTCCCATCTTATTCTATTTTACATAATTATTTGTAATTCAAAGCCATGATTCATGTAGTTTTAATCTCAATGGAAATCTTAACTGCACAACTTAAAGTTAATTCAAACTGCAAAGATATACAGTTAAGTGACTAGTTCAATAATTTTTTTTAATTTTAGGAAGCATTTGAAAATGATATTAGCAAATTTCAACTTATAAAATAAACTAGTTTGTTAATAAAGCAAGAAAATTTTGAATAACTTTCAAATATCTTAATTTTTTATTTTTGAATTTTAAAAAATGTACCTTCAATTAAACACACACACACAACAACCACACACACACACACACACACACTTTTAAAATGTTTGTTACAATGTACGATAAAATGTTTCTACTTTGCACAAAGGAAGTAAATTACCTTCAGAGGTGTCTGTACATGTGCACGTGTACACATTGACAACTGGGCTTTTTTGTACAGGACTGGCAAGTTCACTTGTTACCTGATATGCTGTTAATAGTAATATCTATGATAACGATAACAATGAGAACAGTGAATATTCTAGTAATTGATAAGTTGTCCAAGCAGTGTCTTATAAAAGTTATCTAATTTAATCCTCACATCTACTAAATGTCAAGCAACATTATCACCATTTTACAGATAAAACAAAACAAAACAAAAAAAAAAAAAAACAACAACAAAAACCCCTGAGCCCTTAGCCAGTAAGCTGCAGAGATGAAATTCATCAAGCTGTTTACTTCTCTGCACACCATCCATTGGAGCCCTGTAATTGAACATCATTCCAGTTATCGACTTAATGATCTTCACAAGAAGATCCATCCATTTATTCCTCAACAAACCAGATTTGAGGTGAGAGAGCCTAATTTATTTAGACATCTTGCTAACATGTGTTTGATAATATCCATTCTGCTTAATTATGCTCTCTGAAGGTATCTACTCTCTTCAATGGAGTGAAATTAGGAAAAAGGGCTGAGTAGGTAAGCAAGAAAATGACATTAGGCAATTCTTAATCATAAATAACATTCTTGGGAAAGAGTCAATTCAACAAACGCACTGTCTAGCCATGGATAAGGCACTCGTAGAATCCACACAGGAATAAGATATTTGTCCTACCCTTAAAAAATTCATTACCATTTACCTGGAAGAGACAGATATATACACGATTAGTGATGGCAAAGAGAGGATCATTATCACCATTATTTCGTGAATGCTTTGTTATACCCTAGGTGCTGTGCTAAGTATTTGCTAAGTATCATTTTAAAATCTTATTGCCAATTATTATCTTCATTTTATAGATGCAAAAGCAAAGGGAAAGAGACTTGTTCAGTATAACTGAAGAGGAATTTTTCATTTAAATGGCTAACCTTATCATCAGCTCTTTGTTCTGCTTCTGCAGTTATGCTTGCCCCATAGGGTGAAGGGCAGGGTGACCTCCAGAGTAACTAAAGACTCATCCTCCCCTTTTGCTTGTTTTATCTAGATGACAGAGGTATTGCCTAAGTTCCTGTTTGAAAATCTCATGCCCTATAACTGCCTGTAGCTTGTAGCAACTCCCTCATCCCCACCTCGTGCTCTGTAACCCATAGCAACTGCCGCTCCCATAGTAGCCCATAGCCACGCTCATGCTCTGTTACCACCTGAGAAAAATTAACCAATCAGTCCATGCCAAATGTAAAACTCTAACTGTGCAGATAAGCCTTATAAAAGTAAGTTTACCCCTGAGCTCGGGGCCCAGACCTTCAGAGAGCTAGCTCTTCTGAGACTGCTGGTGTAATAAACCTAAGTTCTCCAACTCTGCAACATAACAACATTAGTAACTGGGGAAACTTTATTCAATCCAAATTGAGCTTAACGGCAAATGAGCTCTAGTGCCATGTGGTGGCGCTACCTTGCCCGAGAAGAGATTGTAAAAAAGGTAGAGATTGATTTCCAAGCACATCAAACAAAATTGTAATATAAGAATTGTTCTCAACAGAAAATAAGTGATCTTGATGTTATTTATTAGTCTCCTGCACTTTAGTGGACTAAGATTTGACTAAACATGTACATTGGAGTTGGTATTCTGAGATGTTAGAAGCATGGACCATGTAGATTTAATTCTAGGGTAGGAGTCTGTTGTGGTCCTGGACACCTACTACTCACAACCTCAAGGGAAGTCCCTGTACACTGGAGAGTCACTGAGGCAGAAAACAAAGTTCCATGGGAGGCCCAAGGTGGAAAGGTAGAGACAAGAGGGAAATGGTCTTGACCTATCCAAATAGTTACTTGCCATTTTTCGAGAGCACTTTGACTCCTTAAAAGCTATGATAAGGTTCAAATTTCCCTTCTACCACTTCTTGACACGGGGTTGCAAAAATAGCTGCCGTCGAGCCCTCCAGGTTTTACAGGCCTGAATAACTTTTTACAAATGATCAATTATATTACCATAAAGAGGGCTTGCCATTTTTAATCTTACTCTCTACTTCTAAGTTATACCTGGCCCACTTTGAGTTTTAAGCCCAGTCTCTGTAACATTTGAGTTTATAAACCGTTTTATAAAGTCTCTCCAAGTAAAATTTAAATATGAATAAAATGATCTTCCCAATACATTGGTCAAGCCATAAATGATTTTCTATCTCTGTTAATCAAGAATCAAAAGGAAGAGTTTTATAAAAACAAAATAAAACAAAAAACCACATTGATCTGGAGTCAATACACACCTGAAGGTTAAGCTCATTCTACCTTGTAGAATGCAGCCACCAAAGCACTTTGGCTTTATTTGATGATATTTCATGCCAGATGCCTTTTAAAAGTGGGAGGAGAGCCAGGAGCTATTTTCAATGAATGCAGACTGAGAGGCCAGTAGAGAAATACACACAAAAAAGTTAAACTATCATCGTTTCTAAGAAACACAACTGAATGTACTGGTGGAGGTAAATGAATAAGTGAATGGAATGACAGCAAGCAGTTTACATACAAACTGCAGAAGCTGCCCAACATTCCACTTAATACTGGCTGGGAAATGAGTGATGAGTCTGCACCATAATGCAAAGCACTTAAAACAGGAATGCCCATCTTTTCCTAAACCTATAACTATACAGCCTTTTCTATAGAAAGAAGTTATTTTGCCTTAAAGACATTGTATTAGTTAGAGTATTTCTAACTGACTTATGGACCATTCAACTTAATGAAAACTAAAGCTTCACAAAATGTATATACATTTGCACTAATGGTGCTTGATATTTTAAGGGGAAAAAAAGGTCTTTCGTTAAGCCTATCCATCACCATTCCAACATGCCAAGCCTGCTTTGTCCATGAACAATTGAGAGCAGATGCATCATTGAATACATTAAAAGGCAAGAAATGTAGAAACCAAAGGTTCACACTTCAATTTTAATGTTGAGCAGCATTGCATAAGTTTGCAATAATGTAAATCATGCTTGATGGATTATTTTCAAATTAAAACTGGAACCAGTGTCACCACATGCTATTTTTTCATTTGCAGTGTTATGATGGAGAATTCATTTAGTGTTTAATGATTTCCAATAATGCAAAATAAAACAAAACAAAAAATCCATTACTTAAAAAAAAGCAAGATTTGTTTCTATTCTAAATTTAACTTGTAAGAGAAAAAAAACCTCACAAATCGACTCAATTTACAGTACTATGTTCCATTTTGGCATCCATACTTTGAAAAGGAAAGAAAAATACTGAATGAGAGTGTGAAATGTTGCTGGGAGAACAAAATACACTGTGTTATATATAGCCGGAGGATTCAGGAACATTTAAGATGCTATATAGGCAAAATTATCCCAATGTCTCCCTGGGCTTAACCTATAGCACCCAGTACTTCTGCCTCATTACTCATCATTCTCACTTGTTACTGCTTTTTAATCATTTGTCATCTTTACCAGACTACAGGTTCCAGAAGGTCAAGAACTTTGTCTGTCTTGCTTAACTTTGTATCAACAACACTTATGAGGGTGTCTGATAATGAGCAGGAACTTTATATTGTTTTATTAATGACTCATTAATTAAAGAAGTGATAGAGTCTGTATGTGGCCCAACAGGCAGAATTAACTACAATGTTGATTTTGGCTCAATAAGAGGTAGAACACTTTCTAACAGTCAGAACCATTTAAAGTTGGACATGGCTACTGGCATGTTTAAGTAGAGGTGATACCACAAATAAACATGGGTGCAGTAAATAAGAATCGAATTCTTGGGTCCTGAATTATACCTGATTATCTTTAAGAAGCTTGCTAACCCTGAGGCTTTATGATTATCACATAAACCCTTCCCAAATTTAGGTGATCGTTTAAACTAAAATCATCAGGATTCATTTCCATGATTGGAATTACGTAGATAACTTATCAAACCAAAGGTTCAACTCTCACATACCTTTTTCTTGGCTATACATTCATTTACTTCAGCTAAATCGAAGGTAATATGGTATCCGCTTTACTATACATATTTTTTACTTTTTCTACTTACTATGCTACTTACTACTTAAAATGTCTGATCCCAAGGGTTGACTTACTAGATCCAAATGGTATTCTTTACAAAAGAAGGCTTTACTTTTTGGTCACAGGTAGGAACAAAGTACCTAAAGGAATTAATAAAGTTCATTTACCCTCATACTACTGTATTTAATCATAGAAAATGATCTCTATACTTTGTGAAACCAGTGCTTTCTCTTAATCATAGGAGTGGTAAAGCTACTTACCACAAAAGAATAATAAATCTTGAATCCAGGTTTAGCCACAAAGTAGTCATCAGACTTGAATGTTATTTTAATTTGGTTTGTTCTTGATGTTATCCTTGGAGGAACTTCCTTGTGTCCGCACCATCGTCCTCTAATAATGGTACTGGTTTCAGATATATCTTCAACTTCCACAAAATCATACCTAGTATCAATATGACATAAATAAACAAATTTTGATTAAAGTAAACTTTGAAATTCATGCTTTCACTGAGAAATTAAAACTAATATACATGATTTCTTATGCCCTACCATAAAAAATAAAAATTGTAACCTACAGACATTTTAAACTAAAAGCTAATCTTTGCATTAGGTTTTCCAAATTCAAACCTCAACAATCTATTCTTAGAGAATCCTTATATACATTTAGCCATGACTGTTCCCAAATCATCAATAATCAAAATAGGCTACTTTCTAGGCATGTGGCTTATAAGATTTTCCTGGAAAAACTAATATTATAATCTATCATCAGATCTTAGAAGATGTAACTCTAATTATATGTCTAAATATTTACTATATAAAATTTTTCAAATTCTCACTTTAAACTACTTTACTATATTTAATACATTCTTAAAAATGGAAATAATCTGTATCTATCTATACAGCATATAGAATCAGCATTTTCATTACGTAAAATAAATGATAAAATAAAATAAATCATTAACTTCTCTTTTTGAAAACTGTCTTTTAGAGGGATAATATCATAAAATATGGCTTTTCTCATAAAAGAAAGCATAAGTCTTGGGGAGGGGGGTTGCTAACCAGTATTGGAGATATCTGTGCTGGTTAAACCAGGGTGTGAATGAGCTACAGACCATAAGTTCACCTTTAGCATTGGTCAGAGAAACAGCGAATGTCTGGATTGAAGAGGACAGGAAAGACCTCTTTAGATATTCCACATAACCATTTGATCCTTAAGGTTCCTCTGTATCATCCCACCTTTCCATCACATAGTAGAACATCTTCAGTGACAGAGTGGACATCTTCTAAGAATCATTTATTCTATTTTCAGACATCTAAGATCTTAGGGCCTTCTATTTTGATGAGCTGAACTATCTGCCTTTCAGTTCTGGGCATCAGTGTCTCACTCCTCCACTCTACCTCTCCCCAAATGACTTTGGGTGCCAAAAATCACAGCGCAAATGATGGGCATTTCAGGATGAAAAGTGGCAGCACTTTCACATCCATTTTATATTTTTCTGTCACAATTGCCAAAAGTAATCAGCATGAGAAACATTATGTCTGAGTATGAAGAAATCCAATATGGCTTTTCTGGTCCTACCCAAGCACGTCAGAACTCTTACTAGATTGGGAAGGGTAACCTAAGGAGTAGGTGAACATAATAATATTATGAATAAAATTTTGTTGACAGTGATTTGTGAGACCCTTATGTCCTTTGCCTCAGTTTCCTTATGTGCAGAATAAGATTTATACAACTTTACCAGCTGGATATGTCTCCGGTGTTGTTTAAATTAAGTACTTAATGTTTAGATGGTGCTTAGAAGGTGAAAAGCACTAACAAAGAATCATTACTCAAGCAATAAACTATTACAATGTAAACATTAAGGAGGTTTTGGAACGGATGGCAGGAAATTGATTGCATTTCATATTATATACAATATGTGCAAATTATATTTACTATACAAAACAGGAGTATACTTGAAACTTGGTTAATAACACAAGCATTTTTTGCTTTTTAAAAACACATCATTGTAATTTTCACTTTGGATCTGATGTTAAGACAGCACCATTGTGTTTCCCAGGAGGGTTCTGAGGCAATTTTCTGATCTGTATCTTTCCCTTATTTTCCCTTTTCCACCTCTTACTCCTCCACCTCTCTCCATAAATTTTGAAAAGCAACTCGATTTGCTGTAAGGTAGAAAACAAAACAAAATAAAACAAACAGAAACCCATCCTAACTTCCTTTTCTAGTTTCAAGGCCAGGATGCCAAAAGGACTCACTCAACTACCAGCATCAAAACTGCTCAGTAGTGGAGACTCTGCTTCACTTCCACGTCATCACCTTTAACAATTTTTTAATGGCGTTGTGTTTTGTTTCTTTCACAATCTCTCTCTCTCTCTCTTTTTTTTTTTCCTCTGCACAGACAATTAGTTTCCCCTTTAAAGGTTGAAAAGACATAAGATCTACTCTCTAGTTTAATCTCTTTGTAAATATTGACTGGCTCTTCCTGCATGTATTTGTCTGTTTTCTGGCATATATTACCCTCCTGGTCCTAAAAAGTAATAGTCACTGCTATTATTCTTGAAAAAATAGCAACATAATAAAAGCTGTCAGCATAATAAACATTGCAGTAAAAGCAGACAGCCAAATTTGGGCACCTTGTTTTTTATTCAAAGGAAAAATAAACCTGCCGAAAGGACTTAGCAGTTCAGTAGTTCATTGGCAATTGCAGAACAAGTGTGTGTAGTTAAGTTACAGAAAGGAAAAAAATCCTCCCCAAGTCTTATACATGCTAATTAAGTGAGTAAGATGCTGTGAGCAGACAATCAAAGAACAACAGCCAGAGCTTTTCTGATAGATATGCTAAAAAGGAAGATTATCAGGCATGTTTTCCATCTAATGCTGATTCAGAAACTATTTGAAACAAACCTGAGGAGCAAACAGACAGACCCTGGGATTGAGTTCTTTTCCTTCTTACACAAAACCTGAGGCTATAATACCCTGATTTCAGGGTAAGGCACTGAGACGGTTGGTCCTCACCATCATTCGCTCCCAGTGCTGGGGGAAACCATTACTGTGCATAGGTCACAAGAGCAGAGGCCAGTTCCTGGAGCCCAGCAGGCTCTTCACTCATTAAGCCCATGGCAGGCTTGGACCAGAGCCATAGGACTTTGCTGCAGGTGCCCTGGGGTTACTGGCTGCATCCATATGCTCAAGGACTATTCTAGGCCTGGCCAAGATGAAGGCCTCCAGATTCTGTCCTTCTCTGGGGGTCACGCAGCCTGGCTATGACAGGTGTGAAAGTAAGCTTCGGTGAGTCAGGCAGGTTACCAGGCCCTCAGCAGCAGCCCTCTATGCTCCAATTTATTCTGTTAGGACCAGCATAAAGGTTTTTTGAAAAAGAAGTGGAGCATTTTGAGTAGGTGCAAAGGGCTCAAAAGGGAAGTCTGATGTGATGTTTTAAATCCATCTCTTTTTTTTTCACTTTAAAATAGTACTCTAAAATGAATTTTTTCCTCCACTTACCTACAGATATCATTTTCTGCTTCTTCTAATCCAAACTGGTTGTCAAAAGCTAGCTGTATCCTTGTTTTCTCCTGGGAATGGAGCCGCCAAGTCAGAAGCAGGTTCCTAGGGTAGCTGTTTGGGAAACGGGGACTCTGCACATGGCCATTTCCTGTCACCTGGATGGTTTCGTCTCTTCGGTACAAGTCTGTGAGGTGATTGCTCTCTGTTAGTAGTCACAACTTGTAGAAATTAGTATGTTGCTCCAATTACAGGAAAGTAAAAAAAGAACAGTTTAAAAACACATAACTTTTAACAGCATTTCTTGATTTTGTCTAAAAACAGGACCAAATGGTAGCCTTCTGGTTAAACAAACAATATATATATATATTTCTTCTATTATCCTCCAGCTTCCCAAATTCATCACAAATTCGGACTTGATGGCTAATACTTTGTATTTGGGGGCTCTCAATATCAATTTTGATAAGTAAAAATTAACAATTATCTTAGAATTAAAATAAACAAATAATTTCAAATAGTTCATCCTTCCTTTTTTCATGTAATAAACATTTTTTTTATACTGACAGTGAAACAGTGTATCTTCAGTGATTAGCATAGGAGGCAGGTATTCAGTAAATATTGCTAAATGAACAAATGAGTGAAAAACAAATTAAAATAATCTAATGGTGTTTGATGACCATATATTTTATATTCAGGTGACATTTTTCAGTGGTTTTCCCATTATAAAAATCATAATCTTTGCCTTCGTTTTTGGTGACTTAAAATAGATCCAATTTATATTCTATTTTCTATGTGTTATAAAATAAGGAATTAGTCTGGTCTTTGTCCTGGGTTCCTGAGAGGAAACTTCCATGCTCTTAGAATTTCCCAAGTAACAGAAGTGCTCTTGTTATTCATGGTAGGCTCCTAGGACCACACCTGAGTTTATGCTAATGAGGTGATTTACTGTGGGGTGGGGGGGGGGGGGCCCCAAGTAGTTTCAGGATGGGTGCTGGCCACAACAGAAAGACCAACGTGTGATTAGAGTTAGAGCTCTGAGCCTGATATCAGCCAGACTTCCGAACATCCCTAGAGGTAAGGAAGGGGTATTGGAGATTGAGTTCAATCATATTGTCAATGATTCAATCAATTCTGCCTGCAGAATGAAACCTCTGGTCATTGGGACTTGGGTACACTTCCTGGTTGCTGGTACACATTGGTGTGCTGCAAGCATGACTTGTCCATAAGAAATTAAAGCTTCGTACTTGGGACCCTCCCTTGCTTGCCTTGTGTGTTTCTTTACTTGGTTGGTCTTGATTTGTACCCTTTATAGTAAAACTGTAATTGTAACTATAGTGCTTTCTTAAGTTCTGTGAGTTGTTCTAGCAAATTCACCAACCTGAAGGGGTTATGCGAACCTTGAATTTTTAGCCAGTTGGTCAGAACAGCAGGTAGCCTAGGGATCCCCAAACTTGTAGCTGGTCTCTGAAGTGTAGTTTTGTAGGGACCGTGCCCTTAAACTTGTAAAATCTCACCTAGCTCTGGTTTGTTTATATCAGAATTATATTGTACCGTGGATCCATTTTTCATTTCTCCCAGTATTCAAAGTTCTTTGCACTTTAGATTTGGGCTTTTTAGGCCCCTCCATAAGCAGACTTCCAGCCACAGTCTATTTGTGTTCTTCCTCAGAGAGTTTACTTTGGGGCCTATAATTCAGTGAGCCTGGTCAGGGAGGCCTAAATTGCTGGTGGAAACCACTAAAAGGTTGGGCTGCTGAGGGTGGCGCTTAAAGTTTCCAAAATAAAAGAAGGAGGGTGAATAAAGAAGCAGCTTGTGAAATGTAAAATCTCCTCTCCCTTTACAAATGTCTTGTTCACATGGGAATTTCAACTTTTTTTCACTCATTCTGTGTTTAATGTGTGGCGCTTGTCCAGTCAGTTAAACTTTGTGTGGGAGAGAGGGTCCTAGGAAGAGCCAGGGTGGCTGGAGGATGTCCACCTCCCTGCCTGCACAATAGAGTTACATCACCACTTCCAGAGAGCTCAGTTAAAGGCAGCCTCCTACGTGTCAAAAATAGTTTTGCCAGTTGACCTTTTTCTCTTCCCTTGACCTCATGCTGAAAATATAGCCATGAAAATTACTTGTCTGCTCATTTTGTCATAAGGGGCTTTTAGTAAATGAGTAAGGCTGTTAGGGAGACAAATTTGAGCAATGAACCAGTCAGTCGACAATCACTCAATAAGCACAGACTCTAAATAATACATTGAAGTATTTTCAACACGTGCTATCATTTGAGTATTACTTTCACAATTTTGCCATATTTTCTTATCTCGAGTACCACCATTTACTTAATATTTCTCTAAATATTTTTAATCAAAAGTAAATCTATTCTAAAACTTTATATCAATGATGTAAATAGCAACAAGATACCATTTGCTATGAATAGAAGGTAATCATAAATCTAAATATGTAACTATTAAATTTTAAAATATTCATCTCAGGGGCTCGGATTTCTCATCTGTAAAATAAGAGCATTGGGTAGCACATTTTCTCTTAGGTCTCTTTCTGGGGTATTCAGTGGTTCTATTTTATTATTATTTTTATTATTATAATTATTTTTATTTTATATTTTTATTGTTTCAGATGCTGTGTTAGAGTCAGACATAATTTAAGAATGTTTAAAGAACCGTTCCTGTCTTTGTAGACCTGAAAAACAAAACTGATGCATACCACACAAGTGTAAACGATACACAAAGAAATATTGAGTGCTGAGTATGAATGGTTGATCAGAGGCAGGGAGAGCTACAGGACTAGCATGATGAATGCAAGGTGTGTGCATGCAGTTATAGTAAGAGGACTGTCCTGCGAAGAGTCCAAATGGGCCCAAGTGGGACATATGGCTTTAAATATTTGGAAGCCAGGCAAAAGTACCTGCACTTGACACAGGTAGAAACAGGAGAGCTCTAGGAAGGATTAAAGGCTTGTTGGTGATATGAAGTATGAACTGCAGGGAGAGCACCTGCAGTGGGGATATCTCCTAGGAGCTCAGTAGCCCCCTTATCTGCACGGGATACATTCCAAGACCCCCAGTAGAAACCTGAAATAGTAGTACTAAACTCTATACACACTATGTTTTTTCCTACACATACATATCTGCAATTACATTTAATTTGTAAATTAGGCACAGTAAGAGATTAGCAACAATAATTAATAATAAAATAAAACAATTATAACAAGCTATTGTAATAAAAGTTATGTGAATGTGGTCACTGGTTTCAGGGGATGCCTTACTGAAGTCTTCATATATACACAATGCTTTTTGGTGTAACACGTAGCCATCATTCGTAACATGTTTTCCAGTCATGTATTCCACCTACAAATTTAATGCTTTTCCCATCTTAACTAAGCACTTATCATGCCCTGTCACCATAACTTTTGTGGGCTGAGGTACAACGGCAAAACTAGCACAGATTTCTTTTTTCTTCTTCATAATTTCACAGATAGAAGAGTCGTTCTTACCATTGATCATAGCAACCTCAATATACAACTTTTTTTTCTTTCCCTATTAAGTAGAGAATTTTCAGCTTTTCACTTAAAGGAAGCACTTTAAGTTTGTTCTTTGTTATATGAAAAGTGACAGTGCTCCTACTCTTGAACTTTGGGCCACCATTAAGTAAAATAGGATTACTTGAACATAAGCACTGATACTGCCACAGTTGATCTGAAAACCAAGATAGCCACTAAGTGACTGATGGGCAGGGAGTGCCCAGAGCACGGAGATTAAATGAGACTCACGAGATTTCATCACATTACTCAAAGTGGTGTGAAATTTAAAACTTATTGTTTATTTCTAGAATTTTCCATTTAATATTTTCAGATAATTGACCTTGGGTAACTAAAGCTGCAGAAAACAAAACCTCAGATGAGCAGGGACTATGCAGTTGCTAGAGAACAAGGTTCTGACCTAGAAGGGCAAGTAGCACCAAGTCCATATCAGGGGGAAAAAAAAATCAAAAAGAACTTGTAGTTAAGAAAGGAATGAAAGGGATGAGTCAGAGCTAGAAACAACATGCTAATGCAAAGGCCTGGGCCCTATGCGATAACATTGACACAGGGGCTTGGGGAAAGTAAATGTTTTTGCATAAAAGTTTGGTTTTGACGGAGCAATGAGAAATTCAAGTGGAGGCTTTAGCAGGCTTTGGGGAATATAAGGGTAGACCTGAGCTGGGAGACTAAAAGAGATGAGGCCTCAGTTCAGAGAGAGAATATGTAGACTTGGGAAGCACTGAGCTCTTTGAGGAGCTGTTTTGAGAAGGGAGGCTAAGGCGTCCTGCGTGCTGGCAGACATGCTCAGGAGGGACAAGTGGCAAAAGGCTTGCTGGGAAAATCAGAGAAGTGATGTCTGAAAGGGAACCAGGGAACCCACAGTAGTGCCATGTCTATGCCAAGCTGACCAGAAAAGGGGCCACCTCAAGGCCAGTGAGGCCAGTGATATCAAATGCAGAAGACCAAGGGACAACACAAAGAGAAAAGACCATAGAACTTGTAAATAACAAAGTCACTGCCATCCTTTACCTGTGTAGAGATCTTTACTTGAAGAGATTTCTATAAGAAAGGGGCTTCTTTTTTTCTAGATCATCATTAAAGACTAGATTGTCTTAAAAGTACTAACTCTGCTTATAAATGAAACACGAGATATATTTTTAAGAAAGCTGTAGTGAGGGTGGGCAAGAGGAGCTTTCCTATTTTGATTAAGACAAGATTTGTTTCCAGTTTGATAAAGTTACCACAGACCTATGTTGCTCTATACTGAATTGGAGGCTGAAAAGAAAAAACGTAAGTTTTCTGATGTATTTTCCCTAAAAAACAAAATATTACCAAAATCTACATATATACAAGCTAAATATGAATAACGACAAACACTTTTACACTGCTTACTTGGTCCAAGGCAGTGTTCTAAGCACTCTGCATGTTTCATTTACAGAATCTAAACTCATTATATATAACCTTGTGTGTATGTGACCATACTTATAAAAACTCCTTGAGATAGATATCATTATCATCATTTGACAGATGAAGATTATGAGGCACAGAGAGGTCAAGTAGCTTACTGAAGGTCACAGTTAGTAAATGTGGAGTCAGAATACAAACCCAGGCAATCTGGTCCCAGAGCTGATGCTCTTAAGTACTATTCTATAGAAGGTATCCTTCTTTTTTAGTCTGAAATTTGCTAGAGGAAATTTTAGATTCTTTGCTATCTGTAATCCACTTTGACTTTTGAATCACATTGTTTACATATAATTTATAACTTCATGCCAACTCAGCCCTATTCTTAGCAGAAGTATTATGATGAATTATAGATACAGAGAGCAATGTATCAGCTTAAACCTGAGATAACTACCAAGTATTGTATATAAAAGCCACATTCCTGAATGAAGATGTTTACTTGGGTATTCCAGTAACAGCAAACATTTATGGAGTGATTATTATGTGTTAGGCACTCCAATAAGTAGTTCAAATATGCTACTTCATTTAATCTTTATTGCAATCCTATATAATTAGTAATATCCCCACTTTACAAAGGAAGTTCAGAGTTTAAGAAACTTCTGACCTCAGGGCACAAAGTTGGTGGTGAAATCAAGGTTTTACTCTATGCGATTTATCTTCAGAACATACATTTTAACTAGAGCAAAGTACTAGCTGTTAAAGTATAAAAATATGATATAACATTTTTCATAGAATTTCTATATAAGTTTATATGGTGAGAATATAAATTCTTATTCTGAATTTTAATGCAGAAGGAGGTTTACACCTTCAAAAACTCTCAAATTATTTTTTTGACTTTTTCTTAAAAAAAAGCCAGTTAAAATGAAAAAAAAAATTCCACCAAAATGTTATATTTGTCTATGCTGTCCCCAACTCTTTAAGCAAACTCAGCTTACCCAAGTATTCCTGGAGCTCATGAAAAGTCACTACAGGCACTATCACTTATCTCTGGAATTTATCTAGAACAGCCATTCTCAAAGTATGGTCCCCAGGTCATCATCATTAGCATAACTTGAAAGCTTGTTAGAAATGTAAATTTTTAGGCTCCACCCAGATCCACTGAGGCAGAAATGCTAGAGGTGGAGCCCAGCACTACCTGTTTTAATGGCCCTCCAGGTGATTCTGATGCTCCCTAAAATTTGAGATTTGCTGACCACCTTATACTTTCTACTGGTTTGCTTCTTATTCTAGACTTCCCTGGTTCCTGTACCTTCTTGCTTGGTATTCCAGAACATCATTTCTGATAAACAATGACCTAGGGGAAGAGGACACCTACTTTGGTGGCTTTGACATCGAACAACTGGGTTTCACCCTTGTCTAGCTTTCCCCATGACGTTGAATACTCAATAGATGTATTTAGTAATTCATTGTCACACAATGCTTATGGAGAAATAAATTATAAATAAAGGTGATACTTTTATTTCTTCTCTCTAGATCCAGTTATCTATGATAATGTAAAACTCAAAGGGCAAATGCTGAGTTGTTGAAGTAAGGATTAAAATATTTCATCAGTGATTCCATAGGACCAAGCAATGATACAGTTGCAGACTGTGCCACCTCATACAAATTCAGTGAAACGGGAAAGGCATATTCACTTGCCCCACTGTCACCATAAGACATTCAGGAGCCAGCAGCATGACCGATAGTCACAAACCTATATTCTGCAGCTACAAGCCCAAAGCAACGAATGGTCATTGTATCAGGAAATTCCCAACTTGCAAAGAGATTTACTAAAAAATTTCATCTGTAAAATGGCCGTTCCATGGTCATGCAATACATCATAGAAACAATATTTATCCAGAATGTAGTTGAATGATATATAAACCAAACAATCTCACTTCTGCTGTGAAACAACAACAATGCAACCACTTAATTTTTGTAGGGTGCAATATAGTTTAGAAGCATCCAATTTTGTAAGTCTATCATAAATATAAGTTGACAAAACAGTAGGCAGTATATTTCATTGCTTTCATTCTGCTTTTTTCTTTTAAATTAAATTTTGTTTTGTTACTTTAACAGGTAATGAAATCAACACAGAGAAGTTAAAGTGATTTGTTGCAAGTCAGAAAGAAAGGCTATATATGTAAGAGCAGAATCTTGAATTCAGGTCTATGATGCTCTAGTTTTAGTGACTTTCCTCTACTAAAACAAACAACAGTGTTAGACACACCTTCTGTTTCTTAAAGTAACCCCTTAGGGAATTGGATAATGTGATATTTAAGATTCCTTTCAGGTCCAAATGACATGACATCTCAACAATTTTCTTCAAGAGGACAGGATTTCCAGTGGTTTGACTGTGACTAACAGACTCAAGTGAGACAATGATGGAACAATGGAATCTGAAATCCAAAATCTTCAATAGGATAAAGAGACACTTTTTCCATCTCATAATGATATTATATATATTTGTATGCTGTCACCTAAAATGACAGTACAAATGGATGTCAATGAGTTGTTCAGACACATTATTTAGGAAAGTCTTATTTCTTGTCGACCAGAAAAGTGTCCAAGGCACATAACTAGCCACATAGCACATCAGTGTGTGCTGAACACATTACAAAAGTATTTAAGTAAACCCTTTAGTGTAGGAACAATATATTCTATCTTTTGCTCTTTTTAAATCTCTCTGAGGTTTCTCTCTGAGGTTGGTTAGGTATAAGAGATAAAAACTGAAGATACTCAATGTGCTTTATAATTTCCTTTAAAGTTTCATAGGAAAGTAAAAAAAAGAAAATCATATGCAGAATATTAAATTACTTGAGGGAAGTACTATGCCTAGCTTACAACATGACTCCAGTGGCTTGCAAGTCTGGGCATATTCAGACATTCAAAATATACAGCGTTCCCCCTTATCCATGGGGAATACTTTCCAGTTCCAAGACTCCCAGTAGATGCCTGAAACTGTGCACGGTATCGAACCCTATATATACAGTTTTTTTTCTATACATGTATATCTATGATAAAGTTTAATTTATAAATTAGGCCCAGTAACAGAGTAACATTAGAACAATTATAATAATATAAAAGTTATGTGCATGTGGTCTCTCTCTCTCTCCCTGGGATAACTGATACTACGTGACTAATGGGGAGGGTAGCATATACAGCGTGGATGTGTTAGACATAGAAATGATTCATATCCAGAAAAGATGAAGTAAGATTCTTGATATTTTCACCACACTACTCAGAATGGTGTGCAAGTTAAAACTTACAAATTGTTTATTTCTGAAAATTTCCCTTTAACATTTTGGACAGTAGTTGCCTGCAGGTAACTGAAACCATGGAAAGTAAAACAGCAGATGAAAGACTGGAATGATTCCATTTTTCTGAGTGATCCCAAGATGAATCGTACGAAAAGTTCCCCAAAGGCCAGTGGTCAAGAACAATGCCTTACCACCTGGCCAAACCAGCCAAGCCAGCTAATCGGTGGGCCCTTAAGGCACCCCCACCCTTATTTCCTCCTGCACATATTCTGATCACTGCACCCGGCACCTTCTGCACTCGGCCCTTTCTGCGCACGGCCCCCTCTATACGCAGCCCCAACTGCACACGACCCCCTTTTGCACGCGGACCTAACAACCTACCACCCAATCCCTTTAAAGGTCAACCTAACCCCCCAATAGGTAACGCCAAGGCATCTCCCCAAGGCTTGCGGTTTTACCCTTTAAATTAGGTCCCAGCCCCTCGGTCGGGGCTCCTCTCAACCACTGCTGCGTCAGTGAACGAGTGGAGTCCAAACTGAGTTTGTCAATAAACTCCCTTTTGCGCTTGCATCGGTGTCAGTTTCCTTCTTG
Source organism: Eonycteris spelaea (assembly GCA_003508835.1). Lineage (NCBI taxonomy): Eukaryota > Metazoa > Chordata > Mammalia > Chiroptera > Pteropodidae > Eonycteris > Eonycteris spelaea. Next base: position 1,032,750 of record PUFA01000168.1, read on the forward strand.
GCTCAGAGTTCCAAACCAGGGCATTACACAGATAAAGGGGAACTACTGATTTGTTAAATATATACAGGGGTGGACGGCTACTACAGATAATGCATACTCAGAGTTCTCAAAAACTAAAAGGCATTTTGCAGTTAGATAAAAAATAAAGGCAGTTTTTTTCAGAAACAAAAGATGAAAAATATCCAAATATTTTATTTCCAAGAAATTCAATTTTGATGTAGCCAGTGGGCCTGACATTGTGGGAACACATTTAGCATGAGCATTTAAGGATTATTTTGGGGACTATCCTCCAAATGATCCTCCTTGCCATCTGGTTTAGACATTAATTCTGAAATGGTGACCTCCTATTCTGTGCTATTTCCATCAAAACCGGCACTACCAGGTTTACCATAGCTAGAGCATGCCACTCCTTACAAAGCTGTGACCAAGAAAGAAAAGAAAAACAATGCTGGAATAGAAGCAGGAGAGTTTGTTGTTACATTTGGGAACCTCTCAGATCTGTTAAGCAACATATTAAATGAGGTAACTGATTAGGTCCCACAGGTTCTCATCCTATGCAACCACCTCATTTAGAAGAGCAATCCCAGCAAGACTGATCAAGAGTCAGCTCTGTGCCTTGCCTAATATATTATTATTATTACTACTACTAAACTGTCTCAAATAATCTTGGCACCCTCTGCCAACAAATAACAACATAGTATAGGAAAGTATCCTAGGTCACAAAATAGTACCTTTGTTGGTGAGACATAGTGTGGTGTGTTGTAGAAGAGAGAAAAAGAAACAAGGGAGAGATAGAGAATATAAAAAAGAGTAGGTCAGGAACTCCCTAATTTTAAAATGAATAGGTCATTTTGTTGAACAGACCCTAAAATACACAATTGGGATCAAATCTAATTTAACTATATAATTTTCCACACGTGATTTCCTAACTTAAAAAGCACAGTGTTTGAGTCTCACCTTGTGAACTGCTAAAGGCGAAAATTAGACTTTGTTAACAATGTTAGTTTAAAAATCAGGGGAAGTATTTCCAACATTGTTTTCCTGGGTGTTTCCTAAGGCACTGCAGCTTGCAACCAATGAATAAATTCCTCCTGGGGCTATTAGTGGGTCATCTTCTTCAGAAATTTAGGGTTAACACCTGGCACATGTTCCTAGTAAGACCCAGTCTTCCAAAAGTCCATATCAGCTCTCTAAAAACAACAGTCACCTGTGCTCACTCTGCTTTTAAGCAACTCAAGAGCAAAGCTGATTAAACATCAGACATTTATCAATAATTCTCCAGCAGAGATTTTTCTAAGAACTCAGTAGTAATACAAAACATTTCTGTTTATGAACATTTGGGGAGGAGAGAATTGATTGATAGTTATCTATCTTTTTTCCCCTAAATTCCAGTTCCTTTTGGCACAACCCGAAGTGTTAATGTTTCATAAACAACCTTCCTCATAGTAATGATTTGGAGACACTGTTTTTGGAGAGTAATCACTTGATAATTCCTTGAGCTCAAAATTATTCTTCTTTAAGAATCTGAATCCATCAAAAAAAAAAAAAGGGGGGGGGAAGTACCATAAAGTCCTTTTGAATATTTGCCAGAAATAGTCACCAGGAGTGTAGTGATGCTCAATGTACAACTTCGGTACTTATTATTCCTCAGTGTACAAGGTTCTGTTCTGATGCGCAATGACACTCTTTCTTTCAAAATAGCTTGTGTTTTATAGGCTGATTACATAAATGACTAAAAATTATATTAAAATGGAAATAATTTTTGGTTTAGTTTTTGAAAATAAAAAAAATTAGTGAAAATAAAGATTGCCCTGAAATAGCCATACTATATTATATCACATTAGAATAATTCATATTAATTAATTCTCTGATACTTCTCTTTTTTCTATTGTAGTCTTTTTGTGCTCTTGTTAGGTAGTTAGTCAGGCATGAGCGACAAGAGCCAAGGACCAGTTCTGTAACCATAGAAACTTCCCTTGAAGACCTTCCTTCCTTAAATACCTCCCTTTTAGGGTATAAATTACCCCAAATCCTAGAGCACAAAGACCATAAAAGCTGCTAGCTAACCCAGCCACAAATGCATGTGCAGAAAATACTGACCCTAACTTCAGCCTCATTTTACCATCATTATAATATCATGACTATTCCTGGAAGTTCATGAATCTAATAATAACAGACTGAACTCTGGGTAAGCATTTGCACGTGAGGCAAAGTTATCTAGTGGCCAGGTGTCAATCAAGGTGATCCCACTTGCCAATAACTTAGAAATATCTTTAGAACCACCCATCACGGCCCAAAAACAAGGCAAATATTCTCACCTCTGGGCCCTTTTTGCCCTTCTGGGCTCTCCCTGTTTTTGCCCTTCTGGCCTCCCTTTTTGCCCTCTGGGTTCTCTCTCTTTGGTGGGCTTTTGTGGCCTTTTGGCCTTTTTGTAAACATATTGGCTCCTTTGTGTTGGTTACAGAGCTGGGGTACTCTGTCTTTTTCCATGTGCCTCTTTAGGGCATTCTTTGTCTTTCTAAAATACACTTTTAATAAAACTATTAAATTTCAATGACTTGTGATTCTTCACTGTGTCGTTTGAAGAAGAACCGAGGATAAATGTTAACTACACTTCTGTGCCGCGTTATCCCTCTCTCCCCCGTGACCGTGACCGTTGGGGCAAAGTCGAACTCTGAACTCCAATGAGTTCCAAAGGTGACCCTTTGATGTTGTTTACATATCAAGGGTGTGTAAAAAAACAATAACATTCACAATTGTGGCAGATGGAGAAGGGCAATATTGAACACCGTGACAGAGAAAGTAATCCCAAGAAGCTGACATGGGATTGAACAGTATGGAACAGAGAAGATGACCTTGACATATCCTAATGATTAAAAACTTGATTTGTGTGGCAAGACAAAAATATTTTCTTAGTCACATCTAACTAAAAGGCTCATCAATTCCTAGGAGAAAACTGAGAGTTAATATATGAATCATATGGCTTATTATTTGTGGTTTTTATATACCTATATCTATATATGTACATTAGTTATATGTCACATAATACATATGAACATTTTATATATTTATAATTACACTTCAATGTTTATTAAACTATATGGCTTTAGTGGTATTTATAGATTCAGTCACTTTTCAATATCAAATTCCACCAAATTTCAGAACACTTTTTCCACTTTTTTCACATATTAATATTTCAAAATTGAGAAATGTAATTATTATTAAAGGTAACTATCTATTTATTAGGAGGTAGAGCATGTTAGCATATAGTTGTAATAACTTGTGTGTGTGTAATTTTAGTCATGCTTAAGAGATAACTATTCATCTGATTTCAACTTCAGATATCTGCATTGATAATACCATGTATGGATGAATTATAATTTATATTTAGATATCTAGGTGTCACTTAAAATGACTTTATAAAGATTGTTCTAAAATTAAAAAAAAATTTGTGCATGTAAATAAGTACAAAAAAGATGGAAAATGTAAATATAATAAAAAAATGGAGAAATGATATCTTATCCATATTCTCTTATAAAGAAATAATCAAGTGCTTTATAGGACCAAAGCTGAGATGATGTATACAAGTAAATAAAGCTGAATTCTGATTTGTTTTTAAGGTTCAAAACAAATTCCCTTTCCACCTCAGACAATACAATTAAGGACAGGAAAAGTTACTGTATATCTCAGAATAGGTCAAAGAATTGTCAAAACTCTGAGCTATTGATACAAATAATCCATGTGTTATGATGGTGATAATCATTTATCTCTCAAAAGCTGATAGCTTTCAAGAGAATTATTTAACTCTAATGAGTTAATAAGTCATGTAAGCTAAAAATGATGTGATAATTAGAAAAAAACACAGATAAATTCTCAGAATTCCTCAGTATTTTTAAAAATTTTGAGCCCTAAAATAACTAAGCTACATCATACTCACACTGGTTATGAAAAAGTTCATGTACTTGAAACTGCATTAATACTGAAGGAAGAAGTGTTTTTGAAAACTTTTGAAAGTCAACTAAAAAAAGGTTCAAACTTGGACTTTCACTTGGATAATGAAATAAAAGAGGTTATACTTTTATGGATAAATTCATGCTATTACTATTTTATTAAAAATGCATTTTGTGTGCTCTCAATGTAGACCTTTTTTTTCCTCTCCACAAAAGTAATTACTAAATCATTGGGTTTTACAATGAATGGTGTTTTAGAATAAAACAAGCTTTTTGTTTCCTTATCAAGCTCATGTTAACAAGTTACTTCATATTGCTACTTGGTCTGGTGAGCCTCCTCCATGGATTACTCCCTTGTACTATGCATAACCATAGAGTGTATTACTTAGGAGAGGTTAGTTATGCTAGCCCAAATCTCGGTAGTTTTAACAACGAAGTTTTATTTCTTTTTCATACTGTATGTCTACTTGGGGTTGGTGGGGCTATGCCTCATGATTTCCCACTCTGGGACCCAAGCTAAGGAGGTGCCATCATCATGATATTCACATAATATTCACAGCAAAGGGAAACCAGGAGATGAAGAATTGCCCATTGGCTTTTTAAGTGCCTATGTTTACATTTCACCAGCCAAAGCTAATCATGGCCAGACCTACCTCCTAATAAGGTGAGTGCCTGGAAGAAAAGAGAACTGGAAACTGATAAACAGTTCTAGTGATCACTGCATTTTTTACTGGTTTCCTACACGCTGAGGTGGACATTTGCCTTGTCCTATTGTTTTCCAACTGGTAGCGTTATCTATCCAAACATGGAATGGCATCCCATTATTTTACTATAAATCATTGAAATGTTGGTGGGAAAGATGGTCAGGAGAGAATTAGACAGGGGAGAGGATTCACAGATGAAGATTTGATGACTACAGAGGAAGAAAGAAAGTGCTATGGTGCCAGGAAATATATCTGAAGAAGTGACCTTGATAGTCTTTAGAACTTGTTGTCTTGCTAGAGGTGGCAAATAGTTTGCCTCGTAGGTAAACTTGAATGGTGATGGCTTCCTGCTGTACTATCTTGATAAAAATTCTGAGCCTGTGTCTATATTAAATGGGGAAAAATGGAAATGATTAACAGTGTCTGGCATAGGCCCAGAAACATAGAGACAGAAGCATGTTTTTGTCATGCGTTGTTTATATCACTTATTTTAACACTAAATCATATTCAAGAATTCCTTGTTGCTCTACCCTTAGCTTTCCTCTTGCCTGTTTAACAAGATTATAAATTTCTAGATAGCACTATTATTCACAGTGGGTACCTAATAAATACTTGTTGAATAAATACTGCTTGGAAGTAACATAGAAAAAAATGGGTGGTTTACCTATATAAGGAGCAAAGAGATCTCTGGGCAAATTAAATTTATGTAGTACAACATTTACATATTCTTCAGAATATATGCAAATGTTATGTTAAAATTAAGATTTTCACAAGATAATATTTACTAAATACATCCAGGTACTACAATAAGTGCTTAATGTTTATTAGTCTATTGGAAGCTCAAAGGAACTTTATGCATTAGTCCCCGTTATTACCACTTATTCAAGCACTTCCTTATATGTAACAGAGAAAAATTCTATTCTGGTCTTTATTTGTTGCATCATGACTTATTTTAATTATTCTTTAAGCTGATAATCAACTATCTATAACCAGTTAAGCAGATCAAGGGGGAAGAACTGAACAAATGAGGTTAATATTCACTGGATTTTGTTCTTTCATCTCTTTACATAAGCAGTTGTTTTGGTACTGGTCACCACACATAGGCAAGCTTTTTATGGTCCTAGAGTCATGCACAGTCTTTAGCATCTAGCAGATATTAATTTAAGTGTTTGTTGCAGGAGTAAATAAATAAACAAATAAAGGAACAGTATGAGTTGATACATGATACTGCGGAAGAGATTGTTTTCCATTTTAAGATTAGCCTGCTTACTCCCTATAACTATATATATATATGTATATGTGTGTGTGTGTGTGTGTGTGTATAATACACATATGTGTGTGTATGTGTGTGTGTATGTATATATATATATATATTTAGGGGAGGCAATCCTTGGTTGACCTCACAGATTGCAAGGACCTTGTCAGCTAACAATCTCTTATTTTTTATTTTCTATGCCTACAGCACCTGATCGTCCTAGATGGTCTCCCATCCAAGCACTAACCGGGCCTGACCCTGCTTAGCTTCCAAGATCAGGTGGGATTGGGCTTGTTCAGGGTTATAATATAATTTTAAAGCAAAAAAAAAAAAATAACACCAAATAACATTATATTTGATAGGAAAAACTAAGTTAAGCAACTAACACATGGTCATACGTTTGGAATATGTATGTGATAGAGTCAGACTGTTAACTAGGAACTTGGTAGTATTTTAATATATATTATCCTTTAGAGGTTGTTAAAAATGCTTGATTATTTTTAAAGATTATTTTAAAAGCTTACTTTCTTTGTTAAACAACCCCTGTGGTAATCTAGAATCCTTTTTTCAGATGTGGTAGAAAAAAAGACCTGGACTTTGATAAAGGACAATGCATATTATCATTTAATAAATATTGAGAATGATGTAATTGGTTGCCCACAAATTGTTAAAAGAAATATATTTGTGAACACACATAGGAAAATTCAGAGGCCTACTGTGGTTTCTGCTAGCAAACTGGAAAGCTATACGGAAAAAAACTGACTAATGACATATCAGCATCTGTCTGGCGTGTATTAATAATACACAGATACTCTCTAACATGACTAGCAGGAAAGAAATCTGAAGCTATTTTCTGGGACAAAACCCAAAGCAGACCATCACTCTACAAGCATTTACTGAGATGTTAAAGAGTGTCTGATGGGAATCAGAAACTGCATTTAGGTTCAAGTTTTCATCGTTAGTATGATGCCACGAAGCAGAACCGGCAAGTTCTCAGTTCTTTTGTTACTCTTATTTTTGCGAAGAAGAAAAAAAATAACTTTCTATTTCCATCATTTTAAGGCTTCTAGGATATTGCTAGTGTATCTATTGCACCAAACTATTATTTTATGATTTTTTATTTTATTCATAAAGCGTGAGTAATTGTTTTTAAACCTTACTAGACTTTCTTCTGAAATACCTTCAATATAATTGAGCTAGAATTACTAATCTTCTGTGAGATTGCTACAGATCGCATGCTATGAGAAGCCAGTGACTGAAACAAGGTTCTATTTTCTTAGATTGACAAGCTACTGCTTGAAAAAGAAATGCTGATTTTGTTTATTCTCAAGTGGTTTCAGGTGTGAACAAAGCTACATTTTTAAGTTAATCTTAGACAAAGTTCAATTCCAGAGGCATGAGAACTATAGGTCATTACTTTTGGTACTTCAAAGAAAAAAGAAAAATAAAGACAACATTGCCTTAGCATCTGGAATATTTAAAAAAAAAAAAGAAAAAAAAAGAAAAAAGCATTTTAAAGCACACGTGTACATAGGAACAATACCTATTTAACATTTTCCTTAAATAAAACAGTATATTCAAAAGCACAATTTTCTAACTCGTACATGTGTCTACATTAGACTTACAGATATATGCAGAATAAAATAGAGTTTTGGGAAGTAGGAAAACTGAATAAATTTAAAAGTACCAAAATATTAGTATTCATTAAACTATTTAGAATGGCACATTTCACCAAATTATGACGCTATGTGAAAGTTCTGCATGGTTGTCCCACTTAGCTATTCAACATTTTCCATTTCTATTTTCACTTTTGGTTAAAGACCCAAAGATAATACTTTCATGCATATAAAGAGCTCATCTGGAAACCACACCGAACACCACCTGGTTTTTACAGTCCTTTTCATGGTTGTGCTACAGAGTCCAAAACCTCCATAGAAATGCATTCTCTCTTGATTTATCAATTTTTGAAGAGTAGTAAGCTTTCAGGAAATATTTGCTGAATGAATCCTTCTGAACTTTTGCACACAGGAGAGGTTTCTTACTTTATTTGCATAGCACTGCACATTTAATCAATCCACTGATCTCATAGGCTAATTTAGGCTGCAAGTAACAGATGACCAAACTAAAAATGACTTAAAGAAAATGTGTCATTTCACATAGGAGGTCTGGAGATAGAACTTATTCAGGGTTGGCTAATTCAAGGCTTTGTGATATAGTCATGGCTTCCACCTTTCTCTTCTGCTATCTTGGATATGCTGGCAGCTCTCCTCAAGATGTGACAGATGGCTTCAGCAGCTCCAGCTATCTCCTCCTCACAGGGTTGGATTCAGAGGCCAAGAAAGGGCTTTTCTCCACATGCATGTCTTTAAGAAAGCAGAAACCTTCCTGGAATCCCTATGTGTACCCCCAAGCAGGCTTTCCCTCCATCTTAGTAGACAGAATCTGGGCACGCTTCCAGGTCTACAGTAGTCCTGAGAGGAGGATAAATTGCCATGATTGGCTTACACTCAAATGAATGCACTCCTGGGCTAAGGGCAGCTGAGCCTCCCTTAGGCCCACGTCTACCCGTCAAGCTTCTGTGAGTTAAAAAAAAAAAAAAAAAAAAAAAAAGAGGAAGAAAGCAATCGAAGTGCCCACCAATGGCAATGACTTAACTGGTGTATTTGTTTGTGTTTTTTATCAAGGTTTAAAAGGCCACCTGAAATACAGATTCAATCAATATTTTCTGAATACATGCTACTTAAACATGGACAGGGCGCCATAACCACTCCTGGAACAAAAAAATTAATATGACATACCTCTTATTCTGAAAAGAGTGTTTATATGTTTGACGTAAAAGAAGATTGGCAGAAAAATCTTTCCACACTTGTCATGTAGCTCCACTTTAGAATTGGTCATATTAAAATGACTTTTGTAAAAAAATCTCTGACTTTTTCAGCCCTTGGAAATCTCTCTCTTTAGTACTATCTGTTAACATTCTGCTGGTGTTCTCCCTGTTTATTTTATTATCCAGCATATAGAAACAAATACCAAAACATTAGATAGGAAGGTTTCACCTCTATCTATTGGCAGCTGAGTCTCGGTCCACTTTAATCAAACCGCAGTCCTCATCTCCTGTTTTCTCCAGTTCAAGTTTCCAGTCTGGCATTCAACACAATCTCCACCCACCCCCATTACAAAAAAGATAGACCATCCAATTAGCAATCTTTCATAAATCCCCAGTGCTTAAACAGACAATAACTTAAGTGTGCAAGTCTTCATCTTTTCTTTCACCTGTTCGGGTTCCTGACATATGTCTTACAAAGACTTATTAAGCTGACATTGCCTACTTATTTATCTTATTACTTAAAACCAGATGCAAACTTTTGTGAAGGAGAGCTGAAGCCTTATAACTATACCCATTAGAGCTTTACAGAAAGTAAGTGTACAATATTTGTTATGAGTGTTATAGATAGGATTCTTGCCAATTGCTAAACAGGCCCTTTTGTAAAGATATGTCACTGTCATTTATACCTCCAGGAAGATTTGAACACTAATATAATGACTAATGACTTTCTTACTGGTAAGCAATTATGGGACAGAGGACGTTTAGGCTAAAATAAATGAACAGACTATTTATGATGATATGGTAAGTGGGATGCGGGGAAGAGAAATAACATTTCTTGGGTCAGGTATTGTGACAGAAAACTTAAAATGTGCTATTTTATTGACTTTGCCTGACACACTCATTCTTTTCCTGTCTTCCGTTTCCCAGACTGGAAGCTTCTGAACAATAAAGACTGTCATTCGCTGTTTTGTCAGGATCTAGTGGGAAATAATAGGAGGCATTCAATATTTGTTGAAGGAATGAAATTCAGGATATTCTTAGAGCAAGATACTTATGTGCATTTACATATGAAGAAGCAATATAGGGGAAATTAACCAATCAGCCCATTTGTTGAATAAGCAGGTGCATTTGCAATGTTAAAGTCAAAATTCACAAACCCTCAGCTAAACCCATGACGTGAGTGCCTGCTGGACTGCTTCTGTAAACCAAGGTATCTTTTGCGGGGTCTGCCCAACTCATGTGAAATCCCTTTCTCTGTGAATTAGATTATTATCCAAGGGGTTCTTAGGTGTCCCCCATTCCTCAGGGGTGAGCTACAGCCAGTATTATTTCCTTACTATCATTGGGCCCTTGGCCTTGAACATTCTGTCTGCTATGATATGCCCTATTCTGCCTCCTTTTTATGCCCCAATGAATGAAGTTAGCTTTGAGTCTCAAATGCATAACACAGTGTCTGGCACAAGATGAGGCCCAGTAATATCTGAGAAATAAATTATTCCATGATAATAATAATAATATAATAATAATAATAATAATAATAATAAACTCTTTCTTATAGTCAACCAAATTCTACTACATTATGGCTTATACCAATTTAACCTAAACTATCAACATATTTATTTAGCATTCATTACTTTGTGCAAGGTATAATGGTAGATATTACAGGGCACAAATACAAAAGATATAAATCCTAACAGTGAAATATGGAGAGGGAAAGCGAACACATTTAATCCAGAATGCCAACTCAAAAAAAATTATGACACTTTTCCTGGAAGAGCGCATTGAGAAAGTTTCTAAGACTGCAGACAAGCTCTGAGGAGAACCGTGTGTAATTATTAATGTCTACCTTGAAAATGGAAGAGATAAATGGTCATGCACACGTTATATTTTCCACCTCTATTATAAAGGGTTAATACGAATGAGTTTTTTTTTTTTTCCTTAAGTATGTTTAAATGGAATATTCTATACTAGTTTCTAGCTGTATGTCTTTAGGGAAAAAAATCACCTAATCTAGGTGGCAGTTTCTTCATCTGCAAAATAGTGATAACATTAATTCTCTGTGGGACTGTTGTTATAAGGACAAAAATAATTCTGGAAATGCTTTACAAAATCTAAAGCAGAAATAGATAAATGTAATTTAGTAAACAAACAGAAAAATAACACAAAGGAGTAAACGGAGAATGAATTCAAGGCAGCAAATGTTTTACGAGTTTGGAGAGTGGTGAAGTAGTTTCTTCGCCTGATTTATTACTTCAGAAAATAGAAGTAAGGTGTAATAAAATGCAGAGACAGAGACATATATTTAATATTTTAAATATGGCTTTCCTTGACACTATTTCTAGATACGTTAGGCCCCAGAGCTATTTCATTAATTTTTTTTCTAATAAGTTTTAGGTGACTGTCTGTCAACATCATACACTGAAAATACAAACCCATAAAGTGTGATCTGACTTTATTCATTTAATTTTCCAAATATATTACAAATAATTTATTGATAGCTACTAAATGAAAATAAAAATGAAAAAATGTTCCAATCTAACAAGTTAGAAGTTAGACAAGGCAGATAAGTATTAATAAAAGCAATAATTATTTATTATATCACAGCTGTGTTTGGATAGGTACCTTGTATATATTACGGAACACAATAAAAGTTTCTAGAATATGTTGAAGAAGGCAATAGAAAACATTTTTCTATTTAAACCTAGGGAAATGATTATATTTTAAGAGTAGTAGGTTTAGGATATTGCATAGTTTGTATTCCATTTGCCTATGCCTTTACATAACTGCCAAGTTTCGTATCTATCATATTATACTACTCCCTGCATGAATCTGTACTGTTAATGAAATAATTTCAAATAGATGGACATTAATGCGGTGTAAAGGTATTGAATTTATTATGTTTTGACTTCATCTCTGTTGATTTGTGTATTATCTATAATTAGTCAAAAAGGTCAAAATCTTGGATTAAGGAATCCATTTTTCTAGACAATTCTAGGATAATGCTTCTTAAAGTGCCTGTCGCTATGTAATGAAGAGTTTGAGACAGGTTGAGGATCAACATACTGCCTCCTTCATTGAAAATTTGTTGCTACAGAAAACAATTTTAGGAAACTAGACAATGCTCTTAGGACCATAGTTAATCTACGCTTGGTGCAAGTTCCTTATCTTATTCTAGACTAACAAGGGTTAATGGGAATAGCAGTAGGTCCAGGGATCACATTTGAGCTGCACCAGTCTGGGGGAAACTAGATTGATTCTCTTCAGTCTGACCTACTGAATCACTGGTCTTATTAGCTGGAAAACTATTTTAGAGCTTCCTTGCACAGCATCGTTTTGAAAGAGAAAAGGGCACTGAGGCCATTTCTGAAGGGCATACTGTGGTAGATATGATTATTGTTCCAGTTCTTCATCCTTTCATAGTTTCCTCATTTTTTGCCATATGACTTTCTAGTAGTTCCTCTGGAGTCAACCACTTCATTTTCTTGTCCCATTGATGATAGGCTTGGAAATGTGACCGATCGAGACAGCAGAAGGCAGGCTAAGTGCTAGTATGCCAATTCTGAGCCTAGATCTTAGTCATCATCCTGTGTTTCTACTCAATTCTCTTGCAGGTCTGCTATTGCCACGAGGAGCACATGCACTGGGGAAGCCTGTTAAGTAAAGGATGAGAGATATACAGAATAGATATGGAGCCAGCACCATATAAGCCTTGTCTAGGTCTGTCAAACTCCATTTGATCCCAGGTGCATGAGCAAGAATAATTTTTGTTTTAAGCCACTGAATTTTGGGATTGTTGTTACACAGCTTATTTGGCAAATAGCTAACTAAGGCATATATGAAGGGAAATGTCTAAGAGTCAAGGTGATGGACCATTGTTGAGATGAATAATGTTGGAGGTATTAATAATTATATTTATGAGTAGCACATTCAGGCAGGTGTTAGAAACTGATTTCACAAGTGCTGAGAATTGCCATTAGGGCTCTGATATAAGGAAAGGGCCATCCTTCCTTATTTTTCTTCCCCAGTTCAGCAAAGAACAAAAGCTCAGCAAAGAGCAAAAACAGATGTGATGCACAAATATCAGAAATTTGTTAATGAAAGAAGAGTGTTTTAAACTGGGATATAACAGACTTTAACCATTTACTAAAGATTTTAAGCTAATAATAGAACACATGTAGGCTGACATATATATAGTTATACTCTTCAGATTGCTTTCTTAAAATAGTTATGCTAAATTAAAAATAGAGTTCTTACTCTATGGTGTGGACTCAACTGATTTCCTACTATTCTTTATACTTTCCTTTTAAGTTCCAACTTGATGGACTCTATCAGGATAGTGTTCGAGATTGATATTTGGCCTCAACAACTTAGAGAGACAGTTGTGTTAATTTATGCAGCTTTTGTAAGTACACAGGACAAATAGGATTGCTTTATAGAATAATTTTCATAATGATTGTTTAAAGTGTGATAGTATAAATAATATATACTTTCTGTAGCACTGATAAAAAAAAAAAAACAGATTTTACTTCTCCGATTTCCCGGGTCAATTTCCAAAATAGTTTGGTGCTAAACACACTATGAAGAAGGAATCTGACCTTAAAATTAATGGAAAAAAAAAAAAGAAAAACAATATTTTGTATTGGTTTCTGTTTTTATAATGTTAAGTCAAAATTTAGTGTTTATATCTGAGCCTTAACAAATATTTAGTCTAATTTAGTCTAATATATGCACATACTATATTTGAAGGCCGTTTTTGTAGTTGTTGTTAAAGTTTTCTGGATACTATTTGAATAATAACTATATAAAAGTATAAAACTGTTTTTATTTGTCCAAAGGTTTATAGGTTTATACATCCAGTTAGTCAAAAATGAAAATTATGAAACAACTGTGGCCCAAAGGAACAAAACATATACATAAACCTTTGATTTAGCAACCCTAGCCAAACTCTGAAGTAGCTCACTTAATAAAGAGGCTACCGACATTTTGGGGGGGCTCCAGAGGGTGAAATGTTCCACTTTATGTAGCTTTGTATATAATTAAAAATCTGCCGCGACTATGGCCTTGAATATATTCTGGAATAAGATATAATTAATCTCTAGTAAATAACAGCTGCAAGATAAGCAATAAAAATGTTTTCTGAGCAGTGTTTTATTTACATCTTTCTAAATGATAAACTTCTTTGCCCCAATGCATTTCAGATTGAAGGTCAGCCATTCCATCTTTTTGAGGAGCTCTTTCTTGATCTCAAAAGAGTCAATCATCCTTTTGCAATTAATAAGGCAAAGTTTCTTCCATCTCACTCAACTCACCAAAGACAGACTTATATAATCATTCCAGAAGTGTACCTACCTACTGAGCAGCATTTAAGAAGTGTTGATTTTGAGTACAAGAAAAAAAAAATGGCATTGATTATTCTTGTATAATAGTTCTGGCTTTTTCATAAAAAGCACACTATTGATCCATTCTTAGCGAATTTCATAATTTCTCCTAATGTCTAGTCTTAATACCATGTAAAGGCAATCCATGATTAAGAAATGTCACTTATCTTATCCATGAAAAATGTAATGTAGCCATAAAATAAAGATTAAGCAAACATGATCTAAGTAAACATTAAATAAACACAGATGTTCCACATTTCTCTTTCAACAATGAACTAAGTATCATTGCCACCATGGACTCAAATGGAATTTTATAGGTTAGCAAAATGCCTATTACCACTTACACATTTACTGCAGAAATTTTCTTAGAAATTATTTCGCTATTACATCTAAAGTCAAAATTGGGGTGAAATTACCACAACCTGTGTCTCTAACATGAGCCATATTTTATTATACAAACATTGTTAACCTAAGAAAAAAAGTTGTACAAACTTGGCACACTTTGACTAGTGTTAATATAATATCAAATATTTTTCCAAAACCTTTGCTTTTGAGAGTCTCTTGTTAACTTAAACATATGTGTAACATTAACTAAGACTCTGACGATTAAAGAATCACACGAGTGAAATGTTTTCCTTTGAGACCCTCATGAATATATAGGTCTTACAAAACACATAATTGGGCATTTAATGTCAAGAAGGAATTTTCAACTTAGACTATAAATTTGGATGATAAAATAGGTAAATCAAAAGGCATTAATATTTCTAAGTATAAGCTTAAGAATACATTTGAACAATGATGATATGATAGAGAAAAATGAAACAACACTTTTATTCATTACTTATCATACTGCTAGTCTATCCATATCTCACATGTAAAACAAATTGGTCAGAGAACATGAATTTTCTTCAAAGAACCACAATAAATCAACTGAATTGCATACAAATTACTGAGAGTTAAGTCACTGTCTCTAATGTTTGCTAATATTGTCAAAACAATGAGAGGTACACATAAGGCCGCTGTCGAAAATGTGCATACAAATTACCTATTTGCACATATAAGTGTCAAGCCTGTATAATCTCTACTGAAGAAGTGATTTCAAGAAGTTGTGGGCAGAATATGGAACACAGCTTTAAACAAGTATCAAACATGATTGATGCTTGAAAATAAGCACCCGAAATCAATGCCGGTAGATTTCTCAGTCATCCACAGGATATCCATATTGAGATCCTTCTTTAAGATGTGAACAAATTTATGCACAGAGCTAAAAGTGCCAAAGTAAGGACATGAACTTTGATATAGACAGAGTCCATGCCCTTAACATTATGTCAAACTGTCTGCCTGATACATTTTATTACATATCGTAATTACCAAATATATAAAACTGTGAGATTTACTGATGACATTTTTGAATTTAAATCAGTTAACAGAGCAACTGTTGAAAACACTGTTATATGAGCTGTAGAATTAAAAAAAGCTACACACCCACATTGAACCCTGATCCAGGTACCAAGATTTGATCAGATGGTTTGAGGCGTCAATCTGGTGAGTTTATCTTTCTTTAAAATCTACATGAATTATTTGAGACTTTAGAAGAAATAATTAGGAAAACACCACACATAGGACGCAATAGATAAATAAGTACTCCTCCCCCACCCCAATTCATTTATGATTTGTTTCACCTCAGACACTAACGCAGAGACAAAGGTATGGGTACAGGTAGTATTTATTTGGGAAATAATTCCAGGAAGCACAAGTGAGAAAGTGGATCAACTGAGACAAGACAGGGAGAGAATCTAACAAACACATTATTTCTATGAGCTGCTTCAGTTCAACTCCTTATGAGGAACCATAAGGAACATATTTCAGAATTGCCCCCGCAGAAAGATGGAGAAGCCAGGGATATTTATCCCCTGAATTCCATCTTTCACTGTTGGAGAGCTGTTCCTGGGGGACATTAAAGCCCCAGCACTTCCAGGCGGAGGAGACCTGAGCAAGCTCCCCAGGGGCAGAGAAACCAAAACACACAAGCATGGAAATGAGGAAATGGGAAGCTGTCACCCCCTCCAGGAGCACAAACATGGGCTCAGAGAGATGAGCCAGGGCAGCAACAGTATCTGTTTCAAAAGTACAAGCAACGCAAAATCTCAGCTTTCCTTAATCAGCACTATGCTCTTTCTAAAGAACTGATAAATATTCCCAGATAACTGGAAAGCAAAGGTGGTCTTTCTGAACATACTTTCCTCATTTTTGCCCTTCCTCTTGGGCAGGCCCACCCTCATCATCTGATTGTCAGATCCCACATGGACTCTACAGAGGCCCTTGGACTCCCTTTGCATTTTTGCTCTTCGTATCGGTACAGTAGGTGGGGAGGCTTGAGTAGGTGGGTTGTGTTCCTGCTGATCCTGCCATTGCTGCTTTTGCTCCTGACTCTGTGGTTGTAGCTATCAAACAATCTTCTCTTGACCTCCACCCAGCTGAATACTATATTAGGAGAGGCTGGCGTCAGCCCATGAATGTGCCATTATTGCATGGTTCTCTAAAAAGCCTGCGAAGGCTATGTTTTCTTTGGATTCTTGCCCTGTTTTAACCCCAAACTATGCCATTCTGAAAGGAAGTCTGCCTCTTGGCCATACATTCAAAGCCTCAGACTTAATTGTTATCTAATAGTCTAAAATGTGATGTCCTTGTACTTCAAGATCCATTGGTGAGGGTGGGAAAAAAAAAGTAGAAATTCTATTTGTATTTATTTTAAATGATCAATTTAAGACATCTATCCTTTTGATTTTTTTATAATGTGATATAGTAGTACTACATATAATTTATAAATATACACATATTGGGAGTGTGATCAAAGTTAGTTTTTTTCTTTTTAACTAATGAGATTTACTATCAAAAAAGTTTCAAGGTCCTGCTTTGAGAGATTGCATCTATTGTCTCATGGTCACAGGATAAATGACCTCTGTCCAAAAAAGCAGTTCCTCAAGGAAACTTCTAGAGGGCTACTATTGATTGTGCTAAGTCCCCTAGGTTTGCAAACCTCATGGCCTCATGGTTACACTGTCCCGTCTAAATGACCCTGGGCGTTCACTCTGAGTGTTTAGTTTCCTCAGCTCTGTAATTTTGCTGTGAGGGTTTGGTTAAAATCATAATTTATGAAAAAGGCCATACTTAAATTCTTGCTGTCAACTTAAACAGTTTGGTTGCACACAGTTATGCAACACTTTTCACTCTTAATTATGGTAAACGGATTGTCTTTTCAGTATGTTCTGTCTGCTCGATAATTCTCTAAGCTCCTAATGAGCAGGGACCTTGTTGTCTACTTTCTTTAACCCAGAAAAACATCTTGCAGTCTGCTATGGTAAAAAATGATGTGAATAAATTGTTGAAATAATGCACTATTAAGGGATTTACTTATTCAGCTTTTGAAGGATGCTTTCTAGTTTTGAAACAGATTTGATCATCAAGCCTTGCTACAGCACAAAGTGCATGGCTGAATGGAGTAGGGTCTGATCAAAAGCACAACACCACCCAATTAAGATTATGAAGGGGTTAAAATTAATCTACATATTTCCTTCAGGATTTATAAATTCCATCCTCTCTTCTTGTTTTTCCAGATTGTTAATTATTATTTCTTCTCATATGAGGAAAAAATAATTTGCTTAGGTTGAGTGCTTTTCTGTTTACAAGACAAATTCAAATTATCCATTAAGTCCACACCAAAATCCTGTGGAAAAAAGATTAGTGTCTTCACCCCGTTTTACATAAGAAGATAATGAGGTTCAGCAAAACTAATATTTTGTCCAAGGACATTCAGATAATAAGTGACAAATTCAGGGAACTTAAACCTTACTTTTATGACTTCTAAGCTACAACAGGCTTTCTATCTGAGTGATTTGTATACAGTATCCAGTTTGTGCGTGTGTGTGACTGTTTTTCCAGAACTGCCGATATCTAATACTATTGTTTTACAGAAGGCCAGAATAACATATCTTGATCAAGTTTTTGATGCTAGTATTGAAGATGTCTGTTTTGTTGACTTTATTTTTTGGTCACAGAAGCAGATTGAGTCAATATTTTCAAAGAACAGAACTCAGCTTTCTTTGTAAGAAGTGACTCACTTAGAGCCTATTTTATTAAAAGTATAGCATGATTTTTTTTCTCTCTAATTGGAATATCTTTGTGTCTTGGATGATCCTAGTTATTGTAAATGAAAAAAAATCAATACCATAAAGGATTGTTCTTACCTAGGATTATAAAAGAGAAGGTAGACACCTGAGGCTAACTGCTGGATAAATTTGACAAACATAAATTACTTCTACTTTCAGTTGTTGTTTTCTTCCCCACCCTCATGTTGGCTTGCTGTCAATTCCAGACCTGATGATCTTTTTTGCTTTAAACTTTTCTACAAAGAAAAATAAAATGGCTCTATAAATAGTCCGAGAGCTCAATTTTAATATCAGAAACCATGACCACAGTAGGGCTCCACATTTTGCTGTGAATCTAATGCCAGTAGATTTCATGTTGCATAAGCAGTAATTTACAAGTTATCCTTAGAACATTTGGTCTAGCACCTCTTAGCCATAGGCACAAATGGCCCCCCACATTCTATATTCTAGATGAAAAACCTTACAGTAGAACATAAAACCAAGTTTTTGCTCAAAATTGATAGTTTTAAGTTGCTTTGATGAAAAATAAGAAAATAAAAAAATAAAAATAAAATAAGACTCAAAAACAGTTTTGTTAGAGTTGCCTAGACAGTCCTGTTCCATTTCATTTATGGTTTGTAAAGAAAAAAAAAATCAGTAATTCTATCTTCTTTCTCTTCAACATCAGAAATTGTGTCTCTGATTTTGAAAGCCAAAGTATGTGGTTACTCTGATGAGTTCTTGTCCACTGGAGGCCTCCAAAGTGAGACTAGTTATGTTCTGTGAATAAATGCACCAACATATTTTACCAACATATAAGTAAACAGGAGCATATAAGCAGTTAAACACATTTTATGCGCTGAGTAAAACAGAACATTCGTAAGTGAAATGGAAATGATAATGGAACAGAGACGGGCATGGGAGTTTCATGCTTCCCTAGATAGTCGCGGAGACAAGAACACTCCCAAACCATTCCAACAATAAGAAGGAAAATGCTCTGGACCTCATTTTGTTAAGATGGTCTTAAAAAGAATTCTCCTGGTATCTAAGCTGCTGAATTTAATTTTCTGAAAAAAAAAATAGATGAGTTGATTTTTATTTGCTATTTCTTTTTTAAAATACAGCTTTTGTTTATCATGCTTTGTTTCTCATTTTTAGGGTTGAAATACAATTAAAGTCTATAGACAGATGGGCTTGAGCCATGCTAATTACTGTGGTGATCAATTAACTCAGCTGCTGTATAGTACAGAGAAAGCTGTATAAACAACAATCTGGAAATTTTGTCTTTTATGAGACAGTTGTAGAAACATCACCTGTCATGCATATAATTTAGGAAATATCCAACTGACCATGTTGTTGTGGTACAATAGGCTTTTTCATTTATTTGAGATCTTTTCACTGTATCTCTCTCCTGTCAGAAAACTAATATACATGCATGCTGCAAAGACAGTTAACCCAAAGTGTCACCATAAATAACGTGATTTGCCATATATCTGGCTTTGGTGGTGGCATGGCCAGTGGCTGGAAGCATCAGATCCTCTCTGTTTGGGTGGACTGCCTGCTATTACTCTGTACCCTACAGTTAGAAGTTTCATCTGTCAGAGGTGAATGCGTGTGGATAATATGAAAACTGTTTACTTTCAGAAAGCTTTGTATTGTGTCATAGATATGTGTGTAGTTCCATCAACACCTTTTTAAAATTAGAGTATGATATCTACTAATTTTATATATTCATATTAAAAGCAACCATAAGGACTTTTGGAAATTCCTGATACAGCTTCTACTCATTTTCTAATAAAATCATCTCCACAGGCTAGAGAGTAATATAAGCTGAGACGGATGGGCAATATACACCAAAATCTTGAAGGAATGTTCATTAACTCTAAAGCAGATGTGGAGGGACTGAGAAAAAGGCCTACACAGATTTCAATTCGGGTACTGCATAGGCTTTTCCTCATGAACTAAAGTTTGCCTCTTAACTCTTAGGCTCTGTACCAGAAACAAACATGAGCATTCTTTCTGTTGAGCTTTTGTGGCTGCCTGTATGAACACTGAGCTGGGAGACTGCTTTTTAAGAAGGCTACACTGTTCCCTCCCTGCGCCCATCCTACCATCTTACTGCATCCACTAGGTTACAGCATCCACAGGAGATTAATAACGAAGAGTAAAATACATGTTTCTGGGAGAAGAAAGGAGTTTGAGTGAGGAAGGAGTATAATACAACACAAGAAAGAATTGTTCCTCCAAAGACAGGTAGGTGAAATTAAACGATCGCCGTGATCAAATCATTCTTCCAGGCCTAACTCAGTGAATATTCCGCATAGCCCTATTCCCTCCCTGCACTCCCCCTCCCTCAAACAAGTAACCATTATCTCTTCTAAGCAAGCTCAGCATTTTATTTACATATCTATTATTACTCTTATTTGTTTCCATTATGTAAACTAATTCAAAGTGCAAGAGCATGAGTCTCATCTTCCCTAATAGATATCTCATTCTTTGAGGGAGGAAAGTGGCTCCTGTTCATCCTTCAGTCCTCAAAGCCCCTAGTCCACTGACTTGCTCATAGGAAATGGTCATTAAATATTTACTATGAGAAATTATTAACATGTTTCTGAGTGTATCTCCAAATGGAAGAAAACTTAAACATATAAACACAAAGCAAATCTATAACTTTTCAAATATATATACTTCTGGGAAATTAATGAAGCCAAACAAAGACACTTCTAAAGAATGATATTGCTCTCCACTGACTTCCCAGTAGGAATGACTATACTGGAAGGACAAACAGCACAAAAGCATAGAAATCACACAAAAAATTAGACCTAAATCCAAAACAAATACAAACAGCGGTTTCAAACCTTAGCAGCATCCTCCTGGCAGCAGTGAGAAAGAACTCATAAAGATCTGGGACTTTATTGCCACTCTCTTACATGGATTCTCATTCAATAAGTAGGCCTATGGTTATTTTGCCAATTGTTCAAACATTTCTGGTTATACATCATGATCAAGACCCTGTGACAGAGCTTTGGATTTCAAGGTTGAATAAATAAGAGAGCTGACACCCAAAAAACAAATGGAGTAAATGTCTACATGCAAATAGTTTTAATAAAATAAAGATACAATTTCTAAACTAAAAATATAAGAAATTTAATAAAGGTGTTGACTTTTAAACCTCTAGTTTGATTTTTTTAAGTTTAATATTATACTGTATTGTGTTGGAGATTAAGGAATATGCTCAGAAATATAGGTCTTTCTATTAACTACCCTAGAAGAGATAGGTATCTTGAAGATGCTCAAAGGTAATACTTTATTGATTAATTATTAATGCCTCATGAAACAGCTAATTTTCTCATTTTCGAGACCGCATATGGTTACCTAAGTGCAATGATGAATTCATGTAGATTACAAGCATTCAAATTCTGACAAATAAAATTTATGTTGACGTTATTAAAGTGTACTTGAACTTATGAATGGGTCACATTGGTATTTGTAAACTACAGTGACAGTGTTTTTTTAAATGAGTTGATTACTATAAGAGTAAACAATACAAAAGTTACTATAAGAGTAAACATAACAAAATAATTTGAATGATTTTCCTCAATCAGAGCTCAATTCAAAACACAAGTCTCTATTATCATTACTATTAATGTTTTGTGTTACATGGTTATTCTCCACATGCGGGAATAGAAAGATAAAAACATTCTTTTTCCAAGGTACGTAAGAAACAAGCATCTGTCAATTTACAAAGTCATTAAGTCTCTTTTTTCCTCTTTTTAATTTGTTACATGAAATTTATTTAACTTATAAATATTTCTCTTACAAATTATAAGTATTTTTCAAACTTTCAATAACAGGGCATGTATCTCACAGATCAGAGTAATTTTTATATGAGTAAGACATGCGAAGGGACCATAAGGCAGAAAACTGTAGCAGCAAACTTTCTTTAAAATAAGTAAATACACACATATGTACACTTAGATTTGGAAAGTACATATTTTTAAAAAGCCAAAAGTTATCAAGAGATTATGCTATATTATATTATTTTCAACATGTGATGTATAACTTAAAATACATCTCGTTTCATGGTACAATGTTAAAACTAATAATTTATAAAATAAAGCAATAAATAAAATGCACATGAAAATATTCCCTGATGGAAAATGATATAACCTTTTAATTGCACTTTCAAAGTAATTAAAAACATGTACTGACTGTGCTCACTCTTTTCTTGTTCCTTTTTCCAAGTGCGTGTGTGGATGCCTGTGCCATGTGCGTGTGTGTGTGTCATTTGTCCATATTCTCTCTCCTTATAATGAAGAAAAACTATTAGCTAAGTTCCCAGCAGGTTCCTACAGACTAAATTCTTAGGTTTCATGAGTTTCTTCACTTACATATCTGCTTATATAGTTATTTAAGAGGAATTATGATGGTGTTTAAGCTTCAAAGACAAGTAATACTAAACCTTTTCATATGAGAAACCACCAAACATACTAATAAAAGTTTGAACTTTCATTAGAGCATTTACAAAATGTCTATTAAATAATAAAGAAACAAGTGTTATTCATTTACGACAGTTCTGGAACAATTTATTGTATTATTATAAAGTAAATGGAAGAACAGTGGAGAAATTAGTTGTTTAACCAAAGAATACAGCCTTAAAAATTCTGCATCTTTCCTAAGTTGCACTGAAAATCTCAGGTATTACTTTAAAGTAATATCTGCACAACAAACAAAAGAAAATCTCAGACACAGCAAGCTGATACTCTTGCTTAATATGTTTTAATTATTGTATGTAGTACATAATGACATTTATGCAGCTACTCTTTTTTTTTTTTCATAGCAAAGGCATTTATTTTTCTCTGTAAAGCAAGAGAAAGAGATAGTACTTTAAACATCAACTGACTATACTAAGTGGAACCATCAACTATCTGGTTTATTTTTCTGCTTTAACTTTTTATAAAGAGACAGATTATGAAAGGTCTTATTGTAGATTTATTTCAAAAAATAACTTTGGGTTTATTTACTTGGCCAGTATAAAATCAGTGTCATCTTTCCTATTTTCTGGGTATTTAGGCTATACAATGAGAATTGATTTTCTGAGTGATAGCCTGAGAACTTGCAGGAGCCTCACTTATCAAAGAAAGATTCAATTATGTTCCTATATTGTACTTACCAAGGAAGAAAGTAAGAGAATATACTTTACAAAAGACTCCTCAAGAAAAGCTGCAATAACCTTCAGTTACCTAGATTAGCACATCTAGGTAATAACTCAGAGAGCCCATTTCTCAGTGGTCTGTGCAATAGGGATTTATGGTATAAGAACATTTTATTTTTAGCAGTATTTATACATACTCCCAATGACCCCAAGTTTATTACATAATCAGAAGAGGTTTTTAATTAAAATTTTGAGGTAAGAGAATTATATATGTGGTAGTTGAATCACCAATAGCACAGAGTAAAATGAAAGAATCAAATGAAATATAAACAGAAGTTCTAAATATCCCCAGGAGGCTGTGTTTATCTTTTCAGATTCCAGGCTGTTTTGCAACAGAGGTTTAAGGCCTGGAAGGATGAACGGACTAGAGAATCCAAAGGGTCCCTGCCAATCCCGACATCATTTGATCTGTGGAATGATGAAAGTTAACTGGCCAGACCTTGAAGCTCTTTGCTTTCCATGTGTGTTCTCAGTAAAGAGTAAATTAGTAAAAAGCACGCAAGTGCAAAAATGCTACCTAAAGTAAGGAATTACAGCAAAATGATAAAACACTGCATAGAACTTAATTGTGTTCAGCATCAAGGAAGACAATGGTAATATATTTAAAAAACAAACAGCTTCTTTTGATGTGAACCCTGAATTCTTGCTTTGCCAAAAGAAAAAAAACAAAACAAAATAAAACAAAAACTTTATTCTACAAAAATAACTTAATCCACTATTTAAGAAAACAAAAACAAAACCCCTAGTATTATCTACTTAATTTATTAAGGTTTTAAGAACAAACTGTCCAAAGCTGATTGGGGGATCAGGAGAAGGAACATGGAATGTAAGCCTCACTGACTTCTCATTTGTTCTGTAGCAAAATAATTTGCACGTGACATGTCTCACATCATAATCGTTCCCAAACCCAGGAGAAACCATCACTGATCTCTGATGAACTTACAGGATGTTAAGAACCACAAGAAATTTATTAACTTAATATTTTTGGGTCAAAGGGCATTCACCTCTATAGAAAGGAAAAATTAACTCTAAATAATTCATAATTTTCTTTAGGAAAGTTAAAATGCTGGACTTTTTCCCTCCCTAAATTTCATAAAGTCCTGCACATCATGAAGTGCTGCCATCCTGCCTTCCTCTTCCCAGCCTTTGTTTCTCCATTCTGGCCACTTGACATGGCAGACTTCTTGTCACCATTCTAAGCCAGACTCTTCCTGGAAGCCTTCCCTGACCGACAATCCTTACCATCTTCTTCGTTTGTTCTCCAGATATTATTAATTTCTCCCACTCTATGACAACTTTTGTGGTATTTTTTTAACCTGTTGATTTGAATGTGTGCTTATGCATGTGTCTTCTTTTAGACTGTGAACCCTTTTAGGAACACAGCCTAATTTTAACATTACTCGTGTGTGTGTATCCCTAGAACTTAGCACACGCATCATGCACTGTGTGTATTTAGTCAACATTTCCAATATAAGTGAATAAGAATATGGAAACTTTATGATAATTAGGCCCATGAATGAGATACAATCTTCCATCTGAGACAAACACATGGCAAACAGGAGCCAAAAACCCCACTTCTTTAGGCTGATGTAATATCCTCCTCTAAGTAATGATACAGGTGTTCTGACAAAACTTGAAATAAGGTGGGGGGCGGGGCGTATCAGGCACCCGATGCTATCTTTTGGTTCATAATTAGATACACCTGGGAAGATCATACCAGGGAAGCCTGAGCTCTTTACAGTGCAAAATACTTTGTGAAATATAAAGAAAAGGAACTGGCGCTCAAGGATTTCTATCCAATTACTATTTGCCCTGAAGGCTCTCTTTACCCTCACTCTGCAAGCCTCTGCCCTGGTGTGTGTGGACTTGGGCGCAGTGCCCTAGGGTCAGGAAGCTAGGCTATCGGGCCTCCAGGGTCATATCTCGATGCATTTCACAAAGAATTGATGTCAAATTGGTCTCCTCAAATGTTCACCTCACCCATCCATCCAGGGTAATGGCCTATTCCTCTCACCAGTCTCCCATTTTAGAGACCTTTGTGTTATCCACACACACTCCTTTTACACTCTCCACCCCCACGGATAAACACGCCCTGTCCATTCTACTCAAGAAACACTTTTACTCTTCACAGTGTCAGCGTCAGTCTTCCTTACATTTTCATATTCTAGCAGTAGATATCTCTTTGAGCCACTGAGAAAGCATCTACTTGTCCCTTCTGCCACCATATGTGCTCCATAAGATACAAGAAACTCGTCCCTAAAGTCAAATAAGAAAACGCACAAATACCTGCTTCAAATCTTTTCCATTTCCTTTCCTTTCTCCTTCTTTTCTTATTCTCTTCTTTTTTACATTTTTTTTTTTTTTGAGGAGAGACTTTTGCTTACTGATAAGATTTAAATTCCTTGGATTCAAATATGACTCTGTAAATTGGATCCAATCTTTTTTTTCAGCTTCATATTCTGCCATTCAAATTCATACACAAATTTCTCCTGTTACATTGAATGTTTCACCTTTCACAGGAAATAATAGGCCTTGTCACGAATTCTTACTTTTGTCCATGCAATTTTTTGTCCGGGGTGACTCTCACCATTTTTCACATGGAAAATGCTCATCCTTCAGCATCCTTCAACATCTTTGTCTCCGCAAAAGCCTCTGTGCTGTTGGTCCCCTTAGTATGCTGAATGTGTCTCTGCAAAAGCACTTATCTCCAGCATTATGGTTTACCCATTTACCATCAACCCCTCCCTAGAATGTGAAATCCTCAAGGGCAGGTACCAAGTCTGACCTCTCTCATATAAAGCACGTAACATGACTCTTCCCATGTAGGAAAGAAGCATCCACTGTTTGGGGAATAAGTAAAGGTACAAAGACTACAGCTCTCAAATGAACAAGGGAACGTTTATATGTTGTTTAGGAAGAGTTGAAATCTTTTTCATATTATGGGTTAAATAGGCTTCGAAGAGCTAACCTTGGAACCTAATGGACTGGAGTAACGTTGTTTCTATGGGATTGGCCATTCTAAGTTCCAAACAGCCACATACAAATGGACTTTGGAGCACAACAGGCTGCCTCGAGGTTCCAAGGGGCCAGGCAGCAGGCGCAGAGGCTGGCAGGCAGCCCCCACATTGGTGAGCCTCTTTGAGGTGAATGAACTTAAACAAAGGTACCCAGTCGTGAGGAACAGCTGAGCCATTAACGGAGACCAGCTCCAGGCACCCAGTGGACGACCAATGCCCTCCACCCACTTGGCCCTCCTGGGCCCATGCCATGCTGGTCACTGTGTACTGTGTGCGGAGGGACCTCTCCGAGGTGACTTTCTCCCTCCAGGTCAGCCCTGACTTTGAGCTTCACAACTTCCGTGTCCTTTGTGAGCTCGAGTCTGGTGTCCCTGTTGAAGAGATCCAGATCATCTACATGGAGCGACTCCTCACTGATGACCTCTGTTCCCTGGGCTCCTATGGCCTCAAAGATGGTGATGTAGTGGTTTTACTTCAGAAGGAGAATGTGGGACCTTGGCCTTCAGCAAGAACATCAAGCCTGCCTCAAATAGATTTCAGTGGGATAGCCATGCCCGGGACATCCAGCTCAAGGCAGCCGCACCACCACCAGCAGCATCAGCGTGCCCAATCGGCCCAGCAGTCCCGTGGCTTAGGCTCTGGAGAGAAGATGACATCTGCTGAGGGTCTGGACAGCCCCGCTTTGATTCGAAGCATGCTGCTCTCCAATCCCCATGATCTGTCCCTGCTGAAAGAACACAACCCCTCCTTGGCAGAAGCCCTGCTCAGTGGAAACCTTGAGATGTTTTCTCAGGTCCTGATGGAGCAGCAAAGGGAAAAGGCCCTGAAAGAGCAAGAGAGGCTTCACCTCTACTCCGCTGACCCATTTGATTTGGAAGCTCAGGCCAAAATAGAAGAAGAAATTCGGCAGCAAAACGTTGAGGAAAACATGAATATAGCGATGGAAGAGGCTCCAGAGAGTTTTGGACAAGTGGCCATGCTCTATATCAACTGCAAAGTGAATGGACATCCTTTGAAAGCTTTTGTTGATTCAGGTGCCCAGATGACCATTATGAGTCAAGCTTGCGCTGAGAGATGTAATATAATACGGCTGGTGGACCGAAGATGGGCTGGGATTGCTAAAGGAGTGGGCACACAGAGAATTATTGGCCGAGTTCATCTAGCTCAGATTCAAATCGAAGGCGATTTCTTACAATGCTCTTTCTCTATCCTTGAGGAGCAGCCCATGGATATGCTTCTAGGGCTAGATATACTCCGGAGACATCAGTGTTCCATTGACCTGAAGAAAAATGTGCTGGTGATTGGCACCACAGGCACACAGACTCACTTTCTTCCTGAGGGAGAGTTACCCCCATGTGCTAAGCTGGTAAGTGGTACTGGGCAAGAGTCTTCAGACAAGGAAGTAGCAGATGCTGTTAAATATTCTGTCATGGACTCGGGGCGAAAAAAGCGTTGAAACAGGATATAATATGCCACCAACTTGAGGGAGTCTCAGGTTCCGGGAAATTATAAGACAGGAGCTCACTGGCAATGTAATTATTAAAAACATCAGTAACAACTAAACCTGGCCTTGGACCAAGTTCTCAGATCTGTAACCATGTAAATTGTGATTGCCTGGTCTTGGCCCCTCTTCCATTTCCCTTACCCATAGATCACTGAACCGCATCCTGGGAAGACTCTTGAGGCTCTGACTGACTTCCAGATAATCAATAAAAGGAAAAGCAGCGTCTTCCTTTAGAGACACTGTCCTATCGGGTTACAGGGCAGCTTGTCCAAACCAGTCACTATTTTGCAGAATTTGCTGAAATAAAGCTTTGCTGCAGACTCCACAAGGCATCTACATAAAATTGTTTCAAATCAGCACTAACAATTATTTGTTTCAGAGAAATATATCTATTTTTACAAGTTTTGTGTTCTTTGGGAAAGTTATTAGAAATGTTGGGTCCATTAGACTCTAATACTTATTAATGTCTGTTTTGGACAGCGTAAGGACAGATTTCCTCATATTTTATACCTTCCCTTGGACTTCCTTGGAGTCATGTGCACTGCAATCCAGCCCTCAAGGCTATTTTTGGCACATTTGAGAAAGTAGATTTTTCTTCTAAGATAGCTTAAATAATTTACTCTTCCTTTGCATTCAGAGAAAACCTGGTTGTAAAATGAAGCCAATTAAGTAGTATTTTTGTTTTTAATTTATTTTATTTTTTTAAATAATGGTGCTTCTTGGGAGCATAGTGGTTTTATTATGGTGGAAGGGGGGAGGTAGGGGCAAGCCATGGTCCAAGTCCCTTAACACTCATTTCAACTAGATTATTTTTTAAAGTCTGCTTTACATATTACACTGCCACACAAATATTGTTTGAAAAAAAAAAAAAGCTTTCTCTGTTAAAATAACATTTGAAAACTTTTGAATGAGAAGATCTCTAAGGCCTCATCCAGCTCTGTGATTCCTCTGACAAAGCTACTCTCCAAGGATAGTGGGAAACAGAAGATCCCAGACTTAATTACAACCCATGGCTAAAACACATGAGAGAAAAGGTTCAGCTGCCTGAAGCCATCAGGGAAAATGTTTCAGGGCAATAACCATCAAGACTGATATTAGAAAGAGCAGTGGATTCAAAGTGAACAAATATATGTCCTGATTCCAGCTCTCTACTAACTAAGGCAAATCAGTTCACATATTATACAATTCAGATTCTTCATCTATAAATTGTCTCAGAGGGGAGAGCAATTTTCAAGTACAAAGATTATATTATGATCTATGGTATCTTTTAAGTTTTTCTATTTTCCCCAAAAGATCTAAACCCACTCAAAACATTCTTAAAGGCTAGAGAAAACAAAACAAACTTTCCCTATAGTCGCCATATCCCTTCATATCCCTTTCTTGATCTGCTTATTGGTGAGATTAATCATCTTCTTCCCAAAGAGTCACCATTTCCCCTGCAGTCATCATTAGTTCACCTCCCAGTTTTCTTTTTTCTTATAGGTTTTCCTATGCTCATATTCTACATTTGCATCAAGGCTTATAACCGGAACTGCTAAAAATGACCAATAAAGACTTCTTTTCTATTTTTGTTTCTAATTAAGTATTCAGGACAAATGTAATTAATAAAATAAATAAGTTTTGAGCCAAGTCAGGAATAAGCAATTAAATGTTTGTGAATGGATGGGAACTAAACTGATAAATTCATGGATACCTTCACAGATAAAAATATACAAACTTCTTAAAATCTTCTACTGGACTTGGTATGCTAAAACCAGCCTCACATATATTATTAGTACCATTAATTCTCAAAATAGACCCAAATGGTTATCATTAACCACATTTTACAGATGGGAGATTCAAGGCTCAGAATCAGGAAACACTGAAATGTCCACTAGCTTAGTGTCTGTTTTAACTTGTTTTTTACATCAATCTACATTTTAGACTGTGACCCAGTTTCACATCACATCACATCACATCTCTCCCTCTCTCACTCTCGCACATACACACACAAATGTGCGCACATCTAAAATAACAGGAAATGTTTTATCCTTTCCAGTGTATTTTTTTGAAAAATTATGCTTTATTATTTTCAAAATATGTTAGACATGTCCCACTAACTGTATCTCACAAAAGTATCCTGATCCACAATTTGAAAACATGACTGACCTATCAGGTTGCCCAATTCAAGCCTATGCTTTTGAAAATCAAGTTTTTTTTTTTTTTTCCACTTTATAACCTTCTTTACCTGACACATTTAAATTCTAGAGACTTGTGGAAAATTTTATTTTATGGAAACTACCAATATCCTTTGAACACAGCAGCAGTAATCAGAATACACTCAACAATTACTTATTGAACACCCATGTCATGAGCACTGAGCCAGGTTTTTATAAACATGGGAATGAATTAAATTCCATTTTTAGACCTCAAGGCTGATTACAACCCAATAGGGGTAGGAGACTATCTTGTCATTGACTAAGAATAAAAAGAGTAAACATGAAATTAGTAATATGTACAAATAAAAGAATGAATTTTAATTTAGGGGTTATTTTTAAAATAAGAAAAAAGCCAGTAAAATGCACTTTCAACGTGTCTAAAATGACTACCACTGAAGCTGGAAAAAAACAAACACACTCTCCTCTGAAAGTTCAGGTTGCTAATATACAATTTATAAGTATCCACTATCGAAAGTTCACTATCTGGAAAATGATGAACATAACTTCATTTTCTTTCTTCCCATTAGAAATCATGATGAAATAGACTGCATAATGAAATGAACCTAACCCATTGAAAATAACAAGCCATTTAAAACAAAAACAAAAACATTAAACCCTTGGTTTTACTTAAAGCTCATTTAAATACCATCTCACCCAAAAGAAAGTTATTATTACTGATTAGCATGTATTTCTAAACTACAGTAATGCATTCTGCTGCAGTTAAACAAGAAGACTGATGTTTGAGATTTAGTAGAGCATATAATTTTAACTTCTTTCTTAAAATACTGGGTCACAAAATTTATCTTGTTTCTAGGGGATAATCCATTCTCCTAAAGAGAAAAAGACAAATGGATGTCTGCTTGTATGAATTTATCTTCACTGCAGGTACTAAATGTTGCCTTTTTGAGAGAACACTGCTCTTCTTTAGGAGGGCCATTTGCTGACTTCCAACATTCCATAGAGAAACACTTGAGTAAATAATGGGAGAATGATCTGGGATTCACACATGGGAAACTGTTGGTGAAGATGTTAATCAATGGGAACATTCTTTGAGGTTAACAATGGCCTGGAAAACCAAAGAAGAGGAACAATGATAAAGAGAAGTAGAGGAAAAAGGGATAAAAAGTAAAAGAAACCTAAAAGCTTGGGTTACTTTAATCAATTCTCTCTGGGTTTAAAGCTGTTTTATAAAATGTGTGGGGAATGAGATGAAGGATTAGCTACCATCCCACAACACTTTATTCATCATTGGCAAGTTACCTAAAAACAAAAGTATTTTCACATGAGCGCCTAAGTCGAACTTGCTTTTGAACCCCAGTTTGTTTGTGTGTCTGGGTCTGTCTGTCACAATCTCAGAATATCTAAGGCTCTGCTACCAGAAAATCGGGGTTTGCAGCCCTGCTGTGCCGTCTGTGCTTTCCTCACAGGTTCCATGTAACAGGCTGTTGAGATGGGCACAACTGGGAGTAGCTTCGTTTCTTATCTGCACTGTTAGTGTTCTGATGATTGCTCTTTCTCTCTCTCTCTCTCTCTCTCTCTCTCTCTCTCTCTCTCTCTTTTTTTTTTTTGAGATTTTAATGAATCCAGGTTTTCTATATTTCTAATCAGTAAGGCTTATTTTAAGAACATCATCAGAAAGATCACATAATAATTTCTTCCTCTGTTAAAGATCACAGGAGATGACATGGGCCTGCTCCAGATGAGGGGAAAGGGTATCTTTCCCTTTTGTTAACTGATATATTTATTGATGTGTTTCCACGTAAAATAGATGATTACCAACGTAAGCATATTCCAGGTAATCACTTTAATCTATCAAATTCTTACCCTATAACACAATCACCATTCTAAAATCTCTACCAGCACTTTACGACAAGGACCCCTTGAGATAAAGAGGGAAATTAATTAAAAATTACATTGATTCATACATTCTCTTCTAAACTCATGCCATATCTAGGATTCAGTTAGTCTATCAGTCAAAAAGCATCAGTGGTTTGCATTCAATACACTTTTTCAAGAGTCTTGTCACTGTCCTACGTCATGCAGAGAGACAAGGAAATGTAAGTTATAGTTTTTTTCTTTTAAAAACTTAAAGGTCCAGTTAGAAACTAGAAAAAGTACAATGTACAAAACTCAGAAATAATATTTAATTCCATGTTATATCATGAAATGCTATAGAATATAAGTTCAGGGGAATGAACGCATGCTTCCCATTTGAGATTCTAGCTACAACACTGCATAATATATTGGACAAAATTTTATTGAGCGCCTATAATATGTCAGGCATTGTTTTAGGTGCTGGATTTTCTTAATGCAGCAACAACTTTCTAGTGCTTGGCTGGTACTATAAGCTGCAGCCAGGCATATAGGAGAACCTGTCACTTTCTCAAAGATGAGTCATTCAAGATCCCTTTGAAACTAACCAAACTAGAGTTAGCATATGCCATATTCTCAGGCTAAACTTAAAGGTGAAGTTTGTGGTCTGTTTCTGCCTTGACCTACAGTGGCACCGTGCTTAAGCCGGTTCCTCTTATGAACTTAAATTGGGAGCATAGTTCAGCAATTATAAACAAATACTTCTCTCACAAAGGGTTTGGGACCTGCACTATGGCTGGACAGCCAGTAATACTGGTACAAGAAATAACTACTGGAGATGAATCAATTTGATAGGACATTTGTCACATACTTAAACTCCAAGGGATATTAAAAAAAAAAAAAAAGGATTCTCATGGACAACAAAATACCAACCAGATGGCAATTATATAAACGTTTGGGCATCTGGAAAACCTGGAATGGGGCCCAAAATTACTAATAAAAATCTAGTAAATTCTGGGATTTTCTGGAGTGGTCATACTCTCATTCAGAGTTATATTTTTAGTCCTTACTATTTTATGTCAGGTCAACAGTACCTACTTAATAAATAAGATTATATGAATGAGAAAATGGACAAAATTCCATGTTAGTGATAAGCTGACATGGAGAAAGTGTGGCATTTTGTTTAACTTAGTTTTCATATAAAATATATAAGGTAAAATGAAATATCTACATAGTAAGATTATCTTTGTATAACTAGAATAAATATGTTCTGGGTTAACAACATGACTGATATTTACTTGTACAGATTTAAATGTAAGTGACCTAAGAAATAAACCCTTAAGGTGTTTTTAATCTGGTAAAGTTGTCAACTTTCAGGGTAATTTAACTAGTATTTGCAGTGCCAAGTTATCCCATTTTGTCTGGGATTGTCCTGGTTTTAAAACTGATAGCCCATTGTCCTGGCAACTCCATCAGTCCTAGGCAAACTGGCATAGTTGGTCACTCTAAAATGTTAGAGGTGGATTTTTAATTTAAAGCACATGGACATGCTGTGGGTACCTTCAAATAAGCTGCAAATGTAATAGGCCTGAATAATCAATGATCCATGTTTCAGTACATGATCAAATATTGAAAGTAGAATGTCCCAATCTATTTCATATAGGAAAAATAACCCCATTTAAATGTATTCATCACATAATTCTAGGCTGGAAAATTAACCATCTAAAAAATTATAAGAAGACCACATTTAAAAAGAAATGCTAAAATAATTTAATGAATGAATCCTATGACTTTTTTTTCAAGAAAATCTACAGTATAACTAAAGTTGATAAAACTGCTTTAATTTTCAATACTCCTTGGAAGTGGTATATATTTATGCAATTAAAAAAATAAAATAGAAATTTACCTTAGAAAATGGGGTTGTGGGGTACTAAAAATAAATATTTCAACTATCTATAAACTTGGATTAGCCTGAAAAAGCACTGATAGATTGAGTTTAAGTCTTTAAGTAAATCCTAGGTTTTGACTTTTTAGGAAAATATTTGAACAAAGGAGCAGAAACTTCAGAAAGCAGCACAAATATGTAATTATATCACCTTCACTTTTACACTGTCATGGAGCTGTTGGAAAGTCAAGATGCAATGAAAAGGATGGAAGGTAGGATTACACGATGGGAAGCAGTAAAAGACAGGCAGGTTTTTGACAAAGAGTTGCGCTTATAGACTGCAGATGATACCCAGAAGAAGCAGCTTTGCTGAGCATATGATTGAGGAGAAGGAAACATGGAGGGCCCCTAATTCTTTAGTGCAAAGCTGTACAGAGTCAGGCTGCTGGGAGGTAAGAAGAGGGAGATATAACCGGATTATGATGTTGCCATGGGAGCAGGGGTCTGAGAAGGTTCTAAGGAAAAACAGGCCAGCCACTAACATCCAGTGTGTCAAATATTTTGAAGTAAAACAAAATGGCAAAGTGAAGGACTGTGAAACCTGTGACAGGGGAAATGAGTGCAATGCTCTTCCTCCAGACTCAACCCTAATTCCAGCCTGCTTTTCTCCTTTGGCCTTCATGCTAATAGCTCCTGCTATTGATATACTAATTAAGTAGAGACATTTGCTAGAGACTTGAGTATTTTGCAAAAATAGAAGGGTCTCTCTTAATGAGGTGGGGAAATAAGTACAAAATATTGACTGTTTATCAAGGATTTACAGGAGCCTCAAGACCAAACTCAGATCAGTGGAGGTCAACAGACTGACCAAGGGGAACAATGAGATTTAGAGATTTTGCACTCTTTCTTGGATCCTAGTCTGTACCTAGCTGTCAGTGGTCCTCACCCACCTCTTGCTCCACCCCTCCTCTCTTCCCTTAACATAAAAGATGCCCGAATTGGGGGCACTCATAAGGTGAATTTGCGGAAGCATTAAGTTTCCTTATCTTCTGAGCTAGGGACTTCTGGATCAATAAACCTTTCCTTATTCCGTACTCTGACATTTTGAATATTGGACTTTGAAGCATCAGGCTCACGACCCTTGAAATGGTAACAAGAGTAGTTTCCATAGAATTGAGGGAGGGTAGCATGGAGAAACTGATGATATCAATGGACCATCAGAAACATATGAAAGACAACTTTTCTTATCAGTTGAGCCAATTCATCAGTTCATTGCTTAATAACTTCACTTTTAGCCCATCTCATCAAGAATTTAGAATTAAATGATATTAAGAAAACTTTTACATAAACATACGGGAGCCGGTGCTATAAGCTTCATTCAATTAGAAATAATTGCATAAAGTTAAAGCAACAGATGGGCAGTTAGAGTAAAACAAAGATATTTGCTGTTCAAACACTGCCAACTGCCATCATTTGTTCTCCAAAGAAGGAATTGACAGAAAACAATCTCATTGATCTGCCATAAGCTATAGCAGTTTATGTCCCCATATGGCAAGGTCTCCAATGTCAAAGCCTCATTGTATAATGAATGGCTCAAGTCTGGGCTGGAAGTGTCTTCATGAATCCAAAAATCTAAAATCGTGCTTGCTCTTTTTCTGTAAGTGGTCGATAAGTAAGAAATGGGTTTAAGTTTTATGAAAAATGCAAAAACCTTCTCATGCTCTCCAGCTGCTTTTGGTGATTCAGGTTAAATCATTTTTTACTTTAACTGTCTTAGGAAAAATCCCAAGAACAGTGAGAATAAACTTTTAAATTCTTTCTCCTTTTGAAAAACATCCCAAACATTTTTCAGGTTGTAGCTAAGTGCTATAACGGCACATGTGGAAGTTTCAAATTTCCATTTCCACTATAACTTTCCATAGTTTTGTGAAGGTCTAAAAATTTGTCAGCCAATTAAATTTGTGAGTTTTAAGGTCCTACAGGAAATTCAGAGAATGGGTTACTGATTCATGATTCTTTAGTCAAGATGCTATAAGGAATTGGTGAAGGTGATTGGCCAGATTAAAGGCATTACGTTCATTTTTAGTTGGCCAAAATGATTTTAGTACACTCCTAAAGTAAATCTGCCATATATTTGACAGTGACTAAGAAGCTGACTTATTTTAGACTACCAAGATACAAATAAACAATTTAAACATTTTTTAGAGGACTATAGAGATTCCAGGACTCCATATGTAATATTGCATCAGTAAAAACCTATATTTCTTTTATAGGAATATTTTCCATATTATATTTGGCTATATTTAATAACTTGATACTTTTAAAAACAGAGGCATTCAAAAGCTCTATTCCTAGGAGAACCTGTCTTCATTTTGAGGGTGACATAACTGGCCCAGAGGAATCTGACCAACTAGGTAGAAAATACAACTGTAAGTAGAAAATATTAAAAAACAATTTCTTAAGAACATGTAAAAAATGATAGGAGCAAACAGGTAAAAGCTAAATGTTAGAACACCAATTCTGTCACTGTTTATTTTTCTGTCTTTTTCCTTGAATGAACAGAGATAGTTTTTTGTTTTTTGTTTTTCTAACTTATCATTAGTTCATCCTTGTTCCCTCTATGGCATCTGTGTAACTAGAAAGGTCTTAACACAGACCAACCTAATTGGAAAGCTGCCAAAACACTAATGATAAGTAGGCAGATGTGAGTCATATTTCACAAGCATTCTAAGTCACTTTTAGCTCCTAAAAGACTAACCTTTGTTTTGATACAGGCATTCTCAAAGCTACTTTGTTTTCAGACAACATAAAAAAATAATTTGAGACTATGCTGAGACATCAGTCCAATTAGTGGCAAATTACTCATTTGTTTATTCGATAACCAGATATTGAGAGCCAACAATGCACTAGGCACTGCTACTGCTTCAGGAGTTATAAAAATAGCAGCACACAAGAATGACAAAGTAATTTTCCTCTTGAGGTTTATTTTCTAATGGGTTTCAAACAATGATAAAAAAGTAATACTATATCATTTACATAGCACTTATTAGGTGAGTCATTTATTCTAAGCATGTTATACATTTTAAATCATTTTATCTTTATAACAATCTGTCAGAATTAAACAATACGCCCATTTTAAAGGTTAGGACACAGGAACAAAGAGGCTAAGTAAGTAGTAAAGGTCACAGAACTATCAGGTGGCTGCATCCAGCAATTTGGGATCTAGAGTTTATCTGTAATTATGTTACCCTTCAATAATAGCAAATAAATACCTACATATCAAATAGAGATACCTATGAATAAGAGAAAAGCCCTGTAAGGAGAATAGAAAGTAATGGAGGAGCAGAGGATACTACTTCAAATAATCAGGGAAGGTCTCTCCGAAGAGATGATTTTTGAGGAGAACCCTTGATGATGAGAGAGAGGAACGCTTGAGGAAATCCAGGCAGAGGGCATTTCAGAAGGAACAGCCAATGTAAAGACCCTGAGCAGAAACAAACTAGGAGTGTCAAGGAAGAGTAGGAAGGCCAGTGGTTAGGGTAGAGCGAGGGAGTAATCTTGAAAGGGTTAGATTAGGCAAGGCCTTGGTTCTAAATAAAAGGTCTGGATTTCATTCTAAGTGTCATGGGAAGCCATTTAAGGGGTTCAAGAAAGGGAGCGACATTTGATTTATTTTTTAAAGCTTTCTCTTGTTGCTTTTTTAAAAATAGAAGGGCTGAGACTGGGCCCTTGAGAAGTGCAATATCTGCAGGCTGAGTAGAGGAGGAGGAGCCAGCAAAGGAGCCTCAGAAAGAGAAACCAATGGTAGGAGGAAAATATAAATATAAAATATAAAAACATGTCTAAGAAACCAAATGAAGAAAACATTTCTTGAAGAATAGTGTGGTCAATACTACCAGCAGGTAAGGAAGAGCGCTGAGAAGTCACGGCTGGATTTACAAGATGGGGGTTGTTGGTAATTTTGACCAGTGTGGCTTTGCGGGTGTGACGGAGAACAAGAGCTTCTTAGTCTGAGGAGGCTGAGAACTGGAGTGAAGAAGGTGGAGGGGGCAAGTACGAACACCTCTCTCAGGAAAGAATTAGTTATTGCTGGGAAGCTGAGAAGCACCATAGTAGATAAGTGAAGAGCTGTGACAGCATTTCTTTTACTATGAAGGCGGGGAGTCCGGTATGTGTGTATGTTGATGAGAATGATCCCAGTGGGAGGGAGAGACCAAGAAACAAGAGAACAAGGATAACTCAAGAAGCACAGTCCTTGTGCATAAAGAGGGAATTGGGCTTTAGAAGCAGAAAGACTTCACTGCTTATAAGAGCAAAGCAAGCAGAGCATATGGGTATAAATGTAGCGAGGCTGGCAGATCGACAGTGTAAAGATGAGCTAGTTTCCATCTTCTATATTCACAGTGAAATAAGAAGCAAAGGCACAGATTAAGAGGAAGATAAGAACGGGGAGTGCTGAAGGCTGAGGAGTAAAAAGAAGGTATACAATAGTCATCTACGAGCGTAAAAGAGTAAACTGAGTAGGAAAGTTAATTGAAGTTCAGACCAATACTGAGGGTCCACTTAAGATTTTAGTTTAAATATTTTAAATGAAACTAGCTATGCTAGAAAGTGGACAAGGAAAGTGGATATTTTGGTTCTAGCATCAAAACACCAATTTTGCCATGTACTGCATATATGCCTTTAGGCAAGGCACCAAACCTCTCTGGCCCTCAGTTTGCTCATCAAGTAGAGTGAGAAGGTTGTGGATCTGTACCACTTGGAGATACCCAGAAATGTGTGGGGTACTTTGGGTTGTCCTGGAGATTACTGGCATTTAGAAGTTCAGGTACGAGGATGCTCCATGTCCTTCACCATATAGGATAATCCTATAAACAAATGACTGTTCCTCCTAAATCTCCAGCAGTGCCCACCCCTGGTGACACTGAACAAAGGATACATCAACCACCCTCCAACCCTAAGACATTAATTGTAACCTCATGTGTTGATGTCAGGAGAAGCTAGTTTACTCTGAGGGATAAACTATACATCCATTTAATTCACAACTATCCTTGCCCTCATCCCCAAAAACATTTTTTTTTTTTTTTAGACTGAAAATAGGTTGCTAGCCAGGCAAAATGAACAGAAGTTGAATTCCTCGTTATTTCCTCAGGCCTTCGAGGTACTAATGAACAGTGAAATAGTCCACAGATTACAGCCAGAAAGAGGAAGGCCAGCACAGGGTGGTCCAGAGATGAAAAATCAGCCCTCTTTTATGAAGGAAACTGTTGTCACTATCATAATAATTAAAAAGAAATGCTGACAGCAAAAGCTCCCAAGAGTAGCAAAGAAAGTTTGGTACTCAGATGTCACCAGTATGGTGTTAGATAACATCTCACTACCAAAAAATGACACAAATTAATTTTAATTGCATTGACAATAAGGCCCCCAACATGAACTGAGAATTAGTTGACAAGGACAGGGCAATTATTAAAGGCAATACATCAAGTTCTACTCAAATGATCAGTGGGGTTTTGCAGGCAT
Organism: Eonycteris spelaea; assembly: GCA_003508835.1. Taxonomy (NCBI): domain Eukaryota; kingdom Metazoa; phylum Chordata; class Mammalia; order Chiroptera; family Pteropodidae; genus Eonycteris; species Eonycteris spelaea. The sequence continues at coordinate 1,072,166 of PUFA01000168.1, forward strand.
TGCTGTTAGTGACCTTTCTAGTTGACACCTTCATTAATGGTGTGCAAGAGGAAGACCAGAGTGCGGATGGATTTTCGAAAATGATTGCACTGTGGGAGTTATTCTAAGTGCAAACTTCCAACATCACAGTAATAACTTAAGTAGAAACGAATACAGAGCTTCCTGGGAAGACTTAAAAGTCAAGGCAGGCAATTACAGAGTGAGCTAACATAGACAGATGGGAAAAATTTTGGTGAAAATCTTAAATAGCAGAATGGTAAGTCTTAAAGAAAAAAGAAAAACAGTGATTCCACAGTCCTTAAACAGTTTTATAAAGGAAATTTCTTGAATAAAATAAATTCAATAAATTTATTTGAATGTCTGTAGATATAATAAACACTACTGTTTCATCTGTAGAATGTAATTACATATAGTAAAAACATACAAATAGTCAATGTGATTTTTTTTTTGACTTTTCAAAAAATTAAACAGTTTTGGTATTTTTTTATTGAGATAAAACTTACATAACATAAAATTAAATGTTTTTAAATGAACAATTCAGGGCAATTAATACTTTCACAATGTGATGCAACCACCAAATCTATCGAGCTCCAAAACATTATTATTCCCAAAGTAAACCCAGTTCACACTGAGAGTTGCTCTGCCTTCCCGCCCCCCTAGCCTCTGGCAACCATTAAAACCTGTATTTTGTCTCTATGGACTCATGTGTTCTGCATATTTCATTTAAATAGAATCATAAAATATGTGACCTTCTGTGTCTTCATTCATTCACTTAGCATAATGTTTTTGAGGCATATCCACCTTCAAGGCTATATTAGTGCCTCTTTTCTTTTCATTTCTGAATAAAAGCACATGGCTGAAGTTTACGTGATTTTGAATTACAGTGTTAATTTCAAGCATGGAGTGCATGCACCTACCTCCCAGTTTTGAGTGACAGCAATAAGCAGAATCCAAGAGAAATTCAGCAAAACTTAGCCTATCCTGATTAATACAATCTTAAAAAGAAAAAAGAGTAAAGAAAAAAAAAAAGGTTATTTGATTAATTTTGCTACCAGGAATCATTCATGAAACTGAAAATGCTGTTAGAAAGCCTTTTCTTTACTTCTTAAATGGCTTTTAGATCTTTACTAATGAGACATAATAAACATTCATTAATTATTGATGAGCTGGAAGCTTTGGAATTCCTAGCGAGGATGTACAAGGTGCTCAGTAAATGTCTGTTAAGTGAATTGCTGTAGAAATCAAGACTGTTTTTTTATTTTTTTTTTGTTTGTTTGTTTGTTTATTTGTTTGCATTTGCTTACTTGTCTTTTTCTGTCCAACTAGGGCTAATGAAATATGGTTGAATGAGCAGAGGGAGTAGTTTCTTTTTCTAATGTCAAGTACACTGATTCTTAAAGCTACCAAGGCTCCACTTCTAATCTGGTAGACTGAGCCACAATAGGGCTGGTGGAACAGGTTGCTTTTGTATGAAGTAACCCAAGAAGCTGCAGAAAAAGTCATGATCTTCCTTCTTCCTTTTTAAATCTACATCTTCATCCTGTGGGATCTTGGCATCTCTAGCCTAACTATATCCACAGAATTTCTATGTTTTTATTCACTGTCAGAGATGTAGTGAAATCATTAATGAGATTTAGAATATTGGTCTTAACTATAATTTTCTGTGCTATAATCTTAAGTCTCACTTTTCCTATTATTTGGTTTATATTCTTATGATTTGATTGAACAAAGACTTTCCTATGAAACTAGAATGGCGAACTCCTTTTAAGAACCTCAGTCCATTGAACTGAAGTAGGATAACAATCTAACTTGATTTTGTAATCATACCTTTGAGAAAAAAAAAAATAAAAAACAAGCCCTTTTTATATTGCAAGAGTTTTCAGAAAGAGTACTAAAAAGCTGAGAGTCATTTAGGATGTCTAAATTTTCCTCCAAAGAGACATTGTTTTGTTCCCTCTGATATTTTAGTTAGGCAAAAACACTATGTAAAATAACTGAAATTTAACTCCTTGCATGTGTATGTCTTTTTCATAAATATGTATTTTGAAAACTATAGTCATTTTACTTACTTAATTTAAGTGAGATGGCAATTCATTCCTGCAGAATTCAAGAGCTGCCTAAAGAGCTTCTAGAACATAATTAGCTTATTATGAAAAGGTCTAGATCTGTATACGATTCTTATAAAAGTGTGTAAAATAGCTGAAATAGCTATTAATTAAAGATAAATTATTTACATTCCTTGATGTAATTGTAGTCATCTATGAAACCAACTGGCATCCATGTGAAAATAAACTTTTGGGAGCCAAATCAGTTATTTAGAATATAGTCTGTAATAGAAGGTACAGAACAGGAAGTACATATATTCAACAGAACAGGACTTTATAAACTTGTATAATTCAGAGAAATCAACTCAGATATGATGCTGAGACACAAAACAGCACATGCTCAGTGTAAAAATTTATGAATCTATAAAATTGGATGGAACAATGTCCCAGTCTCCTGAGGCTTCCAAATTGCAGTGCAGTCTTGGTTACGATGGTACTTTACCACGCAACAGAGATCAAAGAGATTTACAGTGTAGCAGGAGCAAAACAGAGATGTTTATGAAGGTAGAAGATTCATGAATTAAAAAGAAGCAAAAGAAGCCAGCAAAAAGGGAGGCAGGAAGCTTTTCACAAGATCAGCTGGCTGGAAGCCCACAACGTCCATCATCCCAACACCATGAGACAGATCAAATACTGCATCAAATACTGCAGCAGCAAACATTGCCACACACAGATTATAAGTTTTCTTCATAACTAGATTTTGACTATTGGGAAAGAAATGATTACTAGAAAAGAGGAAGAAAACTTCACATTTCTGGGAAATAAGGCAGTAAAATAACAGCTACACATTTGTACAGTCTTCTTCAGAGTTTGGTTGGTTGATGTTTTCATCCACACATACACTGTTGACCTTTACCAATGACAGTGTTTTAACTTCTCAGTTCTACCCAATGTTGGTCAAAGAGTGATGAAATAATCTATTTTTTCACAATAAATATGTGGTAATTTAAAAGAAATAGGACAACCATAACAAGAAAATAGGCAAATGTTTTAAACAGGTGGTGCAAACACATAAGAAATGGGTAAGAAACATAAATTAATGTTAAATAATATTCGAAATAAACACATAGACAATGAAGTATCATTGGTGATATCAGATTAGCACAATCTTTGGGTAAGGCACTTTAAATAGAAAGGGAGAAAACAAGATGAGTTTGGTGGGAATAAATAGGAGAGGAGAAAAGTAATGGCAGCAAATGCAGAGAATGTTTTCCAATTGCTTAGTTTCAGGGGAAGAGAAATAGAGTATTAGCTGGAGGGAGATAGGACAGCGAAGAGAGAGTGTTTATTTATTTGTAATTAGATTGGAGATATTTGAGTAGGTTGAAATGCAAAAATGAAACTATCAACGAAGGTTAGAGATTGGAAAGAAAGAAGTGGTGCCAGGTAAGAATCCTGGAGGGGAGGCGATGACGCAGCAGCCGTAGATGGAGAGGTGTGCAAGCAAGACGAGGACCAGGACTCGAATGAAGCAAGAACCTTAACATTAATTACTAAGCCAAATTCCTTAGCTTTAAACTAAGAACAATAATATCTTTGACTTAGAAAACATTATGCAAATAGCATCTGGCATATAAAAATTTGTTTTAATTTAAAGATTTTAATACAAATACTACCTATTTCCACCAAGGGTTTTTTGCAAATAGCACATATGCCCAAAAGTAAATTCTCTGGCAGGAAAAAGGATGAGCTACTACATTGTAACACAAAATAGCGATTCATTGAAAAGAATAATGATAAGAAATTAACATATGCATAACATAAATATCATTTAACATGTAAATAACATATTTAACATAAATAACATATTTAAATATATACCACACACACAGAGTCTGGCAGGCAGAGTCAGATTCAGCAGCAAGTATTTATCAGAAAGAATATAGATCTTAAGATGTGGATCACACAGATGTGGGTTTGAATCCTACCACTGACAGTTTTTAGCTCATTCTTGCTCGTTACTTTATGTTTGGCCTTTTATAGTGGCTGGCTTAATAAATATTTGTTGTAGTAATAAATAAATTAAGTTTTGTGATTTCTTGAATTTTAGCTTTCTCATCTATAAATGGAACTAGTAATATGTCTAACTCAAATGTATTACAAAGAATAGAAATAACATATTAAAATCATAATGCATATCTGGCCCTAAGTTGGAGGAGCTATGTGGTAAATATGAATCCTTAGCAGTAATAAGAAAAAAGTAATTACATGAAGAATTAATAGAAAGGTTGAATAAATCAGAACTTTGTTATTCTTAAAATCTGAAATACACTATTAATATGATCAGTCTAAAATATTTTTTACGTGGAGAAAGCATTCTAGAATTTTAAGCAAAGTGACATAACAGATGTTGATGTGTTATTTCCCCAATCTGAGTCCTTCGGAGGTACCAACCTCAGTGCTCATAGAAATTACTACCGAAGCACAAGCGTAATAGAACTGTTGCCATAGAAATAGCATTTCTCCACTTTTCTCTCTTCATTTGAATATGCTTCTTTTACATAAGAGTAAAGAACACCATGAAAATAAAAACATAAGAGTAATTTCTATTTCTCATTTAAATTTTTCTTTTTGCCTTTTAAAATAATATGCCTAACAAAAAACAAAAATCAATGAGCAAAGTCAGAATATTCACCCAATCTCAAAATTAAAAGATTAATCCATACTTTAGATATGAAATTGGTAAATATCCTATTACTCCAAAATTGATCTCTGGTTTTACCTATAAAATAATCTATCAAACAAAAAAGACTTTAAAAATGTAGAATGAAAAAAAGAGACAGGGTAATCTATATACATGTAAGATTATCTACAAATCTACCATATGTCCAGGTTGTGTCTTTTCTACATTCTTTACTTGTGTTGTACATGACATACCTCCATTTGCACACATCTTTGTCTGGACATTTGTAGTGGTTGAATAGTGTCCAGGAGGAGATATGTTCAGTCCTAAACCTGGGTAGCTCTGAATGTGACCTTGTTTGAAAATAGGATCTTTGCAGATATAATTCAATGATTGGTGTCCTTATAAGAGAAAGGAGAGTGAAAGATATGGGACACGGAGACATGGAGAGGAAGGCCACGAGAAGAGAGACAGGTATTGGAGCCACAGGCTAAAGAAGACCAAAGATTGTTGGGAGCCACCGGACACTGGAGAAAGAAAGGCATGGAATGGAATTCTCCCTCAGAGCCTCTGACAGGAACCAATCATTTGACATTTTGATTTTGGACTCTAGCCTCCAGAACTCGGAGCAAATAGATTTCTGTTGTTTTAAGTCATCAGGTTTGTGGTAATTTGTTATAGCGGACCTAGGAAAACTAATAAAACATTCGACGAGGAAAGAGAAGTGAATGAAAGTGACTATGCTCCAAAAGCCATGCTAAGTGCTTTGCATTTAATCTTATTTAATATCACAAAACCAAGGTTGGGGCAAGAGAGATTATCTCATTTTACAGAAGAAGAATTTAGGGATCAGAGATGGAACTTTCTATAATATTATTACCACTCTTAGGTTCTAAAAGAACACTGTCAGGTTAGAGTGGAAAATATTTTTGTTTGAGTGGTTTAATAAATGTCACATTCTTTAGTAAACATATTCTTCCTCATTAACATGACAGTTGCTTCTGAGAAACATCAAAAATTTCATTTTAAAAGAATCATTTCCATATTTATATTTTTTAAAAAAATTAAAACTATTTTATATAAAAATCAACTATATTTTAATGTATTAGCAATGAACATTCAGAAATAAAATTTAAAAATTTTCAATGTCATCAAAAACACAACGTTCTCGTGGATGAATCTAAAAACATATGCAAGATTTGTATGCAGAAAAGTATACAACACTGATAAAAAAAAATTAAAGAACATTGGATAAGAAGACCCAATACGGTTAAGATGTCAGTTCCTCATAATTTGATATATAGAATCAAAGCAATCCCAATCAAAGCCTAGCAGGATTTTTTTTGGTAAACACTGATAATCTGATTCTATATTTTACACATAAAACAAAGGGCGTAGAATAACTAAAACACGTTGGAAACAGAAAAACGAAGTTGGAAATTCCACAACACCTAATTTCAGACTTATTATGCAGCTGCAGCAATCAACATAATTTGGTGTTAGCATAGTCATATTCACCCATGGAACACAGAAGTATCCAGCAATGAACCCAGAAAAATATGGTCACAGTTGATTTTAAACAAAGATGTCAAAATAATCCAATGCAGAAAGGACTATCTCTTCAAAAAATGCTACAAATGATACCAGAACAATAAGGCATCCATGCAACACACACACACACACACACACACACACACACACACACACACACACACACACACATACCACAAACCTCAAATTTGATCATAGATCTAAAAGTGAAGCCTATAAAATTTCTAGAAATAAAACAGTAAAAAATTTCATGACAGGTTGGGCAAAAATTTCTCAGATATAACTCTAAAAACATGAGCCATAAAAGAAAAAAAATGATAATAAATTGATCCTCATCAAAATAAAAACTCTCTGAGAAACACTTTAAGAAACTAAAAAGACAAACCTCAGACTGGGAGAAATTATTTGCAAAATGTGAGAATGCACAAAGAAGCAGCCACTTTGGAAAATGTTTCATTAGCTTCATCTAAAGTTAAAATATACATACCACACTACTAGGTATTTATGCCAGAGAAATGACATCACAGACCTAGACACGAATGTTCATAGTTTGTAGCAGTTTTACCTATAGTGGCCAAAAGCTGGAAATATCTAAAAGCTCATGGGCATTTCCATGGGTAAACAAATTACAGAATCTCTATACAATGGGAAACAACTCAGCAATAAAAATGAATGAACCATGGATATACGCAACAACATGGATGAATCTGAAAAGCATATACTGAGTGAAAGAATCCAGATGCACAAAACTACATACTGCATCATTCTATGATATTCATGAAAAGGCAAAACTATAAAGACAGAAAACATCAGCGATTGCCAACATGTGGGGTTGGAGGAGGGGATAACTACAGAGAAGTTCCAGGAAGCATTTCCAGGTGACAAAATGTTCAGGATCTTGATTGTGTGATGGCTACACAACTGCTCAGCTTTGTCAATACTTAACCAGTACACCTGAAAATGGTGAATTTGACTATGCGCAAATTATAGATCGATACATCTCCCTAAAATGTATTTCGGTGGCAAAAAGGAGGATTTTGAATAGGGAGTTTTAGAATAGCTGTAAAATCATATTTGTCTTTCTGAGGTTTTATTATCACAGGCACATTCTTCAAAAAGTCTGACATTCCTGAGTAAAAAAATCCTAAACATATAGGTATATTTTACTAAAAAAAAATAGACAAAATCTAACCATCAGCACTATCGTTACCACATAATTCTTGAACATCTTTTATTATACATTGTTTTGATAAACTAAGCACAAACTACCTCTTTACAAGTAAAACACCCTGATCCCAGCTGAAAATAGCCCATAAAGTTTTAGATTGATGTTGCAGTGTTATTATTATAGTTGGCCTTCAGTATCACGGGAGATTGGTTCCATGACCATTACAGATATCAAAATCCACAGACGCTCAAGCCCCTTATATAAAATGGCACAATATTTGCATATAACCTATATTTACATATAGGCTAGAGAAGGGTATGCCAACACATCACTTCGTGTGGATTTGCCACAGTGTTCTGCTCACGGCAATTCAAGTTTTGCTTTTTGGAACTTTTTCTTGCTTTTTGTCCCCAAATATTTTTGATCAATGGTAGGTTGAATCCTCAGATGTAAAAAACTCACAGATACAGAACATTGACTGTATTTTAAGATCAGTTAATGCAAATCCAGTTCTCTAATTTATTGAGCTTTTCCAATTTATATTGTAAAAATTCCCACTTGATAGCAGTTCTCTATATACCACGCATTTTTTTTTTCTCTTGAGGCCTCCTTAGTCTACAAACCAATCCTTCAAGACTGTTCAAGCAGCCCTCCTCCCAGAATGCTCTGCCGCTCTGTCATGTTAATTCACAGCTTCTCCCCGAGCTCCAGGGCATCTAATCCATTTCCAGGACAGCACCCCTCTGCCATTCGTCTCTTCTACTAAAATGACAACAGGTATTCTAGTTTATATATATTTATTTGTCCAACTCTTAGCAAAGTGCCCAATACCTAGAAGGTGCTAAATATAAATATGCTTTGAAAATAAGTCATTTTGAACATTAGTTGTCATTTCACTGTGTGGGAGATTTAGCCCCTGAAACAGATTGGCCTAAATGGGAGATAGCCCAAGGAGAGGTTTCAGAATGAAATGGCATTTGAAGGATAACTGACTCAATCTTAACTTGATTTTGCTTCCCTACCATTGTTTCTTTTTCATAAAGGCATTGCTTCATCCCCAAAGACCTACCGATAGGGGGCTGCATCAGGAACATGCGGTGTTAGAGCTGCAAATGATTGTACAGATCCACTATTTATGTATGAATCACATTTTGACTCTGTTCCACATCTTCATTTCTAGATCTGGGTTTTACGCAGATCAGCAACCCAGAGAGGCTCCATGTATCTAGGGGCCCTTGGGTGTAATTGTACCTTTCAGATTTATACATGCAGGCTGACTGCATTCTGATCCACGTGGCTTCCTGCTACCTGGGCCAGGTTTTATTATCTCCTATAGGCCAACTGACCACCGTTTTCTGGGCCAGCTGACTGGCTCAGAAGCCTCAGGAGCACAATCCTATTTACACTGGGCTCGAGTATCCATCTGGGTGAGGTGAACATAGAAGAGGTATCACTCTCTCCCAATGCAAGGATGAGAAGGGCTGAAAGATTTCCTCTGGGTTAATTTAGATCTAATGACACTGCCCATGGTTAAATGCTGGGAAGGTTGGAAACCAAGAGGAATTCTGACTGGCTCACTAGTAGAGATTCCTGTACACATTTCTGCACATCCAGCTTACTAGTAGGGCAATACATGCTTAATCCTTATTTTTAGATGAATGAACAAACCTACAATGTGCCAGGCCTATTTCAGAAACCACATTTCCCCTATGATGTATTTGTGTGTGTATTTTTGATGTTTTCAATTGAGCTTTTCTGGTGTTTTATTGTTTCAAGTAGTTACAGCTTGAATATTAACATGCTGAATTTCAGGTAGGTCCTGACCTCTCCTATCCTAGTATGATTTAAGCTTGCATATACCTCTATTTTCTGTTCACATTCTTTGTCATGCTTCATAGAATGGTTCCTAATGGAGGCACCATCCCTTCAATCAAAGCTAAGCTTTTCTAAGGCAGGGCAAAAAGAAAAAAGGAAGCTTTTCAAAAACATTTTGTTTGAACCTGGGGAATAAAGGCTAGGAATTGCTGACTCCCTTCCCAACTGTGATGATCATCCAGCTTCCACATAGTGCCTAATGTTGCTCTGTCACATGGAAACAAACACCTTCAACCAGCATTCCAGCTAGAACCCCAGGCCAATTCTTCCTGGATGATTCTCATCCCTCTTGTTCTTTTTGGCCACAGAAAAGGCAAACTCCTCCATCTGTTCTTTCCCAGTCTGTCATCTGGCCTGACTCTGTGCATCCTTCCACCCTGACTCCATCTAATAAAAAAAGATTCTTCTGCATTCAAATAAAGTATGAAAAACTGCATAATCAATGTTATCAATTGATATGAAATGGCTCATTTATGTTTTGAATTAAATTATGTGTTTTTTTTTTTTTTTAGATTGCAAAAATATCCAGGTAGCAGCTCAACACCTCAGAATATCTTAGAAATGTCTTACATTAATTGAATATGCTTATCCACCCACTTACATATTCAATTTACTACAGCACTAACCAGTAGGGCATTGACATACAAAAGGAATAGATTCTGGTAACACAAATATCCTCTAAATGGCTGTGTTAAAAAAAAAAAAAAAGTAAAAAGTAAATTCAAACGTACTTCCTGAGGACAAGGGGGCATGTTTGAAAATTCATATTAAAGAGAGGAAACAAAAATGTCTTTAATCAGATTAATCTCCATTATCCACAAAAGATTTACTAATGAATTTGCTGATCAGATATGCAGGCTTCTCTAGAGGTACAAATGCAGAGGGCCTGGCAGTGCAATTAATTTTATCTCTCACACATTCTTACAAAACTTTGTGAACATCTATTATCCTTGAATTAAAAAACAAAACAAAACAAAACAAAACAAAACCTTATAATTTCAAACCCCCATGTATTTGGGTTATATAAATACTTCATGAGGAGCTTCCCCTGAGATCTGGAAAACTAGGGCAGTTGCCCCAGGCTCCAAGCTTTGAAAATCACTAACAGACATCAATTCAACTATGCTGCTAAATATTACAGAATGAGAGTGGAGAGTGAGGCCAGGCTGTTGAGGATAAGGAAGGTAGTTTTCTCCTAAAGCAAAAAATCTTGAAGTCTTTCTTCAAATACACTCAGGAAATAGACTCCAATATCACCACCATTAAGCAAAACAGGAAATCTCTCAGCAAGTCATTTGACGATTCGCCTTCCCTTTGCTGTTTTATATCTGTGTGCATGAGTGTGTATGTGTGTGTGAGGGGTGGGGAAGATTTCTGCAATAATTGAATAGAGGATCCTGGGAACATTACTCACAGACTTCTCATCTTTAAAATTTAAGTGGATTTATTAAAAATTAAAAATTCGAAGGGCAGAGGAAGAGTAAAGTGGAAGGCCAATGGTGAGAGGGAGAGGAACACAGAAAAAAAGAAAGTAAGTTTAGAAAATTGGGTAACTTTTTAGGGCTTTATGGTAAGTGGTAGAGACTGGATTTAGTGTCCAGGTAGCTGGGCTTCAAAGCCTTCACTGTGAGCCTACTGTGTACAGGCCATGACTTTCTGATTTTTTAACATGAAGTCAGTGCTATAAGCACAAGTGCATTAATAATATCCAAAATATACCCTTCATGGTCGATTTCACTATGTTTATAAGACAGAAAGTAGAATAGTGTGTCCTTTCACTGAGCCCAACCACTTCACAGATATCACCTAAAACTGATCCTGTTGATGTGCTGGTTTTATTCATTAAATTACCATATGACAAATACCTTGACTGAGGTTATAAGGCAATCCAATGGAAGGGCTGATGAATATACCGTATGACTTATACTTCCAAGCATTCTTTAGACAGATGCTTAATGCACTACAGAAGCACATGGGAGCAATTATATAACTGTTCTTTCTGCAAAGCAGGTAGATGCATTCATAATACCCTCCTAGGCAGAAAAACAGAATCAGTTAGAATGTTCAAAATGTCAACATGTTACATAGAAGAAACAAGCAAAGTGCTTTCTATAACTGGGGTTTTATTTCCCAGAATGTATTTTGGATTTTGATGAGTTTAGACTATTGTATTTATGAAGTAAAAATGGGGGGAAAAAGAGGCAAAAGAGAAGTTAAATAGAGGAAGGGAAGGAAATAATAAAAGTGGACATCACTCTACATAGAGACATCACTCTGGATCAACAGCCATGTTCTGGTCACACTGTATTTTTGCATTTAATCCTGTAAATTTTGCCTCTTTGAATACTGCATATTATGATTTTAACTTCAAACTGAGGCACTTTATAAACTGTTCTCACTGCAAGTTAACAGAAGCTAAGATTAATATAAAATACAATTACTGGAGCACTATTTCTAGAACTTAGATATTCATTTCTTTAACATATTCAACAGCTTTAAAAAACTATTGTTCTAATCCCATGCTTTACTAAAGGCTTACATTTTTTAGAAAGTTTTTAGCATTAAAAGAATTCTCATGGGACATGAAATTTTAAACTTAACATTTTTCCTTATAAAGAACTAATTTAAGAGCTACTGACAAAGAAATATAAATAAAATGAGCATAGAATACATAAAACTTCTTAAAATAGAATTGGCTTTTTAAAAATCTGTCAAAAATTAACTGGAAATGGAAACTTGCTCATTGCCACTTACCACTTAATTAAATTCAATATGGTAGGAACCATTCAAAATGCAACAGCTGAGTAAAGCCTAATGTTTGTGTAATTCTTTGTTCTGCCTTCTTTATCAGTGCTGTGGAGAACAGCCCTCAAATCATTAGAAAACATAAAGCCTTGACTCCTCTATACATTGTACCTTGTATATTTGTTAAAACAAAATTTTGTTAAAGTGCTAGAGACATTTTATTCTGTCCTGAAGGATCTACAGCAAATAGTTAATAAGTACTGAAGAGACAGAAAAAACAAATCACTTTGATCAATAAATAAAGTGTAGAAATGCAAATACCTGAACTGTTCTAAACATTCTAGATAAAATATCTGACTGGCTAACTAAAGTATTTGAATTTTTATTTTGAAAATAGGGTATCATACATACAAATTCTCGCAACTTGACAAGATATAAAGCAGCATGGCCACTATGAATGGGGGAAACAACTGACTTTTGTAGAGGAATGCTATACCTTCTTTATCTTCTAGAGCTTTTGATACACCTTGCCAGGAATTATAACCATGATTTGTTAAAAACACCTAAAATCTTCTCCCAAGGGCTCTATAACAAAACCATAAAATAAATTTTTTAAATAGTGAAAAAACCCACAGATGGTATGTTTTGTTGTATATAGTTGTAGAGGTTGGAAATGATCCAGTGTGTCAAGGATAGACAGTGCTAACAATGTCTTTTAGGAATCAAAGCTGGGTCCAGTGTTATTACTGTAAAATCTGAAGAGCAAGCCCTCAGTAAACTATTAAGTAAGATGACACAAACACTGTCTAGTAGCTTTCAGACAAGTAAAAAGAAATATCCGCTTACATAGTAGGTTATAAACTCCTTGAACTCACATCCAGAGATAACACAGTAAAAAAAAGTGTTTGGATAAATTAATACCTGTTATATTCTTCAGTGTCTATAATGGAATGCTGAGGGTATCTGGAGCAGATTTTAATGCGTATCTCTAGAAGTGACACAAAATCTCTAATGTCACTGTATAAAATGCTGGGCTCCATTGGCATCACTGATTAATCCCAGATAGTACTGACATAGTTCATATGATCAAATCATACTATCAAATCCCACTCACCCTTTTAGGATTAGTGTAACCGCAGAACCAACTCAGAATGGTCCTATCTTGTTTAAGGAAATACTGAGTAGCTTTTCAGAGACAACAGACCAAAAACGCAAGGCATGCAGCGAAGCATGCGCAGAGGAGAGAACTTTGACCTCCAGCTGCACCCGGAACCAAAGTCTTATCCACAACCCATGAAACCAAAGGACAGACATTTTCAGAAGCGAGGGTCCAGGGGTTCATTGTCAAGAAAGATACTGTGGTGACGCCCCTTATCATAAATGGCCAAGCTTTTAGGTCCTCCAATTAAAACTTGCCCAACCGGCACTTACACATACTTGTTCCCCCTTTATCTTAGAAACCCACATCAACCCTGGATCAAGGAGTTTGGGCTTTTAGCATTAGCTTCCTGTTCTCCTGGGTGGTGCCATTCCTAATAAAATTACCACTCCTCTCCACTGCAATTCTCAGGTTCAGTGTTTGGCTTCGCTAGCGCCAGGTGGACGAACTCTTCCTGTTCTATAACATTAGCTTCAATATTCCCCTTTCTTGAAGTTTTGAAGTAAAAGTACTTCTGCCACCAAATCCCAGTACTTACTCTTGCACCCTAATATATATATTCTAAGTCATTCCACAGTTATTGAGAAGAAAATAAGGATCAGGCATTGTAGTAGGTGCTGGTAGGCAAGAATGAGTATAGTACACAGCTGGTATCTCATCTAAAGACTTAGAAGGAAAAATTCTGTCATTTATTTAGTTTTCTCTATAGAGTATATGCTGAGTGTATACACATATTGTAAATTAAATGAAATGTGTGCACTAGTGCCATGTCATCTGTCATGATTACATACACACATTCAAACATTTCTCTAGAGACAAAACATACCTTAAACTAAAGGAGATATTTCTGTATATGGACATTCTGGGGAGTGTAACAGATTTTCTTTGCGCAAGATCAAAAAAGACTTCATGGTGTTTCCAATTACATGTTGAAATCTATTTCTTTTCCAATAATAGATACCAGCTAAATGTTTCTTAATGGATCAAATAATTGTTCTGACAATATAGAACAGCCAGTTGAAAAGTACACTGAGCAATATTTCTTGTCTCATATATATTAAGAAAAAACAAAGGCACTTCAAAATTAAAAATCTTTTTATTGGAAATCAATCAAATCACACAGGCGTGCACGCGCACACATACACACAAACACGCACCCACAGGCATGCACCTTTAAATTCAAAGCATTATCAAATATACCATAAGATTTCTCATTAGTAAAATCTAAGACTGGAAGAAACCACGGTCAGCAAGATGCACTGTCTACTTTAGCAAGCCAATATAATTCTAAAGAATATTAGATTACAGGAGAAAACAGAAATTTTAAAAGATTTGAAGGATAAATGGCCTCTGCTCATGCCCACGGCCTAACTAGAACTAAATGAATTTCTACCCTTGAATTTCCTGCAGTTTCCTTTCTTTGATCAACTAAAAGATTTTGAATACACAGTGCAGTTCTGATCATCTGGTATCTGCAGCAATGGCAGATAAGGAAAACGTATTAAACCTGAGTTAATTAAAATGCTTTTGCTTTATTTCTTTGGTTGTTTCATGGGAATAATGCTAATAAGATTGCAGAGGAGAGAATTATATGTGTGAAACTGCCACAAAAAAATCAGTTAAATGAAAGAGAATCGTGTGTTATCGCACACTTAAATGTTTACATATTAAAGAATAAGTTTCTTTTCCATGCAGTTATTTTTAACATAAGAGATCAGAAAGCAGCTGGTTTGATTGTATCTATTCTCCATTTAGAAAACTGAAGCAATCGCAGTGATGATAACATTGCACTTCTTTTGATTATCTGGTTAAACCATACCCTTGTCCTATGTGGCAGAGATCAAAGTCTCTAAGAGAATACCTACAGAATCAGGAATTGAATCAAAGTCTTTCTGGATCCAGAGTTTTTATAATGAACCACCAAACTGCTTTGTTTCTGACTGTCTTCTATAGTCAGTGGACACACGCTTAACCCCAAATAAGGAGAACAATCAAATGCTAATACTTATTTCCTTCTTTTCTGGGACTACTTTTCCTTATGTAACTTTTGTAATTTGGGATTTTAGAAAGTCTCAAAATTTCACTGTGCACAGTCAAGCTTTGTTTCCAAAGTGGGGCTGGATCCACAGTAAAGTAATACAATACAACAATGCAATAATAACGTAAGCAGCTGGGGATATTCATAGGGAAGGCATTAACTGTACCCAGATTATAATGTGTTAAAGAGTTTGACCTTCAAAAATCTGTGCTTCTGTGCATATTTTAGCAATAACTAGAGGTAGATAGCAACTAATGCTCCGTGGATACCTGTGGGGTTCTGGGGAAAGACCAACCTTACCCATTTATACAAAGTCTTATTATTCCAAAAGCAGAAAAAGCCAAGATCTGGACCAAACCAAAATCTCACTCTTAAATTTAATATAGGTGGCAATCAATAAATGGCTATTCCAGCTATTACACAGTTTCCTCATTTTACATGTTGTTAACTTGGGATTGACCAATACTGATTGATTCATTAAATGTATTCTGCACAATAGAAAACATACATTTACATATTTGTGGATCTATCACTCTTTCAAATATTTTAATATAATGTGAAAATGACAGAAAAAGGTACAAATAATTTATAAATACCCTTCATATTTGACATTTTAGACAGTTGCTTTATACTTCTCTCTTCCCTTTTTTCCTTATGTGTATTTGTATATTTTTTCCTAATCTTTCAGAGTGCCCTGCAGATGTGATGGACCTCTACTTCTATTTCAATGTGTATTTTCTAAAAAAAGAATTCCCTTACATAATCATAGTACAATTGTTAAAATCAGGAAACTGACATTGATGTAATAGAGTTATCTAATCTACAGATGTGACAGACTGTTCAATTTCTAAGTTTTCCCAGTAATGTCCTTAAGAGCAAATGAAAGTCCAAGATCATGAATTGCACTCAGTTGTCATGTCTCTTTGGCCCCTTTTAATTTGAAGTAATCTCTGAGTCTTTCTCTTTCATGACACTGATATCTTCGAAGAGCACAGGCCAATTATCTTGTAGAATAAGCATCAATTTGGGTTTGTCTGCTGTTTCTTCATGATTAGATTCAATCTGTGCACTTTTGGCAGGAATACCCCAGAAGTACCATTGTGTCCTTTCCAATGTTGCATTATCAGGAAGATAATGCTGTCAATTAGACTCCAACTGACAAAGTTATTTTTTATTATTCGGTTAAGGTGATCTTCACCACATTTTTCCACTTTAAAGTTATTTTACTTTTTGTAATTAATATACATCTTACTAAAATATTTTGAAACTATGTAAGTATTGTTACTTCTTAAGTTTTCACCCCTTTCTTTTAGCATCCATTTATGTTTCTTGCCTGAATCAATTATTACAGTGGCTGACAAATAGTGGTTTTCTAATCCCATTACTCTATATTTATCAGATGGCTTTCTACTGAAACAAGAGCTTCTCCAGATAGGCTTATGGAGTCTAACTTTATTTAATAATTATATCCTCCAATATCATAGTTTCGACATTCTTATTACCCCAGATTTGGCCAGTGAGAACCCTTTCGTGTTGGGCCATGTGTCTTTTGGCATGCCCTTGTCATTCTTGGAACACTTCTTTATCTTTAGCACACAAGATTTTCCAGGCTAATCTTGCACTTTCCCTGCCCCAGCCCTGGAATCAGCCATTTCTTCAAAGGACCTGGTCCTTTTAACAGAGAATGGTATATAGAAACCAAGAATTACATGCCAAGTGTGTTTGTGCTTACTATGTATCATGAATTCTAGGTCTTTTCATAAAACAGAGCTAGAGAACAGATGTATCAAGCTATCTACATCACAAGCCATTAGTCCACACTGATACCTTAACTACAAATACAAAACCACAGGGTTCATTCTGTCCTTTCCTCTTCTGTATTTGTAACTCCCTTCTCCAAACCTGGTTTCCATTATCTACCATATATTCTTATTTACTTATTTGCTCAGTCACAGCATGAATAGAAAGTAGTTTCATAAGGTATATGAGAATACTTGGTTTTAAAAACTGTGTGGCAGATTGGTTGCATTAATCTTATCCATACTTTTAGTTAGTATACCCCCCCCCAATGGCTCTTCCTTTGGCCAATGGCCCAGTAGAAACCTGACATAGCAGAGGCATGAAAAATGCTTGCCCATCCTCATTTGGACTCCTGTTACCACCACGTCCACAAGCCTGGGCTACTTTGCAGGAGGATGAGTTCAATAGTCCCAGCTGAGTGGATCCTAGACCAGTCAGTCTCAGGCAACCCATCATTTGGCCACAGATGCACACCTGAGCCCAACTGAGACGAGTCAATCGAACTCAAATCAGCAGAAGCACCCAGCTGACCTGTGATTTTGTGAGAACGATAAATGGTTAAGTCTTTAAATTTTAAGGTAGTTTGCTTTATTGTAGCAATAGACAATGATACAAAGGCATTTTAAATGTTAGGGGCATTTAAATGCTATGCTATTTCCAAGAGAGCTTTAAATTTTAAATGAAACCTGATAATGTGATTATAAATGTAAATATATAAGTAAGGAACCACAAATATACCTGTAAAGAAAAGCAGATACCAAGGCTGCTTATGAAGTGTAGTAAAGGCTCTGGTACAAATGACTACCCAGGAAGAGTAGAATAAGTTGCAGTGTATTCATAGGAATCAGTTGGAATTAACTGAAGTAACAGGCAACGATATGGTTGAATCTTAATAAAATAACACTAATTGAAAAAAATTACTCCAAAAAGATCATTCACAGTGTGATACCTGTTTTATATAAGAAATAACTTTCAACAAAGACACAAAAAGGGAACGTAATACAATGATGAGCAGGAGATTGAAGATGCTGATTATCTTAGGTTGGATTAAATAGATGGATGAAGAAATTATATGGGTAAATGTAGGTCATTGTAAAACTTTTATCTCCTATTTTTGTGGTGGGTTCATAAATTCTTACTACATTATTTAAAAAGTAAATAAATGAATTTAAAGTAAACAACTAATTAAAAGCAACTAACTAAAAGTGCTCTGCTACCTAAGAGTACTTATTCCATATTGCATATCATGTACTATGATATGCAACATATATTGGAAGCCCTCTAACTTTCTCTTAATGACCCAAGACCATCATTTTGTAATGTGATAACATGACAACACTACTTGTAAATATGACTGGGATAAAAACTGTCACTGGTATAGGCAGGTCTTGTAATCTGGTCTCTTAAAGAGTCCATACATCTTGGCCATTATCTTTATCACACACAAATAAGTAACATATGCTATTGATGAATCTGCAAACTTCATTGCTTTAACAAACCACTGGCTGTATTTGGCTTTATAAGCAGAAGCCTTTGGCAAAATATATTGTCTATTTACACTTACCATTAGAATTTTCGGCTTTAAGAAAAAAATCATACTAAGTCTGGGGAACATGCTTTCCCTTTCTTCCCAGTTATTAACTAATATGAGACTGTGCTTATGTGGTAAATAATTTCAAAACTTTAGAAACCTTGGTGTATGTGTCCAAGCCAGGTTGTCTACCACCTGCCCCTTTCCGTTGTGCTGCCATTAAACCTGTACGTGTCTCTGCCACATCACTGTGATTGTCTTTTGTCTTTCTCTTCTCCTAGACTAGCTCCATGATGATTTCTCAATGCTCATCTATCTTTATATCAGTAGCATTTAACACCTAGATTATTGCAAAGGCCTCTTAATGGGACTTCCTCCTAATAGTTCTTTGCTCTCTGTATCTGCCATTAAAAATATTCCCAGACTTACTATTTCATTATTATCATTTAATGATGATGACAATGATGGTGATGATGATAAGTATGATCACATCATTTTCCATCTAAAACCTTCAAATACCTCCCATTAGAGGATAGAATACTATTTTCCAGCTTCTTACAGAAACAAATTTGAAGGGTCTGCAAGTTCTCTTTGTGGATTTTTGAATTTCATGTTTTCATTTCAGATTCATCTTTGAAAAAAATGTAAATTTATTTTGAATTACATATGTATCATTTTTTCCTAACCTTGAATCATACTACGATCTCCAAAGAGGATTTGAAGATAAATCAATCAGTCCAAGGAGGTCCACACTCAGATATTCTGATGTATTTATTCTCAAAGGCTTAACACTTAGGAATTTGGACAATATTCTCTAAGTAACTGGCTGTTGTAGAGGGATTTTTTTCAAAGAAATGGCAAGACAGAAGTAGATTTACATTTGAAAAAGCATTCCTAACAGCTCTGTAGATAATAGTAGATAATAGATCACCTGGAGACAAGCCTAAGGCAGGAGGGCCTAGAAGGTACTGAGGACAACCAGAAGAGAGGTAAGGAGGGCTGGATTTAAGGAAGTCAAAGTGGGCATAGAGAGTTAATTAAGAGAGACATGTGAAGGAATTTAAAAAATAGAGTTAGAAGAACTCTGGTTTAGGTAACTGGTGGTATCATATCACCCTGAAAGAGAACAGCAGAATAAGTAGGGATTTGGAGAGACATAAGTGAGAAATAATAAGTTCAATGGTAAATACAGGGATTTTGACATGCATGTGGGACACTCAGTAAAGAAGTCCAGAGAAATTAGAATTAAAAATATATGGAGAAATAAACGTTTACTTCCAGTGTGTATGATTGTACAAACTATTGTAGTTTTGTTCCTTCTCTATAATTGATCTAGATTTTCACATGATTCCCCATCCCAAAGGATAGCAGGGAAAAAATTCTCTTGTTAGTTAAATATATTTTGGTGCTTGCAGTAAGATCATTGTTTGTTGTAATCAACCTATTACAGGTAAATATTCATTTAATTCAAAGTTAAGATTCTCTAACAATGTTCATGGGATTTTTAGAAAAATTTTTCTCTCTTCTTCAAAATGGAATCTGGGTAAAGGGGAAAGCTTATGGGTCTTGGGAGCCAGGCTCGGGGCTGATCCATGCTGCCTAATGCTTTTTGCAGAGATGCCCCTTTGTTCCTCTTATTTCTAAGCCCTGGTCACAGGGAATATGCTGTTGATGTCCTTAGCCCTCTCTGTCCTGTTTACATAGGTTTGTACCTGCTGCTGTGGACTTTGGATCTTATTGTCTTTGAGATTCTAAGCCTCAGCGTTCTCCTCTTCTGACCTCAGGTCTGCACTAGTTGGCTAGTACACTCAGCAGGCCCTTATGTTTATGGCCAGGAGGATGAGTTGGCCACTGTGTGATGGGGAACTTCTACATCAAGTGCACAACACATGTGCACCATCTAAACTAGCAGCATTGACTCAGGCTAGTTATATGGACATCTTCTTCCATTAGTGCTTCACTCTTTCTTTGAGACCTGTTGGACAGAGTCTCTGTAAAAGGCTGACACACCCACCAACACTGTGCCCCAGGATACCAGCCACAGAGTACCAAGTTTTCAGATTCCTCTTTTTCTATGTAGGCTGTCTAATCTGATGGTTTTCCCTACCTCCTCTTTCTTACTTGCTCCCTTACCTCATCACTTTCTTTTACTTCTCCTTTATGTCTTATAGAGTTCCCCCATATTTGCCTCTTTCCCAAGGTGATGTGTTCCCTCCCCTATCCCTGGGTCCATATCGTATATGAAGTACAGGAGGAGAACCAAACTTACCCATTGAGATAGCGTAGGACGTATTTCAAAAAATATCCTTATCATCCTCACAACAACTTCTAAGTAAGTATTTTAAAGCTTGTTTTATAGATGAAGAAAGACTCAATGTGAGTAAGGCACTCTCCACTTATAAAGATCAGGTTGCAAAAATGAAACTAGGTATGGTAGATTTCAAAGGTGATTTATTTCTACAACCTATGTTGTGTTTGGTGAACCACAGAGGTAGGATATGGCTGGCTGTGCTGCTCTAGCTCCACTACTTAACCACACACAGAAAAAAGGATCACAACTTTAGAAGGATTTGGTCATAGCACTCACCTCCATCCCTCTTACATACCCATTTGTTGCCCACACACAGTAAAGATGCTCAATGCCTTTGTGGCCCTAGCATTTTAGTGAACACTTGCTCTTTTTGGACTATATTCTCTATTTTGAAAGCATGTATTTCTCATTTTTTTCTGGGTAATTTGTTATGTATTCTGTGTGGTTTAGGTCCTCTGTCTGAAAGTCCAATAAAACAAAAATATTACTTCAGTTTAAAAGTTGATTATATTTTGACAAAAAAAAAATGCCCTTTAAAATAAGTGATTATTCTCATAGTCTAAAGTATTTAATGTTTAGGCAGTCAGCTGTTTATCAATGAGGGCAGAAAAGTCATTTATTCACTTTATATACATTATTATGTTTTCCCCAAAATGTAAATTTAACATTACCAAGCTTACTTGTACTTTGAGAAATCTTTCACTTAGCAATTTGGCAGATTAAGAAATGTTTTTTCATGTGATGCTTCATGAGGTCTAATTTGAATATTGCTTAAAAACAAGTGGTTAAATTGTTATTTTCACATTAGTAGATAGCATAATTTAATTTTTCTCAATTATGACAATATTAATCACAGATCTGAAAATCTGAAAGAAAAAAAAAAACCTCATTCAATGAATTTAAACCACTGTAGATGCATTAATTGAATAAATCAGGCTCAACTACCCAGGCAAGTATAATAAGCTGTCTTAGTATTTTCATCTTTAATCACCTTAGCACAATGTGTAGGTGGTAGCATTTACTCAACAAAGATCTATGAAATTGCAATAATCCTATTTGTCACCCTACTCTTCTTCTAAAGTAATTAGGTTGGTACGCTGGATCCTTGAACTGATATGCTAATTCCAGCCTAAGGGACACTTTCTATCTCTATCAATGATTCCTTTCTGAATGCTCTTTCCAGTTTTCCCAACACATGATAGAGTGATTGTAATCTAAAAAAATTGATCTTTGCATAAATACCTACATATTACCACATTCATTAATGAAATATTAATGGCAAGAATATAAAGAAGGCTGAAAACGTGATTTATGGTATACATGCATAGTTAAAACTCACATTTCTGAACAGAGCAATATGCCTCTACAAATGTATATATTCGTACATGCTCTGAAGTATATGTCATATTCTTTGAATGAAAAGATAATGGTGCTGACAATATTACTGCCTATGCACATGGGTGGCTCAAAAGCCTGATGAGTTACTCTTCATTTTTCCCACTAATCCACAATAACTGGGGTTAAATGAAGTGAAAAGAGGATAGATGCTGTGAGTCATCTACTGAGAAAAGAGGGTACTTTTTATGTCTATATCATTAAAATCCACCTTTAGCACTGCTCTGACCTGAAGGCAGAATTTCCAAAGACTGCAATTCATTACCTCTTTGGTCTTTAACCACTATAGCCAGTTTGATGACTCCAATAAGAGATTAAGTTATGACAGATGTGCTTATCAACAGTAAATAAATAATGCTTAAGTGGAAAAATGTCCCCTCAAGTGATGTCAACCATCACCAGACTTGAACTACAGTCCAGAAATTCAAGTACTTAAAAATCATACATGGCATTCAGTAATTCAGTTATTATATACAATTTCTTTAATTCATTTATTCAGTGAACAGATATTTATAAACATCTGCTCTACTTGAGCATTGCATTATATGTCAGGAATACAATATTGAATTATGCACTGTGGTTGTCCAAAAGAAGCTTACAGACTAGTGAGTTCCAAAAATTGAAGCAAGTTCTATGCCAAAAAGGGCCAACTGTGACCCTAAATTGTTTACCTTAAAAAGGAGGGAAGGAAGGAAGGAAGAAAGGAAGGAAGGAAGGAAAAGAGAGAGAAAGCAGGGAGAGAAGTTGATGTAAATGAAGCCATTTAAATAAAAATGTACTGCATTTGGTGCTGGAGGGAGTCTAAATAATAACTGTCTTATAATGTTTTATTGTTTAATTATGAAACAAAGAATTATTCAAGGCAGTATTCAATATAACTGTTAAGTGGGTGGTACAAGCAGCAACTTCTACAAAAAATAGCTGAGAGGGTGATCACTGGTGTTCTTTTATCATAAGTACAACAGTATGACTAATATTTCTGTCAATAAAAGCAATAATGTTGAGGATTACATGAGAATGAAGAACCAAAGTAGTAAATCTTCAATGTATTAAAACCAATTACACTCTAATCTAAGATCAATGAATGACAAATTGCAGAATTGAATTTTTTAATTTGTGAATTTTCTCTTCCTGAGAGATAATATAGAAAATCATGGACATGAAATGCTCAACTTTTATATCATGATAGCTTATCACAGTAAGATAACAACCAATAGTAAGTTACTTATTGAGCACAGATTTATTTAATCATATTAACTTGACAAATCATTACTGAGTCTCTCATGTATGACTATGACATTTTGAGATAGATATTAGTAACTGACATGAAAATAGCAGAGAAAAACTATGGAGGGGTTTCAGACAGGTCTGTTGTTACTTCTAACCACCAACCTCCCTCTCTCTTCACAACCCCATCCATTCCATGATGCCCACTCGACCAAGGGTGGACAGGAGTTGGGAGGAAAGAGAGGGTTACTGAGGCAACATGGAAAGGCTTTATGGAAAACAAAGCATTTAATCTTTGTTTAGAAATATGGAAGAATTTAGACATGTAGATGAGAGGTGAATGAATAAAACCTTTGGCTATGGAGAATAATAGGGGAAAAAAATGAAGATTTATAGGAACAGAATCAAGACTTAAGCATCAATAAAGAATAGTCTGACATTGCACCATTTTATTCAGATATTTAGAATTAGTTATGCAGTCAAATTGTCTAAAGGAAAGAGTTTGCTAAGGGAAAGTACTTCTCAACCTTCCGTACCAAAGAATCGTTAAGTTAGAGGAGAGCGAGGTCCAGGCAGCCTGACCTAAATCTGAGCTCTTTTGAAAGTCTTCTAGAAATCACACTTAAAATTTGAATTTGACTCCATAATATACCAATTATGCCCTAATATTAAAATGATGGCTTAAATATCTTCTGGAAAACAAACAGAAATTATGACACTATTTTGGTTAATATACAAGATATATATAGATATAGATATAGATATAGATATAGATATATAGATATAGATATACATTCAAAATTTCTGGAAATTGAGCTCATTCAAAGAGATTTGACCTTCATTGCATATCAGTTCCAGCACTCAGAAAATTTCTTATATCCATTTTGGTATCGCAACATTTCATGAATGTACTCCGATGTGTATTGGAGTAGCCAGCCTCTAATATGTCCCACCATGATCCTTGCTTACTCCTCTTATGTAGTATCCTCACACATCGAATAAAGGTGACCTGTATGACAAACAGATATTGAGGAAGTGATGGTGTGTGACTACTGAGAATATGCTATAAATGACATTACAGCTTCTATGCTGGCGTCTTGGATTGATTCCTCTAGAGGGAACAACCTGACATGTCATGAAAACACCTAAGCACCCTGTGCAGAAGCCCACATGGGCTAAAACTGAGGCCTCTGATAAACGTCTGCAGCAACTTGCCAGTTATGTAAGCCAATTTAGGAACAGATCCTTCAGCTCAGGTAAATCTGCAGATGACTGTAGCCCTAGATGATATCTTAACTGCAATTTCATAAAAAGAATTAGAGTCAGAAATGCCCAGTTAAGCCATCCCACACTACAGAAATTCTGAGAGATGATACACATTTCTTTTTTCTTTTTTTTAAGCCTCTAATTTTGGGGTATTACGTTATGTCTAATAGATAAATAATACAGAAGTCGAATTATTCTTTACTTCTTCATGAACTAGGTCAAGGCAATGCCTGAAAAGAGGTGTGTATAGTCCTAATAGTAAGCTGGTAGAGTTATATTTTAAGGCTACTATTGACAGAAAATTCACTGAGTTAATCTTCTTGGCAAGAGGTAAAGTTGATTGTTTTATGCGACAGATTGAAATATTCTCTGAATCACTATCCATTTTGGATTTTAATGTCTTGGAAAAAATAAGTCATCAAAAGCTATTTTCCTTTCACCAAGAAACCTATCATTTCTGTCATATCCAAATGAATGGAGTCACAGAGACTACATAGTCCGTATGATCAACTCTATTTGTCCAACTATAGAATTTTATTTTTATTACAGTAATGTTGATAGAAACAGCTAAAAAAAAGGTCTGGTTTTGCAACTACAGTAGTTGATGAGAATACTATTATAAAAATATGTAAAATAAGCCAAATTTATGAGAAAAATGAGATAGGCTATTCATCTTGTTCTTTGACTTTTACCACAAAATCCCACATTTTTCCTTTCACAGAAAAGCCACAGTGCAAACCCAAGTTTGAACATTTTACCCACCTTTCTCATATCAACGTATATATTCATAGAATAAGTTTTTGACTTCATCTTGCAATTCATCACAAATATGTCTAAAATAATAGGTATTTGAAGCACTCGATTTTTATAAAATACTTTTTTTAACTATCCCATTGAAAACACTGAGAGAACCATGAGCCAAAGTCTTTAATACTGTGCATTCTAAATGACCTTGATGCAGTCTGTCGAGTTCCCAAAGTTTTGCTTTTTATAGAGCTGTCAATTATTGCCAAACTATTGCTCATTGATAGGACAATGTAAAATTTAGTATGTTTTTGCTGATGTCATTATATATAAACAACGGCCATTAAAGGGTTAACTTTAATAGTTCTAAAATAATAGATCTACAGGCAAGAACTCAAGCTTTCAGCTAGTTGTTTAGGTACATTCTCTGATGATGTTAGATGAGGATGCCTTTCTGAGTGGCTACCTCTTTTTGACCCAAAAGAATTTCAACCTTATCTATGGCAAGGTTTCAAAAATCTTCTCCAGTTATATGAATATCACTTTCAAAGTCATTCTGAAATTGCCCTGGAAGGAAGTGCCAAAAAACGTATTTTCTGGGTTTGGTTGTATGTTTTACCATATAGATGATAGTTATGATTTTTTTTTTTTCTTTTAGTTACCAACAATACTGGTGACTTTTGCTCAAATTTCACATGGTTGAATTTTTGGTTAATCCATTTAAAGATCACTTCAAAACACTAAGGTTTAGAATTATTTGTACCTCTACAATTAATTAAAACCCTTTAAAAAGTCTTTAGAACATCCCACTAATGTCTCTTAATACAAATATACTAGTTGTGGTTGATCGTAACTATTTTCATGGTCTTTTTTGTCAGTCATGGCCCTATGAATTTCAGGTTGCTATAACTTGCTCTTTA
Source organism: Eonycteris spelaea (assembly GCA_003508835.1). NCBI lineage: Eukaryota > Metazoa > Chordata > Mammalia > Chiroptera > Pteropodidae > Eonycteris > Eonycteris spelaea. Next base: position 1,098,624 of record PUFA01000168.1, read on the forward strand.
ATGTACTGGTTTTATAATATATTACTTTCGCCTTTATATTGCTAGTAGAAAATAAAATCAATGAAAATTTTAAAAGCTAGATGAAGAATTGTATAAAATGTTCAAAAATATCTCAGTATTTTTGTCATTTTTTTAATGAACTGCAGAGATAAGTGGAACAAACAATAAATAATGGTTTGCAGACAAAATATTTGACCTGACCAAAGGTGAGGAAAAGCTGAAATGATGTATGGGAGCAATATTTTTAATAGAAAGTTTGAAGTACCTGTTTAAGAGACAAAAGCATAATTCAAAAATTGTCTGTGAAGATTTTTGAGGACATCCTAAGAAATGATACCATTGTACAATAGGCTGAAGTCCCATTAGCTTTTATTTTCCTGAGCCCTGACCATTTCTACTCTACAGCTTGTGTTAATACCACTAGATTTCCCAATAATAAAAGTATCACATTTTCCAATTGCTAATTGCTCAGAAAATTTGTCTGTTCTCTAGGCTTTCAAACAACTAGGAACTCAAATAAAATATGGCATTGTCCCAACATAGAAAGAATAGATCATGTTGATTTAATTACAGCATGCATGTGAAAAAATCTTGGAAGACTGCACAATCTTAAAAAATATCCTCAAACTTCTATTAAAACACTGACAGTGTTGGAAGATGTATTGTATTGTTCTGAGCTTCAAATATTTACTGATATACCTACCATTCAGGCAAGTTGGTCTACCTCATTTTGAGAAGAATGAGCATAAGGTAAATTATTACTTGGGTAATATTGCTAGATAAATAAAGGGCAGTTAAATTTGAATTTCAGATAAGCAATAAGTAATTATTTATCCAAATATCATATGAAACATATTTTAAAATTACTGTTTATCTGAAATTTAAATTAGTCTGTATGATGGTTAATTTTATGTGCCAACTTGACTAGATCGCTGGTAACCCAGATATTTGGTTAAACATTATTCTGGGTTTCTCTGTGAGGGTGTTTTTAGATGAGATATCAATTAGATCTATAGGCTGAGCAAAGCAGACTTTGCTCCCTCATGTGGGTAGCCCTCAGCTGAAGGCCTGAATAGAACAAAAACGCTGACATGCCAGCAAGTAAGAGGGAGCTCCTCTTGCCTGACTGCCTTCAGGCGGAAGGTGTTGGTCTTCCTGTGTCTTCCAGCTGATGGCAGTGGTATTTTCCTACCTTCAGATTGAGGTGAAACACAGATTCTTCTTGAATCTCAGGCCTTCAGACTCAGACTAGAACCACACTGTTGACATTTCTAAGTCTCCAGCTTACCCACTGTAGATCTTGGGACTTCTCAACTTCAGACTATTGAGCCAATTCTTTAAAATAATGAAATCTCTTATATATGCATATATAATCTGTTGTTCTATTTCTCTAGAGACCCTAATACAGTCTGGGTGTCCTGTATTTTTATTTGCTAAATCTCACAACCCTACTTCTAGGTTTGCATCAGCTTCGATAGTATTAATATTCAAAATAATATTAAAAATAATGACACTTCTATTAATGATAAAACTGAATCACTTTTTTTCTGGTTTATTAGAAATCAAGAATATATCCATCTACTCTGACTGAGGCAACATCTTTGCTGTAGGGATTTCATTTTAGGAACCTACAGGTTCAGGTATACATGAGTTCCAGTTACAGATTATAAAAGAAAATGTCTACATAAAACTTGAAAATAGTAGGCCCTCCTGCTATTCATATCTATGCATTATCACTAGACAGGGGAAGGTAACGTTCACAATCTGATGTTGGATAAAAATTTAAGTAAAGGAAAAGCATTTGTCAGGGAATACTGTAAACAGTAGCAATCCAGAGTCTCCTAATTCCATGTGGCTCAACTAACAATGACTCTATTGAATCAGTTTTAAGATGCACTTTGTGTCAAAGTTTAATGTTTCCAGTCGTGGTGTTGCTATAGTCAACATCAAAAAGAAACTTCCCTGACGCCAGGTGTAAGCGTGAGTTGTGACCTAGCTGAGACTGACTAGACAGCTGTGAACTTAGCTGCATGAATTTATTGCTGCATAGAAACTTAAATTATTTCCTTCAGGAATCCACATAAATTAAGATCTTTAATTACTGCAGTGAATGCTCAGAGAAAATGCCTGTATTCATAGAGCTCACATAAATCTTCTCAAATAATCACTTAGTAATCTAGCACTGGAATGAAAGACAAGTCCATTGGAAGCAATCAAAAATGCCAGATTTCTCAGAATTAGTGAATGGAATCTGAAAACTGGAAAAAGTGGCTCTGAATAATCTATATATCAAAGAAAAAAATGTATTATTCAATCACTAGATTTTTGTATTCAAAACTTCCCATATTATTTTCAGAGTAATTGTGTGTTCTTCCAGGCACACATTATTACAGTTAAAACACACAAAATAAAACCCACAAATTTAAACCAGAGATCATAATTTGGACACCCACAGAATCTGATCCACATAGACATGTTGTTTCCCTCTATACTGTTTTTTCTAACATTTTAAATTAATTGACAATATTGTAAAATATTGAGTTTTACCAGAATTTGAGATTCTTGGCCCTCACAAGAAATATGGCCATTATGATCATTTTCATATAGTGACTTTTTTCTGCTCTCCTGTACCCTCCCTCAAAAAGTCTCAATTTATACAGACTACATTGATCCTATAGGAGTTTAAGTTTGTAGTTTCTAGTTTTACAAGAAAGGAAGTGCAATTAAAGCTTAAGAATTATTTAATGTGCTTCAAAATATACTGTCAATTCTGAAAGTTAAGATCCCATACCCAGGTTATAAAAACAACCAAGTTACTGCAACCTCATCAACTGACCCCTTTAGACTTAGAGCTGCACGTGAAGAAAGCTTCATTTCAAACTTTGATCTGACAGTGAAGAATATGTATGGACTAGTGCATTCACTCAACAAATATGTATTTAATTCTTATGATGTTTCAAGTGTTATTCCTTGGACTGGGGACTATCAGCGAATGCTCAGAGAAGATGCCTCCTAGCTCACAGGCAACAAACAAATACACAAACAAGAAATGTTAGGTGGTAGAAAGTGTTAGGGCAGAAATTGAAGAGTAGAAAATATAGGGTATGGCTGAAATCTGCTTTATATTGCTTAGTCAGAGAAGCTCTTTCTAAGAAAATGATGCTTCAGCTGAGATTGAATGATGGGACAGAATCAGCCTGAAAGAGATCTGGGAGCCTGATTTTTAGGGAAAAAAAGGGGGCTGATACAAAGGGCCTCAGCTACATATAATGAAAGAACAGAAGGAAGAGGAGTGCACTTGAAATGTAATAAGCAGATGGAGGAAAGGTTTGAAAGGCAGGCGTATACATTCTTTTCTTCTTTTTTCCCCCTTCTTCCAAAGCTGCTATTAAATTGATGGTGCATCTTAAAATCACTGACATCTTATATTTAAGGGATGGTACTTATCTATTTCATTATCTTTTAAACATAGATTAGAACTAAATGTAGATGTTAAAGGCAGTTTTATAATGAGGAATGCACAAATGTTTAATGATTCCATTTTCCACTCCATGGTGCTGGTACCTTAGGTAGAAATAAACATAGCAGAGTTCAGACCAAAGGAAATTAACTTTAGGTAAATATATCACCCAAACTTTGTAATAATAGTTACTTTTTTCAGATACTCATCTTGCTCAATTTCCTTAGGGGATATTATATAAAGAAAATATTTTATTGAAGTGAAAAGTCAGAAATATGTTTGGATCCAGATGTAAACAGAGATGCCTCAGTATCAACAACAGATAATTAGAGTGTCCCCTGTGTGCCAAATAATGGTCTTATAACAGTCATGAGAGAAAGAATGTCTAAATCTTTCAAGAACACATTATAAACACAGTTAGAATTAGTAGTGTTTAGCTTATAATGCAGTGCTCATCATGCAGTTAGGAGAGAGAGAGAGAGAGAGAGAGAGAGAGAGAGAGAGAGAGAGAGAGAGAGTTCTCTTGTATCTCAGCACTTCAGCATCTTTTTTCTTTCATTTTTTTCAATGTATATGACACATAGCATTAAAAGACAAAATCTATTCCTAAATTATCTTACTATTATCACACAGAATCCAAAGGCAAGCTATTTGCCCACAGATTATTGTTTGCTCACCACTTCTTTATTTTCTCCTGAAAAACTATTCAGTAAGAGTTTAAGTTCAGGATGTCCAGGAATAACTTTTGAAATATTTTACCCCCAATACAAAAAAACATTTGCTTCTATTCAAGGGCTTGGTTCATGCCTTGGTACTGTGCCACTGCCATGTAGGTATTAATTATGTACTAAAAAAAAAAAAAAAGACCTACGACATTTTCATTTGGAATAACAGGCAGAGAGACTTAGAATAATTTATAATAAAGTTCCATGATGTGGCTTCTTACATACTTGATGATCCTGTCATACTGAATAACTTATCCCTTGAACACGCTATGGTCTTTTACACCTTGTACCTGCTCAGTGAAATCTTAATTTTCCATCTAAAAGAAACGGAAGCTTTACATTCTTTATGAAGATATTTCTGTTCTTCATAGAATTACTTGGTTAATTTCTGTGCTTCCATTACACCATGCTAATAATTGCCTCTTGACTATACTCAAGCGAATACAATGAGCAAAGTGAGTTCCTTATGGTAGGGCCTGTGTCCTGTTTATCTCCGCGCTACCTACAGCTAGTACAATCTCTTGTGCATGGCAGGTGCTCAGTATATTTTCAGTTTAAAAACGCACACATATACACATGCACATATATACACATGCACACAGGCAATTTTGCAAACATAATTATAATTAAATAAACAGTTACAAGTTCATCTGTTTTTTCTACTTTAGTAAAAGTTCTCCAAAGTGAGCATTATACAAAAAAAGTGTCCATACATACCCCATGGAATTTAATAGATCATTTATTGACTGTTTAACAATTTATTTCTAAGAACTCAATTCATCTCTTCACACAGAACAACAATATACAGGACAAATGCATAGGTACATAGAAGCACTACATAAAAGATTTCTGAAATATAAGGGATATTGTGATTTTTTAAATATGGCATTTCGAATTTAAAATTTTGGGGTGTGGACTCCTTGTCTGGATATTACAACTTGGGAGGAGCTATGCCTGAATAACAGATGCCGTCCTTCTGGGAGAAGGAAAGGCAGACTGCTCCAATAAAGAAGGTAGTTTTGGGAAGGACTTAACAGGGAACAGTGATGGAGAAAAGCGAGACTTTCTCAGACCAGGTCAGCCACATCGGCCTTGAGAATGAATGAGGTTTAGAGGTATCAGAACAGCCAGAGAACTCTCTCAGCTGGTAAGCACTCTTAGAACTCATTGATTCAAAAGTCTTCCCTCTATATCCACAAAAGTTCTAAGGGTGCAGCTGACCATAGCTCCTTCAAGTAAGCATGAGTATCAATGTGGAATTACGAACTATAGGGAAAAAATTCAAGAAGGTTAACAAAGGAATTATAAATGCTACTTCCATCTTTAAGGAACTCCAAAAGCTAACGTTAGGGAGGCAAGACAAATGAGATAATTAGAGAGTATAAACATATGAATACGTAAGTGGCAAGTGGAACATTGTGAATCAAAGGCTGCCTTCAAACACGAAGTAGACAATGGGCATTGGAGTCATCAGAGAATATTTCATGAAGAGACTAGGTTTTAAATAGGATCCCTCAGTATAGGAAAAATTTCAATAGGTGATGAAAATAGTTAATGTATGGGTCAGGGATTAATTCACACTGGCTTTGGAACTACAGGAAATGGGGCAAAGAAGTCTAGAGAGCATCTTCTCTTCTCTGAGGGTCACACAGAGCTTGAACCCTAGGAGGCAGTCACCACACTGCTCAAACCAGAATCCCTAAAGCAACACTGTCAAGCAGCAGTTAACAGGTGACCATAACATTCTTGGTTTTCTAGGAACAGAGTATTATGCCCTTTCTATGTGGGTTTGATGTTGAAAATCCCAAATTTATACAAAATAAAAATTCAATTATAAGAATGGAATAATATCACACAGAACTTTAATCATATCAGCTTTAAATTTAGAGTTTACTAAGTGCTACTGCAAGAATTACATCAACTGATGCTCAGCAAACCTCATGGGAAATTTTCATCTCCACCTTGTAGATGAAGAAATGGGTTAAGAAGTATGTCTGTGGTTTGCCAGCGAATGAGAGCACCGAGACTTGAAATTGCATTTATGTTCTATCACAAGATGTGGCCTTCTTAACTTTAAGATAGAATTTACCAAAGAATGCTTTAAATAAAAGCCTTCTTGATAGATGTGAAGCATAATATATTTGTCCTAAAATTTACACAACTTATTCATAACACACAGCTATCATAATACAGCAAAGGAATCACAGATTGTACAGATTCTGTTGGAGAGGCACACTCATTCTAGATACAGAGATTTAAAAGTCAGTTCACCTGCTCAGATCATGACAGTAGAGTGGACCATACGATTCCCTGCCCCCAAATTAAGATCAACAACAGTTTTGATGAAAAACTGTTACTGCCTCTATTAATCACATCTATAAGAGAATTTCTAGAAGACATTGGAATGTCTTCTCTTCCTTGACAGACAGCAGTGGAAAATAGAAAGAAAAAAATCTTAATTATATATCCTCCTTTTCCCCTCCAAAACACTTTTCTTGTAACTATATTATGACTCCAACAATAATAAAAAATACTATGAAACTTACAGAAATCAATTTTCCATTTTTAACATTTGGGTTTGCGGCTTCCAAGTCTGTACAAAATTTAAAGAAAAAAAAACACACTATTTTTAAAAATATAATTTTTCAAGAAACATCTGCCTGCAATGGAGAAAGATAGGGAAATGGGATAAATGACACTGTTTTTCTGTTTGTGTCCCATGTCCCAGGAAGGCCCAGCAGCTAAGAAAGTGCTTTCCCCCACTTTGGCCTGAAATGTGTTGCACTATGTATTTCTTGGGTCCCTCCCAGGCGCAATCCACTAGGAAACGGAAGCCATCACTGTGTCTATGATGCAGTTTATATCATGGCTTTAAAACAGATGTAGTGACTTGGACTGCAATTAGTCTTTCAAAAACCCCTTAGGCAAACTACCAGTTCTAACACTGAAATTCTATAGCATTCATCAGGGCCCCTAGGCCAGCTAAAACAACAGAATCTACAGATATAAAGCTGATGCCTTAGGTGTGAAAAAAGAGGTATTATAAATTAAAATAGAGCCTGACAGTTTTTGGACAAAACCGTTTGCTCATATGTGTATGAGCATTTTGTAGAAATAGTTTTGTAAATGATATTTAAGTTGAATATATTTAAAAGTTAAACTCATGTTAACTATTTTTTCTTTCTTAAAAAAGAAATGGTTAATAATGCAGAATCAACTATAAACCACTGTCTTTTATCTTAAGGGATAGATACCATTAAGTTTTTAATCTGTATCTAAGGAAGAGAAGCCTCTTCCATTTAATACATTTCCATATTTCAGCCCTTCTCTACTTCTGCATGACCTAGATGGAGTTAGTCCCAGGAAACACTTTACCCAGTATGAATGAATGAACAGCCTCTGGGGTGCATATTCTAAAATGATTCACATTTTATTCTCTCCAGCAATAGGGTTCTGAGATGCACACTGTGTATTTACAGGGGAAAACCTGACAAGCTGTCTTTAATGAGTCAGTTTTCACAGCTTGCTGAAAGGTTCCCTGACTATGCCCTTCAGTAAAAAGTAAGTAAGGCCTACTCCTTAGTAGTTAGGGTTTATATACTTAAAACAGACTCTACACTCTTTATATAAATAATAATAATGATAATTACTGTTATAAAAATCATGGCTTCATAACCTTGATTTTGACCTGTTCCAAAATGTACATCTCATTGTGAAAATGATCTACTATTCAGGAATTTGGACTTGCAACAGACCGTGGGGACTGAGCAAACTGTCAGAAATAACTACAGTTATATCTGTCAGGATGGAAACAAATCTGACTGGCAATAAAGGAGAGGCTGACATTATATAAGTGTCCCCAGCAACTATTAAACAGGCCTTATATATGACGTTCTTCCATATAGTTAATACACATCATCCCATATAATTGTCACATCAGCCCTAGGAAGGAAGGATGAGACTATTTCTAGTGTAAAAATGAAGACAATAAAGCTCAAAAAAAGTAGGGGTTCTAAGCCAGTAAGATTGAGGATGCCAAGGCTCAGAGAACAGGTGACATCCATTCCTAAAATCACAAAGATAGTAAATGTCAGCACAACATTTTGAATCTCCGAAAGTCTGACTCAAAGACAGTGAGTCTTCAGCTGTACAATGTGGCCTTCCCAATAGGTTCTATAGCTCCTCCATATGTTTTGACCAGCTTATGACTGCTGCTTATCACGCAGCAGCAGATATATTGGGTATGTTAACTCATTAAATCCTCACAACCATCTTGTGAGAGAGGTAATTTTCTTATTCACATCTTACAGAAGAAAAAAGTGATCATGATCACACCCAGAAGAATTTCCCCCAGAGCCCATTTCCTTAACCACTGTACTATTCTGAACCACTGTGTACAAAGAAAGAGAAACAAACTACAAATATGACCTATTACTTTTATCATTTTAAAATCATTTAGCATGACGTTCTGAAAAATAATAGCTTTTCTCGCAGATTAGAAAATGTTACTGCCAAAGAACACATTTTTATAATTAAAACATGTCTCTAGAAAAAAAATATGTATGATTTCTGATCTTCTTGAAATAAATGATTGCACATCATGTAGAGTTATATCACTTTCACATGGATAAGTAATTTGTTATCAAAATTTTGAGAAACATAATCCCCTTTTAAAAAAGGTGCACCTTGGTGTTGGCTTTTTCTGACACGAGTAAATGCTGGATTATATAAAAAGTAAATAATCAATAGTGGTTATAGGGAAAAAACAGAACACAATCATCCTGGGTTTTAAAAATGTCTTGCACTCATTTCCTCTCATGTTCCTTGGGTGTTCAGGTTCACTCAAGAAGAGAATGAGTCACTCTACAGGTGGGCAGAGAACATGCAGAGCCAACATTTTCCCGTGATATTAAATAATATCTTAGGAAAAGCAAGTTCAATCTACTATAAAATTATAAAGTTGATGTAGTTAGTCATGGCTCTTTTCCCACCTGCTTTGAGTGACTCTCTTCTGCGCTCTGTCATGTCCCAGGTCCCATGTGTAGGCATTCGTCTTGCTTTCAGTCAGCTGAAACCTAAATGCTTCTAAGTTTCACAAGGAAGTAGATCTTCCAGGAGAATTTGATTATTCACGGGAAATTCTATATGTCTTCAAAGTGAAAAAAGAAATTTTAGTGATAAAATTTTAGGGGAAAGTGATAGGAGGGTGATGGGAGATTTCAGTCATGCTACATAGGTCAGCCCTGGAAGGGGTTGGCATGAGTGCACGCATATACGCACACAATGACAGCAACTGACTGCTCAGTCTATGTTCAGAAGCCAGGAACATTTTCCCTACTGAGCATGTTTTCAGATGGAGTGTTTTAGAGCCTGGAAGTTGCTCTGGGGCAGCGGGAAAAAAATGGAATGGACAAAACTCTTGTTCCTCTTCTCTCATCTTGAAACAAAACATCTCTCTCTCTCTCCTTTTTTTTTTTTTTAATCAGTTTTATGTATAATCTGTGGAATATTTCTCAAATGGTTGCACCTCCTACAATATTCTTCTAGTAAGTTTTCTCTTTTCTCTCTCAAACCTCTCAAATCCTTTCACCTCTCACTTTTTGTGGCCAATGACTTTGCTTCTCTTTTCATTAAGAAGGTAGAAACCATGAGAGTTCACTTCTCTCATCTGTTTACATCACCAAATTACAAACTCTTATGTGTCTCCACTTACCTTCTCCTTTATTAACTAAGGCCAATTCCTCACATATCTCTGTCTCACATTGTTTAACTCTCTTGAGAGGTCTATGCTCTTTGGGTTCTCTCATCTTTCTACAGCATCTCCCTATTTTACAAGAAATTCCTCTTAATCTCCTCCAGCTATGGCCTGATTTCCAATTTCTCCCCTCCTTTTCAGAGAGAGTCTATAAAGACTTGTCTACAACTACTGTCAACACTCTTTCACTCACTCAATTCCTTTTTCACCTTGCCGTCTTGTATCAGCTTCCACTACTCTATCAATCTTCTATCATACATACCACATGAGCTTTATGTTGTTCAATTTAATTGAATGTACTTTGATTCTTTTTTTTTTTTTTTTTTTTTTTTAGTCATTACCATTCTTTATTCCTGTTTTTGGTATATGTTTTTTTCTTCTTAAAGAAGTCCCTTCAACATTTCCTGTAATACAGCTTGGTGGTGATAAATTCTTTAGCTTATTTTTGTCTGGGAAGCTCTTTATCTGTCCATCAACTCTAAATCATAGTTTTGCTGGATAAATTTCTTGGTTGTAGATCCTGGGTCTTCATCCTTCAATATTTTTTGCCAAGCCCTTCTGTCCTGCATAGTTTCTTTTGAGAAATCAGCTGCCAGTCTTATGGTTTCCCTTATAATACTATCTGTTTTTCTCTTGCTGCTTTTAATATTCTTTCTTTGTATTTAACTTTGGCATTTTAATTATGATGTGTCTTGGTGTGGGCCTCTTTGGATCCCTGATTTTTGGAATTCTCTGAGCTTCCTGGGGTTTTATGTCCATTTCCTTCACCAGGTTAGGGAAGTTTTCCATCATTATTTCTTCAAACAGCTGTTCAACATCTTGATTTTCTTCAGTTATGCCGATCAGATGGATATTTGGACCCTTAATAGTGTCCCATATGCTCCTTAAATTATTTTTATAGTCTTGGCATCTTATCTCTTGCCATTCTGATTGTGTGTCCTTGGCTTTCCATCCTCTAGATAGGGCATTTGATCCTTTTCTTTATTCACTTTGTTTATTCCTTTTTATTCCATTTAATATACTTCTCATCTCAGATAATGTGTTCTTCATTTCAGACTGGTTCCCTTTTATAATTTCCATTTCCATTTTATTTTTTTTATCTCTTTGTTGAAGTTCTCATTGAATTATCTACACTTCCCAAATTCATTGAGCATCTTTATAACCAGTGTTTTGAACTCTGCATCTGTTAGATTATTTGACTCCATTATATCTGGATTCTGTTCTGTTCTCTCATATGGTTCTGCTTTTTTGTCTTCCTATTTTGGCTGCCTTTTGTGTCTGTGTACTAAGCAAAGCCCCTAAGTCTCCTGGTCTTATTAGTGTGGAGTTGTGAAGTAGGTGTCGAGTGGCACAGTCCTGAGGGAGGGGTTCAGCTGCAGTCCAAACTTAGCCCCAGCATGTGCCCCTCTGAAGCCATCTGTTAAGATTCAGCAAGCAATCCACAGATGCTGTGCTTACAGTTGCCTCAAAAGGCCACACCAGAAACCATGGCCATCTGCCTCCAATGTGAGTCTTGGAGCTACTCAGTGAGGAGCACCTGATTCATTAAGGATACACCTGGATGTAGCTTAGGTGGGGCCATGACTTAGGGGAGGCACAGTTTCAGGAAATCTTCTTGACTGAGTGACTTCTGTTACCCAGTTTGATGACATCAGGGCTATGGTGGTGCTGTGCCCAGTGCACTGGTAGTGGGGAGGGCTCAACAGGGAACAATGGATACCTTGGACGCTTCTGTATATAGAAAGTCTTGCTTTGGCCCTCACTCTGACAATGTCTCCCTGTAAGTTTCTGGTGTCCCCTGCGCACAACCAAATTAACACTGGTGCTCAGAGCTAGCAGGTCCTTCACCGTGAGAATCCGTTCTCAGATGTGGCCCCTTTAAGAGGCACCTGCTGCTGCCGCTGCCGCAGCCTCCTTCTCACTTAGGCACTAGAGACCAGGCAGCCCCGTGTCCTTGCTCCGTCCTACATTCTGCCATTGCAGGGTGCTTTCTTGGATTTCTCCCTAGTTGTATGGCTTGTTCCATTAGATCTCAGGCAACTTTTCCTTGCTGCTGCTCCTTGTTTCCATCACAACTTGAATTTGGTCGCCAGAGGATGAACAGAACCTCTATCATCTACGTCATGTTTTTCCCTCCCACTTTGATTTTTAAATTACCAGCTCTCTCAGAAACATTGGGCACATTAACCACATCCTATTATCTTAATATCAAATCCTTCTTGGTCACCAAATCAGTATAACTTCTTGATTTTCCTCCAGCCTTTTCCTGGCTTCTCACTGCCAGCTTTCAGTAGCATCTGCTGGCTCTTCCTCCTCTAACTGAACTCTAAATGTTGGAATTCCTTGATAATCAATCTTGGCCTGCTCTTCTTTTCTCTCTGCTCACAGTCTCCTTTGGTTGTCTCATCCATACAATGTCATTTCTATGTCAAGGATGGCCAAATTTTTATCTGAGGGCCAAAATAATGTAACCAAATCCTTACGTGAGATATAAGCATTCCAGACTTAATTTTTCCTAAATTAAACCTTACCCATCCCTCTCAAAGCTTATCTTCCTGTTCAGTAAACAGCATGACCATGTACTGAAACAAAAACCTAAGGTTCAACCTTGAGATAGCCCTCTCTGTCGCTATCCTCATCCAATTGTTTGCCATGTCCTGTCCAATCTATTACCTATTACCATAGACACATACACCTTTTCAGCTTTTTCCTCAACTGTACTGCTGAAGCTTCAGCTATGGCATCACCCCTTACAGGGAAAAATGCAACAGTCTCCTACCTGGTGTCTCCCATACACTTTTCCCCCTCCAATCCAAGCTGCCGAGTGACGTTAAAATATATGTCAAGTCATGAAAATTCCTTTTTAAAGCCCTTTAATGACCTTCTACTAAATTGAAAACAAAATCAGAATTCGTAAATATGCCCACTAAATTTTGCATGATCTGACTCCTGCCTAAATTTCCAATCCTCCTGCCAGATCACAGCACACCAATGAGACTGGTTTCCTGCCAGTTTACTCAAAAACATATCTAAAATCTTTCCTATCTAACATTTCTTTTTCTTGTAATTCTTCAACCTGGAAATGTCTTCCCTCTACTTTTAACCTCATCTCCTCTTTTTACTCTTCAGATATCAGTTTAGATAAGATGCCTTACTAACCATCCACCAAACTTAACCCAATATTCTCTTATTAACTATATATATATGATTTGTTTTATGTCACCTAACTAAATTACAATCTCCATGGTCACAAAAAATTAGATCGTTACTTCTTCAATACTGTATATCCAGCACTTAGCACATTGTACATAGGAGGTGCTAAAGAATTATGTGGAAATTAATAAAGAAGCCATTGACTATTGAAAACTGATCTTTTCACTGAATTGGGCAGTCCACTCAACACTAATATGGGACCTGAAAGGAAGACATTGGAAGGAGATTTTCAAAATCCTGCTTTCATTCAGAGTTAAGATTGCCTAAAATTCCCATTATAACATCTATTTCTGGTCACATCATAACTGACTGCCTTAGAGATAAAAGAAAAAAAAAATGGACAAAAAAAAATGAGATGCGAAGGAGAGAGAATAGGAAAAGAAAAAAGAGAAAAAGATTTAATTTTTGCAGTTGAAGCACATTTGATGTGTAAGAAATATTCTTACTATTTTCCTTTTAAGATTTAGTCTATAAAACACGCTCCATAGAAAAGCCTATCATCTCTGTAATGAATACTTGCAAATGCAATTCGCATTACTGTTAATGTTTGGAAAGGCCAGATATACAACTCTAATCTTTAGAAGGAAGCATCCTACAAACTCTAGTCTCATATTTATCTCTTGATATATTTCATATTAGAAATAAAATCTCTCTTACTGATATATGAGGAGATAAAATTGCAAGTTAGCTCTATTAGTTCTGGAGCAGATGATTTCACAGCCTATACTTTGAAACAATAACTCATTCAATTTCTCCCCCAGTGGCATGAAAGAATTAATGCAATCTGCAGATGTGCCTAAACATATTCTCAAGAGAATTACTTAGGCAGTTGGAGAATCTGGCATTAACTTCTAAATCTCCTGTTATTATTACAGTTAAGTTTTCTGCAATGTGTTCCTTGAAAAGATAATCATTTCCATCTAAAACTACTAATTGTAATTTATGAAATGAGCAGCAATTTGGGTTTTCCCTAAGGACTTGTTCCAAATCCAAATGTCCAATAACTGTCTTACTTTCCTTGCAAAAAAAAAAAAAAAAAAAAAGACAAAAGAACCTCTATCTATAGGTACCATAACATGAGAAATGATCAAAATATCAGAAATGTTGAAAAAACCATGAATGAAGAGCTTTACATTTATTGTGTAATTTAAAGATAAATGTTAATGAAAAGAAGTATGAATGGTATATTTATTTAACTCTGGATTTCACCATAGACTTAGAAAAAAGAAGTAATGGATAAATTACAATTACACTCCATTTCTTCATCCAATAAACAGTTTTAGACTCTACTACAGCTTGGAGTGACAGAAGATACACATATATTGAATAAAAAGTTATTCAATATGTATCACGTATGCAGTTATTCAAAAGCATCTCTTTCAAGTGTCTTATTCTGTAGAAGTTTCCAGGACCACTGTTTAAGTTGGCCTCATTCAGGACCAGTCAATATTTAATAAACTGGGGAACAGTTCAAGCTATCATTTGTAACTAAGCACACATTGGTACATGGGATTGGTGTAGAAGGTCATTATGAGAGAAGATAACCATGGTACGATTTTAAAACTCCTCCACAGGTATAAACTCAAGTTGTGACATGACCAGACTGCTAAAAGAGATGAATTATGTGATTAGGACTTAAATAATCACCATTGACATGAGTGAGGTTACTATTTATTTCCTTCACACAACTTTTCATATTAAATAGTTTGACTTTCAACAAGTCAAGGCCTACAGTACAGTACTTCTGAAAACTGTCACTTCTCTACTCTTGTAAAAGAAGTAATGAGGTCAAGAAGTTTGCCCCAGACCTCAGCAATAGCATCACACTCAATGGAGCTGTTGATTCTTTGTGTAGTGTTTAGATGATAACTCGGACAGTTTCAAAATAAAGTCATATTGAGGTTTTTCTTAGGGTGTTAGTACATCAACAGTTTTTATATAACAGCATTTGCAAACAAACAAACAAACAAACAAACAGAAACAAATTTGGTTGTATCCTCTCAAGATGTCACATATACAGGAATTTCCAAACCATTAAAATGCAGTAGTCTGTCATGAACATTTTCATGCTAATCAGAAACTGAGACTTTGGATTCCTCTGTTCTTACAGCTCTTCTGTGACAGGGATATAATAACAGCTACCAGTTAGTGTTTCTGGGAAAAGAACATGAAGCATCTAGAATAATGCCTGGCACAAGATAGCTGGTAAGTAAATGGTTAGGATCCATACAGTTCACAGATGCTACTATATATAGAAACTATTTTGACACATTGTAAAACAACATTAATAATGTTAACATATTAGTAAAGTGGTAATTGTGTTCTTCAACTGTGCTAAGTGCTTTACACAAATTTTTCTAAGAATGCTCACATCAAACTCTCGGAAAGGTACTGTTGTTTTCTTTATTTTAGAAATGAAGAATCCAAGGTTTAGGGATATTAAGTAATCTGTCTAACTGGTAAGCAATAGGGCTTTCACTGCATCAAATCTGTTTTTACTGTAAACGTAACTATTCTGACTCCTCCAAGTGCACACCATTCACGAGTGGGCCTATTGTAATTCTAAAGCACATTTTAGACACTTAAAAAATAGTGGATCTAATCACATTAGAAGATAAACTCCAACCATGCTCTCTATGAGTCTCAAAAACCTTCTTCCTGCATAAAAATCACCCTCAATCAACAAAAGAAACTCCCTCTTAAAATGCCACCACAAATAGTAACCTGCATGAAAGCATTTTTTATCATAGTTGAAAGGAGTCACCAACTCTACTTCTTCTGAAAACAAGCTCATTCAACCACATACTTCTGTTAAACTTGTAACAAATATACACCTGATGCCTACTACATACCCAGCTCTGGCTAGGCTTCTGTTTGGTGAGAGAAAAGCAAAGGATAGGCATGGTAACTACTCTTGTCCAATTCTCATACCTCTTTGCTGGGCTTTAAGTTCTCTGAGATGCCAAGGAAACTGGACCTTCCAGAATAAATGAAAGAAGAGGAAGGAGGAATAGAGAGATGCATGGTATGTCTGTGGTAGGGTGCAGTTCCCTTTAATTTACACTTTTACCTGCTATGATAAGAAGTATTTGCTTAATTAAAGCCAATCTAAAAGGCTATGAATCATATGTATGGAGAGTAAATATTTTTTCTGTTTTTCTTAATTTTTATTCACCAAATACAAAAGTAAGGAAAATGCAATATGTTACACAGAAATGGAGAAGTCACACAAAAATTATAAAATCTGTTGAAGAAGAGCCTTGTCCTATTTTTGAGAACATAGGTGAAATTTCTCATACAAATTACTGAATATTTTTACAAATGGTCTTCTTAAGAAAAACAACTGAAAACACTGAACATTAAATAAAATATCCAAGTTCTATCATAAAGAAACAGATGACCAAAAAAAAGTCAAAGGATAAGTCACTCAAGTTCAAACTGTCAAATATGTAGATATATGAAACAAGCTCATACTCTGCCCACAGCAAAAGTATAAATGAAGGTTGATACATAGTATGTCTAAATATTTAGAAGTATAAATTGTTCAGTGAAACAATATTTCATTGTCCTACCTTGAATATACAGCTTTAAATTGCATTATGACACCTACTATACAAAGTCATGCTAATAAGACAGGGAGACTTAGGAACTTTGATTAGTACATAGAAACAGACACAGAAAAGCAGTCAAAATGGGAAGACGAAGAAGCAAAAAACGTATGAGAAACAGAACAGAGATCCAGGAATAATGGAGTCAAGCAATCTAGCAGATGCAGAATCCAAAACATTGGTTATAAAAATGTTCAATAAACTTATAGAAAGTGTAGATGAACTCAGTGAGAACTTTAACAAAGAGATAAAAAAAACATAAAAATGGAAATGGAAATTATAAAAGGGAACCAGTAGAAATGAAGAACACATTATCTGAGATGAAGAGTATATTAGAGGGAATCAACAGAGTGGATAAAGAGGATTAAACTACCAATGTAGAAATGGGGAAGCCAAGAATACTCAATTAGAATGGCAAGAAAAAGAAGCCAAGACTATAATAATAATTTAAGGAGCCTATGAACACAATTAAATGTAAAAATATCCATTTCATAAGGGTACCTGAAGGAAAACAAGAAGTTGAAGAGCTATTTGAAGAAATAATGATGGAAACTTCCTTCACCTGGTAAAGGAAATAGATATACAACCCCAGGAAGCTCAGAGAGTCCCAGAAACCAGGAAACCAAAGAGGCCCACATCGACACATCACAATTAAAATGCCAAAGGTTAAATACAAAGAGAGAATCTTAAAAGCAGCAAGAAAAAGCAGTTAGTTATCTACAAGGGAGCACCCATAAGACTGGCAGCTGATTTCTCAAAAGAAACCATGCAGGGCAGAAGGACTTGGCACAAAATATTTGATGTGTTGAAAACCCAGGATCTATGACCAAGAATACTTTATCCAGCATAGCTATCATTTCCAATCGAATGACAGATAAAGAGCTTCTCAGACAAAAATAAGCTAAAGGAATTTATCAACACCAAGCCAGTATTACAGGAAATGTTGGAAGGATTTCTTAGAAGAAAAAACATGTATCAAAAACAGGAATAAAGAATGGTAATATCTACATTCTATTGACAAGTACCTCAAATGGAAAAGAATTAAGTGCCCCAACCAAGAGACAGAGTGGCTGAATGGCTAAGAAAACAAGACCCCTACATATGCTGCCTACCAGAGACTCATTTCAGATTAAAAGACACACAGACTAAAAGGAAGGGGATGGAAAAAAGATATTGCCTTAATGAAACTAGGAGTATTGTGCTGAAAGAAGTAAGTCAGATAGAGAAAGACAAATACCACATGATTTCATATACATGTTAGAACAAAATAAAAAATAACAACAACAAAAATGGAAATAAACTCATAGATACAGAGAATATTTTGAGGGCTACTAGGGGATGGGTTTGGGGGAACAGTGAAATAGGGCAAAGGGATTAAGAAGTACACATAGATAGTTACAAAATAGATATGGAGATATAAAGTGTAGCATAAGGAAATGGTTAATAATATTGTAATAAACATGTAAGGGGGAAGAGGGGTTCTAGATTTAGTGGAGTAATCACTTTGTGAGTTATATGGATCTCTAATCACTATGCTGTACACCTGAAACTAAATATATTATTATTGTACACCAACTATAATTGAAACAAAAAAACTCATTGAATGTGCAATGTAAATGAGCAACTAATTGTTGTATTCAATAAAGCTAGAAAAAAATCTATACTTAAATATATGAAAAAACGTTTCTTTATATTTTGAAATCTTAAATTATATTAAATATGTGTGATCATTATAAAATAAAACTATTTGTAAATTAGTATTTCACATCTATGTAGTAATCATGTAGGTGTCACACTCATGTTCATTATGTCTAAACTTATACGTATATTTAAAGGAGAGCTTTGTTTTATTGTGTGAAATGTAATTAGTTCTGACTACCACAGTAGATCACTAACACCTCTCCAACCTCAAATTGGAAAATGAAGAGAAGGGAAAAAATGGATGCCTATAAATAATTGAGAATATGCTTTTTTTTTTTTCATTGCAAATATCTACTGAATGCATGCACCTAAGAAAAAGGGTTTGACAGATTAATTACTCTTCTCCCTTACTGAAACATTTCCACCACTTGAATCCTCCAGAGCAGTGTCTCTTTGCCATTGGCATCCCACACACCTCTGGAGACATTCAAGTGCAGATGCCTTGCTGAGGACTCAGAACTAGAAATGTCCAGAAGTGGTTCCTGGGGCCTGAGTGGACTGCAGGCCACACTTTGCCTGCACAGACCAGATGCTCATGTGATTTTTACATGTTTTTCAATGTGCGTGTGCGACTGGCTGGGCCTACTAAAACACAGGGCCTAGGGCAGGGGTCTGTCTTGCTTGGATCTGAATATATTATTTGGAAATATATGAAATGGCCTTTTTAACTGGTATAATGACTAAAAGCAACGTTTCTGAAGTCACACTACAAGACTTCAAATTCCTGTTTCTCACACACTGGTCATTTGACCACAGATAAGTCACTTATCTTTTCTGTGCCTTAGTTTCCTCATTTGTGAAATGGCAGTACTAATAATAGTGCCCACCTCACAAAGTTGTTTTATGAGGTTAAATAAACCAACACATGCAAAGTGCTTAGATGAGTGACGAGCTTGTTGTAATGACTACATAAATGTTACCTTTCTTCCTTTATAAATATAACCAGTCTTCTTTTTTTAGTCTATTCTGTATGTTTGTTAAAATCCTAGTTGTAAGTACCCATTTGAATCTAAATCTTTCACCCGAACAGATTTCTTTCCCTTTCTCAATGAGCAAAATGTCTAAATAAAAACTAAAAATTTTGTGTATATGTGTGTATGAAAAACTTATCCAACATTGTGAAAATATTCCATTAATGATTTAGCACACATATACACAGACACTTCTCCAAAACAGAAGTGTTTTAAATCTCTAAGTGCTAAGCATCACTGGAAACAGGTGGTAATATTCAAAAGTACCTGTAAAACAGCTGCGTGATACCTCAAACACTGGCGGCTCCACATGCAAATTTACGTCTACCTATTGGAAACCACACAGGAAAACTCTTACTCATTTTTCACTAATAAGGGCTTCCTTCTTGCTGCTTGCCATATGTGTCAGTATCATAAAGATAAAATTAACAGTTAACATTATGTAAAACAACTTATGTGCCTGTCACTGTGTTAAGCCCTTTACGTGACTTAAATAAACCATGCAGCAATCTCACAAAGGGCAGCCTCCATAAATATAATTTTATAGCATGAGAAAACAAAGAATAAGATCACTTCACATGGTGATTTGTCCAAGATCACAGAGAGTTAACAGCTGGACTGGTATTTCATCCCAGGTCTCTGATTTGAGCCTATGCTTCCTATATGCAGTTACAGCAAGAAAGGAGTAGAGCTAAAGTTGGGACTATAATTTTGTTCTCACTATGACCCACTGTTCATTTTATTATGTTTTTTAGCATTAAGTTTCTCAAATTACATGAGCTAACTAACAAGTCAAAGTCACAGGCCCTACCTAATAGAATGCCTGCTGGATAAAGTCACCTCACTTAGACAAGAGGTCAGAGCTGAGAACAAGCTGTGGAATTTAAAAAACAGCAACAACAACAACAACAAACATGTCTACATGGGTAAAGGAAAGTATTTGGTTAGTTATGTATCTAACCCACAAAAAATTATTGCTGGAAAAAAAAAGAGGTTGTCTCTTCAATTATTCAAACTCTCTTGTAAATATTTTGATATTTTCCAAATGCTTATTCAGCTTTACATGCCATTCTCTCTATGTGGAGTCAGTGATATTCTGCATAGAGGTGATGGCTTCATATAATTCAGCTGTGCAAGCCCATTTTCCAAAATGACCGTAGAAAAATAATGTCACAATAGGATGAAGGAAAGGAACAGTAAAAGTAGATGAAGTATAAGTTATCACATAAAGAATTCCTGAAAATTCTTCTTGGATTTTGATGGAGAATTCATAATTCTTCAAAGAAAAAGTAAACTTTTCAGTTTGGGTATGTAAGTAGATGTTTGTATATCATGAATTAGAAAAATGAACCTAAATTTGAGACAATACTATGAAGATGTCCAGAATGGTATATATGGTTGTCAGAAATTCCTGATACAATAATTGTAAAAAAAAAAGGGGGGGGTAATGTTCATAAAAAAGTAACTTTAGAAAGTATTGTTAAATCTTCATTTAAAAAATTTAATTAGCATCACAGGGATTTTCAGTCATACACATATTAGAAACACACATTTTTGTACTGAGGATCAGAATAATCCTTGGTAGATGACTTTAAAGCATTCAGACAATGTGCCTAAGTAAAGCTGTGTAATCTCAAACTTCCATGCAGCCCAGTTGTAAACAAGATGAGGTAATTTCAATTTTCAACACTTGGCACTATTTGTTTGCAAAGTCTTCGTGAACCCACTAATTGATAGCATATGCTTACATTTTTTCAGCTCTGAAGAATGTTTGCATACCACCGAAAAACACAGCCAGAATTACAGCATGTGCTTTTTTTTTCAGGGACCAAATCACTACCTCTGCATTAGCATAACTTCCAAACAGTGATAGCAGAGGCCCTTGTTTTCTATTTTAGAAATAGGCATAATAAATAGGCATAAATAGGCATAATATCGATCATATGCCAATATGGATGGTGTGTGAGACACTGAAATCAACAAACAAAAGATAAAAATTCCATACTCATTCAGTCACACAGCTAATATTTGATCACCTATTCTATGCAAGGCATTGTTACATGTACTGGGTAAAGCAGTCTGCGAGTTCTAGGCTTTTGATAACGTAAGGTACAGCTGTAAAGATGAACAAGTCCTCCTTATTACCTCCTTATTAGAAGTTGTGGTAGCCAGAATTCTAAGGTGAACCCAAATGATTCAATGCCTTTTGTATAAGCCACCTCCCCAATGTGGACACAGCCAATGACTACTAAGGGGATATCACTCCCACAATTAGATTACAAAATATGAGAAAGGTAAAATATTCTGAAGATGTAAGTAAGGTCTCTAATCAGTTGACTCTAGATTATCCTAATGGACTAGGTGAGCCTTTTATAAAACAGTCTAAAATTTTGATGGTTTGCCAGATAGGAGGTGGTGATGGGCGGTGGTGGGGTGGGGATGGGTGAAAACAGGGAAGGGATTAAGAAGTACAAATTACTAGTTTTTAAAAAACCATCACAGTGATGTAAATTAGAGAATAGGGAAATAACCAATAGTATTATAATAATTGTGTATGATGTTAGATGGGTACTAGACTATCAGGGTGACCACTTCATAAATTATATAATGTATAATCACTACGTGGTACACATGAAAACAATATAATATTGTACGTCAACTGTAATTAAAATCTAAAAATAAAATAAATAAAAAGGTCCAGAGTTATGAGATAAGAAGCAGCAGGGACACTTTTCTTTACTGGCCTTCAAGAAGCAAACTGCCAATGTTATGGAAATGGTCATGTGGCAGAAAATGGTGGGTGGCCTCTGGTTGCTGAAGACCTTGATCCTAAACACCACAAGGAATCAAATTCTGCCAACGACCAGTGAGCTTGGAAGAAGACCCCAGCCCCCAGATTAAACTGTAGCCCCAGCTGACACCTTAATCTGTATTTGGCAGAGGATCCAACTAAACCATGCCAGACCCCTAAGACACTGACGCTGTGTGATAATAAACATGCGTTGTTTTAAGCTGCTAAATTGGAGATTATTTTGCAGAAATAGAAAATGAATACATAATCAGCAAACTAAAAAATGCCCTAGAAATGATGAAGTCTTGTAAAATTCAGAGAATAAGACTCTTTTCGTCAATCACAAAATTCACTCTTGTTAGAGTAAAAACACTCGAGTCACTTAATAATAGCTGTGTGACCTTCACAAGTTATTCAACCTCTTTTGCCTCAATTTCTTTATGTATAAAATTGTGATAATATATGAAGTTTATGAGGGTTCAGTGAGAGAACACATTTCTAATGCTAAGACCAACTCCTGTCAAGTAAGTGCTCCATAAAATGTTATTATTGTTATTGCTCTAATTATTATTACCAGTATTATTAATTAAAGAAAACATATCTGTATAGCTACTACCTATTTAATATCTATCCCATGCTGATAAATATGAATAAATAAGTAAATAAATGGGAGAGAATTTTGGAATGGCTTCATGAAAATCACAGATAACTGTGATTTTGGTGGTCAGCAATATTTTTTAATCATTTATTCATTTAAATAAAATTATTTAGCCCTTCAGAGTCCTCTTATTACAATGTCCAGGGCAGGTACTACTATGTGAGAGCTGCTGTGATTTGAGATGAAACTTACATATCGTAATTGAACTAGAGACTGGACTGAGATACAAAGCCTAGTAAAGCTCCAAAATATTTTTAAGGATCCAACAACAATTTGGTTGTGGTTTTTATGGGAATAAGAAACCATGAACGAGACCCTCCATGTTATGTGATTTCCCCAAGCCTTTACCTGCTACTCTCTAAATTCAGTGCAGTTACTTTGAAATTCAGTGCGGTTATTCCAAGGGTCACAGGCTTATAATTTAGCATACATTTAGGGGTGACTGTGATCCTCCCCAGAGTCAATGGAAGACAGCTGACCTTTCCCTAGACCTATCTTTAGCCTGCTCTTAGTCACCAATATCTCCTCGGAAGGAACTTATACACACAATCTGCTGCCCCTGCTTTTGCAGTTGCCATCTGAGAGATGGAGCCCCATTCACCTGGTTCTGTCAACAAGGCTTGAGTTTGGGAGTCCCACAGGACCATAGCAAACAAAAAAGAAGTCCTTAATGGGCTCAAGAACACTCTTGCTTGGCTATATACCTGAACCCAGCACAGAAGGAGCAGACAAAATTCCCATCTCCCTAAGGGGCCTAACTACATGCTTTCCCAGCTGCTGCCTGAGAGTCCAGCTTTCAATCAGGTTACATCTAGATGCTGACTGCAATGCTTTGCTTGGGGACACTGACAGGTTTTGACACATCCTCAACTACTGGAGCCACTAAGGACAAAAGAAAGCAGCTTGGAAAATCACAGAGGTTTGAGAGACAACCAGGAGCACCAGCTGGGCTGACTAAGGAGGCCCATCTCCTAAACAAGATAACTCTGTCAAGACTGGGAGAGGTAACTGTTTTATCAACACAGAGAGTCAAAGAAAATGAAGAAACAAAGGAATATGTTCCAAACAAGAGAACAGGAGAAAACTCCAGACACAGATGGTAGGTAATAAAATGGCGAAAAGTGACTTATCTGATAGAGGGTTTAAGATAATGCTCATAAAGTTGCTTCAAAGTCAGGAGAACAAACAACACATGAAAAAAGTGGGAATTTTAGCAAACACAAAATATTTAAAAACTACCAAACAGAATTTAAAGAGCCAAAGAATAAAATAATCAAACTAAAAAAAAAAAAAAATTTGATAGAAGGGTTCAACAACAGATCAGATCAAGCAAAAGAAAGGAATTGGTGAACCTAAGGCAGTAGAAGCAGTAGAAGGGCAGTAGAAGCCATCCAATGAAGAGAAAAAGGGGAAAGACCAAAAAAGAGTGAAGAGAGCTTAAAGGCCTTGTATAACAAATAAAGTAGACCAATAAACACATTGCAGATGTCTCAGAAGGAGAAAAGAGACAAGGTCAGAAAGCTTATTCAAAGATACAATGGCTCAAAACTTCCCTAACCTGGATTTGGGAAAAAAAAAAAAAAAAAAAAAGGTATTCAGATCCAGGAAACTCTGAGAGTTTCAAATAAGATGAATGAAAAGAGATGTACATCATTATAATTAAATGTAAAAGTTAAAGACAAGGAGAAAATCTTAAAAGCAGCAAGAGAAAAACAACTTGTTATATACAAAGGAACCACCATAAGACAATGAGCAGATTTTTTTTTTTTTTTTTTTTTTTTTTGTAAAAAGACAAGAGGTAATAAGTGTGGGCAAGCATGTGGAGATAAAAAACCTTTCCTTGTGCATGTTAGTGGGACTGTAGATTGGTTTAGTACTATGAAAAACAGCATGGTATCTCCTCAAAAAAAAAAAAAAAAACAGTCCCAATTCTAGATATATTTCCAAAGGAAGTGAAATCAGGATCTCAAAGCAGTATCTGCATTCCCATGTTTATTGTAGCATTATTCACAATAGCCAAAGAATGAATAAAGAAGATATGGCAGATAGATGATAGATAGATGATAGGTAGGTAGGTAGGTAGGTAGATAGATAGATAGATAGATAGATAGATAGATAGATAGATACATACATACATACATACATACATACATACATACATATATACATACATACATACATACATAATAGAATAGTGTTTGGCCATGACAAAGAAGGAAAGCACATCATTTACAAAAATTCACGGTCCTTGAGGGCGTTATGCTAAGTGAAATAACTCAGAGAAAGGCAAATACTGTACACTATCACTTATAGGTGAATCTGAAAAGAATATTTGTCATAGAAACAGATACTAGAACAGTGGTTACTAAGGAGTGACAGGCGAGGGACATAGGGAGATGTTGGTCAAAGAGTAGAGATGAATAAGTTCTGGGGAAAGTGTAAAGCATGGGAAAATTAATTAATGATACTGTATTATGCACTTGAAAGACTTTAAGAGTAACTTTTATATGTCCTCACCACAAAACAAGAAATGGTAAACATGTGATGTGATGGAAGTATTGACTAATGCTACGGTGGCAATCATTTCGCAATACATACAAGTTTATCAAATCAACACAATGTACACTTTAAACTTATACAATGTCATATGTCAATTATGCCTAATAAAACTGAAAAAAACTAAAATTCACTGCATTGATGTTACAGAACTCTGATCAAGGCTTGGGAATGACAGCATCTATGAGGTTAATTGTTTGGTGTATTTGCGTTTTTGTCCTTTTCAATGTTAAAAAGATTATGAGAGTCTTAGGAAAGATTTCAAGAATAACTAGGATCTCATGGTAAAATATTCGCACAGCAACAGAATGGAAGAAGGTATAAAAGTAAAAAAACAAAAACAAAAACCAACCAACCAACCAAACAAAAACCCTTAACTAATACATTACATCACCAAAAATACTTTTTTTTATCCTAGTGAAAATTGTTTCAACTCGAGAAATATATTACTTCTGTTTATTGAGTGAAATCTCACAGAAGGAAAATTTTCTCATGGTAGTTGCTATTTTAAAGTACAAGAATTCTAGCTATTTATCAATAGAACAGTAATAGTGACTATAACCACACAAACATCATGATTCCTAATAGACTCAATGCTTATTTCCTATTTTCTCTAATTCTTAAAATTCTCATTCAGGAAAAATAAAATTCTATACATGAACAGCATTAGCGACAAATCCAACCAAGATCTGGTTATTTATTATTTTTCCACGAATAATTAAATATCACTCTCCACCATTCTGCTTTCTGGATAAATTAGGCAATATTCTACTGAAAGAAACTCAGCCTGGGAAAAAATAAAAAAAAATGCTGATGATGACAAGGAAAGTGCAAAATTTAGACATACGATTATTCTACAGTTTAGATTAATTATCCATTTTAGGAGTTATAGGGAAGCAGAGGAAATAATAAATGATTTATTGAAATATATCCATCCAATATGGATCTTGAAATGTAAAGTCCATAAGTAAGTGGGAATTATAAAGTTAAGCATGGTTAAAACTCCTGGTAAAACATCTCAGACATTTAAACATTTATTATTACTGCATCTAATCCTACTTCAAGAAATAGATTGAACTGTATAACTTGCTACAGAAACACACTTCCATAAATTTTGGATTTTCATCTTAAGGATTTTATTGGTCACATACTAATTGCAGTCTCAAATAAGAACGTAAGACCAGTGTGCCTTTCAAACATTTTTGTCATCTGCACAATGTCTGTCACTTCATAAAATTATAAATGCAGAATATTTATTACGTTTCCTGTCTAATTCAGTTAATGAACAAATGTAAAGCAAAATCAGTAAAATGAGACCGCATATTGTGATTTAAAAAATAAAAAATAGGACCTATAAGTAAAAGAGGGTTCTATTCAGTTGGAATGTTTGGCTAGTAGTGACATCATTGTTTAGAAGGAACAACTTAGAAATCAGTTCTGTGGGGGAACTTGTCTATATCAAAAGTTATATGTGTCCCCAGAAATCAAGAAAGTATTATTAATTCATTTTCATATTATTAAAACACACACACACACCACACACGCACACACACGTTGATTGAGCCCTTTTTTTTTTTTTTTTTTTTTTTTTTTGCCTGACACTGTAGTGGGCACTGGGGATGCAGGCGCGTCCAAGCCAAAGCTCCTGCAGGAAATCATCCCTTCCATGTTATCATTTGCAGCCCAGTCTTTTAAAACTTTTTATGGAACAAACAGGGCCAGATATAACAAGGATGACACTTTGCAAGTATACTGAGAGACGAAGAGAGAGGAAGGAGAAAGGATCTATTGATTATTTGATTCCAACAGGGAAAAATCAAGAATGACTTCAACTTTTCTTATAGCTGAGTAATATTCCATTGGATATATGTACCACATCTTTATCCAATCATCTATCTAAAGAGACATCAGTTTTTTGTGTGTGTGTCTTGGCCACCGTTAATAGTGATGCAATAAACAACGAGGTGCATGTATCTAACTAAAAGCAACAAACGAACATGACAAACAAACAATACTCATGGACATGGACAGTGGATTAGTGGTTAGCAGAGGGAAGGAGGGGGAAGAGGAGGTAGATAAGGAATAAAGAGGGTCAAATATTTGGTGGCAGAAAGAAATTTAACTTTGGGTGGTGAATGCACAATGCAATATGCATATAATGTATTATTAAGTTGTATACTTGAAACCTATTTGATTTTATTAGCTAAAGTCACCCCAATAATTTTAATTTAAAAAATAATAACTTCAAAAAGCAGGCAGCATTACCTAGACAATGGAATTGAAAGGGTTTGGAATAACAAAGAATATGTCAAAGACTATCCTCGATCAGTTTTTTCTTTAACAGGTATTACACACAAAACAACAGGTGTTTAAAAGCACAGAGAAATGAAAGAGACAGCCATATTCAAGGATAAGAAAGTAGTCAAGTGACTAAAGTAAATATTATATGTCAGGAGGAGGGGACTATGCTGTGGAAGTCCTCCAATGCCTCCCTGTGTAAACTGAGATTGAGATGAAAGAGAATTCTGAACTGGAGCTACTCCATGATCCCTTATAAGTTTACCAATATAGAGTAAGTTCTCAATTCAAAGTGGTATCAAATGCATATTTAAAACAGGTTTCTTAAAAGTATATTTCAGAATACTTTGACCTAAGCAAACTAAAGGAGGACAGGTGCATACCTGACATGAAAAAAAAACTATTTTGCATTGAAACACATACATATCTTAGAAAAGTTATTTCTAAGTGATAACTCCACATCTTGCTCTCATTTAGAGGTTTCCAAAATTTTGTACCTTGAGATTGCCAATGTTCCTGCAATTTCTCCATGCCCACATCACCCTTCCACCAATGAAAATCTTTCCCAAGTTTTTCACCAAATTTGAGAAATTCTATCTGCAAGGATTAAAATCCAAATAAATTAGTTAATCGTTTTTATGCTGATAAATATTGGAACATCTACAAATACTGAATAAAACTCTGTCAATCCAGAAGAAAAATACTTTTTCAGAAATGATGGAACATTTTCTTTCTCTGAGCCTCATCTTCCTTATTAGTGAAGTATGGAAACTATTCCTGATGTTCTGTAAGGTGAATTACAGAACATCAGCTGGGTGAGTTATCAGTTCTGTGAAACCTTCCACCTATGGCTAAGTGAAGGCTCTGATCCATCCTTTTTTATGCATCATTTCCTTTTTCATTTCAGGTAACGTTGTCTACTTTTCCTTCGTGTTTGAAAAATTTAATGCTTAATTTGATTAAATGACATGGATAGGAATGTGCAAAATGACCTATTTTAAATCAAGCCATGGCTACAATAAATTGAATAAAAAAAAAAGGAGAGAGAGACACCTGCATTAAAGATGTCAACCTTAGCTGAATATAGAAAAGGAAAGAAGAAAGCTTCTTTAAACAGTAACAGGCTTGAACTGTAAAGCTGGGGCCTTTAAGGTTGTGATGAGAAGCCCATGGGAATAAATGTTTTGACCATGGAATATGACCTATGTTTCCCAGTTATATGAAAATACTTGGAACTTTAGGATTATGGGTTTGAAAATTTCAAAAAACAAACAAAATAACAGAATCCTGCCAGGGTATGGAATCATGTCCTATCAGAGATGTTTTACTGAGAAGTAGACAAAACTTAAGGGTTCCTCCTTAGCAATGGCTTCTTCCAAGGACCTGGGAGAGGCCCTAGCAATGTGTTTACCAAGTCGTATGTTCCAGAAATATTTACAAAAGTAAGATATATTTAATGCAATCAATTAAGACTGTTGTCTCTTTTCATTCCTTCTTATGCTCCATCAGGCTCTCCCTAGTGTCAGGCGGTGACGGAGTGTGTAGAGGCATTGTGAGTCCTGCTAAAGAAAGCTGAGTTTAGGTTTAATTTTATGTGGTTCACAGCCATGTCCTTGTATCGTCAAGTTGTTGACAATGTTTTGTTGTAGGAATGGCTTCCAGAAGTTTCTTACCCCCTACCATGCTGACTCCCCATGCACCTGCTGTCAGGACATAGAGTTGTAAAGCCAAAGGTTCTGTAGAGATATTAAAAGGTCTTCTGGTGCCAGTTACTACAAAAATAGAAGTAGTGTGAGGAGAATCAAGGTTTCAAATGTATAGAATCAGCAACTGGACTATGGAAAAATCTTTAAAATTTCCAATTCATATATGAAAGACACTTGATGGAGGTTTGCAACAATCTTAAAAATTTACATGACATGGCTAATAACAAGTTGAGATGCTAAGAGAAACTTTTTCAAACTATCAATAAATGAGAAGAAAAAATTTTGATTAGCCATAGTAGAATACTGCAGGATCTCTTTATCCTT
Source organism: Eonycteris spelaea (assembly GCA_003508835.1). Classification (NCBI taxonomy): domain Eukaryota; kingdom Metazoa; phylum Chordata; class Mammalia; order Chiroptera; family Pteropodidae; genus Eonycteris; species Eonycteris spelaea. Next base: position 1,128,390 of record PUFA01000168.1, read on the forward strand.
TTTACAGAAAATGAAATAATAAAATAATGACTATATGAAGAATCCAAGAGTATATAGTCAAAAATATAGAAAAAAAGCATTATAAAGATGTCAGTCATTTAATTAATAAAAAATTATATATTATTTTTCTAGTTTTTTAGATATCAGTGATACTTATTTGTATTTTTGTTTATAATTTCTTGTTTTTAATTCTCTCATTCTAAATACATATTTACTTTTCTACCTAAATTTCTGTTTTTATTTTAAACAGAACTCCCTCAAATTGTATAAGCTTTCACCCATACAAAACCTGGATTATTCTTTGACCTAAGGTCAATTTGTGGTTTGGCTCTCTCTTAATGATTCATTAAGGAACTCTGATGGAAAATGTTAAAAATAATTGTTTAATGCCTATATATATTATAGAGGGGTGGTAGAAAGGGAGAGATTTATATGTTTGCAGCCCTCTGTTCAGAGGGGTACATCTTCTCCTGGCTGAGCTGGTGTGGCTGTGTTAGAGGCCAGGAAGGAGGAAACAACAGCACTGTATTTGATAAATGCCTACCTGTATTCATTTTCCATGCTACAATATATCATCATGAACTTTGTGTGTATATACGTTATCTTGCAGTTCTAGAGTTTAGAAGTCCAAAATGGGCCTCCTTAGGCTAAAATCAAGTTGTCAACAGAGCTTCATTCTTTTGGAGACTCTGAGGAAGCCATTTACAGTTTGTGGAGACCTCCTACATTCTTGGATCCTGGCTTTCTTTTTCTAACTTTAAAGACAGCAATTTTAGGCCAAATTCTTCTCATGCTGCCATCTTTCAGGCTTTCACTCTTCTGACTCCTTCTTCTGTTTGTAATGACCCATGATTACGCTGGGCCCCTCAGATACTCCAAAGCTAATCTCAAAGATAGCTGAGTAGCAACCTTAATTCCAATCTAACTAAACCACCCGAGCAGGACATTTTAAATTACAGAAAGTGGTATTCTTAAGAGATAAATTTATTTCTTTTTTTAAACATTATTTCAATTAGAGTTATATTCAACATTATTTTATATTAGTTTCATTTGTACAGCATAGTTATATAACTTATGAAGTGATCCCTTGATTAGTCTGGTACCCACTTGGCACTATACGTAGTTATTACAATATTATTGACTATATTCTCTATGCTGTACTTCACATCACCATGAATGCTTTGTAACTACCAATTTGTACTTTACCTTTTCACTTTTTTCATCCAGTTCCCCAAACTCCCTTCCATCTGGCAATCACCAGTTTGTTCTCTATGAGTTTGTTTCTGCTGTTTGTTCATTTATTTTGTTCTTCAGATTCCACATATAACTGAAACCATATGGTATTTGTTTGATTTATTTCACTTAACATAATACACTCTAGGTCTATCCATGTTGTTACAAATGGTAAGATTTTCATTTTTTACATCTGAATAATATTCCATAGTATATATGTGCCACATCTGAAATCATAAAGCTCCTAGAAGAAAACATAGACAGTAAACTCTCCAACATTGCTCTTCGTAATATTTTTCTGCTATATCTTCTCAGGCAAGGGAAAAGAAATAAAAAATAAACAAATGGGACAACATTGAACTAAAAAAGGTTTTGCACAGCAAAGGAAACCATCAACGAAATGAAAAGACGACCTACTGAATGGAAGATATTTGCCAGTGATATATCTGACAAGGGATTAATATACAAAATTTCTAAAGAACCCATACAGCTCAACACCAAAAACAATCCAATTAAACATTGACAGAGAACTTGAATAGATATTTCTCCAAAGAGGACATACAGGTGGCCAAAAGACAGATGAGAAGATGTTCAACACCACTAATCATAAGAGAAATGCAAATTAAAACCACAATGAGATATCACCTCACACCTGTCCGAATGGCTGGCTATCACCAATAAATCAAAAAACACCAAGTGCTGGCGAGGATGCGGAGGAAAGGTTACCTTCTTACACTGTTAGTGGATTACAAATTGGTATAGCCACTATGGAAAACAGTTTGGAAGCAAATAATTTCCTTTTTAATTTAACAAAAGCAGTTGATGACATGAAGTGACAGCACACATCACCATCATTTTGTAATCTCCTACTGCTTTAGATTAAAAAAAAAAAAACCTTTGAATCCAAATAAATTAGATTTCAAAGAATAAATTGAAAGTTAATTTGATTGTCAACAATGCAGAAACATTCCTTTTTTCCTCAGGCACCTTAACATCCCTTTTAATGCAGGTGACGATGTGAATAAATATTAAGGGATACCTTGGAATTTTAATTTAGAGAAGCCATTTTCACTAAATCGAATGTTTAAAAAACATCCTTATCTGTTGTGAGTATATGTCACAGTATTCTGAAGAAAAGTGCATAGTTCATCTAGAATTAGAGAAATTTCGAGCTAAGAAAACTATCTCAGAGGTCATCTGATCCAGAGGTACCCAAACCACCTATGGTGAAAAACTAGCTTTTTCTTTTATAATTTTCAATCTGCCATTGACCAATAATTTTGTAAAACAAAATGAAAATGAATTACTAATAAATGAAATAACAAAAAATGATAAACATATAAGAACATAAGCTCTAATTTTTAATGATTAGATTCAACAAATATAAAATTATTATGGCAAATGGTGTAAAATTTATAACACATACTCTCATTTTCTCAATTTCTGTATTTATCTCATCACAGACAAATTAGTTCATTAGTCATTACTGGTTCCCAAACTATACCTGACGTGGCACTGACAAAGTACCCTTATTTTATAGAAGAGCAAATTGAGAACCATAACAATTTCTTTCTCCCCCTCCCATCCTTCTTTCCCTCTCCCTCTCCCGCATCTTTCAAGCACTGACTACATACCAAGCACTGATCTAGATTCTTCACGTATACTATTTTACTTAGTCTTCAAAAAATCTTTTTTAGGTAAATACTATCCTCATTTTATAATTGAAGACACTGAATTCCATAAAATGTGTCATCTGATAACACTGTTACTTTTCAGCAAACCTGGGGATATCCAAGTATCTTTATTCTAGTCCTATGTGAAAGTTAAAAGACAACCTTCAATAAATAAAATTTATTCTTTTTTTCCCAATCAGAAGTTTTGCGAAAGGAAAAATAAATGCCTTAACTTCAGTTTTGGAATTTGTGCAACTTGGAATTAACTGTACCTTGATCCTGATGATTGTGTATATACAAGAAAAACATGGAACAAAAGGTTAGATGGAGAAAAACTAATACAGAAAGGAAAAATTACTATTAGTCCAAGGTGGGGCACATACCCACAACAGTTGTTGGATCACGGATCTCATATACACTCTACACAGCTGTGTTTATATATTTTTCCCTACTAATGTTAATCCCAACAATTTAAACCATTGGGGAGTTTGGGGAGTTTAGTTATTTCACTCCTTCTTTTAAAGAATGTTTTCTTGGGAACTTTCATTATAGTAAATGTCTATTAAATATAGTATCCTATTTAGGCAATAATTCATGTTTATTTCAAAAAAAGCCATAAACAAATATAGACATAAAAAAAAAAAAAGACTACCAGCATAGCATTTTAAAACTTCTGACTATAACAGTGATTTTTTAACACCTAGGAGTAATGCTCGTGTCCTAATTATTAGCTCAGGTCCTATTTTTCAACAAGGAGATCTTTTTGTAGTAGTTGTAGTTTTTCCTATAAAATGGCCTTTAAAAGAGAAAGAAAACTTTATATTCTATCTCTTTGCATGTAAAAAGCAAACAGGTCACCAGAGATTTTATCTAGACAGTTCAAGTAAAAAGTTCTTAAAACGTCTAGTTAATTGCCTCAAACCACTGCTTTAATTGTCTACGGAGACAAAAACTACAGTTGCTTAGTGAATGTTAAATAATGAGTACAAACATCTATTATTAATAAGTTTTTTATCAATTTTTAAACCTAGTAAACCATGAGTCAATAATATCCTGAAGCCATGAATTCAACTAATTAAATATGTTTAAAGTGGCATTTGTCTTTATTTTGAATTCATGAATTCAGAAGAAAAATAAATAACTTGTTAGCAAAGCTTGTAATTTTAATGTAGACTATGAAAGGTTTTTCAAATGCCCTTTGTTTTGTACACACCTGTAATCCTTTGTGTTATATTCCTCCTGGGATTTGATATTTCTCTAATACTACCTTTCTTTTCTTTTTGTCTGTCTCTACTGTAGACGTTGGGTGCTCACTCCAGATAACCAAGAAAAGTAATAAATCTTTTGTTCCTAATTGGCAAGGCTCACTCATACAGTCCTCTGTAGCTATTCACTGGATTAGATTTTGTGGTCTTCTCTCTTCTTTGCTTGGGGAAGACTAAACCAATCCACCAAGGTTCAGTTCAAAGACTAATGCAATCACTGACTGCTTAGTCTATATCAAACTCCCTGCTAGGGAAAAGATGTTGAGAAGATGAAAAGGTTATACATTACTCATGGAGTTGACAGTTTATATCTATGAAAAGAGACACTGCGCTTCAATGCAACTGTGGAAGAGGGTTAAAGGCCCTTAAGGACAGCCAAGACAAAGCAGAGGGGTTTTGCAGAAGTAAGTGTGCATGAAAGATCTAAGTTAGAAATGGGCAAGTAACTGAAAGGCTTCATCTCAAGCCCTCATGGAAGTAAAAGAGAATAGTATGGAGCTGGATCATGCAAGGCCCATAATGAACAGGTTAGAGGAAACAGGAGCCTAGATAGCAATGGTTGCAGTGGGGATGGAGAGAGAAACCTTTGAAAGCCATTTAGAAGATGAAATGGAGTTTATTGATAGATAAGATAAAGAGAGGGAAGAATCAAACAGGCCTCTCATATATCCAGCTTGAGTGGTTGGCCAAATGGTAGAACTGCTCAATAAGATAGAAACATAGAATATATAACATATTTGGCAGGAAAAAAATAGTGTTTTGTCACGTTGAATTATATAACATGCTAAAATTTACATGATATTGGTGAAATATGCAGGTAGAGACATCAATAAGCAGTTAGATAGGGAAGTCTGGCTGCGGAGGCATACATAGGAATCACAGTAAACAGATGGTAACTGCAGGGATCGGCATTATTATAATTACCCCCGAATAAAGTATGCAGAGCAGGCAAGGGGTTAGACAGAATCCTGGAGAACAGTGACCTGAAATTTATAAAATCTTTTTTTTATATTGTGTTAAGTGCTTTCAAGTGGGCCGTACCAGGCTCCAAATGCTGTTTTCCAGGTATTTTGTTTGTAGGCTCAAGCTAACTAAAGTCCTTACCTTCAGCCTCCCTTCTCATCTCAGCAACAGAGAACCTCTGTGCCAGTCTCCTTTAGCATAAATATAACAAGTAAAAGTGCCAAGAACAAAATAAATATCAATATATTTTAAGAGCTTTCAGGAGGGAGGAAAGGGTCATTCTGTATATTCAGCTGTTAAGTCAGAGCAATCTGTAGGCATTTTTTAGCAGGTAGCTTGCACTTTAAGGCATGAAAGGGCTTTCTGACTTTTGAGGCAACAGCTGTGAAAGGCTGCATGCTATGGTGGTGAGTCTCCTTCATTAGAAGTCCTGTATCAACAGCCATTAGAGTAGTCACAGAGGAGGTGTCCATGAGTAGAAGACTAGCAGATAATCTTTTAAGCCCTTTGTGTTCACTATCTATAATTATCAAATTTATATTCATTAGATCAGCTGTGTTCATGTTCATTTGTTTCTCACGTATTCAGAATAGATACATAAAATATATTTCATTTATCAAAGTAGCTAGGAAAAGTTGAGATGCTTTTTAGTAGTTTATAGTGAAGTTTTGATAGGCAGATGTAATTGTTTTAATGATATAATAAATCTTTCTCAGTAATGGCTCCAGTTCAAACCATACTCTTTCCTATAGGCTCCACTAAAATGAGGGTTTCCTTCTCCAGAAAACCTGTAATCTACGCACAGGCTTCCTATTCACATAAACTGTTTAAGAATTTAAAATAAAGAATTTTAAAGAGTCCAGGCAAGTCAGTAGAATAACTTTGTATACATCTTCAAGTAGAAAACAATAAAAATGATCATTGAGCTAGCACTTCTTTTAAATCAGATGAGTCAGAAACACAAAAAATATAATTGTCTTTTACTGTTAAAATTGCTACAACAAGCAGTACTCTGATAATGTCCATTTTCATTACTGAACTCTTGGTACTGACTAAAGAATTTCAACTTCATCTGTGGACAGTTCTGCTAAGTTTCAGGAATAACCAAACTTTTAAAGTGGTCATAGGAGAGAAGACTAGGCATGAAGGTAATAGATTGGTTATGAGCCTCAGTGATGGTCAGAAAACATGCCCCTTTAATAGCATGGCTTAGAATTCAAGAAGCGTGTGCTCAGGCATCTAAACTTCTTGCTTACCAGATATTTGACCTTAAACAAATTACGTAACTTCTGTAAGTTTCTTTACCTGATAAAGGATGAAATATATACCTCGTAGGGTTGTTTTCTGGATCGAATAAAATAATACATATAAAGGGATGCACATAACAAAAAAAATTCATGCATATTTTTTGTTTTCATTGATGCTAACATTATACCAAGAGGATTTCTACTTTAAGTGCTTATGAAATATCAACTTCATATTTTTTAAGTTGTTCATATGAAAACTATTAGGGACTTATTTACTATAAAATAGTAATTATATATTACATATTCAGATCAAGGTTCAAATAAAACCATAGGATATTATCCCAAAATGTTCCTTGTTTACACTTTCAAGAATATCCCACTCTTAGGAATATTTTAAGAATCAAATTATATGTTATTACATTACTGTATTTACCACTGAGTCTTCATAAGAGCACAAAAAATCTCAAATTTTATTAGCAAAGATATCAAACTCCTTATAATTTTGTTAGCAATTATATAGCATGAGTACTCCTGATGCTGACGTTAAGCAGCAGATAAAACTGTTTGTACCATGGCCAACAGTGTATTTCAGGTGGAGGGTGTTCATTTCAGGACGGAGAGTAACAGTGACACCTTTACAGAGCGTAGACATTCGTAATCCCATGCCTTTCATATAATGAAGACCAAAGCTCAAAGGCGGAGGGTATGGCTCCACAGAATGACTGAGCGATGTGGTTGCGGTGGTGGGGTTCCTTTTCCACCACTCCAGATGTTTCCTTCCATGTAAAAATAGCTCCATGAGTATGATGTCCCTGGCCTCTCACTACTCCCTTACTCATCCTCAAAGAAGAGTAACCTGGTCTTGCTTAATGGGTTTGATACAAAGAGCCGAGCATGCATAATCCTCTGTCCTGCCTAAAGTACACTGCAGCGGGGCATTGAGAAGGCCTCCCCAGCCCAAAAGTGCCCGGATCTCAGACTGGGATTCTGTAAACACGAAGAAACTTCACAATTGAAAGACATCTTCCAATACTAGTTTTACCAGTATTATCTGCCTAGTCCTTTTGTTTATTTCACAGTGGTTTCTAAAACTAGATGGGGAAGGCAAGTACTATTCATTGGGTCTCTTTAGACCCAAACAAGTTCAATTGTTATTCGGGTGATTTTTAAGTGGAGAAAACAACTTTGTTGAGCACATACCATATTGTCCAGGCCTTATGTTAGATGTAAAAGAAATAATTAAAATGCAATTCCTGTTCTTAAGGAGATTAGGGTCTGGTAAGAGAGGGATACCCATACAGAGCACATTAATACAATAAGGCAATTGCTATGCATCTGACACTCTCATGCCTGCTATTTGTACAATTCTCTGCTAACAGAGACTGTGAGATATACTTATTTACAGGCACCAGCTATAGCTCTATCTCTCTTCCTCCTACACAGGAATATACATGGCAATGCAAGAAAAAAGAGTTAATGGGAATACTTGTAAAAAAAACTTCTAATATAGAAAAAAAAATCAAACTGCACAGGAAGACTTGGTTGAAAGTGAAAGTGCTACAGTGGGTTTAAACTCTGCTCTTTGGAGGGTTTTGGTGGAAGAGGGGAGGGAGTTCTTAAAAGCTCACGGTCTTAAGTCCCTCTAATAGCTCTGTTTTTTTCTTATTTTACACACTATGATTCCACAAAGGAGTTCTTCTTGGGAAAAGAAAAACTGAAGGAGATAGAAAAACATTATATAGGAACTTAAGTGTGATGCAGGAAGTGGCAAGAGCTGAGGCTGGAGAGGGAGCTGGAGGCCATATAAAGAAGCTACCATCTTTCAGGTGACTAATTCCTAAAGTTTGGGGGCACACTGGAATTGCCTGGGCATCTTCAAAAAATACAGATGCCTAGATCACACCCGCGAACTTTCTAGTTTAATCAGTATGGTATGATCTGGACTTTAAGATTTCTGAAGTTTCCAGATGATTCTAATGCACAGCAAGTCAGAGATCCACTGTCACAGACAAAGAGGGAACAAAGTGACAAACTAGATTCACTTTTTAAAGAGGTCAAATGTGTGTGGAGTGGAAGTCTAGATTCTAATCTTGTTCTAACAAGTATTTAATATTAAAACATTTATTAAAATCCAAACTATCTATGTAAAGGTAACTGCACAGAATAGCTTAAAGTGACACGTTACAGTCCTGGTATAAATGTATACTAGCCAAGGTCTTGTTTGCTGGTTTTGCAAGAAGTGAAAATGATTATGGTTCAATTAAAAAATATGTGTGTGTGTATATCTGTGGTATATGTATATAGATTATATATATATGCATATTTATATGTATGTATATTTACGTGTGTGTATATAAATATATATCTAAATAAATAAATAAATTATATATACATGCATACATATATATACATACATACATACATATATATATACATACATACATATATATATACATACATACATATATATATATATATTAAACACAGAGAACTGAAAGAATATGTACAACCAATGAATACTAAGAATTCAGGGAAGCACTGAGAACTTCAGCACAAAAATTCAAAGATCTTCTCCTAGTCTACAGCACTGCCATTTGCTTATTTAGTATTAGTATTATTTAGTATTATAATTCATTTAGTCTCTGTGCCTCTCTCCATTCCTGTTACAAATTCCAAGGAAAAAAAGTGATTAGCCTAGCTTTGGCCATAGGAATTCTCATATATTAATCAGTCATGACCAGAAACTATACTCAGGTATTGTCATAAACTGGAATATTCTAGCCTCCCAATACTCCCACCCCCAGTTTCTGTCCACCACAACTTGTTTAGTGTTAAATCTCTCCTGGTACACCTGAGAAAAGGGACATGGGGACATTACCTTTGCTCACAATATAGGTTGACACAGGCTATGACCTCATAAATAAAGAGAAAAGGAAAGAGATTAAATGGTGGTCTATAGAAATATCAAAAACTTCCACACTGTTTAACTTAAAATTTGTGCCCAAAAAACTGCCGCACTCCTTAATTTAAAATTTGTGCCCAAACAAAGCTCCACCCAGAGAGCACATTCCCTTCTTCTTGGCCCATGTCCTCTAAAAGCCAGCGGTATGCCCATTCATCACAGAACCAACACGCGTCTCACGTTTTCAAACACCTATAGCATAGAATTGTCACTGAGACCCTCTGAGTACATTAAAAGGTTGGCACAAATGGATGACTCCATGCATGATTATGAACGTATTTCTACTCTCTTTTACAAGCCTGCCATAAACAATGAATAAGAGATGTTTATTATTAAAAAGTTCTGATTCAGAAGAAGCAGTATAGAATTATTTCAGGATGAGAAAATTATGTTTTAGAATTCTGGTTTTTTCTTTTGGAAAATTTAATTTAGCGCACTGTAAAATGAGGGCAGAAATCATACATACCTGGAAGATTTACAGTGAGGATCAAAGGAGATAATGAACATAGATAATGCATATTAAGGTTCTTGGCATTGTCCTACCACATTAAAATGTGCTCAATGAATGGTGACGATTATTATTTTTGATGTTTCTTCTATTATGGTTGGTCATAATTCTTAATTACAATACTGAATTCAGAAATCAAATTATCTTATGATGATCTAGAAATGCAAACACCCAGTGATTCAGCAGTTTCCAAATAAATGCTGGAACCATCAGTTTTATAGTCAGCATTGCAAATGTTCTGTAGGTGTATCTTGAAATGTTGAAATGAACTAGAAACCTCCATAAATCTTAAAAATATGAGACAGTAAATTCAAGGAACCCGGCTGGCAGGGCACATGCAGAAAGCTGCCTCCAATTCAAGCTCTATATTTTCCCAAGAACTAAGGCCTTGCTCTGTCACTGTCATCATTTGTTTTTGTTTTTCCTTTCTCTTTTTGGCAACTTCGAAATTTTTTTTTTCTTTAATCTTCGCAGGTAGCATTGGGTGGCAGCTATTCAGGCACCCTGGAGAGTGGTTTAATGATGAGGAAACCCTGGAACATGTATGTACCTCCCATCTTCTGAAAATAACTCAGCATGAAGATTTTACAGCTATCCCCTTAACCTGCAATATTTCCTCCTGTGATCATCTTGAATTGTGAACAGACACATGAAAATAAGTACATGCCTTCCCAGTCACGTCCCTAGGAACATGTTCTTTTTCTTTTTTATTTACAATGTAGGGAAGAAGGAAGACAGAGTAGAATAAAACCTTGCTATCATGATTGCAGGGAGCATTGTGCACCAACATCCAAAGTTTTCTTAAAGCAGCAGGCATGTAGAATTTGCCATCTTAAAAGTTGGTACCAGAATTCCTCATAAAAAAGAAACTTCAAGTTAAATACCTTGATCAGTTTCTTGGAGGTAGAAGGTGAAACGTGAAGGCAAGAGTTTAAAAGACGGAAGAATTTAATAAAAGAAAGAAATAGCTAAATGATTCAGCATTAAAGTGGGGGGAGGTTGGAGGGAAGCAGGATAGAAGACAGAGAATGAAAGAGGGGAGAGACAAGTGAGGGCTGAAAAATATAATACAAGATTGCAGTCTGCAGAAATTCAGGTGGAATCAGGCTTATGAAGGGTGTATGATAAGGCAGAAAGAAAATCCTCTACATTTTTTTCTTTTTTAATCCTCCCTTTCTTTACCAAAACTTCTAATGACATCTGATGCAGCCATACACCCTTGTGAGCCAAGGTTGTGAAGGGAGGCACAGGCATTACCAAGAAACAATAGGAACCAGAACCTTGTAGTTGTTGATGAGGGACAGCTGTTTGGGTCTCTAGGCGGCGACCTGACACAGAGGGATGAAAAATAGTCATAGTAGTTCTGGGAGTGGCACCAAGAAGTAGCAGAACTGACTAGAGGTGACTAGCCTACTTCTCTCCAAAGGCCCAAACAGGTGATCTCAGCTCCTAGAGGAAGGGCAACATCTGTGTTACATAAGTTAATGTCTCTGGCTGCTGAATACACAAAAGAAGACAAACATATCCTTACAGCAGCCTTCCCTACACTCAACTATACTAGCCTTATACACTGGCTGAAGAAACCATGTGCATTCACCCTCAGGACTTTTGACCTTGCTGTCCTCAGAATGCTCCTCTAGGAGCATGGCTAATTTTTGTCCAGTTAAGGTTGAGCACAAACATCCTCAGAGAGACCTTCTCAAGTCATCTCTCTACAGTACAGCCTCTCCTCTCAATCTAGAACCTAATCCTGTTTTATTATTTTCATAGATCTTATAATCACTTGATAATTTTTGGTTTACTAATCATATTTAAGTGAATCCAAGAGGTAATTAACTATAAGATGTACTATTATTTCATGTATTCCTATAAAGCAAAATGCTGTCAGTTAAACTAAGCACAATATTTTCTTACCATTTTGAGTTCTGATTATATACTTAATTAAAAATCCGCTTTTTTGGTCTTCTTTAGACATTTATTTTTTATCACATATCACTCTTTTACATACATAGATAGGAAGATAGAACTGAAATATGTCATTTATTGTCTTGCAGAAAAATACAAAGATGTAGTCATTCTTTCAGAAATAAGTATTAGCTTCATTAATATCTAATTTAAGTGCTCTGTTTCTGGCTTTCCTACAGCAATAATAACTCTTGTTTTCATGTCAAATTATAGTCTAACCTTCTCAAAGACATTTTTAATGGCAACTAAACTCAACCTGTGTACACACAGCACAACCCCATGGGCAAAAAATGCCCATGTTTTAAAAAGTTTGGGCATAAGCAGGAAATGATAGCTATGTCAGACTGCTCTCTGGCCAATGGTTGAAAAGACACCTTCAGTAGTGAGCTGTAGCTGACTTAAACTCGGTAAAAGGTGAAAAAAAATGTGTATTGTCTTAGAATCAGCACAATAAGCTAACTGATTATTTATCATCTCTCTCACAGTATCTTCTTCTTGAAAACATAAGATCTACGACAGCAGGAATCTTGCCCATACATCCCCACAGCCTAAAACACAGTGAGTAGGCACTCAAAAAATACTTATTCAAAGAATGACATGTGTTCTTTCTTAAAGCTGATGCCTTACCATCCTGAGTGATGTAGGAGAGGTAACAGCTGTAAATACAATTTCTTTGTCAATTTACAACTGGTATTTCTGGTGTAGTAATTGTAACTTAAAAGTTTGCAGCCACCAATGAGAAGAAATGCCATCTAATCTCCTTAGACAGAGACACTGTTCTAGTCTTTTCCCTTAAGTATCCTAAATGATAATGAACTAAAAATAATGGGCTGCTTGCTAATCTACTCTCTGATGAGACAATCTTTGGGCTGAAATTCTCATGTACAGAAGCCTGGTCAAGGTAAAACTGACAAGTGGCACCAGGATGAATTTTTGGATGTACATACCACAGAGACTCCATTAGAAACATACTAACCCCATTCAGGTTTAAGAAATTGAGAGGTTTAAATACTACCTGAGCATACGAGTATCAGAAATTCAGATAGTATTAGATAAAACTCTTTCTTTTATCTAGTTGGATGTTTAATTCACATCACTTTTTCTTAGGGCAACTTATCACTGTTTTCTTTAATGGCCTCTCTTTGTACTTCCCTCATTATAGTATACTAAATAGATGAGAGCTTTGGTAAAATTCAATAAAAAGCATGCGTTGTTTTTCAAAAACCCTGCACAAGTAATGTAATCTTGACACGTATATACCCAGATGAATTTAAGATATTACTATAAGAACTTCCTGTTTTCTCACCCACCCCATCCCCCTGGCCCCCGGCTTTGTCAGAGATATAACAATATACTTACCTATCTTCCTACAGACAGAAAATGCTCAGTGACCTCAGTTTGGGTTCCCTTTAGCCTCTCTTGCAATCTTTCCATGGGAGCTCCTCTTTCATACTGATTTTTTCCAGGTGTCTCCTATTTCTGTTATCTTTTCAATTCTCTTTACATTTACTCTAATATGAGGAAAGCATTCTATAAGAAAAGTAGTCTAATGAGCTAGTTACTATAGATAATATACTTTTGTACAGCATTATTTTAAAGGGTTCTTTTTGCTGAATATTTATGCTCTTGCTGAGACCATTACCTTCTCATGTACCCAATGACTAATCTTATGTGATGATTTCAAAAGTACAATTAGCTGATTTGTCAAAATATAACATACTTCCTTATTACTAAACCTATATTTCCATGATGTTCTGAGAACATACCAAATGAACAATGTGACTGCACAATATATTATGCAGTCACTGTATTAGTCAGAATAAGATAAATTATTATGTTGCAGTAACAAAATAACCTTGACATCTCAGTAGCTTAACTCAAAGTTTGTTTCTTACTCACATAAAATCAAAGCAGTCTGGGTGACCCTCTTGTAGCTCCACCGTTTGGAAGTTCGAGGTTGCTAAAGAAGAAGAAACTTATGGAAAAGACACAATGGCTCAACTGCTTCAGCCCAGAATTGCCAATTCCACTTTGACTACTGTCCACTAGCTAGAATTAGTTATAAAGATTAAATAAATAAAAAACAATAACTCATAAAGTACTGCCTAGTCTACGGTAGCATTTAATGACATTTAGTTAATATTATATTTAAATGTTATCATGTTAATTCATTGTTATTATATTAATATATCTAAATAGTACCATTTCATTATTACTATTATCTCAATATTATTATTATTATTATACTTAATAATTCAGTTTTATGGATTGATTTTGAATCCTGGGCATTTTTAATATTATTTCCCTAAGTAATACAAATAGAGTAATATGGATAAAAATTTTCTTGAAATCAATATTACATCCTATTTTAATAACAAACAAAACAGAAAGTTCTTCAATTTTACTCTTCGTTACTGAGCTACAACTAATGGGAAAATATTGTATAAGTGCTTGTAAATATTAATTATATTTTCTCTGCCAGTCAGTCACTTTCATCACAATCCTGCTATTACCATCAAATAATGGTAAAATGTGAAAATGAAATTTTACTCTAACCATCCTTGTAAAATCTGTCATGCACATACTTGGGGCCATGCACAGCTATAGAGTTTCCAAGAGCCTCAAAATGAGGAGTCTTGCTAAAAGTTCAAGGAAGGAGTGCACTGATTAGTACTATCCACAATATTCTCTAACATATTTTCTCAAAATCCACCAGAAGTATTGACTCAGCCCATTACCCTTACACACAGTCTTGTTTCCTTCCAGTTTAGCTGAAGATATCTAAAATATCTTAGAAAAACTCCTTAGAACTAACCCATTTCATTTGATGATTTATTTATTCTAAAAATAAAGACAGAATTGTTAAAATCTACCCAAATGTAATTCCTATCAACAGAAGGAGCACAAATAGTTATTTTGCCCTTAATTTTATAGTTTTACTTAACACTCAGATCTAGATACCTCCTCTGTCCTTAGGTTCCACATTCAGTCCTTTAGTGAGTTTTGTATTTTGTTTAGCTTTACTTCCAAAATACAATAAGTTATATAAATGTTTAATCACTATGTTGTACATCTGAAACTAATATGTTATGTAAACTATAATTAAAGAACAAAATTTTAAAAAAAAAATAACAAAAACAAAACAAAAAAATATACCATCTGAATTCATCTACTTCTCTCCACCTCTACAGCTTCCATCATAAACCAAGCTGCCATTCTTTCTTGTGTTATTATTGCAACTGACCCCCAATCAGTTTGTTTCCACTCTTAACAAATCCATACCTCCTCCGCATCATAGTCTATTTCCCCAACAGTCAAAATGATTCGGTTAAACCTATGCAACACAGGACCTTTCCACTTCCTTTGTGAACAAATCCAATTTAGCCCACAATCTTCACAAAACTCATTCCTTGATATAATTTGCATCTCATTTCAAATGTCACTTCCTCAGAGTTTATTCCTCTACAACTCACATAATACTGCCACTATCTACCCCACTTCCCATCACTTGTTTTACTTTTGCTAAGGTCCTTCTAACTTTTGGAGACCACCCTGTTTACTTAGTAATGTTCGTTGCCTCTTCTCTTTAGAAAGCTAGTTCCATGAGAGTAGGGATTTTGTCTTTCTTGGCCATTGCTGTATTCCCAGGACCTAGAAAAAACTTCTGTAGCTGAACTTATTTTTTTCAGTTTTTTTAAAAGTCATAATGATAAGCTAAGTTTTTTAGTTATCATTATACTTCCAGCCTCTATGCTGAAGAGAATACGGTAAAGATGTCCAAACATATTTACAGACTTGTATAAGTCTAATATAAATGATGGAGATGTTCTAGTATATTCAAGAGTGATGGTGTTATCAGTAACAAATGCTCTAATTCTCTGCAAATGCTATCCTCATTCAGGACCTTATCGACATGTTTTACTATGTGCATCCAAGTTTTACTTCATAGTAACTAATTAACCTCTCTTTGAGTTAAAGAGCGGTAATAATCACTAGCATTTATTGAGATGTTACTGTCATAAAAAGCACTGGACTAGACTAGGTTGGTCACATAATGGATGAATGCAAGATCAGTGTTACATATTCCATTTCGCAGGTTAAAAAGCAAACACAAATAATGAAGAGAAAACTAAGGCTCTGAGAGGTTATTTAACCTATTATGTAGCAAAATCTTGAGCCCTGGTGTATCCTGAGGGTCTGTGCTCATCATCCACTAAGGACATGACCTGGTAAAACTGAAGATACGTAGCAGCCACCAGAATTAATAACTCTTAACTACTTATATGACCCCATGACAGGATAGACAGCTGTGTGGTTATACCTATAACTCCTCCTCATTTCACCTAATGAATCTCTGACAACCACATGCACTTCTGCAACATTAATCATTCCTACCACCTACTAATGAAATATGCAGGAAGCATGAAAGTAGCAATTGCATATTTTAAGACCTCTGTTTTCACTGAACTTTTGCTAAGTATAAACCCAGCTATGTATATATGAATGGGTGTTTAGGGGTTACATATGGAGACACACATGCACATGTAATACCATTGCTGTCCAAAGTCCTGAGGCCAATGGAGTAGGGCAGGGGATCCACTGCCCTCACAACAGGAACTGTGATTAGTCTTTCAGAGAAGGGTTATGGGTGGAACAGGTAAGCTGATCACTGTGTCTGTTATATTAGTAATTAGACGACCACATTTAGATGGCATAATACCTATAAAACAATACATGGAACAAAATAAGTTTTAATAAACTGTGCCTACACTTTTCAGTACCTATTACAGTACACAGTGTTAGATGTTATGGGAAAAGCAAGCCCAAAGTTCTGGGGAAAGATTCTCAGAGAAGGCAACCTTGGATTTGAGTTGGAAAGAGACAAAGGAAGCCCGAGGCAGAAGGTGCAGTGGGTTGGGGCAATGGGAGAGATACTCCCAACAGAGGGTAGTAGTAAGAAGGCAGAGTCAACTCTGTGGGCCTAAGCTTTGGAATGTGAAAAAGGAGGATATAGAGTACTACTCAGTTCACTTGTACACAAGACCTAAAATTGTCTCCACGATTCAGTCCTTGGGGACCAGACAGCCAAGAGAGCCAAGGCTATACATGACTTAATGACCTAGCTACTATATTATAAAGGGTCTATAAAAACAAACAAATAAAAATCTCTAAAATGACATTTGCAGGCTTCCAGTTAAGCATGACAGATTGTACAAACATGTTTACCTTCCATTCCTCAGGAAAAAAAAAAAAAAAGCACAAATTATCAGCCCCCAGCGTAAAAAAGACCACAAACGATAGCTAAGATTGACAAATCTAGAAACAGCGGTAGATGAGAAGAAATAATGAAACTGCTAATTAAAGAAAAATAAAGAGTGATCTGGGAATTGGGACTTACACATAAAAAGGGATTGGAAGGACCACTGTTCATTATTATAAACCCTGAGAGACTTCTGTTTGATTTTTTAAAACTATATGTATGCATTACTCTGGCAAAAATAAACATTTTATAAATTACAGCATCAATGATATGAGAATGAGATTCAGCTTGCATGTAACTTTTCACGAATACACCTTTTCCAATAATAAATAACATGAAAAGCATGATTACACCACACTAATTCTATGTCAACATTTGCTCTGCCAAACATGTTCACTGTAACAATACCAATCTGTCATCAACTTTTTGCTTTATTGCAGATAAAATATAAAGAGTTATACTGCCTGCCAGACTAAGTGCTTTTAAGAAACACTCAAACATTTGGGTCAACTTCCTAAAAGATTTTACAGTCATATTTCACTCACATACATCATAAAGTTTTAGAATTAGAAGAGGCTTAGAGTGTACCTAGTCCAGTGTCCTCATTTTGCATATGGCAAAAGTAAGTGTCATACTGGCGTATGTGCTAGAGGTCAAACATCTTGGCAATGGCTGTGCTCTGAAAACACTCCAGAGTTCCTTCTTTCCACGCTCTGTTCTTCTACACCAGCATTTCTCAAGCTCTGGCCTACTGAACATTAGATTCATTTTAACAAATGACCTGTACAAAATATTAACACTACTGTCAATGTTAAATGCATTTTTAAATTTGTACATTGTTTAGCATTTCGGTAACGAAAAAGATCTTTAAACATTGGACCAACACACAGCTGCATCCTAAATGAACGAAATTATTATATAGGAGTGAGTAAGAGAGGCTCAATCCTTGGCTTGCCCTTGGTTGTTTATCAACATACATTCTAGCAGGAGAAGGAGAATTAAATAAAAATGTAATAAAGTATAATGATTGCTACTAAAAAAAATGAGAACTGAACATTTTGCAAAAATCTAAAATCACAAATATGTCTACAGATACAAAATTTACATTGTTGTTTCTAGAATAAAAGTTAAGCATATCTGGTAATTTTATCATTGGTACAAAGAAAAGCTATAGTGCTCCGAAAGGTATTGAGTCCCTTTAGCATTCTATGCATTATAAGCTATGGTTGATTTGATAAATTTCACTTTGTTGCCATAGACCATCTTGGCATGTTGACTGATTGATGGTGCTGGCTGACTTCCACATAATAAGTTCTGTAATGATTGATTGTGATCTTCTATTGTACCTAAAATTATTCTGCGAGCGACCTACATCACCTTTTCGTGCCTTCTTAGTTACTGAATGTGTGAAATTCTTTATCTTGGATTCTGTCTGCCTTTCTTGCCTGTCCCAACAGGCCCACTTAACACCCAGCTCAAGCCACCTTCTGCCACTTTTGTTAACATCCTCCTGCCCTGCCTCCCACATCCACTCTTTAAAGCTCAGAACTTCCCCTCTGCAGAAAGCTCCCAGGGTGTTCTCATTGCTTATGCAAAGCTTGTCTCCCCAGAAGAAAATGAGATCCTAAAAGCAGAGACCATGCCCACTCATCTTTATCCTCCACATTTAGCAAATGCTTGCTAAATTGTAGGTTTTCCACTGCCTGGCCTATGGAGAAAAATATTTTCTGAACATTTTCTTATTAAGAACAAATGATATAAATCTATAAGATTTATAATAGCTAATGTACTGTAATAATTCTATGTGTTAAAGAAAAAAGATGAAATGATATATATTACTTCTTAAATTACCATATTTATTGAATAAAGAAAAAACAGACAACAGATTCTAATTTATACATAACAACTTTTTCATTAAAAAAAAAATGTTTAAAAAATCCAGTGAGGAAATCCAGATTAACCAAGCAGTTATTTTAGATAGAAATTCACATTACAAAGGTATCACTATATGGCTCTTTAAAACAGCAAAATCTCTGGTTAGATTAATTTTGTTTTCCAGTTTTTAAAATGTGTTGGCTCTCTAATTGGGTTAAATAAGTTTATATGTTTGCTCTTAGCCATATATATATTATCAAGAATGTATCTGGGTTCAAAAGTGATATACACTTACATATATATATATACATCTAAATTCTTTTATTATTTGATTAGGGAGAATTAATAAAGTGTAAGTTCTTTAGTTCCTTGCCACTAAATACATGGTTGGCAAATGAACAGCATGGCCATCATGTAGAAGCTTGTTAGATGCAGAATCTGAGGCCACCACAGCCTGAATGTGCATAATAAGTTTGGTGTGCACAACTTTAGTCCACGTATCTTTCCTTCTTTGTGGTCTGCATGCGTCACTTAAAAAACAAACAAGTAAACAAAAAAAACCCTTAAATTATCTATAGTATTAAACATACAGTACAGTTATACTGTGCATTTTATGGTATTTCAAATTTTTTCAGAGTACTTTTAAATACACATGATCCTCTTTGATTCTTTCATTATCTGTTCTAATAATACTATAGGATTGTATCCTTTCCAATTGACATATGACCCAGGTGGATTGTATAGTTAGCGAGATAGTTGGTATTAAACATAGGACAGCTAATTCCTAATACAGGAATCTGATGTGCCACACCACATCCTCAGAGCATAATATATGGCGGGGAAGAGGGTATATAATTTCTAATGAAGTGTTGAAAAGTAAAACAAGTAAAAGTAACAGACAATAATTGGGAATAGGTGAGCACCAGGTGTCCCCTCGAAAAATTACTATCTGATAAGTGGTAAAAGAACAAACAAGTTTATACGGATCTGAAGTGAACTAAAAATAAGCTCCAGGACAACAATCCAATCACAAACACTAAAGACTACAGACTGACACAAAAGTTTTATGTAGAAGTTATTCTGTCAATTAGACAAAGGATAATCCAGTGATTTTGCACGTGAAACAACCAAAAGTCATGTACAATGACATGATTGGAATCAATTGCACATTTTCTTTGTTAATAAAGAAAAATCTCTTCCCTAAAAATTAGTGTTAACACTACACGCAGTGACAGAGCTTTGGACTTTTGCCATGTCTTAAGTAACTTGCTCTGTACAAAAAAAAAGCGAAAGAAATATCAGGATAGACAACTACTCGTGTGCAAATTAAATCCTAATTAAACTATTTGAATATCAGAACAAATATAGCACAAAAGTGTAATGTCAATTAGCATTTTGTTTATCAGTCATTACCATAAAACAAAGAGCAAATATAACCATGTTACTTTAATAAGGATATAATTAAAGTAAATTACTTTAGCACAAAATGCAGAGTCATAGCGAGATTCACACACTGGTATTAGAACAGACGACATAAAGAGATTGAACTCATTTACAGTTAGTGCATGAAAAATCCTATAAATGAAATAATCCTCTGCTTCAAAAAGTGTACTTTTCGAAACATAAGGAAACAGATCTAGGAAGGTTACTTCTATTTTTCTTTCCCCAACACCTAAATCAGGGGTCCCCAACCCTGGGGCTGTGGATCTGAACCGGTAAGTGGCCTGTTAGGATCCAGGCCACACAGCAGGAGGTGAGCGGCCAGGGAGTGAATGAAGAAGCTTCATCTGTATTTGCAGCCACTCCCCATTGCTAACTTCACCTCCTCAGCTCCACCTCAGATCATCAGGCACTAGGTTATCAGAGGAGCACTTACTTGTCCCTGATGCCAAAAAGGTTGGGGACCACTGCCGTAAATGAAGGAGTCCTTTAAGATTGTAACCTTGGAGATATTCTCTTCTCCCCATTCCCGTTCTTCCTTTTGGAGCCTCATCCCTCCATTTGGACAACTCTATTGCCAAACTCTCTCTAGAGACCAACTCTACATTTCTAACTGCATCCTCCTCTGTACATTGTACTGGCAATTGAACATCCAAACCCAATCATTATTTCTACCTTCTAATTTCCTTATTGTTGTTAATGTCTCAACCTTTTCCCACTTATCCAGGTAGTAAGAACTCTCGTTAGTGGAATGTAAACCCAATCAATTACAATCTCTGTTTATTGATTTTACTGCTGAAATCTCTCCCTTTATTTCTATTCTCATGGCTAAACCCGTATGTAGACTTTGGTGATGTTTCACTTGAGTTATGTTAATAGCTTCCTATATGGATCTCATTCTCCAATTCATTTTAGAAGGGCTGCCCAGGAGCAAAGGGCCTCCAACTGACCCTTGCTTGATTCTTTCCCTTCTTCTATGCACCTGCTGCTCCCTGATGTTCCTCCTTATTACCTAGCATAACTCCTCTTTCTTAGAGAGGAGATACCCCTATATCTCTGCTTACTCTAGATTCTCAGCCTGCAAGTCTCTCCCCAAATTCAGCTTTTAAAAAGGTTCTTATTTGTAGTGGATTGAACGGTGACCCCAAAAAGATATATCTACAGTGAAACTTGTGAATATTACCTGATATAGCAAAAATAATAATAATAATTTATATATATATATATATATATACACATATATATATATATATATGTTTGAAACCTTGAGAAGAGGAGTTTATCATGGATTATCTACATGAGTCCTACATAAAATCTCAAGTGTCTTTATAAAAAGGAGCCAAGGGATATTAGACACACAGATAAGGGGAAGGCAATGTGACCAGGCATACAGAGAGTGGACTGATGCAGCCAAAACCAAGGAAAGCCAACATCCAATAGGAGGTGTGGAACGGATTCTCCCCTAGAGCCTCTGTTGCCCATGTGGCCTTGATGATGTCTCAGTTTTGGACTTCAGACCTCCAGAACCATGACAGAATAAATTTCTGTTGTTCTAAGACACCAAGGTTGTGGTAATTTGATACAGCAACCTAGGAAACTAATATAACATGTTGTAGTCTAGTTCAAATGTCATTTTCAGTTCCATAAAAGGATTCTTGACTCTCTGGGTCTGGTGACTCATCCTAGTTAGAATTGTTCCAGCATCATATTTTAACATTCACCATGTTAACACTACCACATTGATAATACCACATATATTTTTATGTTGCATGAGCATATTTATAATATGTGTAACATATGATATATCTGAACATATAAATAAATGTATATGTATGTGTGCCTAAACATATACATGTAAAATATTATAATGCATCTGGGTATAGGTGCATATGTATGAATACACACACAATATATCACTCGATAATCTAATAGGTTTTTAAACCTAACTAGCAACATATGCTCAGTAAATATTTATCATATCAATCCATGATTATTCAAATCTTCTGTGAGTTCTCTTGTCACCAAGTGCCCAAGTTCTTGATGTAGTTAAATGAGAGTTTGAGATGTGATTGATCATACTTTAGAAAAATCTCAGGCCCTAAGAATTTTTTGTGACTAGAACAAGGAAGAAGTTTCCAGAAAGTGATGGGTATTCCTCTAAATTTCTCCAGAATATGCAGATTGTTCATAAGTCACCCAAGTATGGCCAATTCCTTCTGTGGAATTCAACAGAATAATGCATCAAGAAGCAACAGAGATCTCGGTATCACACCTCCATTAGTTTCAGAACCTGCTCCCAGGGTGTCCCAAGTGAGGCCAGAAATCATTTCTGTAACTATAAGGAATGTTCCAGGGAAGAGAGCTGCTCCCTGAAAGCAATGTGCCTCAGGCTTCCTCCCTGCTACTGAGATCAGCTTCCTGTAAGATGATGGCTTCATTTTTAGGGAGCTTTTCTTTACAGTGCTTATTTAAAGAATAAGCTTTTATTCTCATTAATATTTTGTAAGGAAAATGAATTTCTTTCTCCCCTAAACATGCTGTTTTGAAAGGTCTACTGTATTTTTAAATGCAATTTTTTTTAACAGGAAGCTGTAACTTCCTCTTGGTATAAAGAACACCTCCAGAGCAGGAATTGTTTGCTGGGGCTATTTTAGAAAATCACTTATTAGATAATAGAATTATACTAAAACCAATGTCTGTTTTAGCCTACATATTTCTGAACATGCTGGAGGGGAGCAAACATGAATTAGAGTTCTTGAGTAAATATTTGTAGAGTAAAGCAGAAACCTTCTCCCTCTTGGACTTATTTGATTTTGCCCACCATGAAAATCTGGCAGCTGATTGGATTTTAAAGCTTAGATTTAACCTATATCCATCTATCTATCTATCTATCTATCTATCTATCTATCTATCTATCTATCTATTCCTATCTATCTTTGGAGGCATCATTTACATTTATGGCAAATCAAAGCTCTTTGTGAAGAGGTCTTGGGGAGCCCCCTCCACCAGGCTCGAGGTTGGAAGCCTGCCTTGGTATTCCCTCAGCATGTTCAGCTCACAACCTTTACTTCCGTGCATTTAATCTACTAGTCTCAAAAGTCTCCCCACCAAATGGGCTATGGCAGTGGAGAATTATGTCTCTCTTACTACAGTCTCTTGCAGGTCAAGTAAGTGCCTGGTACATAGTAGATATTCAGTAAATGACTGATGAATCAAAACGCATTCTCAAAGTGCTGCTTAAAAACTGGAAAGAATTTGCATTTTTTTCTTTGGTTACATTATAAAACTGATTTGTCCACTTTTCAAATCCCTTTAAGATTATTTAAGGCAGCTTAATTTTCTGTCTTGCTTCTTAAGACTAGTTTGTATTTGCAAGCATATTGCTTTTAGACTTTAAAGAAAGCTTTGACTGGCAACTCAGAAATAGATTTTATCTTGACTTCCAACTTTATTTAGGTGCATGTTTTTATATAGAAAACAGATTGCTAAAGAGTCAAGCCTCTCCTGAACAGGCTGCACACTGGTTTGATCTACAACTTTGGCTTGACTATACTCTAGTCAGCTAAACACTGAAAGTTAAGATTATAAATAAAATAAAAAAATAGAAATCCCAAAAAGAACCACAAATTCTCAATTTTTATCACTACTTTTTAGTTTAAAATACTAAAAGCAAATATAGCCATTATATTTACCATAAAAAAAACTCAAACAACTTTGGCATGAAAAGGTAGACATATTGATGATAGAACCCAATAAAGTGTTGGTGAAACCACTTTCTTTTATTCTTATAACATCTTTACTGAGATTGGTAACTGTCATTCCTAACAATAGATAAGAGTCATCTGTGATACTCTGGTAAGAGCAACAGATGATAGTCAGAACACCTGTACTTGAATCTCAACCCTGTCATGATCCACTGTGTGACTTTAGGCACTTCTCTGTGCCATGATGTCATCAACCAAAAAGCAAAAAGATAGCCCAGGCAAAGAAGCCTTCAGGTGCTAAAATGTAATAAGTCTGTGAAGTCATCACATAAACATACTTTAGACATAGCCGTACTACTGCTTATAGTAAGGTACAACATTTATCATTTAAAGCAGTGGTCCCCAACTCCTGGGCTACGGACAGGAACCAGTCCACGGCCTATTAGAAACCAGGCTGCACAGCAGGAGGTGAATGTTGGGTGAGTGAGCAAAGCTTCATATGTATTTGCAGCTGCCCCCCAGCGTATCATCATTGCCTGAGCTCTACCTCAGACCATCAGGCATTAGATTCTCATAGGAGCCCCGGTCCCTGATGTCAAAAAGGTTGGGGACCGCTGGTTTAAGGTATACTCTCTAAAAATGTTGAAACTTAAAAAAAAAAAAAAACAACAACAACAATAAACAACTTACAGCAGATATCTAAATGCTTTATCACTTATTAAGTGCTGTTTCTAAGCATTAGCATAAGAGATTTATATATAGGAACTATTTAATATTCACATTCACTTTATAATGTAGGTGTTTTTCTTTTGTTGTTGTTGTTGTTGTTGTTATTGTTGTTTTGCTTTGCTTTGCTTTTAATCTCTGAGGCTGGAGAGGTGTTGAGTAATTTCCCAAGAATATATAGCTAGGAAGCAGTAGGAGCAGGATTTCAGCTGAGTTCTTGTTACCCTTAATCATTATTCCATGCACCGTCTCATCAGGTTAGATTTTCTTCTCATGTTAATGAACTTCATTAACCTTTGTTGCTCTAAATTAGATGCTCTATTATACAGTACATGTGTCTCTTTAAGACATTTTTTCTATACACATAATGGAAATTCTTGTACAACATCATTAAAACAGTACTAAATTGATCAATTTAAAATGCCAGTTTTACGCACTAGTTTAGCTTAAAATATATAAATGTGCATTT
This sequence comes from Eonycteris spelaea, assembly GCA_003508835.1. Lineage (NCBI taxonomy): Eukaryota > Metazoa > Chordata > Mammalia > Chiroptera > Pteropodidae > Eonycteris > Eonycteris spelaea. The sequence goes on from PUFA01000168.1 coordinate 1,153,680, forward strand.
TGTGACCAAGTTCTGATGAAGCATAAAGATCTTTTCTTTGAGAACATCTCGTACTAATAAAACTCTTTGTAAACTTTCTTGCATAAGCCATGTCCATAACTTCTCCTTAATTTCCAACTTCTCTGTCTTGAAAGTAAAGAAAAACTTAAAGACACATGTGAAGCCAGTTATACACGCAGCGCTTTGCATTCTTTAGATTTATTTCACTTTCAGCTATCTCACTTATACCTGACTCAACATGTTTTTTAACAACTCACTATTAAAGCTTGGATAAGTGTTCAATTAAATATTTTGGAAACAAAACTCTCTTTTTTACACTCATGTTTTCTCGTGTTGCATAATACTTAAATTATGTAATTACATGAACATGTACAACAGGAAGACATATGTTTGGGAACAAAATACAACAGATTCTTGAAATACATACGTCTCAGTGGTGGAAGCAGACATGTGTACCCAGGAAGTAACACAAGAGCACTACAGTCTCTGAGGGCATCAGAATGTTTAAATTAGGACTAATCTGTATGGCTAACCCAGCTCTTGGGTAACAGATCTCCTGCTGCATTAATTTGTTGATCTGGTAGAGAATATTTTCACTTATATTCAGAGCTAAATTCAAATGACAAGACGTGCACCTTAATACCAGGGAATGATCCAGATTTTGTGGGGTCTATGCTTATGCAGTTTGGAATATTCTAAATACTCCAGAGTATTTGGAATACTATAAATCTAAAATTAGATAGTAGGGCCTTGGTAGGAGACAACCTGAAGCTTAAGCTTCATTGCTTTAGAGTCAGTCCGCCACTGCTACCCACAGACATTTTCCTCTTGCTACAAGTTTGAGCTTCACTGAGTTGCATTCTGCTGAAGTACATTCAACCACCCAGCAAACATTTGCCGAGCACCTCCTACATAGCAGGTACTATTCCAGGAGCCAGGGATACAGTAAGAATAAAAGAGACAAAGTTTCTATTCTAACAGAGCTGAGGTTCTTGGGAGAAGACATATACACAAATAAAAATGAATGATGGAATTTTGGGTAGAGAGAGGTGAGAATGAGAATGTGTACTGGGTATACTAAAAGAGTAATTGTTTTTAAAAACACTTATTCACTGAAAAGGAAAAGTGCCTTATGAATATAGAACAATGGAGTCATGCTGTGTCTTGACACTTATGAAGCTGTTGAAGAGATTCTGAGCTCATAAAGCAGTTCTTTCCTTAGAACAAGCCTTTCCTAATCTTGGGTGTTTGTTTTGAAAATTAGGTACACTGTACTGAGGTCCTCCCTGAGATGAGACATCAAAATGAGCAACTCAGGTTGAGCTTTCCACTAAAAGAATAAATTTTACAGCAATGAAAATTTTACAGGGCATCATTACATATGAGCCTCTCACAGGAACATAATGCAATGAGATGTTCCTAAAGTCAGCTAAGGAGAAACAGGATACCCTTACAAGACATTTTACTTAACAGGATGTTTTGACTTGCCCAAATGTATAAGCAAATTAAAAGAACATGTCGATAAATAACCAACTAACAGCCTGGCAGAAATATGTCACTTAGTAAAAGCAGGAATGACTTATATATCTGTAATAAATTTTATTAATCATCAGTTCAGGGCACAGGGTAAGTGGTAGATCTGGGATATCAAAATGCAAAACAACAGTTTTCATAGCATTTAATTTTCTTAAAGATGCATGCTCCAAAATTTTGCTGTCCAAGGCCTCTATATTCAAGGAAATATGAGTAATTTAATAAAAATCTGTAGCAAATATATCATAGGTTAAATTCCCCACACAGCAGAATTTTGTTTTTCACAAATCTTTTCCTGATCATCCAGAAAGAGTAATTTTAAAAAATGGTCAAATGATAAAAGAGAACATTATCATTACTGAAGTCAAATTAAGCTGTAAATTAGAAGAAAAACCAGTGCTGGTGAAACACAGCTTTTTTCTATCCATGGCAGAGAAATGAAGTGCCAGCTGCTGTTTTCATAAGATGCTTCTCAAATATCAGAAATTTTGCACCTGGCATATAAACTGAGTAGCCTGGTTGACTGCTAGTTTAATAGATGACTATGATTTTTTTTTTTTTTTAAAAAAAGGAATACATGAAAATAACCAGATATATCAACTGTATCAATGTTGATATAATAAGAAAACAAAATATAAACTGCATAAAACTTTTCCATGCTGGATTATTAATCCCCCTAAAAAATGACTCTCAATTTCAACACATTGCAACACAGAACTAGAGAAATAGTTTTAAAAATTATATAATTATTTTTTTATGTTGGAAAATGACCAATTATAACTTGTGCAGGTCTAAATAAATAATTTTAAGATATTGTACAGTCCAAATCAGTAATGACTAGCCACATGTGGTTATTGAGTATTTGAAATGTCATTAGTCTGTAACAAGGTGTGTTGTAAGTGCAAAATGAATAACATATTTTTGAGACTCAATATGATAAAAACATTTTTAATCTTAATTTAAAAAATATTTACTAAACATTAAAGTAATAATTTGGATACAGATTGGGTTCAATAAAATATATTGTTAAAATTATTTTCATGCTATTCTTTTTATTTTTTTATGTAGCTACTAAAAATTTTAAAATAACGTTTGTTTGCATTATACCTATTAGATAATGATGAACTGCAGTGGCAAGAGTTGGGTTCAATTCAACTAAGGGAACTAGACCTAGAAATTCAACTAGACTTTGATTCTGTCCTACTCCAATTTCCAATAATCTTAATATTTGTAAATATTTCATCTAGATATATCTCTTCTATGTTCCATCACCTAATATACATAGTATCATAATTGCATTAACACATTTCATATTACATCAGCATACTCTCCACACTAATACGTACTCTGTGGATGGTAGCTATTATAGCATAATTATCACATGCTCAATCAGCAAAATATTATCACATCATTTTAAACATTTTGCTCCAGAATCTGATATGGAAACTGATACACAGTGGACTCAGAACAAAATTTTGTGGTATAAACAAATGAATAAATGTTATTAGCCAATAAGTGTATAAATGACATATTTGGTTAAGGGAAACTTTTCAGAATCAGTAAAAATATAATGAAATAGTATCATTGTCCTTTTTATCATGTCAGGACTTAATCTTATCTGAAAAATAGATAAGATTTGGAGTCAGAATTTTTAAAATATTCTGATGTGGATCTAGGGTAAAAGTAAAGCTTGTCTTACTAGAAAATTCTCAGACAGATATCTAAATGCACCATTAAACTATCAATGTAGATTTATTGGCCAATTAAATTTTATAAATGGTTAGAAAATTGTGCTCAACAAACTAGGCCATTCCATCTTTTATATCAAAAACCCTCTGTTAGTTTTCTGTAGGTGCTGTAACAAATCGCCACAAACTTACTGACTTAAAACAACATACATTATTCTCTTACAGTTCTGGAGGCCAGAAGTCTGAAATCAACTCCATGAACCAAAATCAAGTTGTAGGCTGTGTCATGCTCCCTCTGGATGACCTAGAGGAGAATCCGTTCCTTGCATCTTCCAGTTTGTAGTGGCTGCTGGCATTCCTTGGCTTTTGGACACATCACTCAAATCTCTGCCTCTGTGGTCAAATCTCCCTTGGTTTCTCTCCTATAAAGACACTCGTGATTGTATCAGGGCCCACCCAGATAATCCAAGATAATCTCCCCATCTCAAGACCTTTAGCCGAGTCACACTTGCAAAATATTTACCACATGAGATTATATATAGAGGTGCCAGAATTAGGATAGAAAATCTTCGAGGGTCATTATTCATCCTGTTAGGCCTCAATAAAGAGATTTTCAATCTTCATTTAAAAATTCACTAAAAATTTTTTATATATATTACTTTGTAACTTTTATTAAAGCTGGATGAGCACAACCAAATTTTTTTAAGTAGGAGTTACGTGTCTAATGCACACTCATTTTGCATCTTGATAGTGAGCTACCTGTTTCATGTTCCCACATTTTTACGTGCTCACCAATCTGCCTCATGTCTCCTAAAAATTTCAAATACTGCAATATTCTGAGAGGATGATTTCTCACTTCTGATATCATAATAATGCTTTTGTCCCCCCCAAAAAATTACTTTTGATAAACCCATTCACTTGGCAAGTAATAAGGAGTCCCCAGGGACTTTTGGCAAGTCCAGAGTGGCCAACTAGCTGGTCTTGTGCTGAAAGGGAATTTGTCAGCTAGTGGCCATGCACTTGCAATTGTTGCTCAGAAAATAATTTCCAACTAGCCAGTTTTTTAAACCAAAGTTTCACACTTTTTTTTTACATGAACACAACAAACTAGATGTGTAAATGATACAGAGCAATAAAGTAGTCATGTAAATTATTCAACATATTTTAGTTATATCTAAAATTTGAGATCATAAAGATAAGAATAGTTGTATATTAGTGAAAGATTGCCATTATTCTTAAGTATTTCAATATATTTGGAAAATATGAAATTTCCCTAGTTTAATTACATTCCCAACCAAGAGGGGGAGTAAGAAAAATATAATGCATAAAGCTGTCTTTTTTCTACTGCTATCCAGTGATCAAATAATCATATTGCATATCACATATTAAAAAGTTAAGGCATATTGGACTAGTAAATAAGCCTACATATTTGCTTTTGTGTTTCAGGAATATTTAGCCTAATATCTGAACACACTTAAGAGAAAACCAAGAAAGTGACTCATGGTTCCACCATTAAAATTTACTTTCCCTCTCATTTTAATTAATATGATAATAGTAACAACTAATAAGAGATTAGTCTTTTAGTCTTCAAACAATATTGTGCTCAACAATAGCTTAACCAATATCATTTTTTTCTGAACTGTATATTAAGATAGATGATTTGTAATTATAATTTGGTCAACAGAATAGAGTTTAAAAAAAAAAACAACGAGGTAACCTAATGGCAGGACTCAGATGATACCACCTGCCATCTCCTCTGTTTAGTCACATACACATTGCATCTCTTCAGCCAAGGGATAAGCTTTATCGGGGTAGAGACTGTGCCTTAAGCTTAGCTGTTCCTGCCTCAGTGCTTCATCCAGACCTTGGCACAGTAAGTACTCAGTAAATAGTTTCTGCAAGAATGCATAGCGTTTATGTTTATTGGAATTGGGTTTGGTGAAAATTACACTAAACTTTAAAAAACTAAAGAACTGAATCAAAACAATATAAAGCCACAATGGCTCTTACAGGGGTATTTAAATAATATCCTCATACACTGGACTTAAATTCCAAATAGCTCTCACTCCATTATCCTTTTTAAAATTAACAACTGTCTAAAAATCCTGTAATTCTATGTTTAGCAACTTTGTCAGTGGACTTTTTATTTTCATAGGAAATGTACACTTTTTTGTTCCATTCAATAGAAACTCTCCTGTTTAATCCTCAGTAAAATAACATGCGGTGTGAACGTGTTCTCTCTATATGTCAGTCTTAAACAGAAGAGAGATGCATTAATCTTTCCTTAGTTCTCTATACTTAATCATCCAGATTGAATCTTAAGAATTGTTTCCTAACCCTTAATTATTTTTACTTCTTTCTTTTGAACTTCTATTAAGTAGTGGAAATTTCATGTAAAAGTACTCAAATACTAATACCAGCAATGAAAGGTATGAAAAAAAGGATTCATTCTAGTCAGAGTATGCATGGGGTTTTTTGTAGGGTGGTGGTGGAGGTAAGCCAGTTGAAAATTCTCAGTGTCTCATGATATTAGTTCAAAATTTACAACCCCCCTCAGCCCCCGCCAAATGCCATGCTTATTCCTAAGACAGTAGTTTAAAGGTACATATGATCTTGGCACTCTCAACAAAGTCTTCTGGAAAATAACCAACTCTTTACACCAAGCCACTGTTTATAATGGCTATGTTATAGGTACTCAAGAAATATCAGGTATTATCATACATACCACAATCATAAACAACATTTACTTTAAAACATTATAATACATAGTTGAATACTTTCTGTTTATGGTGCATGTATTTCATGTAAAAAAAGTGCTTCTTTCTTGCCTCCCTGCCTCAAGATTTCATCCATATGAATACTGCACAAGTTCCTAAATCTCAAGTGTCCACAAATAAATGTTCTATTTGCATGAGCTTCCCTTAGGTGCTCTTCCTCTTCTATTCCCTATTCTATTCAACAATATAAAAAGCCATCCAATTAACAGAAACCTAACAGTTACCCTAGATTAAGAGTTTAAATATCCTTTCTCCCATTCATTCACAATCTGATAGTGAGAGGGCTCATGTGGCTCAATGATCAGTTATAAAAAGAAGACATTGATTGGTGATTTACTGATTCTTCAAATCTTATTGAACTCCTATGTGCCAGGCAATAAAGTGGATAATGAGGCCACTTGCCTGTATTAAATACAGAGAGTATGCTCACATCTGCATATGTCAGATAGGGAATTAATACCATTATAAACTTTGTGATGGAAATATGGGAAAATAAAGTAGTCAGTTCTAAATTGTGGGAAGGAAGTCAGGAAAGGCTACACATAGAGGTGTAATTCCTGTGTCTAAAATGTGGTATCAAAAACAATTATGATGTGTCTGGAAGAACAACAGTTTAGGAATTCTCTGTGGGTGAATATACTAATGTTTTTAAAAAATAATATTTTTTTTTACTCTGAGGTTTACTGAATTGAAGTTTCCTATAAATGCCAGGGGATTACCCATTGTAGACCTCAAGCGGTGAAGTAAAAAGACAGGTGGAGAGCTCAATAAAGAAGCAGAGACAGTAAATGTACATTTACAGGACATTAGCACATAAGGAGCAATGGATCCTTTTGACAAAACCAAGGTCCTTTAGAGAGTATTAATGGGAACATGGGAAGATAAGGATAAGGTCAGAGCCTTAAAAAACATACCAGTATTTATAGGGCAGACAGAAAGATTAAGACCCAGCCATGGAGAGGAAAAATAACTTAAAGAGTACTCAGTGATATAAGGACAAAAATGTATGTGTGTGTTCAATGTCATATTTCTATAGTTATAAATACCCTTCTATTATTTTAAATATAAGTTTATATATATATGTATATGTATATATGCACACACACACACACACACACACACATTTACTCCAAAAATGTTGCAATCATAGAACTTGATGGGTTGTACAATGACATTATTTATCTTTGCTCTTTCTTTTTATAATCACAAGATCTCCCTTATATTTTAAGACCTTTCCTGCTTCTTTCACCATTCATAATGGTTGCAGGGAGAGAACAGAACATAAAATATACTTTTTAAGCCCTTCTCTAATCTTGCTTCTCTGAAGAACATAAAATAATTTCTTATTTCTGGCTTTATTTCTGTCACCATTTCAAACATGTCATGTAGGGAGGGTAGTTAAGGCCAAGGAAGGACAGTGTCAAGCCAAAGGAAGAGAACATTTCAAGGAAAGAGCTGCCGATTACAGAAAAGGCTACAAATCATAGTGACCTCACCCAGAGCAGTTCAGTGAAGCAGTGAGGATGACTTTAAAATGCAAAGGGTAAAGAAGAGAGGAAGGGGAGACAATGAGCCATAGTGAGGCTGAATAAGTTTACATGGTGATAAACTGAAGCGAAACAGTAAAGCACCTTGTATATGTTATGAAAGGATCCAAAGAAACTTGAACATACATATTGGATGAAAGGATGGAGTCAATTAAAAGGGAAAGTTTAAAGATAGGAGAGTATGTAGTAAATTCTGTGGGTTCAGGTTACAGGGTTAGGGAATCAGAAGGAGATGGAATCATGCACAAGAGAGAGATCAAGAGCACAACAGCCACATATACAACTGACTTACAAGAGCACTGCTGACTCTCTGATCCTGACATAGTTATTAATACTAATACTAGGTTTACATTGCTAATGCTAATTGTAGTTCAGCAACTATACCATTTTTTGAAGAATAAGCTGTGTTCAACTAAACCACTTAGCAGATTAAGATAGATACACACATAGACCATCTATCTATCATCTATCTATCATCTATCTATCTAACATCCATCATCTGTCATATAATCAATCTATCATTGCATATGTTGATGTTAATTCAAGTTATTCCATTTTACAATTATGTAGTTGCTTTTATTGTCTAGTCAAAGAGCCAGATTTTGCATTTATGTCTGTTGAATTTCATTTTGATGTGCTAGGCCTATCATTTCAACTTAACAGCATGTGAATTCTCTAATTCAGTAATCATCAAACTACAGTCTACAGGTCCACTGCCTACTTTTGTAAATAACTTTTTATTGGAGCACAGCCACACCCATCATTTATGTAATTTCTATGGCTTTTCCTACTACAATGGCAGAGTTTAGTTTTTGCAACAGAGAACTTATGGCCTGAAAAGCCTAAAATATTTTCTATTTGGCCCTTTACAGAAAAAGTCAGCTCATTTCAGCATCTAATCCAATCTACTAATTATTTTTTCCAACTAAAATATGCATATTTTATAGATGTGTTTTCCACGTCTTCATTCAAATTATTAAGAATTCTAAAAAAGCGTCTAATCTAAAATACTGATAGAAATCCCTGCTCATTTCCCTCTGACTAACAGAAATTTATTATCATTAAAAGAATGATCATGACAATTTATTATCATCCAGACTACAACTGTTCTTTTTCGCAAGGTTGTCGAAGTGAGCATTGTAAATTTTCTGATTGAAATCCATATACACTTAAGCTAATACCACTTCTAGTTTATGATCCTGGTAAACCTATCAAACATATTATCCAAACTTTCCTTTATGAATCAGGGGCATCATTTAAAAATCAACAGCTTTACTGGGTTGCAATATAATAACTCTCTGGTGACAAAGGGAGATAGGTTGTGTCTTAGTCCATGTCTTTTGGCTGTATCCTTATACGACAGGAGGAGTAAGGGATCTCTCTGATGTCCTCTTGCAAGGGCACTAATCCCATTCATGAGGACTCTACCCTCATGACCTAATAAATTCCCAAAGGTTCCACTTCCTAATGTCATCACATTGGGGGTTATGAATTTTAACATATAATTTGGGGGAACACAAACATTTAGTTCACTGCAGACTGGAACTATTTTCACTGTATTCAATATGAGCTTGAGCCAGCTGTGCTTGCTTAGGTCTTACAAATGCTTTTCAAAGCCTGAAAATATAAGAGGAGGCAGGAAAGCTACAAGCTGTCACTTCTCAATGCTAATACTGTGATAACTTGAGCCAGTCCTGTTCTTTAACCTAACAGCATGCTCCTATTCTGCTGTGGGTATGGAAACCACATAAACGAATGGGATGGAATTACATGGAGAGTAAAGGCAAATGTTCTTTTAATGTCTACCACATGAACTCTATGAATTCATTTACACACTTTGTGACACCGAGTTTTGGCTTTTAAGTGAATTTGTTGCATATTTATTAGTTTGTTTGGTTGTGTTTTACATAGCTGAGGTTGCTGAATAGCTATAAAAGTAGGCTGCTGCTATGCTGCTTATTAAATGTTTTAGTGAAATGGAAAACTTGTCAGCAGCTTCTCACAATTAGGTCTGAAATGACTTGTTTAAAGCTGACAGCATATTTATCCCATTCTCACAGTTCACACCCAGCAACTGTCACTGGGCTCCTTTGGTACAAAGAAGGCATGCTGGATTTCAAATTTCAAAAATCAAGACTCCTAATACACAAGGTTTTGAATCATGTTTAGCTCACTTTTATAGGCAAAGCACTGCATCCAAAACTGTGTCTTCACAAACATTCTACAAAAAAAGTACTTAAGTAAAAAACCTAAAATCAGAAAGCATCGCTGCTTGTAATGAAAAACAAATTATGTGCCTGTGTGATGGCGCTTTCACAGACCTGTCTCCCAATTATACAAAACCCACTAATCTGCACATGGCACAAATCACAAGAAAACACAGTATTAACCTATTAATATTAAAGCTAATATGATTGATGTCCACATATCAAAGTGAAGAGCAGAGAAAAGATATTATTTTATGCATCATCAACGTTTGTAAGAAACAAAGTTTGCTTCATTCCTATTCTGAAAAAATAACCCTCCAAAGAAAATGTCTTTTCCTGTCTGTGCACTTGTATATGGTAGTGTCTCATGGGATTATTCCTTTATTTATGACTTATTATTTGGTCCTGAAATACTGTAGTGGGAGGTAGAATATTTTTGCTATAGCATTGGTCTTAGATTATTTTCTTTTTGCTGTTATATATTATCCCTCTATAGTTTTTGTTGAAACTATCTTCCTCATAAGAGTTAGTGGGAAAATGCTTCCTTTTAAAATATTGCATTAATTCCTAAATGTAGAAGTTTGAAATAACTTAAAACATTGTCAAACGCTAGACAGGCTACTTTCATGATTTACATTACCCTAAAAAAAACTCAGATAAAGTACACAATTTCCAAATCTAGTGTGCTGAGATGTAGAGGGGTATCCAGGGTGAGGGGACTTCAGTGATGCCCCAAGGCACTGGCACCTAAATTTAAAGATTTTGGACTAGGAAAGTCAGGCGTGTCTTCCACTATCACATTAAAAATGACATAATTCTGTGTCTGCGTCCCATAGGCAGCGGCAGTGTAGAAAGATTGGTCTTTATCACAGCACTGGCCAGGCTGACTTCTCAGAAGCACTAGCACTCAGTAATCAAACACAGAACAGGCCACATTTTTCTCTTTCACTGGCTTCCCATTGCCCTCAGCATGACTACCAAACTCCCTAACATTACTTCCCGGGCCTTTCACTAGTGAACACTTGCTTAACTATGGATTCTCATCTCCCAACCTTGGCAAGTGCTGTTCTCTGCACTAGGAAACTCCCCACTCCTTCCTCACTGCAACCAGCATCTTAACTCCTACTCGCCGTTTAGTCCCAGTTTAGACATCACTTCCTCCAGGAAACCTTCCCCAATCCCTAAAATCTATATTAGGTACTACCTGTAAATTCCCATTTCCCTGCGCATTCCCTTCAGAAAAGACCTAACACACTACACAGTGCTTTCACGTTTTTAAATGGCAAGATGCATTATTTTTTAAATAAGAATCTCCTGATGAATTCAAATATGTGAAACGTAAATGTGGAGATACATGGAATTATTCTGTTGAATTATTCTGGAGCTGCACACTTCAGCCTTCCCAGGACACCTGTGCTGACCTATATGGCACTTTTGGAGAATTTTGGGACTCTCCAGAATGCATCTGAAAGACAACTACAATATACTGAAACTAAGTACTTTTTTTTTTTTTCCATATTGCCCATTAGACTATAGGCTCTAAAAAGGCAGGAACTATGTAGGTTTCCCTCATAATGTGCTTGATAACTGAGCATCTAGCACAGAAACTGGCAGATATTAGAGATGCAATAAATAATTGAACAAATGAATAATACATACAGCAGGGGTCAGCAGCAGAGCTCAGGATAAATAACTATTTGTCCTTTCATTTTTAGAGGACAGTCCAGATCAAGTAAAGAAAGACTCGAAAAGAAATAACCTTAAAAGAGATCGGGTAGTGCAAATGGTAGCTCGTCTCCACCCTAAAGCCACCTTGAGCCTTTCTGAAGACCAATGCATTACCAAAATAACACAACATAGAAGAGTTAGAAACATCCTATATCTGGTTTGCTTAAAATATGTTCTTATTTTAATACAAGGAAGAATTTTATTAAGGTGTTTAGAAGGTGCCTTCTTATTCTGATCTGATCATTACAGCAAAGAAAGTTTAAGTTTCCAGGAGGAAGATGATTTACATTATGACCCAAGATGATGACACAAATATGCATATCTTTCCAGACTCTTAGAATGATGAGATTCTCTGAGACCACATATGCCTAAGAGTCTGGTGAGACGGCATGCTTATAGCTAGTCATTAGTGATCAGTAACTCTTGGGACATTGCTCCATTGTTTGAACCTATTGTTCTGAAACAGTTTTGCTTTCATTCGCTGAAAGGGAAAATCCTGTAGACAAAAATTAGTCATTCAATGAACACAGCACTCACAACCTAGTGGAATCTTCCATTACATGGTATAGGGACACCTGGCTAAACCAGCCTCTTTAAAAGAATCTCTAATAAGTAATATAACCTACTGTAGCAAGTCAAAGTTATGTTTCATATAAAATATGCAATCACCGCTATGCTCTATAAAATTACGAGGTTTTAATGCCCTTAGGTTTGAAAAGAAATATAAACAGAGAAGAATATATGATTTGGACACTAATCTGCTACTTAGCTTTATGGCCCTTTAATTTGTTAATATTGTTCTCTATTTTGTCGCCTACCCTTAAAACTCTGATCTTTGCACTAAAGTCAATGTGCTGTATGTTATCAATGAGGACAATAGAAACCAATGTTATTTAAGAAATGAGCTTGACTACTTAAAAATCTAATATCACAATTATTAAAATTTCAGCCTATCACTAGATAATGATAATATAATAGACGATTCGAGTACTGGCATATTAAACAACCAAACAGAACTAAATATGTATGTTTGGAACTAAATTTAGAATCATTGACTACAAACACCTGCACTTTCTGAAAACAACAATAGGTAAAGAAAATGCAGAGTGATTCTGTGTTCTTGACCCCCTTAGCAGAATGTTCTACCTAGTTTGATTTAAAAATAAGTAAGTCATACTGTCAGTTAATTGCTACCTTTACACTTCTTGATCCACCCTCAATTGTGGCCAGTTATTATTACAAAAAGCACCAAATGGATAGGCACTAAAATAAGAATACGTGGATGCTACTGCCAAATGAAGTTTTTCTCCGTGCCAAGAGGCGGATCAGGTAGAGATATCAAAAGTAAATTGGTTTGGGAAAGAATAATAAATATACAAATGAAAGCATAAATATTTATTAAGTACTGCAAACTAATTTTAATCCTTCTTAACTGTAGAACTAGATTCCTTTAAGATACAGAGACCAAAAACAACACCCTCCTCCCATGGTCACCTTTAGCCATCCCATAGGTACCTGGAAGAGCTCTACGGATATCCCTTTTAGAATAAGAATACAGTTAACTCTTAAACACATGCTTTTGAATTGTGTGGGTTGACTTATATGCAGGTTTTTTTTCAATAATGCTATAAATGTGTTTCTTCTTTATTATGATTTTTAAAATAACATTTTCTTTTTTCTAGCTTACTTTATTGTAAGAATAGAATACATAATACATATAACATACAAATATTATTTATGTTATTGGTATAAGGCTCCTGATCATCAATGGTAATTAATAGAGATAAGTTTTGGGGGAGTTAAAAGTTAATATGCAGATTTTTAACTGACAGGGGGTTGATGACACTAAGTCCACATTGTTCAAGGGCGAACTGTACAATGTAATGAAGAGTTATGGAAGGCCAGGAGATAGCAGCAGACCAGCCTGCTACACTATGTAAGACTATATATTTGTCAACCCTTTATTTCTGTATCATTTCATAGCTGCTCCAGTTATCTGGAGCTATGAAGTAAAGGTAGATCAAAAACAAGTTTGTTTGTTTGTTTTTGTATCAAATTGGGGAGGATCCAACAAGCCTCATGCCCAGAACAGGATGCCTGCCCTCTTTATTCCCTTCTTAACCCCAACATTAGGTAGCAGATATAACAGGGCCAACATAGAGAAATCAATGGAATGTAAGGATAGTTCCATCATCAGGTAATGGTTTTTAAAACCCTTATTCAAAGGTCTAAGTCTAATTTTTTGTTGTGATTTCTTACCATTTGTAATCTGAGGGTCCGATTTTCTAGAGGCCCTAAATTAATGTTTGGAAACTTTTATCTTCTACCTTTCCCCTTTTTATAGTCCATGTCCATGCCCTTCCCAAGCTTATATCCAATCTTAATCTGACAGTCGAAAGAGCAAGAATATTGTCTTCTTTAATGAGCCATTAGAGAACTTTGGTAGAACAAGTTGAAAATGTCTGGAATCAGAACAAGGATTTAATTTAATAAATTACTGCTTTCTCTTGTCAGCTCAACTGTTACCATTAAGATTTTCCAGACAATGTCTAAACCTTTTCAAAGACCCTTTTTCTTAGTCCCTCACCAAAACTCTATAGCAATGTTTCTCAACCTTTTTTTCATTATTGTTAATCCCCACTGAAGGGGTCTTTTTAGACTGTTTTTTTTTTTTTTCCTAATTGCGTCCCCTCCCTATGAATATATTTACAGATATACTGTTTATCCGTTTGTATGTATAGGCCCTTTGGAGGACCAAAAATCATTGTAACATTTAAGATTTTATTCACCTCCTAAGACCCAATCTCACCCCTTTGGGGCAATATGTTGTCCTCTTTGAGAATGTATGCTCTATAACACTTAAGAATAAGCTGTTTTTTGAAAATTCCCCAAACAACACATTACGTGTGTTAAATTTTTTTAACTCTGTATTTTATTTTAATCTCACTACCTTTTCTCCTTTCCTAGTGTTGTCTATAGAATGAGATTGACATTGATAAAATATCAAACAGTCTGAATTAATCAAAATGTGTGTGTGACTAATGTTAAGAGAAATTGCAAAACCACTTTAGCTAAAATGTGGAGAAATAAATCCAGGTAGTTCTAAAATTTTTGATAAGATAAATCATTTCTCATATAGACTACATAGATGTACAGAGGTTCAACAGTGAAAAGTAAAATAAAATTATTCTATTCCAAAAAAAAAGTATTATGAGTTGCATGACTTGGTTTTGGTCGGAATCTTGGTTAATGGGCAATGATTCCATATTTTTCATATTCTGTCCTTGACTTCTTGTAACTGATACTGGGAGGCTAAGGATTACAAAATTATGGCTATGAAGTCATGCAAATTATAAATGGCATTTACTCCATCAGCTGAAAGGGCATATAAAGTGCAAACATTAACAAATCTAAAAATTCAACCAGAACACTGTTCCTGATGGAGACATTAATAAATAAAACAAAACTATGAAAGTTTGGTTTTAAGCCTAAACTTTTTTTTAAGTTTAAAAAGAAAATTTAATGCTTTAACTAAGTTGGAATTATTAAAAAGGCACTGCTAGCATATTTCACATAAAACACTGTGAAAAAGTAATACTTGACATATAGGGGCATCTTCTGGCCAGGAGTTTGACTCTACAGTTTCTCTGTACCCTCCACACACCTACACCACTTCAGGGGACGTAAGCACACTGAAAACCACAGTCTGCTTGTCATCAGAAAATATAATGAAGTTTTCTTTGTTGTTTGTTTCAAAGTTTAAAAGCCTTTCAGTGAAGTCTAAATTAAGGACATATCAAGAGAAAAACTAACAAGGGAGTAAGATGGCTAATACGAATTTACCAGAAAACAGTCAAGTGTTGCCAGCTCAAACAGTGAAAATATTAAGAACGGCATGGTGATTTCCTTAGGGGATGTGTTAGAACTTTAAGCAAGCAAAGAGGAGAAAGATATTAATGAAGAAAAAAAAAAAACCTATGAGTCAGTACAGGTAGATAACAGAAACAGCTGCAAAGTATTGGCAACATCAGCTGTAGTTGAGAATTGAGGAATAAATCAACTTCAGATTTTGGTGGAGGCCCAGAAAGTAAATAAACTCAATTAAAATCTCTGAGACCCAATGACCCAGGTGTCCTCTAGAGTAAAGGAAAACAAACAAGCCTGCTTGGGACCTTGCTTAGGATAGCTGTTTAAGAGCTTTGCTTTTTGCAAACAGTTGCAAAAAGACTGGAAAAAAAAAAAAAGACTTCTGTGTAAGGAAACTAATAGCAGAAGCCCCATCTCCCTGTGGTAAAGATGAAACCCCCAAATCCCTACTCTCAGACCCTGAGTTTCTGGCTACTTTGAACCTCAATGAGAAAAGTCACTCGGGGGAGAAAAGGCAACAGGCTGCACACGGCCATCTCCTCAAAATAAATATTACATGAAAAGTTGTCATTCTGTTCTAGATATGACTGTGACACTAAAACGCATGGCTCTCTCTCCCCCCGCCCACTACAAAAATAAAAATATATCACCCGGAAAATATCACTGCTGAGTCCTGCCACCTATCACAAATACCCCATCTAGGCGAGTTTTAAGTCCAAAAGGTTAAGAGCTTGACCGATGGGCGGCGCAGCCTGCAACTTTCTGCAACTCCGTGGTCCTAGTATGACTACTGAATACCAAAATGACTTCTCTAGGGTATAGAGAGATGAGCCACCTGACCCATTCGATCGCCTCCGGTACAGGTCCCACACCCTCAACCCCATTCCGGAAAAATGTGCTCTCGCAGGACTGGGAACAGGCCCGAAACCCCTCCTCCTCTCCCGACCCCCGCCACCACAATGCATTCAGGGTTCATGAAAGATGGGGGAGGGGGGGGGGGAGGTGGAGGGCAATGCAAGAAAAAAGTGATTTTATAAATAGATAGATAGATAGATAGATAGATAGATAGATAGATAGATAGATAGATAGATAGATAGATAACTCTGAGTCTCTTACCATCTCGCCTAAGGTTGGAGTTGCGCAAAGCTTTGATGGATGCGCTCTGCGGAGCTGCAGAAGTCCCGTAGCTGCAAAAGTTTGCGCAGACTAGAGTGTAGACGAGGATGTGCCGGTGCATTGGGATCAGCGACCTAGGGACAGCGTCGCTCCAAGAAAAATCCGGGAGAGGCTCCCGAGACCGACGCCGCGCCTCGCTCCTGCCGCCCGCGCTCGCCAGCGATTACCCTGGCCGCTGCGCTAATCGCCGAGCTCTCCCCAAACTTCCTGCATGCTGAACTTTCTGAGCGCGTGTGGGTGCCGCACTTCCTTGTGGTGCTAGAGTTGATAAATGGTGACGGGACAAACAACAGGTTGACGTTTGTTCACCCCCTCCGGTGGCCGGCAGCTGCAGCGCAGGCTGCAGGGGGCGGCGGCACGGCGTCCACCGGCTGGGGAGCGGAGCAGCTGGTCCCCTGCCACCGTGGCTGCAGCCCCAGAGCTGCGCGCACTTGAGCTCTCAGCAGCCGCAGGAGCATTCCAGCTCTTCAGGTCAGGCCGAAACGCGCTCCACCACGGAGCATGCCCAGTTTGACAGTGGGCCAGAACTCTTCCCACCACCTTGGACTTAACCCTAGACGTCAGACCAGAAAGGGAGCAGAGAGCAAGGTGGCCGGGAGAAAGTGGGAGGAGGTAGAATCTCACTACTTTTCCAGAGGTGACTGGCTCATCCTCCCACAAGACATTGCTCATGCTTTGGTGATAGTGGGATTTGGATAAGGGGCTGGAGTTGGAAGTGTTTAGTTAACAATAACCAAGGTCAGATTCTACTTAAGTCAAGATTTCACTCTAAAGTGGGAAAACGCAGTAGCAGAGGAACTCGATTCTGAGCTTTCCTTTGAGCTCATGTCCCTATGACCTTAGCTGAGTCAAGGTTCATTTTCAGGGGGGAAACATCCAGTCTTTTCTAGCGCACAGGGTTCTAGTTGTCAGGACCCATGTGGTGAAACGTACAATAAATTCAAAGCTGTTTTTATATGCCTCACCCCCAACCCCTGCACAGTAGAAGGGGCTAGAGATCAGGGAGCGGTTGAGGAGGATACAGACTGGCAAAGTGAAGTTTTTCTTTGTCCACAGGAAGAGGCCCTGAATATCCAGGTCTTTGGGCCTCCCTACTCAGAGTATCTGGAAGCTCTCAGGTCCAAGGAAACTGCCTTTAGATTCCAGGAACTTCTACTTCATGCATCTACCTTCCTGTTTAGTGGGACTGTATTTGGAACAGGAGTGGATCTAGACTCTGCTGTTCATTAGCTTTGTCACCTTGAGTAAGTCATTTGACCTCTTGAGCTCAATTTCTTAACTTATAAAAGTATTAATTCTTAGTTTGTGTGGTTGTGGTGGTAATTACATGAGATAATTTAGTATATTGTTTTGTTTGTAGCTGAATCCAAGTCCAAATTTACATAATTTCCTAATTGCTCACCTATCACATATAAAAGAAACATTTTTTTTCCTTCTCCTCATGGCCTCCTAGTTTCTGAAAGTCTAGGGGATGAGAAGTAAGTGATATCCATATATACAGAGTTGGAAGTGGCTGGGAAGGGTAGAAAATTCAGAAATATATAAACTTTAAAATTAGCATTCAATGCTGACTAGGATACATGTGTTCTTCCCATGTACTGGAAAATTAATGTTGTTCACCTCTTGGCATTTTTATCTAAAATAGTGTTTTACAAACTGCAGGTTTGTGGGTCCTAAAAATCAATTTTTAGGTCCAGCATTATTATTTTTTTTTACTGACACTGTATATTTTAGAGCAGTTTTAGGTTCACAGCAAAATTGGATGGAAGGTATAGTGATTTTCCCTACACCCTCTGCCCGTACACATGCATAGCTTCCCCCATTATCAACATCCCCACCAGAATGGTACATTTGTTACAGTTTATGAACCTACATAGCAAAAGTCCAAATTTACCTTATAGTACACTCTTGGTTACAGATGTTATACAAAAAGGTTACATTTGGTTCACTCCTGGTGTTGTACATTTTATGGGTTTGGACAAATAAATAACCACATACATTCATCATTAAGGTATCACACAGAGTGTTTTCACTGCTCTAAGAATCTTCTGTGCTCCAGCATTATTTTTAAATAAATGGTATGGAATACAATGGCTTAGAGATTTAATTATCAGGGTTCCTTGTAAATAATAATGTTATATATTATTTCATGAATATTTTATTTCAGATACACACATGCTGGGATGTAAAAGTTATTTCTGTGGGTGTGGTCATAAAAATTGAAGCCACTGAAAAAAAGGTTTGATCACATTGTCTCAAAATATAAGCAATCCCTGGAAGAGTCACCAAGGAGAGGCATAAAATTGGGTTTGCATTCATTTATTCATTTAAAAAGTATTAATTAAAATTTAGATTTTCCCTTTTGCCATAGCCTAGTCTAAAAATCCTGGGGCTAAAATAGTGAGCATGAGAGATAAGGTCTCTAATCCCTTGGAGTTTACATTCTAATGAAGGAGATGGACAAGAAACAAGTAAATTCATATCTATATTAATAAGAGAAGAGGGTCAGAGATTGATGAGATTGGAGTGGGGGCTAATTAAAATATATGATGCTATTTTAAAAGTGGTTGGAAATACTCATTAAAATTTCATACCTAGCTCCTGACATGAGACTATAGAAAAAAATGAGAAAAATGTGCTAGTGGCTTATGTCATTACAAGCCTTAAAATATTAAAGAGGCTTATTTATTTAAATATCATATTAAATACTGAATTTGAAGTATTCAAAGTAGTGTTGTCCAAGATACTAATAAATACTGTGTACTCACAAGGCATTGTGAATTCATAGTATCAAATAATTTAGCTAAGAATAGTAAAGGACATCACATATAATCAGCATGTTCTTAGTTATTTTTAATGTCAGTAAATATTTCAAATCAATGATAAGGCCAAAAAATTAGGCACCCAAGCCTAACCAATTGTTCTGAACCTGGTTTTAAATATTATCTAATAATTAATTCTACAAATTACATTGAATATATCAACTAAGGTATCATTGTATGTAATAGGTGATTGATAAAAATATAATGATAGTGAAATGGGTCTGGCATAAAGGTAAAATATGAGATTGTTTCAACTTACTTTTCATATGTATCTCAAACAAACAACAAAAATTGAATTTGCCACTACATTTTAAGTACCTCTAGGTCAGCTAGAAGAACATGAACCAACAACATGAAATCAGATTTATAAATATTATTACTAGTCAGAATAATATAAATCAACTATTCTATATTTAGCCATTGTTCAATGACATTCATATAACTATAAAATATAACTCTATTATTTAGAATTTTTTAAAAAAATATGAGAGCAACTTATAATAATAGGTTGATTTAAAATGGCATTTATCCCGAATTTCCAGCAGGAATAATTTGATAAAAGGGTAGTTTAGGATGTGACACTATTTTTATTATATACTCTTCTCATTACACTAATAGAACATGAGAATGATGTTTTCCATTAAATTTTCAAATATGCTTGACTTCTTTCCCTAACTCATAAAAATTATGGTGGAAAAGAAATAAAATGTGATATGACTTCTTTGAAGCCTTCTCATTTCTGCAAGTGGTACATATCAAAGCATTTTTTTAAAAAGTGAACTTCTACAACCTTTGACTTATAACTCATTGCAGGACCTTTCTCTTGACTATAGTAGCCATATTGTAAAGCCTACTCCATTCAAAGAAGACATTCTTCTGTTATCCATCCTCTCCTCACCAGATCTCAGGAAAAGCAAAATACTATGACATAACATCCTAATTTCTGCTCTGTCACTATAGTATTGAGTTTGGTCAATTTTGAACCTGTATGGGACTTGAATCCCTTCTTGTAAAGTGGGATCATTATACTAGATTATCTTCAAGACTTCTTTCAAAAATCTGAATATTTTTTTTATTTTTTAAATGTTGCTTTCACTCAAAATTTTTGCCATGTGCTATAAATGTAGCTTTATCACACTTAAATATGCATGTTAAATAGCTGTTAGAAAGACTGATTATATATAAAAATAAAATTTTCTACATATGTTAATGAGTGATATTTTGAAATTCTGATAACTAATATATAATAAAATGATAGCTCTAATATTAATGGTTATGATTATTTTTGAAATTATATTTTCTTTTTAAAAATCAATGGTTCAAATGTATTTTTGAAAACAAAGGTAAAAAAATGTGTTCTAATGGTAGAAATAACTATATAGATGATTAAAATTATGCCAAATTTAGAAAAGAAATTGATTTCAATGCTTTAAGATATTCAGCAAAATGATTTTGCTCAGAGAAACTAGGTTAAATTCAATTTTATAAAAGATAGTATTTGAATATTTGATGCCAAAGAATGAAATTAAATATTCACAACATTACAACTGTGGCAAATTTTTAAATTGTTCCGAAAGATTTGAAAGACCTAGAATACCAGCATGGTTATTTTATATAAAGTATGTGCAAAATATATTATTAAATTATGTTGAGTCATCAAGAAGCACACCATTTTTTAAAAACCTATCTAATGACTGTCTTTTAACAATTAAAGTTATCTTTTTGTTGAACTCATAGTTTTAACTGACTTGTTTGCCACATGTATCATATTTATTTTATTACTACCATTTTTAGCTTCTTAAAAATATTAAATTCACTGTGTTTGAGAAGGGAGGAAATTACTCTGAAATTAAGGCTTTTTGGAGGACTGAAACTCAATGATTTATTTAATTTGTTTCAAATGGTATTAGTTTACTCTTCTTTCCGATTATTGATGCGGGACCACGTGCCCTGAATATCACCTTTCCTCAATAGGCCATGACACTGGGTTCCTTCTTGTTAAATATTTGTCTTTAAACCTATAACTTCAATGGCACATACTAAATGTATACTATAAAAATACAAGATGACTATAGTGATGTTTCTTTCTACTGGGTAGATTCAAATTTCTATTTTATATAGATGCCTAATTTCTCTTTTCCTGGTCATAATTTAAAGAAAATCTTACTATATGGTAATACAGTAATAAGCCTAGGTGTGCTCAATTGACACTACACTATTATTTACACATAATATATTACCATATTTTATCTAGAATCCTACATAGCAATGTCAAATAAAATTTATCCAGCTATAGTGCTGACACATTTTGAACAGTAACTTCCAGATTTGATCTTTTAAAATTGGTTGTAGGTGAGACTATCAGTTTGACTTTTGACAATTAGCAGGTCCACTCAGGTTGTTCTACCAAGCATTTTTTTTTTTAACTTCATTGAATTAACCAGTAATTTGGCTCCATAGAATGAGTCATTAAATTATAAGTCTATCACATAAAAGAATCCCTATATCTATACTTTTTCTTCAAGTTAGTTATATTTTTATTTTCATTTATCCATCCTTGAGCTGCATTATTTAAATGTAAAGTTTCAAAGATTAATATGTTGCCTATACTGCAGGATTTCTTCCTTAATTGATCTGGGATGTCTGCCAATCTCCTTTAGAATTATGCACTTTTATCTTTGTAAGATTGGCTTATATCCAGTAAATTGTTATACTTTGAGTTCTTCTCTTACCTTGCCATTTCTTGAGCGAAAAATTGGTATTCAGGTCTTTAAATGTTCCTTTCCTTGAGAGAGAGTTTTATTTCATTCAAGAAAATCTCTTCTTATATTTATATCCCTTGGAATTCTATATTACACATTTATTTCTTTTTATTCAAGCCAATACTGAAGTTTTTAAGAGGACAATATTTAAAACTTTAGTATTTGACCTTTATTATTGAGCAGATTCTTTTTTCTCCCCAAATAGTATAGCCTATCTGATGTGTATTCTCCTCCATCAAGTTGTTGCTTTTAAAAATCATTTTTTTGTGTGTTTTAAAATCTTGGTGAATTTTTCAGACTTTCCTCTTTATATTTAATCTACTAAAGAAAATAAAATTGCACTGGGGGAGAGAAATAAGTATTGAAAGTGCGGTGCAAATGAACAATATAGTTTATTTTGAATAAGCTAACTTTTAGTAGGAAAAAAACACATCATTAGACATTAATCCTGATTTTTCTCTCAGATTTTCTTTTCTTTTGAGGCCACAAGGAATTTGTTTCCTATTCAGAAGACTGGAAGTATCCCTCATTTGAGAATTTCAAACTTCAAAAGGGAGACTGTTTTTATAAAGGATAGATAATATCATTTGTTTCATCAACATAATCTTGAGTGTTTTTCAGTATTGTATACTGATTGACAAATTAAAGAATCCTCAGGTCACCCTATCATGTGCATCTTTTAAAGGTCACAGTATATATTTCATGATTCTATTCTTTGTGTTGAGGATAAGCTACTTTCAAAGCTATGAAAAGTTACCTCTAGTTCAAACTGTTTGCTGGACATTTCTTATTTAGAGTTGCCTAGAGTGAAACTTTAAACCTCTCAGGAAGCTTTGAAAAAATAAGCAAGCTTATTGATTTTATAGAGAACAATCAATGAGATGCAGTCTCAAGAATGGACTAGACAAAGCAAAAAACAATAAAAATGTGACAAAGAAAGGATGTTGGAAACCACAGGAAAGAAGTAGGTTATTTCAAGGTAAAGAAAGCAAAAAAAAAAAAAATCCATTCAATCTATTTATTTATTTGTTTGTTTGTTTGTTTACGGTAACATTGGTTAACGAAATCCAGTAAGTTTCAAGTGTACAATTCAATAGTAATGCAATATATATATATATATATGTATATGTACATATATACACATACATGTATTATATATATATACATGTATTATATAATATATATATATATTACATGTGTGTGTGTTTGTGTGTGTGTATATATATTGCATTGTGTGTTCATTGCCTATAGTTATATTTCTTTCTGTCACCACATATTTGACCCCTTTTACCCGATCTACCTCCCATCTCCCCTACCCTACCCTCTGGTAACCACTAGTCTATTCGTAATTCCTTAAATGGCTTAGCTTTAAAATCTGTCTGGGCACAATATATAAATGTAGAAAAACCAATATTCATACTGATGAAGCCACAAGAACAGTGAAAATCATGTGTGGAAATCATGTCTTAAGAATTGTGAAGGTAAAGGCTTGAAATGTATGGGAGTAAAAAGAGAGTTGGGGTAGGGGTGAAGGATGCAGAGAGACACAAAAATTATCTTTGAGTACTTGAAGATTTGGAGATCTGTTGAATGGAAGAGTAAATAAACTATTATTTATAATGCACTTATTAGGAGGCACATTCTAATCAATATACTTTTAAAATATTAATTTGACCTAAGAGTGGAATGAATTGTATTTTAAGACAGAGGTCATTTTTCTTTTTAATTTTTTAATTTTTAAAAATTTTTTTTAGGTGAGGCAACCCTTGGTTGACCTTACAGATTGCAAGGACCTTGTCAGTTTACAATATCTTATCTTTTTATTTTTTATGCCTATGGCACCTGGTCTTCCTAGGTGATCTCCTGTCCAAGTACTAACCAGGCCCGATCCTGCTTAGCTGCTGAGATCAGATGGGTTTGGGCTTGTTCAGGGTAGCCATAGACTCTTTTTAATTATTAAAAGTATTATCATGAGAACTGCATAAATATCAGTACCGACAGTGAAGCTACTTTATTAAGGAGAAATTTTAAAATGCCTTAAGTGTTTTCATTCTAAATCTAAGATTTTGTAATTTTATAATCATATCTCCCTCAAAATTATTTAGTTTTTGAACAAAAATTCTATCATATATGGCAGACCTGGGAATTTTTGATGGTTCTATTTCAGATCCTTTTCAAATGTCTTTAGTTACAAGTGTAACTAGATCCCCATTAAGGTACAGCAGCATTCTTAATACAGTTCTAAGACATATACAAAGATGATCTTATATTGAGAATAAAAAGTATGCAAATTAATTATCTTCTTAATCTGGCCAACATCTTGAACGATTATACATATATATTCCCCTAATGCATTAAAGTTGATGTAATTGTTTTTCTAACACATTATTAATTTTAACAAGCTCAGGAAAGTTGAATTCACTTTTGAGGCCAGACATAACTGCAGAAAATATGAAAATCCTAAGGCCGATAAAATCTGAGATGACTTTTTTTACGCTGTTTCACAAATAACTTATTTTAGCAACTTGAAAAAACTGTAATAAAACTGAAGAGCAATCTCTAAACAGCCAAACTAGTTGTTCCAAAGACTACTCTGGAATGTCTGTGTACTTCACTCTGTGGGAACCCTTTATGTCCTAATTCAGAGCTGGCTTGGTCTTACTTTGTCTAAAATTTAAACAGCGCAGATATCTGGTTTCTCTATTAAGTAGCAAACTGGAAGGTAGAACATCAAGAATAATAAAAGAGAATGAGAGTAAGGGAGGATTTTTTTAAATGTGTAAAAAGAACCTAAAATCCAATGTAGCAGTCTGTTTATTTACTATGCTTCTAAAGGGGCATATGGATATCTTTAGACTGCTTCACTAATTTAAACATATAGTAATGGTGCTAAATTAACAAAAAAATTTAAAAATTCCATTGGCTTTATTCTGTTTAATATGTTTAAGTTTTACATTGCTAATATGAAAATTTACTTTAAAGACAATTGAATGTTGAATGTTAATAATAAGACATATGTGTATGGGTGTAAAACTTAACTCTTATTTTAACTCAAGCAATAGTTGGTTAGCATTTGTGAAAAAAAAATGTCAGAAATTAAAACTGCAAAAGTCAAGTGCTTTATCCAAATACACACATGAGAATTTTGTTAATTTATATAAGCAATCCTAGAAATAATTTTTCATTAGTGAAATGAATAGTGTCCTATAATGTGGTTGGTAAGAAATATGGATCAAGCTGCCTCTTCCTGAATGAATGAGATATAAGAATTCAGCAGGGTCAGCAGTTGGATGTCTTTGATGGAGAGCTCAGTCTTGACTAGCATCCTCCCCTTGGATTTGCATCCTCCCACTTCACAGAAGGTCTTGTCTCTTGACCCAGTTCCAAGGCTAGCTAGTCCTACTGCCAGAATACCACTGTGAGTCTGTCATGCAAGGTGCCTGAGTGTCTGAGCAGAACTGAACGTCCCCAGGTACCAGAGCAGCTAAAGAACCAGCTACTTATTTTCTACTTGTTCGCTAAGAATATCTATATGTTTGGCATATATTATAACAACTAGTAGGAAAGTTGTGGGGGAGATAATATTTAGCCTTCATTTGCCTTACCTGCCAGAGATGACCAATATTTATATCTCAAAACTTAGAATTGGCTTCATGGCCATGTTGGCTTAGGTCACCTTACAACACAAACATGTTATAGAATTCTGTAATCACACCCTATTATAGGAGATAAATAATTCTGTATGTAAATAAGATTTCATTACCTTAAAATGTACACAATTACTGTTTACTTCTTTAGTAATATTGGGTAAATATGAAGTTATCTGTATTAAAGTCACATTCAATCTTTTCACAAATTTATAGTGCCACATAGTAAAGACACTACAAAGAAAACCTACAAATTATCTAACTTGAGAGCCTTTTCCAAAGGGTGTTCCTCAAAGCACAAATCTTATTACATATTCTATTTAAAAAGTTCTGTGATCAAATAATTTTTAAAATTTTACTTAATTTGCCAAACTTAGATGATCGCAATATATTACAGGTTCTGAGAAAGTTGTGTTAAAGAATGATGTTTAACTTGTTCAAATTGAATTCTGTTACCAATATATGGAGAAGGACACTGATAAACTAAACTAGATATTTAACACTGGCAGAAACGTGAGGGAGATGAAAACACTGAAATAATGAAACAGATGACATTGTAGAATACAGTAATTCTCCATTATCCGCAGTTTCGCTTTCAGTTACAATTACTTGAGCTCAACCATGATCTGAAAATATTAAATGGAAAATTCCAGAAATAAACAATTTATAAGTTTTAAATGGTATGGTGTTCTGAGTAGCATGATGACCTTATGCCATCGCACTTCATCCCACTCAGGACATAAATCATCCATTTGTCTAGGGTATATGTGATATACACTATTCATCTGCCAGTCACCTAGAAGTCATCTCAGTTATCAGATTGATTGTTGTGGTATCACAAAATTAAAAAAAAAAAATCCTTATTTTACTTAATTATTCCACATTCACATAACTTTTACTGTAGTACACTGTTATAATTATTCTATTTTATTATAGGTTATTGTTAATCTCTTACTGTGCCTAGTTTATAAATTAAACTTACCATATTTATGTACATATAGGGAAAACAAAGTATATATAGGGTTTGGTACTATTTATGGTTTCAGGTGTCTACTGGGGGTTTGGAACATATCCCCGTGGATAAGGCAGAAACTACCCATACATGTAAAAAAATAAGCTTTTTGTGCATAAAATTGATATCTCGTATAGAAAAATAAAAACTACTCAACAAATTTTGGCAAATATTATACCATATATCATCAATTTTAAGCTGCATTTCCCCCTCATTTTAAATAGCTTTAAAATCAGTATAAATCTTTTGCTTCTCTCAAACACTCTCATCCTAGTGGCAGTCATAACATGGTTGACATCACTTGACACCTCTGGTAAGAATAAGAAAGCCCAAGTATCAGATCTTACAAGATGGTGTTGGTGAATAAGGAGAAAACAAAGACAATAGTGGAGCACTTTTTAAATATACACTATATCATCAATACTTTTGATGGTCTAGAAAACAACATTATGTAGAAAAGCATAGAGTTTAATAATTTTCAACCAAAATATTATTCAGAGTTGAATTCTGAATTCGAGTTGTTTCAGAAAAAATCTGTGATCTCAAAAATATATACATTTTTATTATTTATTATTTATTATTTTATTATTATTTATTATATATATTTCTTCTTTTATAAATCAGCTACTTTGCTTTTTTCTTTTTTACAGACAGTTATTAAAATGAAAATCCTACAATTTATTAAGTGAGTTAAACCAATGTACTTTGCTAATATTTTTATTTTTATTTATGCACAGGAGTAATTTTAAAAACTATATACAAGTATGTCTGAGTTTTTGAATAAGCATAACATTTCCAAAGATGACAAAGCATTGATTAGGTTAATTGTTTAATCGATAGCTTTTTTTCCCCCTTTCTCAAGGGCACAAAAAATAATGACATATCTTACGACTCAGCTATGTTTAACTATGTTAATTCTCTAATTGATGCTAGAACTTATCAAATTTCTCAAAATAATTCAGTCATTTTACTAAATAGTTTGTATTTTCCACCAGATAGACATATGTGTTCAAACTGACCGTTTATAGGAAGTCATTTTAGATAACAGTTCAATGAAATTTTTTCAGTATGTTTGTTGACACATGATAGTGATGATGGTGAAAACAATAAGGTCAACATTAAAGAATTATTGCTATATGAATCTGCAATTATCTAATAAGCTGTTGGCTAAATATCTGATGCATGAATTTCCTTTCTAAAATCTGTGATGAAATTTTTGTCCATGCTTAGCCAATAAATGACTAAAGTTGCTTCCCGATTTTTCATTGTGCCATTCTTCTTCATAATCCATTGTTAGTTATGTTATAGTTCAGTAATTTGATAGTCAATAGTATAGAAAGTATGAGCTCAAATATATATGCATTTTTTACTACATATACTTCCTCTTTTAGAAATCAGTAAATTCGATGTTTTTCTTTTTCATAGGGAGTTATTAACAATGAAAATCTTACCATATATTAAGGAGTTATGCTCCAGTGCAACATGACTATAAAATCCATCTCCATCTCTCGGGAGGTAATGAATTAATATAAGTGCCTTTATAATCTAGTCTTTCAGCCTCTCCTCTTTTCTAATAAAAATGCAGAGAGAACATTGTGAAGCTCAAGTTTGCTATAAAGAAAGTAGGGTTTTATAGAATATTATCTCATCAGATTGTTGGTGAATCATGAAAGAAGAAAGCTATTTATTTTGAGAATCATGAACATTAAAATATTTATTGAAGATTATAATTTTGTTCTGTTGAGGTGCTACTATCTCTTCATGAGCAATGTCTGACTTAAGTCAATCTCAGCAAGAAGAAGAAGAATATGATTAATTTGCAAATTATTAAATTATTCTCTTTCTTTCACTTTTTCTGGTAGTTTTTTCCATTAGTGCCAGGTAGTTTATCTTTAGTCATTATGATTAAAAGCGGCAGAAAGGTATAATATAAATGCAGATGTCAGCGTCCTCTAAATTTTGCATTATCTTTATTGTATCATCCCTATGTACACATCTACCCAATGGAAATTTAAGGGAGGTACTTGGCACATATGTTAGTGCCTTTTCACTTGCAATAAGTTCTGCCAGATTAATGAGCCAATAATTCCATTTTGAAACAGAGTTATCCAAATTTTCTGCTGACATTGGCTATAACTGTTAACACTGGTTTATATGCCACATTTTTTTAAAGTAGGGTTGGAAGTTGAGATTCATTTAACCATTGAGAGACCTAAGGAAGGAGAATATATAAGTGAGAAAAAGAAGAGATTTTTGAAGGCAAATGACAGAAACACTACACAGATAGATAAAATCTTCCCTCTATCAGGAAAACTTTAGAAGTGCAAATACAGGATGAATTTTAGGATACAAGTATTAAATGAAAGAACAAAGTCTGGTGTACATGATGTGAATCTTGGATATTGTGTCATAATTTAAATCTGGGATTGTATCAATGATGGGACAATTATGTAGGAAGCAATATGATGTGGCATTGGTATGAGTGGGTAGAGTGTGATTTATGGAAAAAAAGAAAAAAGCCCAGGATTGAGGGTCAACTGAGGAGGATCAAAGGATGCTCATTTAATGTAATCTCAGGCTACTCACTCAGAGAATACTTTCCCCAACTGTAAGGTAAGGAAATAGCATTATGTTAGAGGTTGATTGCATTTGTGCTTCTCACATGGAAGGCACTATAAAACTGAAAGCTACCATTTTAATAGTAAAAGAAGTTAACAGCCCAAAAATATTATGGTAAAAAACAGTGCACTTTTTTTTTTTTTTTTTGGTCACATAAAGGTATTTGGCAGATATTTACTTATGGGAAAAAGAGATTGGAAAATATGAAGGAGAGGACTGTAGAAAATATTAGAAGTAAATTGGATGTACTACAGGGCCTCAGAAATTAATCATTTGTTCATAAGTCGTTCAACCAGTGTTTACTGAAGGCCTGCCACGTGTCTGGCACTGTTCTAGGTGCTAGGGATACAGCAATAAAGAAAACAGTATTAAAGAACTAGAATTTAAATATGGATGATACAGGTAAAATATCTAGCAGTACAGAATAAGAACTAAAGGTAGAAACTAAAGCAGCAAGTGTGATTATGGAATGCCAGTAGTCAAGGGCAAGAGACGAGTGTTGAAATTTTTGACAGATTATTGGCCAGGAAAGGTTTCTCTGAAAAAGTGACTTTTTAAAATAAAAAGCTTAAGGAAGTCAGAGAGCAAGTCATGCATGTATCTCATGAAAACACATTCCAGAGAGGAAACAGCAGTTGCAAATGTCCTGTGGTGGCAGTATGCCACTAGGAACTGAGAGGAGTCCATTCTGGCTGGAGCAAAAAGAATAAGTGGGAAGCTGAAGTGAAGTAATGGCCTTATAGGTGGATTATTACAGGGCTTTGAGGAGCATAGTATAGACTTTGGCTTTAACTCCGAGTGATATGAGAGTCTTTGGTGTTTGGAGAGTGGTGTGTTCTGTCTGACTTGTATTTTAAGAAGGCCATTCTAGCTGTTTTAGTAAGAATAGCTCAAAGAGGGAGGTAGATGGGAAAGGAAAATCAGTGAGGAAGCTTTGCATCATGTGAGAGAGAAATGGTGGTGGCTCAGACTAGAGTAGGGAAGTTCAGATAATGAATAAATTTTTAAGTAGAGCCAATGCATCTGTTAGTGGATTGAATACAGGGTATAAGAGAAAGGGAAGAGTCAAATATAATTTCAAATTTTTGGCAACTGGAAAGATGGAGAAGACTGAAGAAGAATCAGGTTTGGAAGGATATCAGTTATGGGCATGACAAGCTTAGAATGCTTTTTAGATATCCAAGTGTAGACGTCAAATAGACAGTTGGATATACAAGCCATGAGATGGATAAAATTATGTAGGGAGTGATTTTGATAGAAAACAGAAAATATCCAAGAACTGAGCCTTGTGAATATCAACACTGTGAGGTTGGGGAGATAACGAAGGACCAACAAAGACTACAGGGAAGGACAAGCCAAAAATGTGAGAGAAAAAGCAGGCAAACGTGTGTTCTAGAAGCCAAGTGAAGAGGATGTTTCATATTACCCATAAGAATCAGAAAAGCAGAATAGCAGTAAAAATTGCTTTAAAAATGAAGGAAAAAAGTACATTTTTCAGTGGAACACAATAGAGGGAAGAATGGTGAATTGGCTGAAAGCCTCATTGAAAGGAATTATCAAGAAAGAACAGGGGACCTGTAGCAGTTTCTCAAAATGTACTAGGGATGGCCATTTACATCAGAATCATCTGAGATGTTCTTTAAAACATACAGACTCCCGGATTAGAATTCTTCACGGCAAACCAGGGATTTGTATTTTCAGAAAGCTTCACAAGTGATTCTTATACACACTACTAAGGTTAAAAATTTTAAAGTGGGAAATTGATTTCCAGGAATATTTAAAAGAGTTATATGTAAGTGTGCAAATGTAGGTTGTCAGTATAGAGATGGAGTCACTAGTTCATGGCTCTCACATTCATGATCACAATTTTCATCCATCAACAGTATTAGATCATAGCTCTGCAGAGAAGAAATGTATTGCTTTACTCTCAAACTTAATATCTCTTTTCAATAAATATATTAGAAAGCTCAAATTGATATTTATTTTTTTCAATTCACCTCATGCTCTGTGTGTAGGGGAGCATCGAAAATTGAAATTTGCAAGGCCTCCTGTGGGTTTGCCTCTGCCTCTAAGGAACACTTATACAACAAGTACAGTAGAACCCATCATTACATTGCTCATTATTCCATTGATTCAGTGATTTTGCATGTCAAAAAGTATCCCTCTTCTACACAACACACACATATTCTGATATACAAGCAGCACATACAAAACCCTATGTTGAGTTTGTGAAAATCTATTTTCAGTGCTTCATGGGAAATTTGACTTGCTCACATGTCAGAGCAAACTTTTATCATTATCTTTAGGATCATGGGAAATCTCCACTATTATAGCGTTGGTCAACAAGTATTGAGTGTCCACAAGGTAAATACAGAATTCTGTAGAAGCATCACTAAAAACCATAAAGTAGATTCCTAGTTCAGCGAACTCTAATTATAGTTAGAAAAAAATGGGAAGAATGAAGAGAAAGGTAGTGTACACATTCGAAAATAAGGAATATGGAAATAGCTTCTAATATTTATCTTATGCCTTCTATATTTCAAATACTGTTCCCTGTTTTTTACATTCATTGTCTCTTTTTTCCTCCCAGTTCTATTAGGTAGAAGAGATGAAGAAACTGAAGCTAATTTCCCAAAGCTAATAAGTGACAAATTAGAATTATATAGGTCTGTTAGATGGCAACTTCTGTTTCCTCACTATGCCACCAAAGCTTGTTTGGAATTCAGTGTTACTACTGGGATTGCTAAATTGTATTATGAATCCTGCATAACAATTATATATGTTACATCACTCAGATGCTAGCATCTCAAACATGTGGAATATCTATGAGGCATATCATGGCAGAAATAACTACAGCAAACTACAATCTAGATTCTTAAAATACAAGAGTAACCTTCTATGTATAAAAACTTTCAATATACAAAGCCATAGGGAAATGAGAGATACAGTGTCCTAACAGATACCCTTTCTCCAATTTATTATCTTTAGGCATCTTATTGGGTCATTTGGTCTTCTTTTTCTAAAGAATGGATAATTTCTAGTTATGCTGCTCCAAGTACCTTCCCTGGCTGAAATTAATTCTCATAAAAATGAATACTCTGAAGGGTTATTAGCAAGCTCACATATCTTGACTCTCAATGATTGTTTTCTTCCTTCTTTGCACTTAGTTCTGTTCATAAATGATTACGTTGTCTATTGGTCTTTTTGTCATCTTCGTCTCTCCCTCAGTAGAGCCAGATTTCTTTCCTATAGAGTTTTCCCCAGCCATAGGTTTCCTCTTCTCACGTCTCCTTTTCTAGAACATTGGTAATTATGTTGTTAGGTTTGAGGAGATGTTCTAAGATATAGAAAAATAGACTGAGAAGCAAAAGATAGAGAGGTTTTAGCCTAATTTTTTCCATTAACTCATTGTTGAGTCCTTGGCAGGTCACTGATCTTTTCCAAGTCTTGGTTTCCTCATCTTTAAAACAAAGTGTTTTGACTGAGTAATTTCAATAGTATCCTCTCAATCTAAGATCCTATTAATCTGTGATGATTCTTTTCAAAAATACATTTGGAGCACTATTCATTTTTCACTCCTTTGTTCTGCCTACAGCCAAATAAGGTGTACATAACAATTCACTGCTGGGATAACTCATCGTAGGCCATTTTTATTAAAAGCAAAATGTTTTTGGATGTAAACTTTATTTTTGTAATACTATCTGTTTGTTTTTCTGCTTATAAAAGTGACTCATTACCATTGGTCAAAAATTGGAAGACACAGAGCACATAACAAGGAAGAACAAAATCACAGTTCCTCAACACAGTGATGATCACTGGTTACACCACTATGTTCTTGTTTAGTAGCTTTTCTTTATTTTTTAAAAAGAAAATTTAGACTATTTTTGTTTACTCCTTTTCTTTCGATATATTATAGAGTAGTTCATGTCTCCTTAAGTAGTCTTTGAAAATATGTCATTTCTGCATAACATTGCATATTATCATTGTACCATACTAATGCAATAATCTCCTATAGTTATACTTCAGTTTATTTTCAATATTGAATTATTTTGAATAATGATATATGAATATCTGTGTACATATATATGTTCGATTACATCAAAATAAATTCCTAGAATTCTATCAACATATATTACCTGGTCAAATATTGTAAATATGTATCAAGCCTCTAGATACAGCTACCAAATTGCTCTCCGGTAAACTAGAATACATTTCACTCTTCCAGGAGATTTGAGAATATCTATTATCCCTCACTGTTCTCTCTAACCATGTGCATTATCATTAAATTCTTGCCAATTCAATAGGTAAAATCTTTTCTCATTATGATTTTAATCTACACGTATGGCATTATTAGTGAGGTTATATTGAAAACACAATTTTTGCTTCAGTTATCCCACATGATCTGGATCTTCTTTCTTTCCAATTATCTTTTCTATATTATTCTACTCTAGCCACATGGATCTGTCTGTTCTTAGATGATGCTAAATTTGTTTCTGTCTTAGAGACCTTGACCACGTGGTTGGCTTTCTCAACCTGCAATTTATTTTTGTCTCCAAATCTTTGCGAGGCTCACTCTCTCATTCTGTTCTGTTCTGTTCTGTTCAAATGTTACCTCCTCAGGGAAGCTTTCCATGTGCCCTCCTCCACTTCCAACCAAAAATAGCCTCTCTTGCTATTATGACTACTTCCTCTACTTTCCTATACCATTTGTTGACCAACTGAAATTATGTTGTTTATTTATG
Organism: Eonycteris spelaea; assembly: GCA_003508835.1. NCBI lineage: Eukaryota > Metazoa > Chordata > Mammalia > Chiroptera > Pteropodidae > Eonycteris > Eonycteris spelaea. The sequence continues at coordinate 1,187,807 of PUFA01000168.1, forward strand.
TAACTGCCTCCTGTGTACTCTTTTGCTGTTCATTTTTTCAATAGATTAGAAACCATCTGAGAGGAGGGATTGTGGCTCTATCATGCATTCTAGTACTAATTCCCACCACTTAGAACCTGGTCTAGCACATACTAGTTGCTTAATAAATATTTGTGCAATGAATTATCTGAATTTGACATTTACCCATCTGTCTTAAATAGTTCTAGCTTCCAAAATAAGTAATACCATAAGCTGAGAGGCTTATACATGACAGAAAATTATTTCTCACAGATCTGGAAGTTGGAAAGTCCAAGATCAAGGCACTGATTATCTTATAAAGACTGTTTTCTGGTTCATATACACTTGTCTTCTCATTGTGTTGTGTCTGCTTGGGGCAGAAAGAGTGAGAGAATAACCTGGGATCTTTTTTTAAGGGCAATAATCCCATTTATGAGGGCCTTCTAATCACTTCTCTAAGGCCCCATCTCAATACCATCAGTTGAGTCTTATGATCTCAACAAATGAGGTTATAACTTTTAGGCGGACAGATAATTACAGCCCATCACACCATCTTTCTATTTGGATGTTTCTCTTTTCTTATAGAGAAGACTGCAATAGAATAAGACCATTAATCTTATTAAGCCTTTGTCTGATAGATGTGATACCCATATTTTTCTTAATTAGTTGTTTGACTTTCAGGGGGTGCATACAGAAATTAAACATTACAGCAAAAAAAATTTTCAGAAAGTTATATTGGTTAAACTTTCTTTTTATGGCTCCCTTCTATAGTGGTACAATCAGAAAGTCTTCCTGCATTCCAATAATTAATAAATATTCACATATTTATTTCTTCTAGTTGCTTTAATTTTTTTATTGCTTATTTCTCCAAGTCTGGAATTTATTTTGATATATGATATTTGTTTTATTTTCCTTCTTTCAATTGACTATAATAAAATCCACAAAAAATTTTAATAAGCTGGCATAGAGTTTCTTATTGTGAACATGTCCCTGGGTAAATTAGGGGAAAATACTGCAGCTGGAAAATTTCTTTTTCTTAAGCTTATCATGTCTTATATGGATTACAGACATGTTCCCTTCTCACTGGTAACCCTTGGGACCATTCTGATATTTATGCAAGGACAGTGGTTAACTTCAAGATGTTATTTGAAAAGCACCGAAAACCTATATTTTTAAATGTGTCCGCTGGTCCTGGGGAGTTGTGTGTATATCATTCTTTCTACTTAAATGTGATCCAGTACGTGTTACTAGTTTTGCATCTATTATCTCACTTGTACCCAAACAATGAGTTAAGATATTAATTCCATTTTACTCACACTTTGAGAAGTTAAACAACATTCCTAAAGTTTTACAGATAGTAGGTGAGAAATATAGTATATTTGCTATCAAAACCAATGATAAAAATTACAATTGAAATGTCTGAGTGACTACTGTAAGTCAGTACTGAACCAAGTTTATCACACAGCTTATTTTGTTGAATATTCTATGTGATAGATAAGATGATTAAGATTTTTAGAGACTTGCTCAAGTCACATACTTACTTTGCTACACTCCTAATAGTACTGTTTCAAAATGCTCCATTCTTTGGGTAAAAGCAATTTTAGTTAAAGATCTATAAAAACTAGAGTAGACTAATTCTTGTAACATTGAGACCCAAAAGTTTGTAATGACTCAAATTCAATTACAGTGTTTCTACAAAAACTCAATATATCTTTTTAAAAATCGCCCATTTTACAAGACTTCTGGGAAAAGTCAGAGAAGATGCTTCAAAACCTATGAAGCTTTGTAACCAAGACACTAAAAAAACAAGAAAAAAATACTAGAACATTTTTAAAGTTCTGTTTTTAACTATTAATGCTCCTTGTCTTACAATGGTGTTATGTCCCGATAAGCTCATAAGTTGAAAATATCATAAATTAAAAATACACTTAATACACATAACCTACCAAACATCATACATATAGCTTAGCCTAGACTACCTTATGTACTTGAAACACAATATCAAAAAAAAAAAAAAAAGCTGGCAACACAATACACTATAGAGTATCAGTTGTTTACCTTTGAGATCGTACACTCGACTGGGAGCTGCAGCTCACTACTACTGTCCAGCATCACGATAGACTATCCTCCTGCACATGGCTAATTCTGGAAAAGATAAAATTAAAAGCTCAAAGTATGATTTATACTGAATGTGTATCACTTTTGCTCTATTGTAAAGCTGAAAATCATAAGTTGAGTCACGTAAGTCAGTGACAATTTGTATATGATATTCTAAAAAGGCAAAACCATGGACATGGTAGAAATATCGGTGATTTCCAGACATTAGGAAGAAAGGAAAGATCAGTAGATGGAACACAAGGATTTTTAGAGCAGTGAAACTCTTCTGTATGATACTATAATGGTGAATACACATCATCATATATTTGTTAAAAGCCACAAAGTCAACTCAAGTGAACCATTGTGTAAACTGTGTACTTTGGATGATAATGATTTGTCATCACAGGCTCATCAATGGTAATAAATGTACCAGTCTGATAGAGATGTTAACAGCTGGGGAGCTGTGGGGGGGAGTGGGGAGGCGAGTAAGTGATATATGGGAGCTCTGTAAGTTCCATTCACTTTTATTGTAAATCTAAAACTGTTCTAAAAAATTGTGACCTTAAAAAACGACATGTTAAATTCCTAATAAGTCAGAAAATTCTTGGAAGCTACCTTTTAAAAAATAGGAGAACAAGGGCGATAGGCGAGTACAAGAAATAACTGAGCTTCAGAGTTATGAGGACAAAGACCAGAGAACACCATCCAAAGTCTGTGTTGCAGAACAAATGACCAAAGTCAGAACAAACATGGAATGAATGGGAAGTTATAATTCAAGAGTGTTCTGTGATTCACTCTGCTCAGCCATATTAGTAGCATTGGTGTTCTTCAGATGTTAATTCATGGCAAGAACCGCTAACATGCTAGGGAATATAACATACAAAGTCACGTCATTTATGCATTATTCTAAATAATTTTCCATTGAGCAATTTTATATGAGCTAATTCATTGTAGAAACTAGCAAAACACACATGAATGATCTATTTCTTTCTCAACTAACAGTACTATTCTAGTAAACAGGTTAGTGGGTTGTCCTATTCCACCCATTTTTTCAGGAATACAGACTTATGGATGCTTTCAAGGAGGCCTTGGAGTGTCCTCTATTTCAACCAGTCAGGAAGAGAAAGAGCTCCAAGAAGACTTCATAAAAGTTTTTCCTGGGCCAATCTTTGAAGAAGTGCTTATTATTTCTTCTCACATACCATTGTCTAGAATTTAGTTTTATTGGCCACACATAATGAGATGAAACCTAAGAAATGTGGTCACATACACAGGAAGATGTACTTATATACCCAGGAAGATGAGGAGAGCATGGATTTGGGGGCCAGTGGCAATAGTTTGTGTCACAAAGTTATGATCAAAACTGATTTTATTGCACAGCCTAAATTTATGTGGCAGCTACCTTTTAAAAAGTAGGAGAACAAAGGTGATGGAAGATTATAGGGAAGAATTGAGCTGACTAGACTTGTAACCCTGCATATATAAACTGTCTTTAAAGAGTCTATTATAGCATCACTTGCTTTGTAAAGAGATGCTAATGAGGTTAAAGACTCACTTTCTTGGAAAGGTCAATTATCAACATTGAAGACAAAAATTTAATGCCTACTATGTAAAAAGTGATGTACTTACCTTTACCATATTTTTTCTTAAAACTGTGTATTCTACTACCTTTAGTACTGTGACTTTAGATGTCAGGTGGCATGATGGAGGAAAAGAGCATGAGGTTAGGTCAGAGAAAACAGGAGTCAAATTCTGACTCTATCATATTTCACCTGTGTGATTTGGGGCAAAAGGACTGATAATCTTGAGCCTAAGCTTTCTCATCTATAAAAATAAAGATGGTAATATCTATACCATAGGGCTGTTGTGCAAATCAAAGGAAATCACCTTCATAAAGACTCAATAAAAAGGTCGAGAGTTTTGGAATCAGAACAAATAAAGGTTTTAATTCTGGATGTGCCATTTAGTATTCATGCAATATTGAACAAATTATCTGATCTAAGTTTCAGGTTCCTCATCTACAAAATGGAAATATTAATAATAATAATAATAATAATAATAATAATAATAATAACTTGCTCTTAGAATGAATGTATATCACCTAATAATAATAATGTGCCTGTGCTTTCACCTATTTAACAAATATTCATCCATTGCCTATGATGTGATTACTGTTCTTGGTGTCTGGGAGGTAGCACTAAAAAGAACAACATTCACAGCATTTCTTCTTCCACATTTGACAAAAGGAGAAACGTAGCTCTAAATTAGGAATAATAGAAAGCGACATTCAGGTCTCACAAAACTTTATCTTTAAAAGTAGAAACTTTCCTTTTGCTGTGCATCTATGGACATGCTATTTTCTTCAAAGCACTTCATTAGGCTAAGATTTCTCCCTCTCAAAAGAAATGTTCTAGTGGTCAGAAAAATACAATTTTAGTTGAATATGAGAGGGACAGAGGGAACAGAAGGTACTTAATTATGCAAAATAGAACTTCCTTATTACCTGAAGTCTCTTCCCCACAGTCTACAGAAGATAAAGCAACCATAAAACATGCTAACATAATTCAGTGCGACCCTTCAGGATTGATATAAATTTAAATATAGCAGAGCATTAAGCTAACTTCCTTTAGCAAGTTTAGATGGGGGAATCAACAAGTCCACTGTTCGCAATCATGCAGAATATCCACAGATATATTCAACTATTAAAAATATCACTCCAGAAAATGAAAATAAAGCACTTGTCTGTTCCAGATAATTGAAGCACTTAACATACCATAGAGTTAGGCATTCAACACAGATGAATATAAATTATGTATGCCTAACTCAGTTAGGGTCTCTGAAATATAAGCTTCATCTTTTAAGTTGTAGTTTCTTATTGGAAAAAGATATGCATCACCTTCAAAGCTGTATACCTCATGATGCTTTGTAATAGATTCCTATGTCTTCATTTTTCATAAGTTGTACAAATATGTTATCCTGAGGTAATTTTGTAGTCTTCCATAATTTACTATGAAGTTGCTAGGCATGAAGCTGGCAATCACTATTTATTTCAGAGAAGTTTATTCTTCTATATCAAACTGTAAAAACAAATTCCTCTTTGGGGCATGATGTTATTAGGTATCATATTTTTGATAAGTTTAAAATGTATCATAAATTATTCACAATTTAAGGACATAAAAGATCGATATTGATTATCAAAAATTTTATTATGAAAACATCTTGGAAACTACTTTCCTGTGATTTTTTTCTATTGCTTACAATTCCTTTAAAATCACAGAGAAATTGAGATGAATAGATCCTGGGCTGCAGAATCAAAAAATGTCCCATAAAAGCACCTAGCAGTCCCAGGAAGTGTATATATAATATTTCTTGTCATTAAGGTCCCAGTATACAACAATTACTGCTATGCTTAATGGTGCATTTCTTAAAAAATCAGTTTCTTAACAAGGAAATGTGTTTTCAGATATTTCCTCATCTCATTCTGCAGTAATAAAACAAGAAAACTTCAGTATGGCCAGTGTTGGGCAAAGTGATTCATTCATAACAATTGTAAAGTTCAAGAGTGGAACTGATAACTCTAGAATTGCCTAATTTAAGAAGAGGCCCACAATTTTGCGATGATTGTATAATTATAAATGCCTGCTTTGGAGCAACTCCCAGGCAACCATTCTCCTACAAATAGCTTTATTAAAAAAAAAAAAATTGAGGTTTTCTGATTTGAAATTCAAAACTTGCAGTTCGTTTTCTTGCTCATGTTGGTATTATTTTCTTGTCACCAGTAATGTACTATTTCAGATTTGGTGCTTCTTTTTACTTATTCTAAGCTCAGTATCAATATTAACAGTGGACATCTACCACAGGAAACAGCATGTAAAGTGCTGATTTTTTATTCCAAATGTGAATTGAATGTGTGGATGGATTAACCTACATCATTCCTTTAACATTTTAGGGTATCGTGTTTCTACATGGTTGACTATATATGGCATGGCCATGAATTTTATTAACAGATGGTAAAGAGCTCTCCCACTTATTTCTTTCCCATCTCCCTCATTCCTCTTTTGAAATTGTGATCAACTTTTACTTTAAAAAAATTAAAACATTTTGCTTGTTTTATGTTTTGTTCATGGATGTAAATGATAACCTGAGGGGACCTCTCTCCCCTGTCCACACTCCCAGATACTCAAAGCTAATGTAATTATTCGTATTCTAGTTAGGCTTTTCTTTTTCAGTTGTAGGTAACAGAGACTCATTCAAATGCACTCATAATAAAAAGTTATTGTAAGGCATCTAGAGAGTCCCACACCTACCCAAGGTTGAGAGTGACGTATGATCAGGCATCCCTAAGGGTAAGAAACAGGCTGCTTGCCTTTTGCGGCCAGAGGCTTCCAGCATTCTGCTTCTGCCTCCGTGTCAGCTCCCTTCTCATCTGTCTCCCAACCACCTCCCGCTGAGGTTTTCCTCTTGCATATTTTTTAAAAGCTTGGAGTTTTCTAATTACCTCTATAGTCTCAGTTCCATCAGCTTTTCAAAGCAAATGTTCATCACTAACTAGATCTTTCCTTGTTATCAATGGTTCAAATTGCTGAGAGAGATATCTGATTGGCGCATCTCATCTTTTGGAGCTGAATTTCTTACAAGTTATAGGTAAGGCCTATGTAGATGGGATCCATTTTACTAAAGTCGCTGTATTTGTCTGGTCAGCTGTAGCAGAAATACTCAGGGTAGGAGGGTGAGTAGAGTGGGAAGTAGGGGGAGGAGTTGTGAGGATATCTGGCCTATTGTTTGTTACCTGGGGCAGTTGGTTGGGATTATTTTAGAAATAATGAGCAAGTAATGAGTGGCATCGCTAACTTAAAAAAATTTAAATTTGTGCACTCAAAATGCATCTATGGCAGCTATACCATTTCTTTTTATTTCATTTTATCATATAAAACAAATTTAAATTCATGTTTTATTTGGTGTACTCATTGATGAGACAAGGCTAATATCCATATCCAATAAATAAATATTTGGGGGAAGTGATAAATTACTATTTTTCCTAAGTTTTCATTGAGAATGATGCCAAGCTGGGCATATGACTATGCTTTGGCATTTGCCAATATTTACAAATAATATGATACATAGATCAACTGGAGCCGGCCAAAAATATAATGAGATAAAATCTCTTCCTATGCTTGTTAGTTTGGAAAAAAATAATGATGCATTTTATATGTATTAATAGATAGATAGATCTTGTTAGGGCAGTCCATGAGATTAAATATTCGATAATAAGTATCAACATTACTTTGAGAAAATAATGTCAGGAGACTGTACTAGTTAACATACTAGCAGGCTGCACTTAGGATCCCCTCATAGGATACAATTCATTCTTATGTATCTTATGCATGCAGTTAGGACTCATACTTGGGATTGTTTAAAAAACTCCTGGGTTTTGAGTTTTGTTTTTTAACTTGTTAGTAGGATGATATTGAACAAGTTGGTTAACCATGCTGAGCAACAGTTTCTATTTTTATGAAATGTTATGTCATGTAATTTGGTGTCTGTGTAAGCACTTTGTAAATTATAAAGCATGACTCGACTATTAGATACTTTTACTCCTTTTCAGGATGTAGATAGAAGGGCAGCAGTTAAAGAGACTCTAACTCAATTCCAATGCTCTTATATAGATTTCATCTATAAAACGATAGCCCATGGTCTTAAAATCATTAAAAGAATTGAATACTATAATTATACCTATGACATGCTGTGAACTCACTTATTGCAGCATTTAATCGTGTATTGTTCAACAGAAAGAATTTAAAGATATGTATTTTGGATTAATTTTCTAAAGTTTGTGCAATTGTTCCCACAATGTTTTATGAGAAAAGAACATCTAATAGGGGGACAAAAGATATCTAGCACTTTTTCTCTCAAAGAGAAGGTGCTCCTTGCTTGATCAGTAAGATCAAGTAACTGCTAAACACACAGTGATATGCTTCATTAACATAGATTTAACCTTGTCTCTGCAGCAATCTAGAGTGTTCAAATCCATGGTTTCATTTCTGAAATTTACGTATATATGTATCAAAGTTTATCTATAAGACGATAATGAGAATACTTTTCAGCTAGAATTACTTTCCGCTAATAGCTAGAGACTATAGTATCCTTGTCTTAATGCTATTTCTTTCTCTATATTTTGAGTTAACCATCATTTGTTATTTTTAAGCATTCTTCATGCTTAATACTAATCCATTCTTCATGCTTTTACTGATTTGTTTAAGATATCACTTCCAAAAAAAAAATAGAATATACAGTGCCAGGTGTGAGGAAGTGATCGCTGTTTTAATTTAGTGTTACTGTGGGGGACTATGCTGGACTGGCCATGAAAAGCTTCTTAATGGACATAGCACAACACCTAGGTTTTGTGGTGAAGGCTTAGATGAAGAGAGAGTGCCCCAGTCACAGCAGAGCACAAATTTTACAACACATGACTTGAACATTCAGCCTGTGGAGTCAAAGCTTGCTAAGCTGTAAAATTCTGGTCTTATATGTTTTTTAAAAATGTTGCCGGTGCTATGTGACTTGGGAGTATGTAGGGGAGTTGCCCATTATTTCATGTGACTTTGCCATGGTGGATATCCACTCTGTGATGGATGCCATGACCATTGAGCTCAGCGTCCTCCTTTGTGCAATACAAGAGGGCAAAAGGGACCATATTCTTTCACTCCTATCAGTCTCCTTACTTTCCTTTGCATAACTCATTGGCCTCCCTGAAAATAAACCTTGAACTTAGTCCAAGCTTAGTCATTTTTATCCTCCTTGATTCTGGCCTCAAACTCTGATTTGGCCTAATAAAGATACTTAAGGTTTATTCTTCTAATGGAGGCATGAAAAGAATTTCTGTAAATATTTCCCTTCCAACCCTTCCCTCTTCTGCTTTCAGCAGTCCTATATGTCAGAGGCAAATCTATTTTTGTTTTGCTCTGATATATTTTCTGGTTCAGATGAATTACTAAAGAAACATATGTGTGTTTTTTTGCAAGAGTATACTTTCTTAAAGGCAGAAATAATTCATTTTTCTAAAACAAGTAGGAAAACTGTGGGCTGCGAAAAATTATCGCTAGATGCTTTATTTCATTTAGTCTGGGGAGCTCTAAAAATATGGACCTATGGCTGACTTTTTCATTTTAAATAGCATCATTGTTACTCAGTTATTCAAGTATGTGAATGTTGATATGGGTGGTATGGTAATATTTTTATTGGCATGAACACTGACAAAGTTATGAGACATGTTTAGCTCTATATTAGTGCTTATTATTTGACCTGTATTCCCTCTCTAATAATAAAGAAGCAATCAAATGAAAAAAAAAAAAAAACAACCCTCCTCTATTAGTAATTTTAAAGTCAGTCAATTTAACTCTGATCTTTATTTATAGTCCAACATGTAGAGTTCACTAGCTTGGAAAAGACGGAAGAGAAGATGTAAAAGCACAGAACCCATGGTCTCAGCTTAAATACTTCAGTGACTTTCCCTTGCACTTATAATGAAATTGAAATTTCTTAATGTGGCCTAAGACGCTGCACCATCTGGACCCTGTCTTTCTCTCCAATAATATGTCTTCTTCTTGCTCTTGTTCTCCACACTCTAGTCACACTGGTCTTTTCTGTACATGAACATGCCAGGCTCTTACACACCTGGGTTTTCTCATGTGCTATCCCGTATGCGTGAACATTATTCCTCCACTCTTTATTTAGTTGGCTTCCAATCTTTTTCGTCTTAACGTTATTGTAATGTAGAGAAGTCCCTGGCTAGCATCTGAATAGATTCCAACCTTTCTTTTCGTTTTATCTTTTAACTTTGCTCTAGTTTCATTATAGCACTGTCACTATATGTATTTACTTTATTATTTGTTTGTCTAATCTGTTGCATGTTTCTCCTCTCTGAGAAGTAACACAGTGTAGTAGTTAAGGGTAAATGTTAAGCTAAAATTACAGTTTTTTATCACTTATTAGCCATATAATGTTAGAAAAGTTATTTAATTCCTCTGGCCTCAGTTTCTTCAACCGTAAAGAGATAATAAATAATATCTCCATTTGTTTTTATAATTCACACTAATTTTCTAGTTTTAAAAATTATATAATTGCAATTAAGACATTAAATTATAAATTTATGTGGTATATTTATAAATTAAATTTAACAATAATACAAATGTTTTTATAGTGTGATATGCCAGTAAAGTAAAAATTTTTATCATTAATTGGATGTAGTTTCAGATTTCAAGTTGGTTGATTCTGTGATGTATGGAAAGGTTAGACTGGACAAGGGAGGTGGAACATGTCTATAAATAAATTATTTCAGAGAAAATTTTTAAAATAAAAAACATATTAAGTTTTTTAAATGGTTAAGTTAATTAAGTTAATGTTCTAACCTCTGGGCACAATGTTCAGAAAGTTCTTAAATACATGTTTTTCTTCTTTTTTTAAGTAAAAAGCAGCTTTACAAACAATAACACTTCTTTATACATATATTAAAGTAACAACATATTAAGTTTTATGTTAAAGAATTAAAAATAAAAGTAGAATTCACTACTTATTTGCACATTGCAATTCTGACTCCACCTAACTCCCTTCAACTTATTAAGAAATCAGATAAGTATATATATATACTGAAAGCATATAAAATACCATCTCTGCAAAAAAATGTAGATATTAATAAGTTAATATATGCAAATCACTTAAAATAGTATTTCATTTTAAGATCACAACAAATTTTTGCTCATTGTCAGATAATTGGCTATTTTGAACAAGATCTGGTGTATCTTAGCTACTCAGTGAAATTTGTAGAATGAATGTATGCATGCACACATGAATATATAAGTCACATTCAAAAGAGTGATCCAAAGAGTCCTGGCTTGGCAATCAAAACTGGGTACTAGATTAATTTCTACCACTTTGCTCTGTGACCTGGAGTAAAAGACAAGCTTCACTCACTCCAGTTTTCTAATCAATAAACAATATATTCAGACTAGATGACCTCTAATTTACTTCTAAGGTAAATATTTTGTGATTTTATACCAGTCACATGGTCCGTGAGTTTAACATGTTATTCTCCATAAAATTTAAGAATTCTGTACAGACTTAAAATACCCACCCTTCCCTACTCTTTCTGAATATCTAAATGACTTCTAATCATCTGGAAACTTTCCTAGGCAGACAGCCAGAGCTTCACCTGATTAAGTACACTCAAAGAACAGTTTTCTGGAATTTTCTAATAATTGATACGTGGTAAGATCGCAACACACAACCAATGAAAGAAATCAATATTTTTCAAATGACCCTATATTCCAGTTTCTAGCTAGGGTCCCTTGCATATATTTTATCATATAATGCAACATCCTGATGATATAGGTATTTTATGTCCATTGTACAGGCGATGAAACCAAGGCATGGATTAATCAACTTGTTAAGTCTAGAAAGCTAATTAAATTCTTTGGAATCTGCATTCTGTTTTGGTATTTTATTTTTTTAATGAAATACAACATATCAATTTCAGGTATACAACATAATAAGTTCCCATATGTACATATTGAGAAATGATCATAACAATAAGTCTAGTTAACATCTATCACTGTACAGTTAGAAGAATATTTTCCTTGTAATGAGAACTTTTAGGATCTATTCTCTTAGCAACTTTTAAATATACAATACAGTATTATTAACTATAGTCATCATGCTATACATGACATACTGAAAAATGTAACTTTCGACCCCTCTCAACTATTTTAATACCCTCCCCTCTACCATAACCATCTATCTACTATTTGCTGTATCTATGAGTTCAATTTTTTTCTTTTTTTTTTTTGATTCCACATATAAATCAGATCATATGGTATTTGTCTTTCTCTGACTTGTTTCACTAAGCATAATGCCCTCAGGTTCATTTATGTTACCACTAATGGCAGCATTTCCTTCTTTTTTTATGGCTGAATAATATTCCATTATGTGTGTGTGTGTGCATATTCTATGTATATCACATTTTCTTTATCCAATCATTCATTGATGGACACTTAGGTTGTTTCTATGTCTTGTCTATTATAAATAATGTTGTGAACATAGGGGTGCAGATATACTTTGACATGGTGATTTCATTTCCTTTCATATGATCCCAGAAGTGGAATTGCTGGGTCATACAGTAGTTCTACTTTTAATGTTTTGAGACACCTCCATAATGGTTTTCACAATGGCTATATCAACTTACATTCTTACCGATAGTGCACAAAGTTTCCCTTTTCTCCGCATTCTTGCCAATGTCTGTTACTTCTTGCCTTTTTGATAATAGTTATTCTGACAGGTGTGAGGTAACAGCTTATTGTCATTTTGATTTGTATTTCCCTGATGACTAGTGAGATTGAGCATTTTTGATGTACCTGTTGGCCTTACATACATGTTCTTTGGAAAAATGTTTATGCAGATCCTCTGCCCACATTTTTAAAAATTAGTTTGGATTTTTTGCTCTTGAGTTGTATGAGTCCTTTATATATTTTGGGTATTAACCCCTTATCAAATATATGATTTGCAAATATTTCTTCCTATTTGGTAGGTTACCTTTTCATTTTATTGATGGTTTCCTTTGCTGTAAAAAGCTTTTTTGTTTGATGTAGTCTTGTTTATTTTTACTTTTGTTGCTTTTGCTTTTGGTGTCAAATCTAAAAAAAAAAAAAATCTTTAAGACCAATGTCAAGGATCTTACCACTTAGGTTTTCTTCTGGGAGTTTTAGGGTTCTGGGTCTTATGTTCAAGTATTTAATCAATTTTGAGTTGATTTTTGTGTATGATATAAGTAATCCAGTTTCTGTTTCTTTTTCTTTCTTTCTTTCTTTTTCTTTTTCTTTTTTTTGTACATGTGGCTGTCTAGTTTTTCCAATACCATTTATTGAAGAAACTATCCTTTCTTGTATATTCTTGGCTTCTTTGTCATAAGTAATTGACCATATAAATGTAGGTTTATTTCTAGGTTCCTTATTCTGTTCCATTCAATTATGTGTTTGTTTTTATGTGAATACCATATTGTTTGGAATACTATGGCTCTGTAGTATAGTTTGGAATCAGGACTCATGATGCCTCCAACGTTTTTTTTTTTTTTTTTTTCTTTCTCAAGATTATTTTGGCTCTTCGGGCTCTTTGTGGTTCCATACAGATTTTAAGATTGTTTGTTCTATTCCTATAGAAAATACCATTATTATTTTGATAGGGATTACATTGAATCTGTAGATTACTTTGAGTAGTATGGACATTTTAACAATATTAATTCTTCCAAACAAGGAGCATGAAATATCTTATGTGTGTCTTCTTCAATTTCTTTAATCAATATTTTATAGTTTTAGTGTACAGGTCTTTTACTGCCTTGGTAAAGTGGAATCTCTGCATTTGAATGAGAAAAATGAGTAAGAATTATAGGAAGGAAGGAAGGACTTAATTAAATCACTTGCTTTGAGGACATCAGCTTATTCAAGTAAATTTTCAAAGAGAGGCAGAACATCTATTTTCATTGAGTTCAGTGACTCTGAACACTCAATCTTCATTTCACTTTACTTTAACTATACTCATCTCATTGAAATTATTCTTGAAACTCATGCCAGATTTTCTATATCAGAATGCTAGGAATGAAGCACCAGAGAACATAATTTTAGTAAACACTTTAGATGATTCTTATATATATTACAATTTGAGATCCATTATTCTAGTCTTATAGTCCTTTACTTTATTTTTCCCTACCTTCCCCTCTCTCATTCATTCTAACTCAACTACTGAATTTTCCCAGCTTTGAAGAAATATTTTATTGTATTAGAAGCTCCATTGCCACTAGATACATTCTATGTTTTGTCCTTTGTCATTTTGTTTCATCCTTTCGTAAACTATAAGTCAATGTCACCAGCCTCGTCTCACTTATATAACTGATCTCATGGACCTTGTTTAAGGAGTTGCCACTTGGGAGGCTAGAATTCATTTATAAACTGTAGTTTATTAAAAGATTATTAGAAATCATTTTCTTTTCCCTTAATTTATTCTGCTCCATTTTCCATAAATTTGTAATGCAAAAACATTTCCATCCTCTTTAGGACTCCACCTCTCTGCCACCTTTTTCTTTCCTTAAAGTGCTATGCTTGCTTTTAACCCTGAAACTTAGCTACTTTTGCCTGAAGTACACAAACCTGTCCTTCCTTTCCTGTCTCATAGCTACTTCTATTTCATGTTCACTTTAAATGTTTCCTCTGTACAGAATCTCTTCCGACTTCCTAAGATAGAGTTAACCATTCAGTCCTTGGAGACACATGAAGATTTCTGTCTTGGCACTGCATTTATCATTCAACCTGGGACACTTTAGAACGTGAAAGAGTGTCAGCAAAAATTACATTACTCAGTAGGTTTAAATTGGGACTGTCCCGAGAAAACTATAATGTATGGTCCCTCTATTTATAACTCTTACATTCACATTTACATGACAACGCCATATTTATCTCTTTCCCCCAACTACTAGTATATAGATAGTCCTTGGCACTTAGACCCTGTTTGATTGAGTGAATAGATGAATAAATGAATAAGGTTTTAATTTGTAAGCAGCATCAAACAAAAGAAAAGTGCAGGGGCCTACGCATTCTGTGAATCAGGCTGGTGCAGTTCTCTGGTTCTACTCAGCTATTGTCTTGCCCCTCACTTCTGCTCTGGCACATGACTCATTCTGTTCATTCTCCAGAAGCTGAAAAAAGATATAATCAGAGATAGTTCTTAAATGTCAAATAAAAATGTTCCTCTCCTGAAGGTTTTCATAACATTGAATATTTACTTACTTTTGTTCTCTTTCACTAAATATTTTAGAAGATGGTCAAAGATATTTTCACCCAAATCAGTGTATCTAAGCATTTATTTTATTATTTATTTTGCTTGCTTTGAAACAAAATTGTCTAAAAATATGCTGATGATCTTGACCTCCTAATGCACTGACAATCATGCCAAGCTCAGTGAATAATTACAAGACAACTTAAATTGTTAACCTTTTGTTCCTCTTATTTTATGCTACCATATCTACATCCATTTGCCAATTTTGCATACATTGAATAGTGAAGGTAGGACACTGTTGTAGGTGCTGGAGATTCAGGGATGAATAAGACATAAGTTAGAAGTTCCAATGAGTTTATAATCAAGCCATAGTTGTGCCTGACAGCTTAAACCACTCCTGTAAAACACTGCTTTACACTATGTTAGTGTTTATACTTCACATATTTCAATCACTTTCTTCTTCCCACATTAGAACATATCCATTGGCTGAATATTTGTCAAAAATTTCATTAAGAACTGACAGAACTCATGGAATAATTAATAACATCTGGATCAGTTTAGATAAAGACTAAGGGATTCTGACAAAAAGGATATAAAATACAGTAGTCTCCTCTTATCCACAGGGAGTGCTTTAAGCTGTCAGGCACAACTACGGCTTAATTGTCCACTCATTGCAACTTCTACTTTACTGCTGACTGCATTCCCTATGCTGTGTCCCCATCCTGTGATCTTCTCTCAACTTCTAATTTGTATTTCTTTAACCGTTCACCCCTTTCTCCCAGAATCCCAACCCTCCTCCCCTCTGGCCATCACTAGATATGTCCTCTATATTTATGAGTTTGTTTTTGATTAGTTTGTTCTTTTTAGGAACTTAACACTTCTTTATATATTAATTATCCTATGATTAATTTGTTATGACTTTTTGTGGCAACTCCAAGAAACAATCAAAGATGTTAAGTGAAAACTTACTGTATATGGTGTGGGTTTTTCCCCTATACATACTTAGCTATGATAAAATTTAATTTAAAAATTGTGCACAGTAAGCAATTGACAAAAATAACTAATAATAAATTAGTTCTATTAGTTTAACTAATAAGTACTAATAACTAATAATAAAATATATAAATATATTGTAATAAAAGTTATGTGTTTGTGGTCTATTTCTTTCTCTCCGATAACCCAGATGGCTACTAAGTGATGCACAAGCATGTAGCATATATAACACAGACACACTGGACAAAGAAACGATTCAGGTCCCAGGCTGGACAGAGTATGACAATGCAAAATTTCATCATACTACTTAGAATAGTGTGCACTTTAAAAATTGTGAATGGTTTATTTCTGGAATTTTTATATTAATATTTTTCGACCATGGTTGACTGTAAGTAAAAAACTACCAAAACCAAAACCATAGAGATGGGGGGACTACTGTATAGTGGTTGCCTGGTGATGAGTGGGAGGCCAAAGGAGCACAAGAAAACTTTGGCAAATAATGGATTTGTTCATTATTATGATTGTACTGATTGTCTACAGGCATATACATAAATCAAAATGTCACTGTTGGGGCTGATCAGAGTTTGGTGTCACTCCAATGGCAGGGGGAAGAAAGAAGGGTAACAACAGTGCAGACCTGTAGTTAGCATTTTTTTCCTCTGTTCTTCTTCAAATTACACAGTGAAGAATCACAAGTCATTGAAATTTAATAGTTTTATTAAAAGTATATTTTAGAAAGACACAATATATAACCTAAGGAAGCATATGGTTCCAGCACATTAATCAATACAAAGGGGCCAAAAGGGCAAAAAGGCCATCAAAAAAAAAAAAAAGAACCAGAAGTGGGAATGCCTACCTTATATCTGGGCCATGATAGAGTGGTTCCAAAAGCATTCCTAGGTGATTGACAAGTGAGGTCATTTTGACTGACAGCTGGCTGCCACATAACTCTTTGCCTAGTACGCATGTGCTTACACAAAATACGGTGTGCTATAATTAGATTCATGGACTTCCAGGCATAAGCATAGTGTTATAATGAAGCTTAAATTACAGACAAATTAGGGTAATACTTTCTGTGCAGGTGTTTGTAGCCAGATTAGGCAGCTAAGACTATGAACCTCCTGTCCTTTGTCTCTGGGGACGTGGGAAGGATTCTCTAACTATCAATAGGGTGTTCTTTGGGCGGTGTCCGGGCTGGGCCTTATTCTTTGTTCCCCTTGTCACTCATGTCTGACTAGCTACCTAACAAAAACTTATCAAATCGTATTGTTTAAATATGCTCAGATTATTGAATGTCAATTTTATTCATAAAGCTGTTAAAGTATTTTAGCTTAAATAAATATTTATTTCTCTTATTGTTTGTTCTTTGTAGTCTGTCATGAAAGTTCTACTTCTCAGATCACTCAGGGACCCAGATTTCTACCATCTTTTTACTTAAAAAAAAAAAATCTCCCTACAGTGTTGTCCTCATCCACACAGTCAATGTTGGTTTTCTGCTATACTTTCTGATATAGTTCATGGGAAAGAGAAAAGGCCATACTCCAGGGGAAAGTGAGTAGTCTTAATGTGAAAGAGATAATGTGAAAGTTGTGCTTATCCCTTCTACTTATATTCCTTTCCCCAAATTTATCATACAGCCACACTTATCTAAAAGGGAAACTAAGAAATATGAACCTGAACCAGATGGCTTGTGTGTGACTATATAATAGAAAGTGAGAAAAGGATTTGATGAGACAATGAGCCATCTGCACAGTAACTTTATTTATTGAGTGCCTACTCTGAGCTATGCCTTGTGCTAATTGCTTTATTATATTACCTAATTTGTTCTTTTCGATGAGAAAGATGTGATTATTGCCCTTAACTAAAAGATGAGTAAAACACATAAGGGCATATAGTTTGTATAATGTGTAATTCTATGATCATCAATCACACTATCGAATGAATGTTGCTCCTGGAATTATATAAAGAATGGTCTTTATAACTGAACCCTATGGCCCTGTGTAGAAAAGTTTATAAACCTCCCCACATTTCTCTCACAGCTGGTCAGTGGCAGAGCTGAGGTTTGAATGTGGTATGGATGGCTTCATAGCTTGTGTTCTTACTCATCACAATAAACTATGTGCTAACACAGTATGCAGTGACTGTGCCTTAAGGCATTATGCCCCTCAGCTAACTAATTTTCATTTTAATTATGTCTTTACAGAGGTATATTCTTACAGGTTAGATCAGTAGTTGACGATTTATTTTTCTGTAAAGCTCCAGGTAGTTAATATTTTAGTGTACATGGTCTCTGTCACAAATACTCAACTCTACCATTAGAATGTAGAGCATCCATAGACAACAAGTAAATAAATGAGAATGGTTGTGTTGCAGTGAAACTTTATTATCAAAAACAGGCAGTGGGCCATATCTGGTTCACAGGAAAAAGTTTAAAATCCTACATTAGACAGAAATTTTAGGCTAACACAGGATGTATTAGGGCACACCTGTGTACAAGGAGAATGACTTATCTACATGTGCTGCCATCTGGATTTACTGCTAACCTAGAGGGAAAAAGGATCCTGTAGGCTGGAATTATAGCTGTTGCCCTGAATCGTTCCATCTTGTACTGGAAGAGCTTAACTCTCAAATTTTTACCTTAATTTCTAGATTTGAATCATTACCAAGCAAAATCTGTTAAATTTTTCCTCTAAATATCAAGAAATTGATGCAAAAAATTAAAGCTCCTAGGAGGTTGAGATACTGTAAATTACTTTTCTATTTTTATCTGCATCACCCCATCCCAGCACACCCTACGCTCTTTGTCCTTGATTGCTCTTTAAGTCTTCAACAGACCACACCCTCTCGTGGTTCCTCCAGCCCATAGCTATTGCCATTGCCCCAAATTAGGAGACTCATCCTTTCCTCTATGTTTAGTCAATCTTCAACAGTCTTTTAAGGCCTGGGGCAAGAAACACTTCTTATCTGAAGCTTCTATAACTGATCTTCCTTCTGCTTTCAAAAATAGATTATTTTACCCTTATCTTTCCTCCTATGGAGTATCTTACTCTCTCATGAATTAGTGCATTTTTCTGTCTCCTAATGAAGAGTGAACATATTGACAAGTAGAACTATGATTGTTCATTTTCCTATCTTTTACATGTAGGATAGTGTCTGATACATAGAAAAAAAAAACACAATGCATGTTACTGAATAAACGAATAAATGATTTGTATGAAGCAATGTGCTGTGGCTTCTTAGTGACATGGATACAGTGGTAATCAACAAGTTCTTATTAAACAACATCATTAGTCTTATGAATGATGATTTGCTATTTATTCTTCATTAATAGGAGTTAAAATGACACAAGTATTAATAAAGAGGTGGTGAGTGCCACTATCTCTTTCTATTTGAGAAGAAAAAATATATATAAAGGGCAAATTTTGAAAGTTTTATCATTCTCGAACCTATTTTGATTCTGTTGTTTTGCTGTTTATAACCCATCAACAGCCACTTATTCTTTCTCAGAATGAAGGTCGAACTGTTTAACACAGTGGTTCTCAGCATTGGCTAGACATCAGCATGATCTGGGGAGCTATTAAAAGATACTCACACTTGTGCCCCAACCCAGAACAATGAAATGAAAATCTCTGGGAAGGGAGCCAAGCATCAGAATGGTTTGACTCTCCCTAGTGATTCTAATATGCAGCCCAGGTTAAGAACCGTTTAGCATGACCTGTAGTTATGGTTCTCATTGTTAGTTATTTCCCATGGTAAAACCTTTAAATTTCAATGACATGGGAAGCAACATGATCTACCTTATGTCTTAAATGGATCAATGACTTTCGTGAGGCAGGTAGAGGATAGAGGGGCAGGAGTGGAAGATAAGCGGACCAGTCAGGAGGCTACTGATGTAGTAAGTTACAATTGTGAGGGAAAAAAAGTTTGTGCTTACTTCTTAGTTAACCATAATTCAATTAATGAGCAGAACACAGTTTCAGGGTATTATAGTAAATTGCAGTTTTATTGTGCATATATGTCACATTTGTCATGCCATATATTCCTTTTTAATGAAACATGCACACTAACACAAAAAGCTTTATATAATTATGTCTGACTTGAAAACACTCATGTGTGTAATCTCAGAGTCACTGTCTTATAAACTTTTATGGTACATTTTAAGGCATGTAAACTTTTATGTAATTTGAAATAATCACTTTCATTTAAAATTTCCATAGTTAATATGCACACAAATTAAAGTTTATTAAGAAAGCAAATGCCTAATGAGCAGAGGGGCAAAACAAAATGTTGCTGAGTTAAGAAAAAAGAATTTTTATTTCACATTTTATTTTGTTTCAGTACTGTTGTGTGACTTCGGCCCATTGATGTTTGAGACTGGTCCTCCCATTTCATAAAAGCCTACCAAGATGTGTCATGTAGCTGCTTCTTGTCCTTCTCTGCAAATCTAAATGAGGCTTCCTCTAACTGAAACAACTCCATGGGATATATGGATGTCCCATCCATTTGTTCATCCATCAAATATCTAGTGAGCACCTACTCTGTCTGCTTTATTGTACTATATCCTGTTGTTGACAAAATTAGAGTAATTTCGACCCTAATGGAAAACAGAATCTAGAGGATCTACAGTCAGGGTAATTCATGCATTTAACAAACACTTTTTGAGCCTCGACAATATTCAAGGCATGTTTGTATTGTTTGTAAGAGTTTAGAAACTTAAAATTGAATCTAGCACACACACACACACACAAAACCCCAACAAGTTCTCAAATAACATATGGTAGGGGAGTTAAAGTAAGTATGTGATTCGGTAGTCTGTAAAGCCAAAATTGTTATTTATCATAAGGCATGAACATATCAAGTGCTGTGGGAGTATAAAGGAGGGGAGATTGTATCAGCTGGAGTCTTGGGGGAATCAGGGCAGACTTCAGGAAGCTGAAGGCATTGGATGTGGACTCTCAAGGATGAGAAGGACTGTGTTTACAGAAATAAGAGGAGCACCTTCCTTTTAAAGAGTTCATATGAGCAAAGGCAGGGAGGCAGAAAAGCATAGAATTAAAATGTAACTATGTATAATTCTAATCAAAATATGTGACTCAAAATAATCTCATTTCCTCAAAGGCACTGTGCCTTAACTTGAGAAATAAGTAGAGGATTAGTGACAATCTTCTTGGAAGGTATGGAACTTTAAGAAAAGGGACTTATATAAAAACAGCCATCTTCCCAAACAAGATATGCTCAGAATTAAGTAAAGCCAGGTCTTTAGCCCCTAAATTATCAATGGACAAGTCTGAGTTTGCTTGTTAACTATTGATTATAACTGAATAATTTTCATGCAGTGAAGGTTATTTTCCATTTTTGGAGACTTGCCCTTATTTTTGGTTCTGAGTATCCTTCAATATTAGCATTTATCTTCTAAGGCAAGGTAGTCTTCTATTTGTTTTTTGTACCATATAGTCAAAACTCATCAAACAAAAGAAGCCAAATCAACAACTGATGGCCTGGATGGAATAAAGTGCAATAGTCTAGCAGAATTTCGCAGCAGCAATATTATAGAGCCCTAAACCAGAGGAATCTCAGAGAGGTGGAACCTGAGGTCTGAGGAGAGGGGCATATTGTGCATGTGTGGCAACATGACGGCAATTGAATGTTAAGCAAACAGCAGGTGGCAGAATTCTGTAGGTCCTTGTAGCATGAGGTTTTTTATAATTCTGGCACTCTGTTTCAAAACATCAGTTGTCCAAAGAGCAGAACTGGTTAGTAAGTAGACATCAGGGGACGGAACAGTAAGTTAACATGGTCATATTAGAAAAAGAACTGAGGCTCGAGATAGAGCAGAATCCAGAAGCATAGAATCACAGGGGACTGTCCTAAGAAAATGCAACTAGCAGCCTTTCCATCTGAATTCTCAGTCTTCCTGAGCCATGAAATCCTGGCCCAATGTGCAAAGGAAGGGAATTGGGTGTGCAATTTTGCTGTGCCATTTCTTCAGTTTCCACTCACTTGGGTATCATGCAGTTTGATCACTATATGGCAAACCAATTTAAAATGGTCCAATCAGGGCTCCACCATTTCCAATCAATTTTGGAAGAAGCTTAAAGGGTTTTAGAGAAAAACATGGTTAAGGGAAGAATATTTGTTTTTTTTTAAAAAGTGATATTTGTCATTAGGAAAATATTTTAGAGTCTGAGGTCAGTCTGGCAGCAGAGTAATTACCAAGACATCAGCATGTCTATGTCAAAGCGGAAATCAGTTAATGAGGAAAAATAATGGCCCATTCCTGCACCGCATTTTTATTTAACTGAGCTAATAACTGTTTGTAAGTGCAGTGAGGTCAACTCTAAATTCATGTGAAATCCAAGTCTTAAAAAAAAAAAAGACCTGGTAAAAATGTTTTTTAAATTTCTAAAAAATAATATTTCACATCCTAAATTGTTCTTAATAAAATATTAACAAATATATAATATTAACACATTCATGTGCAATAACTAAATAAAATAAGTGTTTTTATGTATTTAAAAATATAAATTGGCTACCACAAAATGCTGTTACTTTCTAATAGCACACAAGAAGAACAATTTAAAGTTCACTTAAATGGATAAACTTGTTAGGCAATGACATATACTACCCTAAAAGCATTTTTCTATGACCACAATTGTAGCAATATTATGTTTAATATAGAATAAATATCCCTTGGTAACATTTTAATAACTTTCAGTATGACTTCACAGGTCATTAGGTCTTTGTGTAGGTAAAATTCTGTCATTTTTTTTCTTTTAAGATACAACATATCTTAAATACATTTACATATCTTAAATACATTTACTTTATTCTAAAATTCTAAATTTAGAATTTCAATGATCTTAGAGACTAAGTAATATAATAATGAACATGACACAGATTTTGGTATCAGAGTTTATAACAAAGTAGGAGATAAGGGCATAAAACAGAAAAGTCAACATATGTTAGATGCCTAGCATAACTGAGTCTTCTAACTCTGAGCTATGAAGTGGATGTGACTGTTAAGGATATTTTAGGATCAATGTGCTAATAATTAAAATAGTCTAGGTAGGAAAATGTATTATTATTTTAAACACCTATGTCCTGAAAAAGAGAACTCCATTCGTTAGTTAATAATGGCCTTATTTTCCTGACCCACACTGCAAGTCCTTAGAATATCCTGAGGTTCTGCCTCGAGGAGCTCTTGACTACAGCAGCGTTGGGCTACAGGCGTATGGGAAAATAATAACCTACTGTTTCCCACTGCTTATCCTCCTTCTGTATTCTTCTCCTAGGTTGTTACGTAGTTTGAATTTTTGTAATAATGATGTAGGTCATGTTAGGATCATGGAAATTCTCAGGAGTTATACCATAACCATTGGTGAACCACTGCTTTTATACTAAATTAATCTATATTTTATCTATATACATTGCCCATAGAATAGTATTTATGCATTTGAAATTATAACAGATGGGAATTACATATCACATTTGATTTTTATCAGATGTGATAATCAATCCATATGTCAGACAAATATATTCTACTCTCTGCCTAAGAATTATTTTTTAGCCTTAGAAAGAGAGAAGCTGAAATAGAAAATGTGTGAATAAAAAGAAATAGCATGAAAGCAACATTATTGTTTGTTCCAGTTAAATCCTTATAATAATAACAAGAAATGCCAGATACCGATAATGCATGCAAAACTATTTTGCTTTTGCATCTTAATTATTTTCAGTTTTACATAATTTATTAATAAAGGCCAAATGGTATAAAACATTCAAATGATTCTATCATTGTTTATATTTGAATTATGAGTTCTAACAATCTTTGTCCTGTGATTGAGAAAACTTATTTCTAAATGGTGTTCCTTAAAAATGATCAAAAGGCATATATGCAAACTGGGCCCATCCAAAGTATGAGATTGTCAAAACAAACATTTTCAGGGGAATAGAAATATAAAAATGGTTTGGCTGGACAGAAATCCATTGGTTGTTAAAGTTATTATCTTTCAATTTAAAAAATTGACAAAAATTGCAAAACCAGAGGCTGGACTGCAAATAAATTAATTAATTTGATTTAATTCAAATGATATATTAAATATGAATTATGTGCTGATCACTGAGCTCATGTTAATATTTCTCTCTGTTCTCTATTTAGATGGTTTGGTTTGAAAAAAATCCTTCACAGCCTTACAAAAGCAAGAGAGAAATTGAGAGGCTGAATTTGTTGTTGAAAGTCATAAACTCAAAATAATGATGGGCAATGATACTGAATAACAGAAAATATAATAGTAGTAGTAGTAGTAGTAGTAGTAGTAGTAGTAGTAGTAGTAGTAGTAGTAGTAGTAGTAGTAAAACACACTGAAACTTTTCTTAGTGATGCAGTGTTTTATTGCTATGAAACCACCGTGGACCAGGTAAACCCAACTGAATATTTTGCCTCCAGGAAACAAAAGGACTTAAAGGACTCAGGAGTCTAACAATGAAGCAAAAATGCCCTGGAATAGACCATTTTCTTTCATTTATTATTTCATACAATCTCTTTACTTGAGAATCATCCTCTTTGGTTTAGGATGCATTTTGTTGCTTTAGTGGGTATTGGAAATCTCAGATGACTCTATTCTATAAACTAGTAGAGAACGAAAGTGGAGTATGGAACAAAAAGCGAGGACAGGCAAAGAAAAGGTTCAAATCAATGGCAATAGGCCCTGAGTTTAATTTTACTGGAGATCTTCCTTGTAGTGCTCAGTGAGCTGGGCCTTATTCAAAGGCAGCTGTTGAGTTGACAATTGGACCACTTATTGCTACTTTTCCCTGTGAAACTTTTTCTCTTTTTGATGACATTAATATAACACTTGCTTTTCACAGAAGAGAGAACTATATTACTTCTTGAAATCTTTTTAGAAATGAACAGGTAATCTGACATTAACATATAGTGAGTTTCCTCCCTGAGCCTCTAGTTTAACATGGACACCTTAAGAATGGGCCAATATTTTAAAATAAAATATGAACAATTTCTCATCCTTTATTAATTAGTTTAGCAAATACTTTAGTGCTTGCTTTGGACTGGGCACTAAGCAGCACCCTGATATTGATGGTGGGCAAGGCAGACATGCTGCTCTCATGGAATTAAAGTTAGTTACTGATCTGATTAAATGTTCTTGTACTGCATTATTCACATGCCCATACTTTTTGTCTATTTTATTCTTTTCCCTATCACATTAAAATTCTATTCTAAATGAATCTGAACTTTACATAATCTAGTTTAACACTTTTTTTTTTTTTTTTTTTTTTTTTGGTCAACCAAGTTGCTTCAGAAAAATTTTCCTTGGAAAAACATACAGGCAACTCATGAAATGAAACTAATACAGTATGGTTAAATTTCCCAAACCTCGACAGAAAATTAAATTGAATGTACTTTGAATTGTACTCCTGAGTTTATTCTCAGACTGCTCTACAAGCTCTGCTGAAAGGCAAAATAACTTACTTATAGAGCAATAATAAAGTTCAAGAAAGATAGATGTTAATGAAATGGCTGAATATAAAACACTCCAGAAACTTCGATGGTATGAATATGAATAAAAATATCATATTTTGTGGTGAAATGTATCAGCAAAAGGAACTGATACTGAGTGCATTTTAGGTGACCATTATAAGCTCCC
Organism: Eonycteris spelaea; assembly: GCA_003508835.1. NCBI lineage: Eukaryota > Metazoa > Chordata > Mammalia > Chiroptera > Pteropodidae > Eonycteris > Eonycteris spelaea. Next base: position 1,213,369 of record PUFA01000168.1, read on the forward strand.
AGGTGTTGTCAGCAGTATTCAAAGTCAGTCTCTTAGAAGTATCCTTCTATCATGTTATATTAGTGTTACAAAATAACACTTCTCTTGAGCAGTCTTTGTACTGATGAGCCAGTTTCATAGCATAGTAACAACAAGAATGTCTTTGACCTTTCTTCCACAAAGACAGATGCTCTCTGTATATTTTTCCGTGGGTTGCAACAGGTCCACTTAGCCCTCCAAAGCAAAATTTACATCCTGTTCCCACTCCCTAGGATGCTCTTTCCCCACAGACCATGTAGTTTCTACTTGTTCTCTCACTTCATTCAAGGCTCTGTTCATTAGAGAGGCCTTCCCCGAAGATGTTGTCTAATTTTTTTTTTTTTTTTTTTTTTTTAATTCTCAGTTCTAACCCAGGCTACCCTTTCCATCTTTTCTTGCTGCAGACTGGAGACACTGCCCCCTGGAAACAGCACCTGCCCCTTCATCCACACAAACCACAGTTTCTGCCATCGTGACTTGTCCAGTGCCTAGCCTAGCCCTGCCTACCCAGTTCTCCAGAATCCAGAGGCACTGGCTAGATGCTAGGCCTGATGCCTTGGAAAAAGGCTTCCTTTAGCTGTCCCGGCATTTCATAGAGAAGACCTGGCTTGAGATAAATCAAGGGGTTGAGCAGAGGGGGATACCTTGGGAGTCTGAGGGATCTCCTAAGATAATCACCTTGCATAAAATTAGCACCACTTCACTCTCTGTATCTATTCACCCCCTCCAGTATCACCTCATTCTATCACCCCACTGAATTCTTCTTTATAGCATTTATACCACATGACATTCTATTATACTGTATTGCTATATTATGAAATGTGTGCTTGTGTGTGTGCGTGTTTATGAATACTGCTGAGTAGTGAAAATCCCAGGGTCATTCACAGAAAGCCTCTTAGTTTTCAGAACCATGGGAAAAAATAGAATATATACATACAATTATCAAGAGCAATCATACTTTTACCTATTGTTGTATTATGACATTCTGACATATGTAGGTCCTGAAAATATCCAAAAGATCAGAGTCCTCCACATATAAATGGGGATATTCAGATGGAGACTGATTAAGAAATGGGCATATCCAGATAAGGCACGATAGAGTGACTTGTGCCCATGAACTCTAACTTATTTCTTTGATTATGAATGGCCTAAGCTTAGCGGTCCTGAAAAGTCTATTACTGAGATAAGACCATAAGGAGTCCCAGGGAATCACTGAGAGAGATTTCTTAAGTTAGGTTCTCCAGAAGCAGACCCTGAGGAAACAGTTTAGGAACAAGAAGTTTATTTGGGATGTGATTTTTAGAAGTACCAGGAGGGGAGGAGGCTAGTGAATCAGAAAAAGAAACAAGTGTGAGTTATTTTGTAAGTTACTTCTGTGAACAGCTGGGATCAATTCCACTGAGGACTCATAGAAGACACTGTAGAATATGCATCAGTTACCCAGCCAAAGGGTGAAAAAATTGGGATTTTTTTTTTTCAACTCCCCTATCATTGATTCGATGGCTGCTTGCAGGAACACTAATTTTCTGGCACTTCCGGCTTACTCTGTATGCAGGTCAAGCATGCTACCTCAGCCAGAAAAATAAAATAGCCCTTCAGTAACTTCATTAAGAAAATTATATCATTTAGAGGTGAGTTCTGAGGGGTTATGAGCAGTGATTCCACAGCATCTACTATGGAAGCACACAGCTTACATGTATTTGTCCAGTGAGGTATATGTAAAAAAGATAGATTAGAGCTGGATAGACTTGGATTTGAACCTTGATTCCTTTGCTTATAAGCTGTGTAATCTTGATTAAAGTTCTGAAATTTTTGTAGCCTCAGTGTCCTCATTTATAAACAAAGACAATGCCTGCATTAAAGGACAGTTATAAAGATTAAATAGGACTATGGATATAGAGGTTAATACAGAGTTAGGCATTTGTTAGTGCCTAATGACTGGAAGTTTGTGGTTCATTCATTCATTCATTCATTCAGTAACTACTTATTAAATATGTACTATGTGCTAGGCTTGTGGTAGATGTTAGAGACACAGAACTGAATAAAACAAATGTAAAACCTTATGTGTTCCACCAACTGAGATACATAATGAATAAACACATAAATATTTAACCTGCTATTAGTCTTAAGACCCTTTCTTGTGCCTTTTCTTAGCAGGCAAAATCATCTCTGACTCATATTTCTCCTCTCTTTTTAGAGTTCTTGCCCCATTGGTAGATCCTCCTCATATCTCTCCTGGAATTGGACTGTCTCGCAGCTGATCAAGGCCACTCTAAAAGTCCACCCTCTTTATCAAAACATACACAATATGTTTTATTTTGTAGGGAGGTACTTTAAGTTTATTTGTCCCATCAGAAAAATTGGGAGAAACTCATTCTAACTAATGTGTCAACAGATTGTTGGTTTATTTAATATATTACCTTCCCTACAGGCTTTTCTGTGTTTAGAATTTCAAGTTAGTAGAAGGGGCTATTTTTATCAGGAAGTCCTTTATGGTGATTGCCTACTTTGTCTGAAGGAATGGGGAAGAACATTGTTAGTGCTTGCTATTAGATGGTCAGTGTGTCTCACCTTAGTTCTCACAATCACCCTATGAGATGGGTATTAGTATCAAGTATCAGTATTATTGGATTAAAAAATTGTAGTTTAGAGAGGCATTGCACAAAGTCACACAGCCACAAACTATGAATGAGAACTCACGTTTTTCTCTAAATTACATATATTTTCTAATGCATGATACCACCTGCCCTACAGTATCTGATTAAGAGCTTCTGCTTTAACTTAACTACTCAAATAAGATGAGTATGTGGCACATCTCAAGTGGGGACTGTGGGAGAAATGAGATCTCAGGAAAGAGTAATTAGAGTGCTTGGCTGCTTGGTGATGGTGAGTGCTGAGGGAGGGGCGGAGGGTACATCGTACATCCTTGTAGCTAATGATTTCTGTGTCATTCAGTTATAATTTAGAGAATTAAAACTATCTGATAGAAGATATGCAAAATTAACCCATTTCCTTTGCCCTGAGAATACTCACTGGTTGAGCTTGTGGCTGCCATGCTTACTTTGAAATAACTCACAGATTACAGTTCTAAACTTACCCCCAAAGTCTACCACAGAATATCTAGCTTTTATTGCTCTAGCATATTCATAGTCTTTAGAAACAATTGACATTCTATTTTTGGCATTCTGTTTCTACTGGTGGTATTTCCATTTATATAGTAATTCTTAATAGCTGAAAATGTCAAATCCTAGAAAACGTAGCATTCCTATATGTGATGGTAAATTAACACTGGCAGTGACCTGCACTTTTTATTTCTAAACAAAAAAAGGGTTAAAGGAGAAATATTGTTTCCTGCTTAAGGACCAGAGATACTATCTGGGTATCTCTAGACATTGTTCCTCCAAAATATAGAACATTCAAGTTGCTCAAAACTTCTCAATGCACTATGCTGGGTGAGGCTGAGCTGGCTTAGGAGATAGCTGGACTAAAGGGCATATTGGAATACGTGCAGTTGTATCATCTTCAAGTACATCTACTAACACTACTAACAGGTGAATAGGAGAGAAAGAATGTGAGACACAGAGAAAAGATGAAATTCAACCTAAAACTATGCTTTTATTATACTAGCTGTGTGATCTTGGGCATATTCATTTCACTACTTTTATCCTAAGTTTTCTATAAAATCTAGATTATATTATCTGCCTCATATAGCTGTTACAAAGCTAAACTTGATGACATGTATATCACTGTGATATTAACGAGTTTAGTTAAAAATGAAGTCAAATAAACACTTAATAGGACTTTCGCTAACTCCTTATTTCTCTGCAAATTATTTTCTAGATTCTTTAAGTGGTGTCTTTCAATCACGCATCAAAGTTGCCACTTGCTGTTGACTTTGATCACCTTAAACTGCACAGCTACCTCTGGCCTCAACTATTTTGACAAACTCTCTAGATCACATAATATTTCTGGAGTGACTAGAAATGACAGTCACTTTAGAAATGAGAAGAAGGAACTATTCCTCCTTCCAGGTTGGCTTGTTAGGAGAGGTCCAACATCAGGGCCTCTCCTTGGTCTCAAAATGTTACACAATCAATGTATAACATCCATCACCTTCACTTCTACCCACTTCTCCAAAACTTCTTTTACATCACACAGTCAAAAGGTGACAGAGCCAGGATTCAAAGTCCAGTGTGCCTCACAGAGCCAGAGATCTTAAGCACTCAGCTCTACTTGCTCAACAATTGGAATGGCTTCTCAGGTGAAATACAGCATGCAGTTCTACATAAAACCCAGAGAAAACCCTGAACTTTACCCAATATGGCATGTGGCTGAAGGAGCACTTGGCTCGTAACTTGCCTCCAGCCTGCCAGGTGGAGTCTCACCTTAATGGCTCTATTTGTACCCTACAAGTCTCAGTTTCTGTTAACCAACACAGGGGCTCCAACTCAAATCATTTCTTTTGCTATGTTCCTATTCTTTCCAGCAATCTCTTCCTACCACTATTCAAATTAAAATGACAATTCTCCCTCTCAAGCTGTAATTTTTACCCCTTCTGATTTCACAGTTCCCTATTTGGGGGATCATATTTCCCCAAATTAAGTATTAGATTCATGAAAGAGCATTACTAGAACTCTATGAATTGTTTTCTTCTCCAGAAAACAAAATGAATTCTACAATAAGATTCAGGCATGAGGATCCATTTCTATTTAAGGCAGAAATTCTTACAAAATCTGAAGGAATCTTTATTGGGTAGAATTAATCTTGGATATGTAAATCAATTCCTGGGTACACCTGGCAACAGTCATTAGAATCACATAAAATCAAGGCAGCTAAATTTTAGTCACCTTAAGATAATTCTCTGGGCTGGCTTCTCAAGCTCAACTTTGATATTTTGCTTTGTTTTTACATGGTTTCCTCGCTTGGACTTTTTTATTACATGTCCCAAATTCCTGGATGCTTTGTATTTTTGATTTACATTTTCTCAAATACACTGCCTTAACCTTAACCACAATTCTGGCCCAAACTATCAGGATAATAATAACTATTATTGTTGTTGTTATTGTTATGTATAACTATGTACCATGGACTGTTCTAATTGTTCAGTCTGAAAAACTTTCGTGCTTTCATAACACTTCTCACTCAGCAACCCCTCTGGCTTTTCACTTACTTTTGCTTCATTTCTTAATATAAGCCACTGGATTTGGCAGCCAGGTGTTGGATACTCTGCTCTCCTTGTATCTTATTCTGTCAATTAACCTCTTACATCAGGTGACTTGAATTTTTAGAATTTTCTTCACACACTGACTCTATCATTAGGTAAGAGGAGCCCAACTTGAGGTGGGTATATACTCAGACCCATCACAATATGCATCTGAGAATAATTTTGATTTTCTAAAGTATGATTTTTGGTTCAAACCGTGGCTTATACTTGTTTTCTTTTTTTAGAACTGGAAGAGACCATATCCAACTCCTAGCCCCTGATCTTTCCTCCAGCTTCTATTTACTGGGCTAAAACCCAGCTGAACCTGATCTGGCCTCCTTTAGGAAGGACTATGATGACTTGCAGAAAGCATTGTCTTTGAGGCTTTGGGAGGTGGAAGAAGACTAGGATCAGTGGGGCATAGTCCTAGTCTTATAGGAACTTCTAATCTGTTAAGAACATAAGAGGACAAAAGCTCCTCTGGGATGCTGGGTGGGGTGACTAGCTAAGTGCTCCTTTCTCCCCCAACACTTAAATAATCCTTAAAAAATATGTAGATAAGAAAAAGTTAATCTCAAGATCCATCCATATTGTTGCAATATACATATGACATATTATTGAATTATACACATGAAACCTGTATGATTTTATTACCCAATGTCACCCCGATAATTTTAACTAAAAAATACTAAAAAAATTAAAAAAGAATTAACACAGATGGTATGTGATAGTGCAATTTGAATTCAGGTGATCTTACATCCTATGCCTAGCTTTTAACCACTATTTTCTAATGCCTCTGCATAATACTTAATGGGCAGAGTAAATGATAAATTTCTTCTAAGGACAAATCAATAAAAACATAGATACACAACTCAGAGTATGCTTAATATGATGGAAATAAATGATGAAATAATAACAGATGAAAATAGAAAGATATTTGGGACTGATTATTAAGGTCTTTGAGTGGTTTGATAAGAAATTTGAAAATAATTTGATCCTTAATAACTCAACAGTGTTTTATTGAGTATCTACTATGTATGAGGTATTCATAATGCATTTGTGAATAAAATAGTATTAATTAAGGGAGTAGTAGAGAATTTATGAGAGTAATTTTATTTTTCAATTGTCAGGAACAAAACCCAAATTTGAGTAGATTAATGAAACTAAATGGAGACAATGATGTATGATTCTCTTAAAAATAGATATGATGGAAATTATATATTGAAGAGGCTAGAGTGAAAGGATTTCAGGTGATGAGTGGATGGAAATTGTAGGCTGTGAAGATAAATTGGGGAAGGATAAATTGAATAATAAGAGTGGGAATAATTGAAAGGACAGCTTTACAAGACATAGAGATTTAAGATTGTACAGATAGAAGGATTTACCTTACAACAGAGTAAGGCAATTACTTTACTGAAAAGGAAGTGAAAATAGTAAAGACAGGTAAATCTACAGTTACCTTTGAGCTAGAAAAGGTGAGTTGAGCGTCTTTACATTTACTACTCTATTTACATTTACATCACTACTATTTAAATGAAGGCTAAATTATTTGCTGAAACTGTTAAGGAAAGGATTGAGTTAGTGCTAGAGGAAACTTTATGATAATTGCTCTGAAGGCTGAAATAGAGGCTCAGCTAGGGATGGGCAAATGGACTGCTGATACTTATTCTGGCCGCAGTTTCACAACTACAAGTAGATGTGAAGGGCTCACAAAGAGTTTTGTAAATACCGCATTGATTACAAAGATAATTGAAAAAAATTCTTAATGACCATGAGTATGTGGAGAGCAGCACAACGTGGCAAGGTAAGTTCAATATTTTTATCTTTCAAAAGAGCTGGAGGCAAGGAAAAATAGCACAAAAGCAAAAAAAAAAAAAAAAAAAGCAAAGCAAAGAAAAAAGTGCAAATATTATTGTACTGAAAAGCCAATGGCGTGTAGTAAGATGGCTTTGATTACTTTGCTTTTGAATACAGGGTGCGGCTTTTACTGATTTGAATGGTGAGGTTTTACATCAGTGCAATATGGTTCTGAAACTGAGGCTTCCTGTGAATGACCCTGGGTTTTCACTACTCAGCACTATTGATCAGCTGAGAACTACCACCAGAGTCATCAAACTTTCAGAGCAATTTCCCTTTCATTAATACCGCATCTTCTTCCTTTCCCAGTTTTCCTTCATCTCCCCTTTCTGTCTTTTGCTGCTGATTATATTCTTCACACATTTTAGTTATGCTGTAATCACTACTGAGATCACAATTTCTAAACTGACTAATACCTACAAGGTTATAGTAAGACATTTATATAGTTTCACTTCTTGATAATGTATAATATCTCTGACAGTGATATTCATAAACTATCAAAATCATAAAGTAAAAATTAAAGTGAAGAGCAATTCATACATAGTATATACATAAGTTTATACAACTGTATCAAAATCAACCCCATTATTGACTCCAATCCTAGTAAATTGCAATGTTTTCATTCACAGAGTGCTCTAAGATTAATGTGTGCCTCTGTTTGGCCCACCATTAGAAATCATCTAGAATTTCTCAAACATTATCATCATATGGCTCTTTTCTTCCTTGGTATGGATTACTAAATCATGCTGGTGGACATGGAGAGATGGAATGTGAAAGAAATTTTATTGTAAAAGAAAGTTGACCTTGACTAATTAAAAAGTAATAAAGAAAAACATTAAACAAATAATTAGTTGGGGTTGCAGTGTAAAAACATATAGGGAATCCAATCCTACAAGGTGCCAGGTTACAATATTTATATTAAGAGGAACCATAAAATTGCTGTACAGGAATTCCTTGACTTATATAGCTGAATTTTCGCATATTTTTACCATTTAATTGCTAAGCTGATTTTCTATTTCCTACCGAGTTGATTCAACATTCTCACTAAATTTAATTTTCTCTCTAGACCAGTGTTCTGTCCCTATTAGACTTAATGCCTTCTTTTTAAAAATAATTCTCTATGCCAGTGGTCAGTCCTATTACACTTAAGGTCCTTTTTTATAATAATTACTTCTTATGCCTGCTTTACAATTCTGAAATAAAATTAATAGATAATAACTGATCTATAAGCAAAACTTTTCAAAATTCTATATAATCTGCTGCAACTATATTACAGGGATTGACTACTCTGTACTTCAAGGAAAATTGATGTTTTGCCTAATTATACCAAGATTTGCTCATTATTTTTGGAAATTGCATCACTAAGAAATACTACCTACTACCTGCAGTATTTGAGGAAGCAATACAACTGCAGCAATCTGCTTTTGAAGTCACATGTAGATCCAAACATTTGACTACTCTGTCTTAAGTGTAGTCATGTAATAACATTTACATATTTAAATGCATATTACATTATATTAAATTATTCCCTTTTATTTCTCCTTTGTATTGTAGTTAGAGAATTCTATTGCATTTTTAAAAAATTTGTATGTAGATAGGTTACCTATTGATTACAGTTTAGTGTATGTAGTAAAGCAGGCCAGGACTTTACTCATCTCAAACCCAACTGGAGTTTAAGTATCCACTCATGTGGTTATTCACAGCTTTTCAGTTTCTTGTGGATTGTTGGACTGATGAACTGTTTTCTGCTAAGTTGGCATGTACCAAAAAGTTGCTCAAAAACATGGGAGCTTGATTCCCTCAGAAACAAGTGAACAACAGAGGGAGAAGGAAGGAAGAAAGGCAATAGCAATAGAGCCAGAAAGATCAAAAGGCAGGTGCTGAAGATGGACGCTAAAGACTTTTATAACCTAATCTCTGAAGTGACATCCCTTTGCTTCTGCTCCATTTTATTTGCTAGATATAAATTACTAAATCTGGCCCACAGTCAAGGGAGATTACAGAAAGACTAGAACCAGAAGGTGGAAATCACTGGTGCTACCTTAGGCCCTGACTGCCACATGTGTCCTTGGAGTTTTTCTAAGGCTCTTCCAGAGAAAGAAAGAAAAAAAGAATGGGGCCCATGTCTTCTTTCTCCATCTTCTGATATCTAGCACACCTCATGATTCCCCATTTTGCTCATTCTTTCTTCCCTCACATTTCATCAATTCACACCAGCAGGCTCTGTCTTAAATATATTCCTGCTCTGCCTTTCTCTTTCGACCCTCTCATGCTAACCTTAATAAATTCTCTCCTCTTCAGTTTTTCCTTCTTTTTTTTCTCAATTTATAAAAATTTCCATCCTTTAATAAGACCCATGTTATAATTTATATTTGTCAACATTAAGAAAAAAAAGAATATTCTCATATTTTAAAGAAAAATTGATATAAAAGAAACATTGTACCCCCAAATTCCCATTTTAACTGAATTCCTTGAAAATTCACCAAAGAACCCTTCAGAATCTTTCCAAATCTCATCAGTTTTCTCATCTTTGTCCAATCAAATACATTCTTCTCCAAGTACTTTCTTAAGAAATAGATATCAAATATCTTACTTGATCTGTTTTGTTTGTTCAACTTAGTAACTATCATTCTGATATTTCCTAACATATTTCAAAGAAAACATACAATACTTGCTGAAAAAGCTTTGGACATCCCAAGTAACTTAACCAACATATATGAGCTAATTAATTGTGTTGAAATAAATAGCCATCCCTCGATTTACATGGTATTTTTTTACGCAAGTTTTTTATATGTGGTAAATATTCCCCCCGTTTATGTGGACTTTCACAGTTTCCATTTACACAGTCTCATTTTACATGGTTCTTTCTTTTTCATTTCCATTATTGATTACTCTTTCTAAAAAAACAATAGCTAACTCAGCAATGTACAAAGAGCTAATCCATAAGCACAATTATTAATTATCTTCCCATTCATTGGATGGCCAATAAAAGAGCATGGGTGACTACTGATGTTTTTACAAATGTTTTGCTATAGAAGCTGAAAATTATGTGAAGGAAAAATGTCTCCCTTTTAAAACACTTTTACTTTCAGATAATGCACCTGGTCATCCACACAATTTAGAACATCCAAATATAAAAGCTATATATTTGCCACCATATACAACTTCCTTATCAACTTTCAGATCAAGGAATTATTTCCACATTTAAGACAAATTATATTAAATGGAGTTTTCGTGATATTTGAAATGAACTTAAAGATAATGAATCACTTACAGTCACAGAAGCCTGAAATAAATACACAATTGTAAGCTGTAACCAGAACATGGCTTTATATCTGAGTGATACAAAGCTGTCAACTTTAAATGCTTGCTGGAAGCAATACGATGAGAAGTGGTTGTTCCAGGGATATGATCCAACAAATAAAGATGGATTAACTGACATTATTAGTTTATTGAGTAAATTTCAAACGACTCAGACAATTTAAATGTAGATGATATTAACAAATCATTGATTGATCATGAATTGATAATGAATCAATTCATTTAATATCTGAAGCCCATCCTGCCAATGAATATGGCAGTGATCTTGAACCAGTTTCATTCACTGCAGAAAATATTTACAAAGCTCTTCACATGGCCACAAAATTGGACATTACTATTCTAGATATTTATCCAAACATCCGAGCCTTAAATTTTTGAAAAAAAATTTTTAAAATGTTGCGGTGAATATCAAATTTATGAAAACTTAGAAAAAGATGGAGTTGTAAAAAGATCATCCCAAACCATAAACATTAATACTGAAACCAAAGTAGTACTTCCATATATTTTGATCAATGAAGACAGTGACTTTGTGCCAATTAAAAAGAGAAGGTTGACAGCTTTAGATTACAGTATAGACACTGACAGCAAATAAAATTTATTTTGTTTTTTTCTACATTTTCATTAACATTTCTTTGTGAAAATATGTTAAATAAATATTTTTATGACTTATATTGGCCTGTTCCTTTAGTATTTTTTTCATAATGGTGGACTCTTTTTACGTGATTTTGTTCCACATAGAAAAAAATAAGACACATGGAATGTAAATTGAGAAACAGGTGTACTACTCTAGCAGCCCAAAGTCTTGAGTTTTAACTCCAATGCTGCCTATTACTGGTCCACACACTGGTCAAATTACTTTTGGGACATCATAACACTTTGTGACACAGGGCTCCCAAAACCCTTGTATAGAGGTGCTAAAACAACTTTTGCTCTAATATTTGGTCTTTGACCTTGGTTCCTGACACAAGAGCCTCTAAGACTCTTGGAATCTTAGGAGTGATGAGTTTGTTTTGTATGCTAATGAGATGACTGGTGTCTGGGAGTCCCTAGATAGCTTCAGATGGGGACTGGTCCCTAGAAAAGACTAGAGTTTGGAACTTTCAGCCCACCCTTCATCCTCTGGAGGTGGGTGGAAAAGAGCTAGAGATTGAATTCATAATGGACCATGCCTATGCGATAAAGCTTTCTATCATAAAAGTCCCTAAACTATGCAGTTTGGAGAGCTTCTGAGTTGGTGAATACATCTATGTGCCAAGACAGCAGTGCACCCCAATTCCATGGGGATAGAAGCTCCTGCATTCAAGATCTTTGTGGACCTCACCCTATGCAAGTATTTATCTGTTTTTTTTCATCTATAGCCTTTATAATAAACCCATATACATAACTAACTGTTCTCCTGAGTTCTGTGAGCCATTACAGCACATTGCTGAACCTAAAGAAGGTTATGGGAAGTCCCTATTTACAGCCAGTTGGACAGAAATGCAAGGGACATTTCTGAGACTTACCACTGGTATCTGAAGTGTGCATGAGGGCTTATGGGTCTGAGCTCTTTACCAGTGGAGTCCGTTGATATTCAAATAGTGTCATCATAATTAAGCTGTAGGTCATCCAGTTGGTGTTGGCAGAGTTGGAGAATTGGTCAGTGCGGGAAAACACCCCCACTTTTGGTCTTAGAAGTATTCTATGGGTAGAGAAAAACAGGAGTTTCCTTTTAATTGTTGAGCCTAGTTTTGATCATTTATATATGGAAACCACAATACATTCCTAATAGGTTCCTTTCAAGATGGGTAAAAAAAAATGATTGTGAAGATACTTTGAAAACTTTGACATGTTAGACAGCTTTAAGAGGTTATTACTATATATAACATTGTTTTTGCAGAGGAAGGTCTTCCAAGTTTAAAATAACATTTATATAAATAAATTTTGGAAAAACAATCCATTTGTATATTGGGAATTTCCCATATTTAAAACTCATGTTTATACAGATAAAATTGTCTGAGTAGTTCATACGTAAGTCCTGATAAGGAAGTTGACATGGAAACATTTTTACTCTAGTTAAATTTAAAAATTTTGCCTGACATTTTTTCGAATTAGATTCTTATGCCATTGAAATAGACAACATAAAAAGAAGTGAAGGTGCAAAATCTACCAGTACAAAGATATGACTTCACTATTATAAGTTACCTGCATAGCACTGAGTATATAATAGGTAATTAATGAATGTCTTTCATGTAAGACAGAACAAGTTTAAGTCACAGCTATATAACCATTGAAAATCTAATATGAAGTATAAAATAAGCTACTGATTTTTTTGTTAGTTCAGCAGCAACAAAAATTTAAATAATTAGGCACAGTAAGCTCTCAAGATAGCCTTTGATATAGACAAATCGATGCCAATATTTGTTATTCCTCACTGACATATTCTGAATCAAAATCATTTTACCCATGCATGTGATGTGCTGTATATATTATGGAGAGCTTTTAGATATTATTCAGTAATGGGCTCCTTGAAATGCAACTTTACTAATAAAGTTATCAGGAGAAGCTTTATTTGGTTCTGCAAGAGCTATGTGGCTCATTTGTGAAAACAAACTTTTAACAATCTGAGCTATAGTTTTAAATACTTTTGGTAGTGAGTATAAAATGCAAGCCTGATTAATGACTAACTACTAAAAAATTCAGATTCCAGGTGGATATAAGATACAGGTGGAGAACAACAAATTAGCATAGCAATACTGGTCAAAATATATGCTATGAATTTTTCAATTCATGATTATGATCAACAATATCATTATCATCATTACTGACCATCTAATCCATGAAGTAGTATGTTTTTTGTTATGGATTACTCAAATAGGCCTATTGCCTGAAAATATAAAATATGAAATTAGTTTATGGATAGATCATACACATGGGAATTTTGGAGATAAATGCATTTTCTTTTAATATGTATACATTAAAGTAGGGCCATAAGTTTAAAAGAATAATAAAATTTTAAAATTTAGCTTGTGTGGATTCACTCTTTCCCTTGGACTGCTCTTTTCTTAAACTGTTTCTTTAAGTCTTCAATCCTGTCTCTTCTTTCACCCACATATGTTCAGGTTCACTATCTCATCTTCTCCTACCTCAATATAATCTCTCTAACGTAACCCCATTTATTAACTTCCATTTTTATGTTGATGATACCAAAATTTCTAGATGTATCTCAGGAATGTATCTAGACCAGCGGTCCCCAACCATTTTGGCACCAAGGACTGATGCTCCTATGAGAATCTAATGCCTGATCATCTGAGGTGGAACTTATGCAGTGATGTTAGCACTGGAGAGTGGCTGCAAATACAGATGAAGCTTGGCTTTCTTGCCTGCTGCTCACCTCCTGCTGTGCGGCTGGGTTCCTAACAGGCCACAGATGGGTACTGGTTCACGACCCGGGGGTTGGGGATCCCTGCTTTATACCATTATATTTCATTGGCTGTTATGACTCTTTATCTATAATGGATCTATCTGTCATTCATTTATGTAGACTGAGCACACTTGCATCTCCTAACTTACCTTCTTAGAAATTACAGAAGAAGCATCTTACAATAGAGTTAATCTACATTAATGTGCAAATATAAGAAAACAGAATCATCAATAGTATTTGAGAAATTTCTGAAAGTCACTAAATAGATGGCCTGAAATTGACAGAGTGATAACGACTATAGTGTATTATTGAAAAAGGCCTGAAAGGATTCTGAGAGTGAGTCAAGTTCAGAGACAGGAGAGGAGAGGACCCAAGGACAATCTACATGGTTATTTTGAACTTCTATTCAGAGAAGTGGTAATATTGGCATTTTTTTATCTCTTTTTAAATATTACTAACCTCACCTCCCTCCCAACTATGCTTGAGTCAAATGATGAGCTTTAAAGGGATTTACCATCATATGGAAACAATAAGCACAGTTCTTAGCTGTGAGAGGAAGGAGGAGGAATCTTCATGGCTAGAAAATGAGCTAATTGCATTGATGTGGTAGCTAGCACCCAATTCCATTTCTTCTGCACAATAACTGGAGGCAGACTATTCAGTTAATTTAAAAAAGAATTTTATCAGCAGTATATGAAGAAACTCATGGAATGAATATAAGGCTAGAGACCCAGGATTAGAAATAGAACAAGAACCAGGACAGAGACAAAGGCTGGTACAAAGCAGTCGGTATTATTTTACTACAGCGATAGCACCTCCAAGTGAATATGCTCCACACATTTATATTTTTTTATTCCCTTGGGTTGATATTCATGTCATAGGAGAGAGAGTACAATTTGACTACTTTACACTGTGTGTCTACTCCTTGTTTAGGAGAGGGAAGGGATCGAGATTTACAGTTCATGAAATCTGTATAAAAAAGGGTAGAGGTGATTACCTAAACTAAAACTGATGTGTTAGGAAGGTAAGCACATTCACCTGTCAGAAATAAAACAAATACCCACAATATCCACGAAATAAGAATAGGAAGTTATAAAAAATAGTCAATAAGAATTTGAGAAAATTTCCTGCTCAATTGTATTAAAGTAAAAGGATGTCCTCTAAATGAGTTTCAATTCTTTTAAATATGTTGACACTCTTGCTTTATTGACTAATATACAGACCACTATAATTTTTAATGTTTTGGATGTATTTGAAGAGAATGTTTGCTCTGCAGTTGGATATAGTGTTCTATATACGACAATATGCTATCAAATTTATTAATTGTGTGGTTTAAATCTATATTCTTATTGATTTTTTTGTGTCAATATTCATTAGTTACAAGAGAAGCGTGTTAAAATTTGTTACTCTTATTTGTAAATTGTAGTTTTTCATTTTGTAGGTCTTACACACATTATGTCAGGTTTGTTCCCATATATTTCATATTTTTGAAGCTATTGTGAAAGATATTTTTAACTTCAATTTTGTATTATTCATTGCTTGTATATGTAAATACAATTAATTTTTGTATATTGATTTTGTATCTTGTAAGGGTGCTCAACTCATT